>OY728131.1:1570328963-1571528963 GCA_963277665.1 Viscum album | reverse complement strand
TCCCATAAACCGTTGGTAAATATGAAGTAAAATTATCTATGCCAACGGTTTACAAAACATTGGAATATACTTATACCAATGGTTTACATAAAACCGTTGGTATAAGTTCTGATTTTACACATATTCCAATGGTTGTAAATCGTTGGCATATCCTTTTTGTACCTGCAACAAGCCAACTTGCTGGCATCCCCCTGTGCAGCTGCAACAATTCCACCAGGCCTCCCCCTATGCAGCTGCAACAATTCCACCAGGCCTTCAAAATTCATACACAACAGAATACCTGAATAATACATACTCATACAAAAAGTAACAAAATTCACCATTAACAAGTATAACTGCATAATACATACAGAATTCTGTATGAATTCATACAGAATTCATCCAACAAATAATTCATACATAAATCTGAATACCTCTAATTCTGTATTTAATTACCCTCTACACACATACCGAATTAACACATAATTCATAAGGTAATTACATAAAGTATAAACATACAACAAGTATACCCAGGGTGTGGGGTGGTGTTCAGGGGGTTGGGGAGGCTTTCCAGGGGGTGGGGGGTGTCCAGGGGGGTGGGGGGGGGGGGTGTCCAAGGGGTGGGGTGGTGTCCAGGGGGTGGGGGGTGGTCCAGGGGGTTGGGGGGGGGGGGGGGGTCTGTCCAAAGGCGGTGGGGTGGTGTCTAGGGGGGTGGGTGTGGCTGTCAATGGGGGTGGGGGTGTCCAAGGGGTGGGGGGTGTCCAGGTGGTGTGGTGGTGTCTAGGGGGGTGGGGTGGTGTCCAGGGGGTGGGGGGCGTCTAGGTGGTTGGGGGTGTCCATGGTGGTGGTGGTGGTGGGGGGGATATCCATGGGGGTGTCCAAGGGGGGTGGGGTGGTGTCTAGGGGGTTAGGGGGCTTTCCAGGGGTGGGGTGTCTAAGGGGTGGGGTGGGGGGGTGTCCAGAGGGTGGGGTGGTGTCCAGGGGGTGGGGGCGGTCCAGGGGGTTGGGGGGGGGGGGGTTTCCAAGGGGGTGGGGTGATGTCCAGGGGGTGGGGGTGTCTATCCATAGGGTTGGGGGTGTCCAGGGGGTGGGGAGGGGTGTCTAGTTGGTGGGGTGGTGTCTAGGAGGGGTGGGAGGCATCCAGGGGGTGGGGGGGGGGGTCCAGGGGGGTGGGTGGGGGGCTGTCCAGGGCGGAGGTGGGGGGGGGTGTCCATGGGGGTGTCCAAGGGGGTGGGGTGGCGTCCAGGGGGTGGTGGGGGGATTTAATTGTTTTAATGGAATGAATTTCACAGATTTTAAGATCATTGGTATTTTTAAAATGGTTTTGGAATAGTTTTTGTTTCAACAATATGTGTTTCTTTAGGAAAAAATGAATGCTTTTGGTGTGTATGGTAGGAAGGGGGATTTGGTTATTAGGAAATGGATTAATTTTTTATTGTGGGACAAAAATACTATATGATTTTTTAAATGGAACCTAAAAAGAGATTTTTATAAACCATTGGGGAATTTTAAAGAGAAATAAGTCTCTATTATGTGATTTTGAAATGGTTTTATGAAGAATTATTTATGATGTATCTTTATAGGATTTGAAATTTTGTGTCCCTTATTTTAGAACATTAGATTATTGTACTAAAGGTTTTGTTTTTGATAATTATTTATAATGTTACCACTATAAATGAATCAAAAAGTCTATAAGGGGATATCTCAGGTAGTCATTCTTGTGATCTAGCTATTGTCTTCCTAGTCTTGGTCTCTACTAAAAATCTTGTGGAAGTGGAATATCCATGTTCTTCTTGGATCATTTATTATGCATGAGAGTTTCTAAAATACCATCCACTATTTTTTACTGGTGATCAAGGATCCCAAGAGGCAACAAAATGGGTATCTTTGATTAATCGGATATTCGAGTTGTTAGAAACCCTATAATCCACGAGGGTGGGGGGCTATCTAGGGGGTGGGGGGGGGGGGGGTGTCCATGGGGGGTGGCGAGGCTATCCAGGGGGTGGGTGGGGTTGTCCACAGGGGTGGGGGGCTGTTTAGGGGGTTCAGGGGTGTCCAGGGGGTGGGTGGGGCTGTTTGGGGGGGTACAGGGTGTCCAGGGGGTGGGTGGGTTGTCCACGGGGGTGGTAGGGCTGTCAAGGGGGTAGAGGGTGTCCAGGGGGGTGGGTGGGATATCCACAGGGGTTAGGGGTGTCCAGGGGGGGTGGGTAGGCTGTCCATGGGGGTGCGGGGCTTTCCACGGGGGGTGGGGGTGTCCAGGGGGTGGGCGGGCTGTCCATGGGGGTGGCAGGGCTGTTGAGGGGGGTCGGGGGTGTCCGGGGGGGGGGGGGGTGGACTGTCTACGGGGGTGGGAAGGCTATCCATGGGGGTGGGGGGTGGAGGGGTTGTTCAGGGGGGGTACGAGGTGTCTAGTGGGGTGGGTGGGCTATCCACGAGGGTTGCGGGGCTGTCCGAGGGGGGGGGGGTACGGGGTGTCCAGGGGGGTGGGCGGGCTGTCCACGGGGGTGGACAGGTTGTCCAGGGGGGCAGGGGTTGTCCAAGGGGTGTGTGTGTGTGTGTGGGGGGGGGGGGTTGTCTAGGGGAGTAAGAGGTGTCCAGGGTGTGGGTGGGGTAGTCGAGGAGGTACCGGGGGGGGGGGGGGTGTTTACGAGGGTGTTCGGGATGTCCAGGGGGGGTACAGGGTGTCCAAGGGGGTGGGTGGGCTGTCCACAGGGGTGGGGGGGGGGGATCCAAGGGGGTGGGGGGATATCCAGGGGTGTCGGGGCTGTCCAGGAGGGTGGGTGGGGCTATCCAGGGGGTAAGAGGTGTCCACGGGGGGAGGGGCTGTCCATGGGGGTGGGAAGGCTATCTAGGGGGGGTGCATAGGGCAGTCCAAGGGGTGGGTGGGGCTGTCTAGGGTGGTGGGTGGGGCTATCCAGGGGGGTACGTGGTGTCCAGAGGGTGGGCATGACTGTCCAGAGGGGTATGGGGTGTCCAAGGGGGTGGGCAGGCTATCCACGGGGGTGAGGTGGGGGGGGGGGGGGCTGTCCACGGGGGTGGGAGGGCTATCCACAGGGGGTGGGTGGGTGGGGGGGGGGGCTGTCCACAGGGGGAGGGGATTTCCACATGGGTGGGGGCTATCCATGGGGGGAGTGGCTATCCATGGGGTGGGCGAGCTGTCCACAAGGGTGGGGGGCTGTTCATGGGGGAGGGGCTGTCCAGGGGGGTGGGTAGGCTATCGACAGGGTTGGGGGGCTATCCACGGGGGAGGGGATATCTAGGGGGGTGGGTGGGATGTCCACGAGGGTAGAGGGGCTGCCCAGGGGGTACAGGGTGTCCAAGGGGGTGGGTGGGCTGTCCACGGGGTGGGGGGAGGGGGATGTTTAGGGGATGGGTGAATCAGTCACAACAAATCATCAAGTAAAGTTTTATTATCTATAGATAAAAAAATAAAGATAATTTGACCTACCTAATCACACATATATTCAGGCACAAAAAATCAATAAGCATCAAAGGTCAGTAATATTAGTAAAAAATGTAACAGATCAATCTGTCCCTCATCACTATCACTATCATCACCGTCATCATCAACCTCACCCTCACCCTCATCTCCATCACCTACCTCATCCTTACCCTCGTACTTAGCCTCAGCCTCCTCATCACCCTCCTCCTCCACCTCGCCCTCCTCCTCACCCTCCTCCTCTTCCTCAGCCTCCTCCTCAGGCTCCTCCTCCTCTGCCTCAACCTCCTCCTTTCCATTATCTCGACCTCCACTAGAAAGTTTACCTGGTGCACCATATATAGAATTCATTGATGAAATATATTCATCACAAGCTGTGTTGGCCTCTGGTGGAAGTGTTAGACGTAAAACATCCATCAGTTTCATAAATGCAGTGTTTTCCCTAGCAGACTATTCTGCCGCCTCTGTGGCCCTTTTTTAGCCTTTTATGCCTGTGCCTTAACCTGCTGGAACTCAGTGGAACTACAAATTGTAACTGAGGAGGGAAAATACCTTGTCAGAACTATACTCTTCCCAGGTCGGCAGTGTACTCTACCAGGGTGCTCATCTCCCAACACCTGATGTAAGTGATCTTTTGGCCCAAAATTGTTAGGTTCCTGGGCATCAAGGGCCTATAAATTAGCCTGTTAAAAATATAAATAGATTATTAAGTTACAAAATATAGATTAAAATTTTAAATGTACAAAGTAAAACTTACAATCTGCTGCTGATTCGGTTCATTAACAGCACTTCCATCTTTCTTCCTTATACTTGACCAAAATAGTTTTTCTCAAGGCACACATCCTTCTATATTAAATTTATGCCTCTACAATGACATTGAATGTAGGAAAACCTAATTAAAAATAGGATACCAATAATTAATTTCATAACTAAAATTATATAACAACTTTAGAAATCAAATAAATTATGGAGTTAACAATAGAAAGTGAAATTCATAAAGAAAAATTATAAACTGTCATACCTGCTACCTCTCATGATCTGGAATCATAGTACGTCCCAATGTGTGGACATATTTTTTAGCATCAATATTTTTTTTATTTATTCCAGATGAATCCTAAATAAAATTCAATAATTAGTATTAATGAAAAACATGAAAATTTTCATTTAAATACCTCTAATGTGATTAATACCTTAAATTAACTAGTCGTCCAATGAGTAATCATATGTCGGTACTGTTCTAATAGAAAATCATCCACAACAGAGACCACCTCTAACTTTGTGCCCACTCTAGAATTCTAGCCAATGTATAGCTCACGCTTATAAGCTCTTCAAAGCTCGCCTAAATCCTTTAGGCGTGTTGTCCGTGCACCCTCACCATCAGGGAAATTAAACCGTAGCTGACACCAAAATATTAATTCATATAAATACAAAAAATAATATATTGCATTAAATACAATAGATTTTTTACCCATATCACTACCCAAGATTTATTCTTGAATTCATTTGGAAGCTGTCTCCATGAGAGAGTACTGCCAGGAATGATGTTGGAGTATTTGGTAAGCGTCACTAAAAAACTCCGGCATTGCTACCCTAATTTTCCAATTATTTGACTATCTTCATTGTAGTCCACCATCAACTATGTGTGGCGGTTCCACACCGCACACATGCATGTACATCCCCGACCCTACCTCTTATCAGTAGATGTATTTGTTATGAAAGAAAAACAAATATTTTATCAATACTTGTTATAATGAAAATAAATAATGGTGTAAAAATTTGTTCGAGTTGTATACATATACCTATGGTAGTCTGATCAATGGGCACCACTGGATCCACAGTAACTGAAGGAACACCCTATATAGATGGAGTGGGTCCCAATGTATGCTCTATAGGGACAGACTCTGGAAGAACATGAGTTTAAGAAGATGGAATATAAAATCCCGGAGAGAAGGAAGAAAAAGTAAAAGAAGATGACAGGGATGGATGGCCGAATGCTGGATGGGGAGTGGGAATCATCAACGAATATGGTACAGATGGGCGAGGAGGCTCAGATGTAAAGGGTGGTGAAAACATGGGAGGCCTAAATATGCTGTGTGTCCCTAATGACACACCAGGATCATAATGTGGGATAGATGGTATGTCAGTGAGAGGGGTAGGGTCTAATCAGGTACACCAACCAGATCGTCTAGCTCTCATACCACCCCCCTCGTATGAACACCCTGAGTACTAGGACCACTACTAGGCTTCTCATCAAATAACTGTCGCATAATAGATGGATCCTGAAAAAATGTTTAAAAAAAATTAATCACATGAAATTATATATTATTAAAATAAATATATTTGAAATAAAATACTCACTGCAGGCACTAGTGGTGGAATGCCCAACTCAGTCATGCGATGATTGTTGTCCATAATCTGTTTTTGTCACCTCTCTTCAATTGGATTCATTTTCTGCATTTGAAAACAATATGGAAGTAAATAGAAAAGGATAATTAATGTGTAACCCAAAAAACAAAATAAATGAGAGGGAATAGGGGGATTCAGGGATAATTTAACTATCCATTGTTTTATGTTAGCTTGAACAGATATATAATGAATTTAATAAATTGTACAAGATGTAATAAAGAAATTTAATTTTTAGTAGGATGGTTATTTACTAAGTGTCATCAGTTTATTAAAATCATGGAACATTGATTCTACCAGATTCATAAGGGGTAAAGCAGTTGTCAAAATTAAGGAAAATTTTATTTTCTTTAGCCCAGGTAGATGATGAAAGTTTCAATACATGTTTTATAGAAGAATAAAAACCATAATGTTCATTACCTGGTAAAATATTAAAAAAGGGCTTAGAGTTTTACAAATTTTATACAAATCACAGTTGAAGCATTGAAATGTTCAACAAGTTAGAAATGTTGGTTTCTTAGGTTTGAATATAGTTCAATTCCAAATTAGAAAATGAAATTAAAATAAAATTAGAACCAATAAACATTGAAAATTTACATAATGGTCTAGTCAGATACAACATATTTTTAATCAATATTAAATCAATTTGAATAGTACCAACCTTAATAGCCCAAGTTGAGGTAAACCAAAAGAATTGAGAACATGAATGAATGATTTTATATATTTCCAACCACAACTTTAGGTTCACATTCAACTCTAAAAATTGAGCTATCAGAGTCATCAAAAGTAATAAATGGATTGTTTCCAATGGTAGTAGGGATGGTGTCAATTCCATCATCACCATCATCAAGAATATGTCTTGGAATTACTTCAATAATAAAACAAAATTCAGGTCGAATATGGTCTTTGACATAAAAAACTTGTTTTGTCATTGATGCCAATACATATGGTTCATCGGTAGCAAGAGTGCGAGTAATATCAATTACTAAAAATCCAAAATCATCAATAAATGTGCCCCGCCTCATCATCGAATCAAACCATTGGAATTTCATCATCGTGACTCATCCATGAGAATAATAATCCAATATTATTATTTTTTCAACGACTCCATAATAACCTACATTTTCAAATCACAGTCTACTATCTGATGCACTAGCATAACAGTCTATTGTGGTAGTAACCATAACACCATCATTTTGTGTTCTCATGTTCTTTGCTCGTTCAATGATAATAAATCTGTACCCATTGATAACAATTGATTTACAGTCACAAACCACGATATTAGGACCAAAATCCAAAGATATTATTTCCTCAAAGACAAAGCGAGTAGGAAAACTCAATACTTGAAATATAAACCAATATTAAACTTAATTAAATATTTTTTAATTATTTTAAATAGTAATATTATTACCTTCAATTTTAACCAAGCATAAAACTCTTTGCTATGCAAAGTCTCCCTCCTTCTCAAAGATAAAGAATGATGATTTCTATTTATCATCACTTTATGTTCCTTGAAGATAAAAATATGAATATATTAACACACACACACACACACATATAAGATATACATATTGAATTTACTTATAAGATTTAGTTATCGAACAAATCACAGTTGAACAAAACTGTGCGATGTGCCATCTCACGCTCTTTAAGGATTAATATCGTCAATGTATATGATCTAGGAATTCCTATTATTTGAGGAAGTGATGGAAAACTAGGTTCAATTTTCTCATACCGTTCTTCTTAATTTCTCATTGGTCTTTTCATTCTTGTAGTAAGATCAGACAAATACATAGATAATAAATCCATACATTCTTGAGCCAAGTAACCGTTCATGATAGAACCTTGGGATAATTCCTGTAACAAACATAAGACTTTAATGTGTACATATTTCTTCCAGTTGGATACATCCAATGAAAAGAAATAGGTCCCTCAAGAGGTATTTTAGTTGGAATATGGACAGTCAGATGCAACATGCATGTGAAAAATGATGGAGGATATATTTTTTCTAACTCACACAAAATTAATGGGGAATTTGCCAAATTTTTTTGCAAGAAAGACTTGGAAAAATTCTTAGCACAAATATCACTAAACAAATGGAACAACAAAATAATATCCACCCATACATTATTGGAAAAACAATGACGAATTTCTATTGGAATCAACTCATGCAGAAGGATGTGATAATCACGAGTCTTCAAATATTTTTGCTTCAACTCTCTTCTGTTTACCTGTTTGGATATGTTGATTGAATAGCCATCAGGAACTTTAATAGTCTCTAGTACTTCCAGAAATTTCTTTTCTTTTTCTGTAGGTGTCGTCATATAAGAATCACATGGAAATTTCCATTTATTTTCACTGATACGCACAAGATGCAATTCTGGTATGATGCCCCAATCCACCAAGTCATGCCAAGTCTATAAATAATCTTTTGTATTTATCTTAACATTTAGAAGAATCAAAAGCAACATTTCAAATATATTTTTTTCAATGTGCATTATGTCTAAGAAATGACATAAAAAATTGGTTGACCAATAAGAAAAATCAAAGAAGATACTTCTCTTCTTCAAATTGTAACAGGTTTCAGTGGAAACATTCTTTATATTTCCAGATTTCATTTGACACTTCCTGAATGAAAAACTGAAATCTTTTAATTCATAAAGAAAATTATTTCTAGACATACACTGAGGTGGATCATCGGTCTCCATGGTATTGTCAAATATTTGATGATTATTTCTATATGGATGGTCCATTGTCAAGAATCGTCGATGTACCATAAAACTGAAACTACAATGATGTTTCAGTCTTCTGGATCATTTATTCTTCATAAAAATAATACATGATAGTTTTCCATTCATGATCCATCTAGAAATCATTGCATAAGCAAGAAAATCATTGATCATCCACATAAGCGCAACACGTATCTAAAATATGTCTTTCGAACATGCATCGTTTGTGCGCGCACCCACATACCAAAGAAGTTTAAACTCTTTTATTAAAGGTTGCATGTATATGTCTATATCATTGTCGGGATTAGAAGGGCCAGATATGAGTATACTCATGAAAGGGAAATGTTTTTTCATACACAACCATGGTGGAAGATTATAAATGTGTATAAAAAATGGCCACATGCTGTGAGACGTAAGCATATTCCCAAATAGATTAAAACCATCATATAAAAGACCTAAACTCAAATTATTCACATCAGCTGAAAAATCAGGATATCGAGCATCAAATCTCTACCATGAAAATCCATCTGTAGGGTGAACAAACTCATCATTAGTCTTCTTTCTCTCGGTATCATGCCATCGCATTTTTATTGATATTTCACCAGACATAAAAAGATTATGGAGTCTGGGGATCAATGGAAAGTGACACATTACTTTCTGTGGCACACAGAATGGTGTTACATTAGCTTTTGGATTCTAGTGGGATGTGACACATTTTATAAAATCATTTTGTTCAGTATTTTCCTCCCAGAATAAACTGCAATCTTTCGGGCAAACATGAATTTTGTTTCTTGAAAATCCAAGTTCCTAAACTAAATTCCATGCCATATAGTGGTTTGAGGGAATATCTGCATCATTTAGAAGTAAGTCCTTTCAATAAGGTAAGAATGTAATCAATTGGAGCATTATAAATCCCATACATATTTTTCCCATGAAACAATAAGATTAAAAATTCCAGCTTTTTCATTTTACCGCATTGTCGATATACTGGAGTCGTGGCATCATCATTCAATTTTTTCACACTGAAAACATCATCATTTTCATTAGATGCCTCATGTATGCTCATATCAAAATATTCTTGGGTTGGAATCCTTTATTTATCATGATGATGAATAAATGGAAACCAGTCATATAAAAAATTCTCCAATCTAGTCCTCTCATTTGAATCATCAACAATTTGAGATGTCATTTTCTCCCCATTGTGATACCACACAGAGTAGTTTGTTTGAAAACCATATTTGGTTATGTGGTAGCTAACTTATTCATGGCTCAACCAAGGTCTTCCAACATAATTTGAACAAGGAAAGTGTATGTGACCACTATCTTAAGCATTGTGAAATGAAAAATCTAAAAATCTCTCCAAATTATTTTGAAAATCACTGGAGATCCAATCGGTTTCATATATAAAACTTCTATCCATTCTGTAAAAAAATTGTCATAAGTCATTTCTTCAAAAGAAATTCAATAAGATTTAAGTTTCATTGAAAATATATTTAAGTAAATGAGAAATGTTCACTTTATATGAAACCATAACTGACACACTACTGTTTCCCTCGGATTTCGGGAATGACCTCCTTTTGATGGGAGGTTCAAACGTTCTGATCAGTTTCTAACGGGTTTGTTGGTAGAACCAGAAACATCCAATGATTCCACATCCATTCGGACCTACTTTCCAAAGGTAGGTGCTCATTAGTTTATGGACTGATGAGGTTTAGGAATTTGCATTGGTCGAGAGGATGGGAGGTCGGACTCATCACACCTTTTTGAGGGGAATTATTATCTACTCCGGGACTCTCTTTATAGATTTAAGTTATGTTCGTGAATCCTTATTACGTTACCAAGTATAAAATGAGCTTTCCTTCAGATCTGACAATCAATGATAAAATATGTAGGAATTTTAGAGAATCTTTTATATGTATTCGATGTTCTTCATCGATAGAGAATCATCTGAATTTATTAGAGATTATTGGTCAATGGTACCCTTCGACACATTTATATAGAAGTATCTTGGTCATTATGATGACCATGATGGTTTTAAAGCCACCCAGTGGGGCACTTGAAGTTTATTGTCATTCACAACGACATGGATTATTTCAGAGTTGGGATCGAACCCACAGATGGGCTACCTACGTATCCTTTGTTTAGAAAAGGAATCAGAACCCATGTAGTTCGAGTAAGGGAGTATGATGTTTATGATTGATGGCTCAAAGAAGAATGTCATAGTCACTTTTACACTCTAAGCTCACATGAGTCATGATCGGTGTGAGAAACAAGAGGTATTGGTAAAAATTAGACAATTCTGCCATAAAAGATGCAATCATAAGAAATAATGTGGGACTTATGTATGTATGACTGCCCAGATAAATGAAGGTTAGGATTTACTTTAGGGAAGAAATCTAGGAGCAGGGTCCATAAAGGTATATGTGCTTCATGGAGATTTTAAATATTCTAACTTGGGGATTACTCCTGAAAAGGAGGCCCAAATTAGGAGAGGACTTATGATTGGGTTTTATTTCTAAAAAGAAATCCCAGATCAAAGGTAAATTAGGACTGGTTAAGAGAAATTAAGACTGAGGCTTACTCCTGAAAAGGAAGCCTAGGTTAAGAGATTTAAAAAATTAAGGGACTTGGGGCTTACTCCTAAGGAGGATACCCATGTTTGAGACTAGGGCTTACTCCTGAAAAGGAATCCTAGGTTAAGAGAATTAGGGTTGGGGCTTACTCCTAAAGAGGATGCCCATGTTTGAGGATTATGACTGGGGCTTATTCCTAAAAAGGAGGCCCAGGTTAAGAGATTCTCTCATCTTAAAGGATGAGGTTTAATGAATGAAATCTCAATTTTTAGTGATATAAAGATGTATAAATCACTAGGTTTTGAGAGATATTCCACAGAATTCCTTTCAGATAAGGAAGTCAAATCAAGAAATCATGCCATAAATGGCTTTGAAGAGTGTCTTGAAGACTTAATCTTGAATAGGAAAGGTGGAATGACTTAAGAGGGGTGAAATGGGCAAGAAGGGCACCCAAAAAGGCAGGGGCGTGCAAGTCCTAGTAGGCGTGCAGGTACTGCGTGGGCGCGCAAGTCCTGGTCGCGCAGGTATGCCTGCGCGACACATGGGTTACTTGCGCGATGGTTAACCAGCATGGTAATACTTGAGCGAGTCTTGATTAAAGCCTTTATAATCCCCTTAAGGTTCTTCCAGAAGAGGGGCGCACAAGTTCTATTGAAGGAGTAAGGCGGCGCGCAAGTGTGACCTTTTCCCTTAAGGGCTGGCCAGTCAGGTGCGCAAGTGTTGATGAGTTTCAACACTTAGGCCTTGCTCCCCCTCTTTAGATCTTCTGTTCTAGGTAAGAAATTACCTTATAAGTGTTTCGGAAGCTTTGAGAAGAGACTAGGGCGTCGGGAGCTCAAATCCGAGTTTCTGAAAAAAAATACCTCTTCCTATGGGGGTCCCACAGGGTCTATTTATAGGCTAAAGAAGACCTAGGCGATTATCCTTTAGGTCGCTCAATTCACTTGCGCGACCATTTTCAGTGCGCAAGTGTACTTGCGTGACCATTGCGGTGCACAAGTGTTCTTGCGCGACCATTGTAGAACTTGCGCGACCCTTGCACAATGTTCTTCTTATTCCTTCCTTTGTCAATTTTTTGATAATTGTCCAAAGGTTGAATCAATTTGAGCTAAGATATTCCCCTTTTCCAATCTTTAGACTCTGTGAAGAAAGGAGCGTCAACAAAAGTCCCCCCTCAGAGTTGGATTCGGAGTGAAAAGAGGATTTGACTCTGAGGAAAAAAGAGAAACAAGGGGTCTTTGTGGTTATTGGCAGTTTAAAGTCATGCATTTCGGACATAAAGAGGCTAATGTTTAAGGTCTAAATAGCTTTGACCGAAATGAAATAGAATTGACTCAATTTCTTGACAATTCATCTGAAAACATAGTACCATACTCAAGTATAAGGGGGGGGGGACATAAACTATGACTTTAAGAATATTTGAATATGAGGAATGATATGAAAAAGAGATAAAAGACATTAGAAGAAGTAGTTCCCAAGAATGAAGTTACCATTATTTAACAAACCCGTTAGGGGGTTGAATTATGCAGGGCCACCTAAGGGCATTGGCTGTATAGTTAAATAAAATAGTATCTTTGGGCTAACAAGTCTGTTATGTAGACTGTTTATGCAAGGCCGCCTATGGGCACGTGCTGCATAGTCAGACAAAAGAACTCTCAGAAATTTACTTTCCTAGTGCTAAAATCCAGTGAAAGTTTATGGAGATTCAAATTTTCCAAAGTATAGAGTTTGCTGTAAGGAAATAGGTACTTGAATATGGATAAGATATTTCCAAACAAGATTATTGAAGAACTGAATAGATATCACTCCTACGAAGGTCTGACCCAAACATAGGGAAAGATAATATAAACCATAGTCTTGAATACTTTTCAGATCATGAAAAAGGATATGGGACAAATATGTTAAGGATGACTATTTTTGCGGATCCCTACATACTGTCATTTAAGACAAATAAGGACAAAAGAGGCATTCTTCCCAAGAATGAAGTTACCAATATCCGACAAACCCGTTAGGGGGTTAAATTATGCAGGTCCACCTAAGGGAATTGGCTGCATAGTCAGATAATAGTATCTTTTGGCTAACAAGTCTGTTATGTAGACTGTTTATGCAAGGCCACCTATGGGCACGTGCTGCATAGTTAGGCAAAAGAATTCTCAGAAGTTTGACATTTTTGTGACTAGAAGTTAGAAAAGGGTTATGAGGATCTGAAAATATTTAAGGTTAGGATTATGACACATAAAGATGGATATTGTTCAATGTATACAGAGATACATATATCAATGCTAACCATAATCATGTTGTGGCCGAGTCCTGAATTAAAATGTTGGACTTCACTACGTATCCCATAAGGATGAGAGTCAAGCCATACGTAGTTCTTAAACTACAGTTTAACGTCGTGTGGGACAAAAGTACTAGAGATCTTAGTTTAGGATCATAGATCTTGGACCATTGTAATAAATACACAATGTGTGTTTTCATGGGGACATTTCAGCCAAGGGACTGAAAGTGGAATTTGGGGTTAGGCCCAAAGACTTTGGGCTAGATTCGAGGGACACTCGAACGTTCTTATGTATCCCATAAGGATGGGAATCAAGCCCACATAGTTCTAGAAATAACCTTTGTACAAATTTGGTTCATACATGTGAAGGGTGAAAGGGGACTTTAGTACAATGATGGTTTAACTCAAGATAAAAGGTTTGGGCGTTTCCATGTATGCACATAGTCTTTTAAATGAAACATGATTGAAAAAATCAATGTAAATAATGGTTCCCTCTCAGGTGAGGGAATCAAAGAATATTATAGTTTATTATCATACTGGACAAAAGTATTTTATAGTTTAACGTCGTATAAAAAAGACGAAAGTGAACCAATGTAAAGATATTGATTCTAGGGGCGGTTTCACGAATCAACATCGTATGAGATGGAGGTGAACCTATGTGAGGAGATTGGTTTTGGGCTTGAACCTTGGGAGGTTGCCTACATACCCAACCTAGGAGGCACAGATCAAAGTCCGTGTAGTTCAATTAAAGAATGAATTAATGATCAAGTTGTTCTTGGGGACAATGACCTAAAAAAATGTTGTTGGGACTTACACATGGTTAGAGGCCCAAAGAGAGTGTTATGGTTGAGGTTTTCTCTAAGATCACGTGAGTCATGCTCGATGTGAGAAACAAGAGGTAACAACAACCTTAACGATGCATAGTTTAATGTCATGTAGGACATATAAAGGGACTATGCAGTTTAGAGTCTTGTAGTTTGGACTATTGGTGCTGCACAGTTTAGTGTCATGTAGCAAGGAAAAAGTACAATTTAATGTCATGTAGGATGTATCACGGAATTTTTGTATAGTTTAACGTCATGTAGTTAGGACGATGGGGACAATAGAGTTTAACGTCATGTTGGATGATAGGGGGACTGTGCAGTTTAATGTCATGCAGTGAGGACAAAAGAGTACACCATTTAACGTCATGTTGGACACATTGGGGATTTTTTCCCCCAGTTTAGAGTCATGTTGGATGAAAGTGCGAATAGTTTAAGGTCATATGCATGGACCTTGGATTATGAAGTTTAAGGTCATACAAGACCTAGTTGCAGTTTAAGGTCATACTAGACCATTTAGGGAACTTTTTCACAGTTTAACGTCATGTGGGACGAAAGTGAAAATAGTTTAAGGTCATATGTATGGACCGTTGATGTATAGTTTAACATCATATAACAAGGATGAAAGAGGTACTTTGCAGTTTATACAAAATACTTCTTCAAAAATCTGGCATTGGTTGGAGTAGTAATGAGTTCTCCATCCATTGAGATTAATGAATAAGCTCCATTGGAGTAGACCCTATGTATTGAATAAGGTCCTTCCCATTTTGGCTCAAGTTTGGGAGGTTTCTTTCCTGGTATCATTGGAGTTCTGAGAACTAATACCAATTCTCCCTGAGTAAATGAATGAAGATGAACTTTTTTGTTTAAAGCTCGTGCTGTTCGATTCTGATAGACTTCCAAGTGGTGCAAAGTGCAAAATCTTTTCTCATCTAACCGTTCCAATTCATTCAATCGCTTTTGAGATTGTTCATCTGTAGATGATTGATCACAAATGGAATCTCTGAGTGAGGGTAGTTGAAATTCAATGGGCAAGACGGCTTTCGTTCCATATACTAATGAATATGGAGTTGACCGAGTTGCAGTGCGGGTGGTAGTCCGATAAGCCCATAAATCATGAAAGAGTTTATCAGGCCATGAACTCTTATCTTTATCCACAATCTTTTGCAGTATATTTTAAAGAGTCTTGTTAAAGGCTTCTATCTGGCCATTGGCCGCTTCATGATACCGAGATGAATGGTTGGATTTGATGTTGTATTCTTGATACAACTTCTTCACCTCGGATGAATAGAAATTGGTGCCATTGTCTGTCAATATGGTATGAGGGACAACAAATCTGGTAATGATGTTAGACTTGATGAAGCTAACAATGCATTTAGAACTGACTTCCTTGAGAGGTATTGCCTCTGCCCATTTGGAAAAGAAGTCAGTAGCAGTAAGAATGTACTTAAACTGCTTGGCTGTAGCCGAAGGGTAAGGTCCCACCACATCCATTCCCCATGTGGCAAATGGCCATGAGTATTTAGCTGTATGAAGCAACTCTAGAGGTTGATGAATGAAGTTGGCATGTACTTGGCATGAATGACACTTCTTTGTGAAATCGACACAATCTCATATCATTGAAGGCCAAAAGTATCCAAGCCTTAGAATCTGATCAGACAGTCTATGTCCAGATTGGTGGGCACCACAGACTCCTGCATGTACTTCTTTCATGAAATCCATTGTCTCTTCACCATCAATGCATCTGAAGAGAACTCCATCAAAACCATGTTTGTAGAGAATTTTATCTAGATGATCTGGGCTATCATAAAGAGTAAAATTAACCACACGTCGCCAGATTTGTTCTTTCTCAGCTCTATTAGATGGAAGTGTTCCATTTTGAAGGTATTCCCTGATAGGTGACATCCATCCTGTAGTATGACCATACGGTTCAGGAATGTGACAAATTTCATTAATTTCCTCTGTTCTGATTCGAACATAAGGTGAAATTGCATGACGGTGGGCAATACTGATGGTTGTCTCGTCCCTATTTGGATCTGCTAGAGCTGTGGCTATATTAGCCAATGCATCATCTTGAGCATTTTGTGATCTTGGGACATAAGAAAATGTCGGTTCCAAAGGGAATTCCGCCATTAAATCTCTGATGTAATCATACAAAGGGATTATTTCTTCTTTTCTGATGGCATAATCCCCATTGACTTGTTTGATTACTAGGTCTGAATCACCTTTCACCTTTAAGTGATTCACTTGTGCTTAAAGCGCTAATTCCAAGCCTACGATGAGAGCTTGGTATTCTGCTTCATTATTGGTACCACCTTCCCACAATAAGAAGGAATAAGGTAACACTGCCTTTTCTGGGGAAATGAGTACAATTCCTAAGCCAACTTTGTTGAATTTAGGATTTTCCATTTTCCTCCCTGTTGGACTTCTGGAAGCACCATCAAAATACATTTCCCATGCCTGAGGTCTTTCTTGAATAGAGAAGACTTCCTCATTAGGGAGTTCAATATCTGAAGATGTATCTTCCACTGAAGGGTTTTCAGCCAGGAAATTAGCTAGAGCTTGGCCCTTTATCGCCTTTTGAGACACATACTGAATGTCGAATTGCTGCAAAATAACTTCCCACCTTTCCAGACGTCCTGTAAGCATTGGAAGACTAAGGATAAATTTGAGCGGGTTATTGCGAGATACCAATTGGACCTTGTGATGTTGCAGGTAGTGTCTCAACTTCTGAACTGCAAAGATTAATGCCAGGAAGCACTTCTCAATACTTGAATACCGGGTTTCTTCTTCAAGCATGGTTCGACTGAGATAGTAGAGACTGTTATCATTCCCAGCATCATTCTTTTGAGCAAGAAAGGCACCCAATGATCGCTCTAGAGCTGTCACGTAGAGGATAAGTGGTCTTCTTTCAACAGGAGGCATGAGTACCGATGGACTCAAGAGGTATTTCTTGAGAATATTGAATGCTTCTTCACATTCTTCAGTCCACTGGTAAGTGACTCCCTTATTCATCAATTTGGTGAAGGGTAAACTTTTGCCTGCCAAATTGGCGATGAAACACCGAATATAGGCTAAGTGTCCTTGAAGTCCTCTTAATTCTTTAAAATTTTGAGGAGGTGACATACAAAGGATTGACTTGGTCTTATTAGGATCGAATTCAATACCAGGATGGCGTACAACAAAGCCGAGAAATTTTCCTGAGGTTACCCCAAAAGCACATTTTAATGGGTTCATCTTCAAATTATGTTGTCGAAGATTGCAGAATATGACTTCCAAATCAGCCAAGTGATTAGAATGTTGTTTGTATTTAACTACCAAATCATCTAAATATCATTCAACAAACTTCCCTAATAAGGGTTTGAAGATACGATGCATGACACACTGATAAGTTGCACCTGCATTCTTTAAGCCAAAGGGCATTACCCGGTAGCAAAACACACCCTGAGGGGATCTGAAGGCTGTATATTCCTCGTCTTCTGGGGCCATTCGGATCTGATTATATCTGGAATATCCATCCATGAAGGAAATTTCTTCATAGCCAGCTGTTTCATCAATTAGAAGTTCTGTAATCGGAACTAGGAAATCATCCTTAGGACGATGCCGATTAAGATCTCTGAAATCGATGCAAACTCTAATTTGTTCGTTCTTTTTCTTTACAGGGAAAATATTAGCCAACCATTTGGGATATTGAACTTCTCTGATGAAGTTATCTTTGATAAGCTTATCCACTTCATCTTCAATTTTGGAAGCATAAGTTGGGTGTGTTCTTCTCGCGGCTTGCTTAAATCCTCGATGTTCTTCTGGTAAACCAAAATGATGAGTAGAAACATCAGGATCAAGTCCGGGAATTTCTGTATAGTTCCAAGAAAATATATCTCTATTTTACTTTAGAAAATAAATATACATCTCTTTCTCTTCAAGAGTCATGGCCACACTAATTAAAGTGGGGCGTGGATCTTCTTTTGTACCCAGATTTATTTCTCTGAGTTCATCCACAGTGGTAGAGATACCCTCTTCAAATGATGGAGGAGAATCTATGAGATCTTCCTCTTCTTCTTCATCATGTGTTATTTCTTCCTTTTCTACTTTCATAGTAGATGATAAAGTATAATTCTAATGATCCGAAGAGATGTCAAAATTTACATATATTGAAGAAGATGCTTCCATTTCCGACCCGATTGATGATGAAGGGTCTTCTTTAGGTAATAAAGAGGAGATGATGGATTGAGAATCGACATCATTGTTGACCTCCGATGTTGCTATAACTTCTTCTGGCCTAATTGGAGAAGCATAGACTTGTT
Organism: Viscum album; assembly: GCA_963277665.1. Classification (NCBI taxonomy): domain Eukaryota; kingdom Viridiplantae; phylum Streptophyta; class Magnoliopsida; order Santalales; family Viscaceae; genus Viscum; species Viscum album. Next base: position 1,571,510,437 of record OY728131.1, on the reverse strand, counting down.
AGATTTCAGTAGATGAAATGAAGACATCACCATTTGTGCTTTCATCACTGCTTGGTAGATTACCAATTTCTCCCATGTTGTCTGGCTCGATTGCCTTAATTGACATTATGGATCTTTCCATAAGAGTATTTTTATTTGGGTCTATCTTGTCAATTTGACTGATAGGCAACACATAATCTGTACTCACATGTGTAAATGGATTTACTGGAATTTTTTCCAAACCATATGGAGCATTAACTTTGGTAATCTCCTTTGTTATGGATTTCTCCCTTTGCTTCATGTGATAGAATTCCGCCTCAATGTATTGAGATTCACATGTCTTGAATGGGGCCTTATCACCATACAATGTCCCAACTTGACCATCGAAACAATATTTGAGACATTTATGGTATGATGAAGGGATAACCACATGTTGATGTAGCTAGGGTCTTCCAAGTAAGATGTTGAAGGCTGAGTCTTGATCAACAACCATGAAATCTGAATTGGATACAAGATCTCCAAAATGAGTTCTGAGTGTAACTTCGCCCAATGGTTCTTGTTCATTTTTATCATATCCTTGTAACATCATGGTAGAAGGAGATAAATCAGATTCTATGTGGCCCAATCGACGAAGTGTACGAATGGGCATGAGGTTGACTCCTGAACCATTGTCAATGAAAGCTCTTCGAACATCCACGCCATTGACCTTGCCAGACAAGTACAATGGTCTAATATGTCCATGCACAACATCATCTTCATCTTCATCAGTAAAAGATATTATTGCATGGCATTCTGCATGATTATTCTCTATGTGATAGACTTCAGCTGCAACAATTTCAGTTTCAAACTCCTGAGGACTTGACAAAGCCTCGATGAGTGCTTCCCGAAGATCTTTTGACAGATTCAAAGCATCCAGAATTGATAACTTGGCTGGAAATTGGGCCAAGTGTTTCAATATATCATACTTTTGATCCATAGTTCTACGTTTCCCAATAGGAATATGTGGTTTAGCAGGTACCTTGGAAGCAGATGATTTGGAAGTTGATGCATCTTGTATTGGGATAGGAGTTGGCAATATTCCTGGTTTTGGAAGATTAGACCGATTAGATCCATTTAATTGCTGAGAGGAAGAAGATGGAACCTTCAACCGGTCTTCCAAAATAACTGTGCCAGGACTGAATTTGCTATTGGTAGAAGAACTTTCTTATTATTTCTAAGCTCGCTGAAGATCTCTACCACGAGTTTCTACTACGTATACAGTTCTAGCAGGGGTATAATTGGAATAGTGTCTTTTAAAAGATCCACGTCTTCCCCTGTATCCTGAGCCCCTGGAACTTCCTCTGATTCCTCTATTTGATACAGGGAATTCAGGCTCATTGAAATCGAAACTGCGACTGGCATATGGATCTGTTAATTGAATCATATTAACAGAACCAAAGATTAACTCTTCATCTGATGAAGACTCTACCTGATTAACTTGTTTAGGATGTGTCATTTGGTGGGGATGTTCCCATGGATTTGAAGTAGATGGCATGAAATCCACCAAAGTCAAAGACAACTTAGGCTTTGACACATACTCATCTTCTTCTGATTCTTTTTCTTTCTTTGAATCATGCCATTTCTTTGAGTACTTTCCCTCTAACGAATAGGGTTTTGCCATAACATTCATGGAAGAAGACACAATTGGTTTCTTTAATTGTGTTCACAAAATAGCATGAGTTCGACTGATTGTCTTTCTGACCATCCAATCATCATACTTCTGTGCATTTTTGTTTTTGACTTCTTTCCATTCATCTTCCTCCTCTGGAACTATAGCAGTGACACATGCAACCTGGGCTGAGGAGCCTTTCAATATGACCTGTCCCGAGTCGACCATATTTTACAGGAGGTCTTTGAAGACAAAACACTCCTGGATGGGATGCCCCAACATTTGATGAAAAGGGTAATAATTGGGATGGTCTTCATCTCCTTTCTTGTTTGGCCTCTTGGGCATTAGCAATTGAACCAAATTGTTTTCTAGAGCTGAAATGAAATAACCAGGAACTTGTTCATTTCGGAAAGAGTATGTTTTGCTCTTCAGATCCTCAAATTGTTTTCTTCTTTGATCTTGTTGATCGTCTGTACGAAAAGGCCTTTGTTGTTGGCGCTCAGAAGGTGGATCCCTTCGAGAAGATGAAGGTTTTGAGGTAGAAACAGGTACAGGTGCTTGTTTAAGAATAACTGTAGCAGTTTCTACTTTACACATTCTCCTTCCTGGAGCTGATGGAATTACACGATATTTAGCCTTAGTCTGTATAAGGGAATCTTCAATCTACTGAGCGATTGAAGTAAGGTCTCGAAACCCTCCTGTGTATTTTACAGGGATTAACGGCGTGCGTAATTCGTCACATAGATTTACCACACAGATTGGTAACAATTCTTCTTGAGGGAGTGCTAAACTCACGGAATATGTTAATCCCTTCCATCGAGCAATGAAATCAGAGACCCTTTCATTCTCCCTTTGCTTACAATTTGTAAGATCAAAAACTGTTGTCTTTGGAAAAGTTGAGTTGAACTGAAGGAGGAATTTTTGGCGAAGATCCTCCCATCCGGTAATTGACTGGGATTGCAATATTTTATACCAAACAAAAGATGGTCCTTGAAAGGTTCTCACGAAGCATCTGAGTTTCACTGCTTCTTGTTGCTCCGGAGTTCCCATCATGGGATCGCAACAAGACACGTAATGCGTCAAATACTGTTCAGGATTGCCTGATCCATTGAAAATAGGGAATAAAGGATTCCCAAAACTGGATGGAGGAGAAATTGAATCTACCCATTCAGGGTAAACTTTCTTTTCTGGTTGAACTTGCGCACGTTTCCCTTCCATAGTTTCTAACTGAGCTGTTAATGACTCAATAGTAGTTATTAAATTTTGAGAAACATCCAGTTGAACTTGGACTTGGGTAGGTGCAATGACTGGAGCTTGGACAGATGTGGCGATTGGTGATGCAACTGATGGTAGCACTGCCAACTGTTGTTACACTTGACCCGTAGGATTAGACCTGTGAGGGTGTACGGATAGAGGAGGATATTCTTGATCCATCTCAGTAGCTGCAACAAATTCCTTTGACTGACTGACTCTAGCATGCTTAAGAAGAAGACTACTCTGAAGTAGTTCTGTATTCAACCTTCTTAATTCCTTTATTTCTTCCTCCTGTTGTGTAAACCTTTGCTCTAGTGAGATCAATTGACCTTCTCTAGAGGAAGGATATGTAACATGGTTCTTTCCCTTCCCATTGTTGGATCCTTTTTGGAGAGGGGAAAGTGGGTTACTTGAAGGATTACCTAGGTTCTGAGTAATCCTTTGACTTTTTGTACGCACACCTTCTTCATTTGTGTCGGTGCGTACATCTTCTTGAGCAGGAACCTCTTCATCTGAGTCCCCTGAGGGAACCTCATTTGGTGGATCAGCAATAACGACATTGATGACATTGATTGATTCATAACTCATCACATCCCTTCTATCAGCATTTCTGTGATATTGTCTTCTTCTATGTCTTTGATGAGACATTGCCTTTTGTTGATTTAATCCCTCAGGAACTTATTGACGAACCGTAATTTGGAGGGAATCTCTTGATAATTTGGCTCTTCGTTCCTCTTGAGGTTTCTTCCCCAATCGAGAAAATACCGACTTTCTCTGAGGAGGGGATTGATGATTTGAAAAAGTCCCCAGTTCAGTGGACTGGGGCTGTTCCTGCTGTTCTTGATCAACTCCTCGAATCCTATTTGTTGATTCCGAGGGTTGGTTTAAAAGAGTCCCCAGTCTGGCGAGCTGGGGTGGTTCTTGACATGCTATGTCTGAGACTTTCTTGAAAGTCCTCCTGATCTTGTGAACCTTAGTCTGGAAATTAGCTAGATGCATTAACCTGTATCCAATTTTATCACCCGGTTCAAAAGACCGTTGGATGATTTCTGACACTTCTGTCACTTGGTGACGTGCTTGCTCCAAACGAGAGGCCTGTTTAATATTCTCATTTGCTTGATGCAAGAGTAATTCAACAACTTGTTCTCTGTATTCTTGATTTTGAGAGGAACTAGTTGAAGCCTGTTCTTGGGCAAGCTTTTGATTACAAACAAATCCCATTGACTCTGGACGGTTATGGGAAATAACATTGCATGAGACCATTTTCGGCAGGCTTTGCTGACCGGAGAGCACTATGAAATACAGTGCTCCATGAACACCCCATCCTCTGACACGAATACCAGATGGGGAATTGGCAATTAACTGACGCAATCTTCTTAGTGCACCAAGGCATGAACGTTGAAGGGCTCTCTGCTACTTTTCAGCCTTCGGATATCGAGAGACTGATAGAGACGCCAAATCAATCTGATGTTGTAACCCTTCTATTATCTTAAGATGATTTTTATATTCATCATAAGATAATACTTTCTTTTTCAACTGACAAATAGTTTTCCATATGTTGAGACGAATATCATGAATTTCATCTTCCGTCATCATTTCTGGAATATTATACTGAGAGTCAGCCAAAGGCCAAAACATGACTGGCACTTCACCTTTCGCCAGTTGTTTTCTCATGTTCAGCATTTCCTCTTTATCATTTGATGAAGATTCTTCTACCTGATTTGACCAGAGTTGGTGTTTCCTTGTTGCTTCATTAGATTCAATAGGATTGGTACAGAAATCATTGATCAAACTAAAAGATGCATGACTTAGGGGTGGTTCAGAGAATGACCTACACCCTGGGCTATCTTTTGATTGAGAAAGTATTTCACCTACTAGCGATGAAGCTTCATACATGACTGGTTTCGCATTTGAAAGTGCCTCAAGATAGAGGGCTTTCTCGGAACTACATTGTCCACTGGAGCATTTTCCGGGCAATGTACATCACTACTGTGGAGAGGGATTTCGCAGCGAAATTCATCATCATGGGGAGGACCACCATAATGGGTTACAACAAAAGATGAGATCTCTTTCTCCTTGGTCTTCTGACCACACAGAGGGTTCCTGTGGCTCTCATCTGAAGATGAAACTTTGAGATCGACCAAATTGTCATGAAGCAAGCCTTCATGAGGAAGTTTCTGTTGAAGACCTTCAGAATTAATGTTCCCACTATTGGGAACTGAGGGAGTAGAATCTTGAATTCCAACAGATAATTGTCTGAGGGCTTCAAGAACTCCATTATTGAGCAAGGCCTTGTTACAGATTGGCACTTGATCTCTTGATTGTGCTGGGCAGGTCTTTTTCTTAGACGCCTTCTTACTCGCCTTGGAAACCACTTGTTGACGAAAGTGGCTGCTCTGAGCAGGTGTATGTGCCTGATCAGGAAATATGGCCAGGTTAGGCTAACAATATCCTCTCAAATCAGGTGTATGTTCTTGACTTGGTTGTTCGTATGATATGGGGGAGTATGCCCCACAACCATCTTGCACTGGAACATATGTGTGTGTCTGTTCTGGAGTGAACTGTTGATGTGTCACTCCATTGGTAGGGATAGATTTATGTGTCTTTCCCTGAGATGATGCTGAAGTTGTTATAATATCCTGGCAAGCATCCAGAATATGAGCAGGGATTTGTTTCTGCTCTTTCACCATTGATAGAATATTCTTGGTGACTTCAGCTACCGGAACGGGAATATACATCCATTCCGGGCTTGGAGTAGGTGTATGTGCCTGCTCCTGTCCTCCTTTTCCTGTCAGTGAATCCTGACAGTACTCAAGTATGGGGGCAGAGAGTTGAGTCTGCCTCCTATTTGTTGTCGGGGATTTCTGACTAACTTCTCCTAATGCTACCAAGCGAGACTATTGGTAGGCTTGATTAATACTAGCAGGTGTATGTGCCTGCTGATTGCACTTCGCCAAACGTGGTTGACGAGATCCATCATATGTAGTTAGACGAGCCTGCTGACTAGCTGATGATGTATAAACAGGTGTATGTTCCTGCCTATAGTACTCCGCTAGAATTGATAGGTAGGATTGGCGTGATGCTGCCAGATGATTTTGCTGGATAGCGGAATTAAAACGGGCAGGTGTATGTGCCCGCTCGTTGCTTTCCACCAAGTTAGGTTGGTGGACTTCTTCAGAGATGGCAGAGATGAGAATCTACACACTATTGACCGGATTCCACCTCTGGTGGTTCGTCTTGCTTGTTCGGGTTCGAGGAACCTGAGCCGAACGCCTAGAGTCAGTACCCTCATCATGTTGAGGGCGCACTACCGCACGAGTCTGGCGACGATTGTTGGTGGGAGCCCTTACGAAGGACTCCTGTCTGTTTGAATTAAGGCCCTGAGGGACCTGCTCATTCACCTCCCCAGAATAAGTGAGCGAATGGTGATTGCGTTTCGGGGATAATGACCCGAAACAGTTGGATACGGTAGTCAGCACCACCTGCTTCTTGATCACTGGTCGTCGTTGTCCGGACGAATGATGTGAGTTGTTTACTTGGAGGGCTTTTCGGGCAGCCTCCAGAGTTGGGATGGTACCGTGTTGACGGTACACCTTAACCAGCGTGTTTGATACCCCACGTTGAAGACGCTGAGTAGGTGATATCATCCTTAGAATAGACGATGATCCAGTAGGAGTAGCGGTAGTGGCATTTGCAGCAGTAGTATTCATAGGTGTGAACTTGAGAGCAGCCATTCTAGAAATGCAGAAGATCTTGGAAAAGAGTGTCTGTTTGATATAACAGACGTAATCAAGATAAATTCAGCCACTACATATTTTGGATGAGCACATTTGTCAATGATTGTTTTTGTTGGCCCTCTCATTGAGTTTTAAATAGGGGCCTAACAAATGGGTAAAACATTATTTTAACTTAGTTAAGGATTCATGTCGGGTTCACCATTTTTGTTTCCCTCAGATTTCGGGAATGAACTCCTTTTTATGGGAGGTTCAAATGTTCCGATCGGTTTCTAACGGGTTTGTTCGTAGAACTAGAAACATCCAATGATTCCACATCCATTCAGACCTACTTTCCAAAGGTAGGTGCTCATTAGTTTATGGACTGATGAGGTTTAGGAATTTTCATTGGTCGAGAGGATGGGAGGTCGGACTCATCACACCTTTTTAAGGGGAATTATTGTCTATTCCGAGACTCTCTTTATAGATTTAAGTTATGTTCGTGAATCCTTATTACATTACCAAGTATAAAATGAGATTTCCTTCAGATCTGACAATCAATGATAAAATATTTAGGAATTTTAGAGAATCTTTTATATGTATTCTAGGTTCTTCATCGATAGAGAATCATCTGTATTTATTAGAGATTATTGGTCAATAGTACCCTTTGACACATTTATATAGAAGTATCTTGGTCATTATGATGACCATGCTGGTTTTAAAGCCACTCAGTGGGGCACCTGAAGTTTATTGTCATTTAGAAGGACATGGATTATTTCAGAGTTGGGATCGAACCCACAGACAGGCTACCTACGTATCCTTTGTTTAGAAAAGGAATCAGGACCCACATAGTTCGAGTAAGTGAGTATGATGTTTATGATTGATGGCTCAAAGAATAATTTCATAGTCACTTTTACACTCTAAGCTCACGTGAGACATGCTCGGTGTGAGAAACAAGAGGTATTGTTAAAAATTAGACAATTGTTCCATAAAAGATGAAATCATAAGAAATAATGTGGGACTTATGTATGTATGAATTCCTAGATAAATGAAGGTTAGGATTTACTTTAGGGAATAAATCCAGGAGCAGGGTCCATAAAGGTATATGTGCTTCATGGAGATTTTAAATATTTTCACTTGGGGCTTACTCCTGAAAAGGAGGCCCAAATTAGGAGAGGACTTATGATTGGGTTTTATTTCTGAAAAGAAATCCCAGATCAAAGGTAAATTAGGACTGGTTAAGAGAAATTAAGACTGGGGATTACTCCTGAAAAGGAAGCCCAGGTTAAGAGATTTGAAAAATTAAGGGACTTGGGGCTTACTCCTAAGGAGGATGCCCATGTTTGAGACTGTGGCTTACTCCTGAAAATGAAGCCCAGGTTAAGAGAATTATGGTTGGGGCTTACTCCTAAGGAGGATTCCCATGTTTGAGGATTATGACTGGGGCTTATTACTGAAAAGGAGTCCCAGGTTAAGATATTCGCTCATCTTAAAGGATGAGGTTGAATGAATGAAATCTCAATTTTTAGTTACATAAAGATGTATAAATCACTTGGTTTTGAGAGATATTCCACAGAATTCCTTTCAGATAAGGAAGTCAAATCAAGAAATCATGCCATAAATGGATTTGAAGAGTGTCTTGAAGACTGAATCTTGAATAGGAAAGGTGGAATGGATTAAGAGGGGTGAAATGGGCAAGAAGGGCACCCAAAAAGGCAGGGGCGCGCAAGTCCTGGTAGGCGCGCAGGTACTGCGTGGGCGCGCAAGTCCTGGTCGCGCAGGTATGCCTGCGCGACACATGGGTTACTTGCGCGATGGTTAACCAGCATGGTAATACTTGAGCGACTCTTGATTAAAGCCTTTAGAATCCCCTTGAGGTTCTTCTAGAAGAGGGGCGCGCAAGTTCTATTGAAGGAGTAAGGCGGCGCGTAAGTGTGGCCTTTTCCTTTAAGGGCTGGCCACTCAGGCGTGCAAGTGTTGATGAGTTTCAACACTTAGGCCTTGCTCCCCCTCTTTAGATCTTCCGTTCTAGGTAAGAAATTACCTTATAAGTGTTTCAGAAGCTTTGAGAAGAGACTAGGGCGCCGGGAGCTCAAATCTGAGTTTTTGGAAAAAAATACCTCTTCCTATGGGGGCCCCAAAGGGTCTATTTATAGGCTAAAGAAGACCTGGTTGGTTATCCTTTAGGGCGCGCAAGTCACTTGTGCGACCATTTTCAGCGCGCAAGTGTACTTGTGCGACCTTTGCGGTGCGCAAGTGTACTTGCGCGACCATTGTAGAACTTGCGCGACCCTTGCACAATGTTCTTCTTATTCCTTCCTTTGTCAATTTTTTGATAATTTTCCAAAGGTTGAATCACTTTGAGCTAAGATATTCCCCTTTTCCAATCTTCAGACTCTGTGACGAAAGGAGCGTCAACAACTACTTTATATGAGAATCATAATATAAAAGAAAACAAAATACTATATTTATAACAAAATATCTTTGAAGAACTATACATGAGTGTACAGAGGGTGGGAGGGTTGTCCCGGGGGTGGCGGGGGTGGTGGGGCTATCCAGGGGGTATGGAGTGTTCAGGGGGTGGGAAGGCTGTCTATGGGGGTGTGGTCGGGCTTTCCACGGGGGTGGCAGGACTGTCCAGTGGGATCGGGGGTGTCTGGGGGGGGGGGGGGGCTTTCCAGGGGGTGGGGGTGTCCTGGGGGATGGGGGTGTCTGGGGGGTGGTGGGCGGGTGTCCCGGGGGGGGGGGGGGGGGGCTGTCCATGGGGGTGGGGACTATCCTGGGGGGTATGGGATTTCCAGAGGGGTGGGCAGGCTATCTGCGGGGGTGGCGGGACTATCCAGGGGGGTTGGGAATGTTTAGGGGGGTGGGGGGGATTTCTAGGGGGGCTATCCAGGGGGTACGAGGTATCCAAGGGGGTGGGTGGGCTATCCAGGGGGTGGTGGGGCTGTCCAGGGGGGTGGGCGGGCAGTCCACGGGGGGGGGGGGGGGGGGGGGGTGTCCAGGGGGGTACGGGGTGTCCAAGGGGTGGTAGGGCTGTCCACGGGGGTTGCGTGGCTGTCCAGGGGGGTTAGGGGGGGGGAGGGGCTGTCCAGGGGGTACGGGGTGTCCAGGGGGTGGTTGGGCTATCCACGGGGGTTGCGGGGCTGTCCAGGGGGGTTGGGGGGGGGGGGGGGGGGTTGGGGGGGGGGTTCAGGGTGGTGGGGGTGGGGTGGGGTGGGGGCTTTTCTGGGGGTGGGGGGATATCTAGGGTGTACGAGGTGTCCAGGGGGTGGCGGTGCTGTCTAGGGGGTATGGGGTGGGTGGGAGGGCTATCTATGGGGGTGGAAGGGCTGTCTAGAGGGGTATGGGGTGTACAGGGTGTGCGGGGGATATCTCCGGGGGGTGGGCGCGCTGTCCATGGGGGGTGTCCGGACTGTCCAAGGGGGTGGTAGGGTTGTCCAGTGGTTTCAGGGTTGTCTAGGGGGTGGGGGGGGGATTTTAGGGGGTGGGGGTGTCCGGGGGGATGGGGGTGTCTGGGGGGTGGTGGGCGGGTGTCCATGGGGGTGGGCGGGCTGTCCACGGGGCTGGGGGACTGTACAGGGGTGTACAGGGTGTCTAGGTGGGTGGGCGTGTTGTCCACGAGGGTGGCAGGGCTGTCTAGGGGGGTCAGGGGTGTCCAGGGGGTGAGGGTGTGTGGGGGGGGGGGCTCTCCAGGGGTGGGTGGGGGAGGGGGGTGTCTAGGGGGTACGAGGTGTCTAGGGGGTGGGAGGGCTATCTAGGGGGGTGGAGGGGCTGTCCAGGGGGTACGAGGTGTCCAGGGGGGTGGGTGGACTATCCACGGGGGTGGGGGGGGGCTGTCCAGGGGGTCCTGGGTGTTCAGGGGGGTGGGCGGGCTGTCCACGGGGGTGGAGAGGCTGTCCTGGGTGGTCGGGGGGGGGGGGGGGGGGAGGTCCAGGGGGTGGAGGGGGGAGGGATTTCCAAGGGTGGGGGGGTGTCTAGGGGGTACGAGGTGTCCAGGGGGTGGATGGGCTGTCCAGGGGGGTGGCAGGGCTGTCTAGGGGGGTACAGGGTGGGTGGGTGGGCTGTCCACGGGGGGTGGGTGGGCTGTCCATGGGTGTGGCAGGGCTATCCATGGGGGTGGAAGGGTTGTCCACGGGGTGGCAAGGTTGTCCAAGGGGGTGGGGGGCGGTCCAAGGGCATGGGGGTGTCCACCCCCAAACTAGGGTTGTACAATCCAATCTTTATCCAATTGTAGCATGAATTTAAGCCTATTATAGATGACCAGAAATATTGTTGGTGTAAACCATGAATATCATACATATTAAATCACAAAACACCCAATTTTAACCACCAAATATCATATGTGGATCAGATTTTATGAGCCATGTTTCGATGGGACACTACTCATAGGAGTATGTGCCTTGTTATATCATTAGGTGATATGGATTTGTACGAATGTTAAATTTGTATGAGATCAATATGGATAGTAGATAATAACCTGAGTCATATTTCTTTGCAGATATCACTTATTCTTGGAAGGGTAAGTGTGAGTGTTGGTATGGAACTTCAAGAAAAGTCTTAACGTGTGAAAAAAACTATACATTGGTTATATTTGATTCATTTTTTTTGTAGAGTATTGGAGTGGACAACCCACCCCCTCCTTGGATAGACCACACCCCCCACACCCCTGTAGCCCCCCTACCCCCCTACACCCCACCCAGATAGCCCCCCACCCGGCCTGGAAACCCCCACCACACCTAGATAGCCCACCCCCTCCTCCTTGAAAAACCAACACCCCCTCCCCCACCTGGACAACCCACCCCCACCACCCTTGGACAACCCACCCCCCTTGATAGCCCACACCCCTCCCCCACCTGGATAGCCCACACACCACCACCCCTGGATAGCCCACCCCCTCCCTAGACAACCCACACCCCCTCCCCCTACAGCCCCCTACCCCCCGACAACCCACCCCCACCCCAACCTGGACAGCCCATGCCCCCACCCCCACTAAACAACCCCCCTGGACAGCCCACCCCTTCCCTGGAAAACCCACACCCCCTCCCCTGTAGCCCTTACCCCTTGGACAACCCCCCCACCTGGACAGCCCCCACCACCTGGACAACCCACCCCCACCACCCACACCTAGACAGCCCACCCCCCTCCCTGGACACCCACACCCCCTCCCCCACCTGGACACGCATCATTGACCCCCTTGGACAGCCCACACCCCTCCTTGGGTAGCCCATAACCCCTCCCCCACACCCCTATAACCCCCCTACCCCCCTGCAGCCCCCTACCCCCCTAGACAACCCACCCCCACCTAGACAACCCCCACACCTGGATAGCCCCCTACCCCTCTTGCATACCCCCTTAGGGTAATTTTATTTAAAATAATTTTATTCATTAATAAAGGCAAACCATCATTCATTATCCATTTCATTCCAAACGACCCATTCAATTTATCAAAACATGACAAATTCAATTTATCAAAAAATGAAAAATTCAATTTATCAAAACATGAAAAATTCAATTTATCAAAACAAGACAAATTCAATTTATAAGGCTCTATGGGTCACTTAGAAAATGTCATTGGGGAAAGGGGAAATAAACTACATTGTTAATTCCAATTTAAAAATTGGGCCAAGCACTTATGAGGTGTGGTGGTGTCCAGGAGGTGTGGTGGTGTCCAGGGGGGCTGTCTAAGGGGGTGGGGTGGGGTCTGTGCAATGGGTGGAGGGTGTCCAGGGGGTGGGGGTGTCTAGGGGTGGTGGAGATGGTGGTGGTGGGGTGGGGTGGGGGACTGTCCAAGGGGGGTGGGGGGATGTCCATGGGGGGTGAGCGGTGTCCAGGGAGGGTGGGGGTGGGGGTGTCCAGGGGGTGGGGGGAGGGGGCTGTCCAAAGGGTGGGGGGGGGGATGTCCAAGGAGGTGTGTGGGGGGGGGGGGGTGTCTAGGGGGCGGGGGAGGTGGATTTCCAAAGGGAGGGGGTGTCCAAGGTGGGAGGGGGGTGTCTAGGGGTGGTGGGCTGTCCATGGGAGGTGAGGGGTGTCCAGGGAGTGTGGGGGTGGGGGTGTCCAGGGGGTGCAGGGGGTGGGGGGTTCTCTAATGGGGGGGGGGGGGGGGCTGTCCAGGGGGTGGGAGGTGTCGAGGGGGTGGGGGTGGGGGTGGGGGGGGGGGTGTTCACAATTCCAATCCATCACCCAACCAATGCCAATTCATCCTCAATATTAATACCCTTCCCACTATTCCTTGACCAAAAAATATAAATACAAAATCCAAATCCAATTTTAAACTAAACTAAAGTCCAAAAAAACTACCATATCACCCCAATAAACAAACCCTTTACCATTTTTGAAGTGTAAACAAAAAAATAGAAAACAAATCAAAGGGTTCGGTACTCCAAAAACAGCAGGAATGCTAATATATCTGAAATCAAAACAAAAAATAGAAAAAAATAGAGGGAGAAAATTTAAACTAAGGTAACACTTACTAATTTTATGTGAAGAAATAAAAATTTGTTTGATTGAAGATGGATCTATGGCTGGAAGGAGTTTTTCGGCCGAGAAAACTTCGGGAGGAGCTCCGGATTAGGGTCTGTAATCGGGAAAGTGGGAGCTGCAGTGCTGGGTATTTGGGGGAAAACTTTCCTAATGGTTTTTAAAAAATATTGGGAAAGCCTCTTTTACCAAAAGTTTATTAAAACCATTTGTATATCTTAGAGAAACTAAATATTTTCCAACGGTTTTATCAAACAGTTGGGAAATCTTAAGTATATGTACACATTGCCAACAGTTTGAACAAACCATTGGCAAATTATGCCTTTTTTTACAGTATAGAAATGGTTTGAAGAAACCATTGGTATATATCCATTGGGAAAACATCAGATTACAGTAGTGTTTTTATTGTAGGTGATATATGTCAGAAGTAGGTAGGATATTGACCATTGTGATCGATGATATTCTTCATAAGGCTTTCATAATGGTTCTTAGTTTTCATGGTATATTTAAATTTTATTGATGATTCTACTATAATTTTGATTTATTATGTTCAATTTTAAATTTTTCCTTTTTTTTGTTACATTTGATGAGATGATGTTGTTGGTTTTAGTTGATGAGATGATGTGGAGGCAGATGGATGTATAGGAGATTGTGTAGTGGGCATATATTGGGCATGGGTTATTGTTTGACATGTTTTATATGTATATATGGGTATACTAAGGTATGGGTTGACTGAGGTATATGTTGCCTAATATTATGCTCACTATGAATTTTTGTATATAGGACTATGGATGTATAATGTATGTATGATGGGTTTATCATACATTTATGTTTTATTTTACAAAATTTCATTTTTTTATATTTAAATTTTTTATTATCTTTTTTAAAAATAATTATAATATTTAGTGCCGGTTTTTTAGTAATATCCACTATGTAAGTTAATGAAAATTTTAATTAATGGAGTTTACTATTAACCACCACTATACATAATTGCCACTAAATATATTAGTGGTGGTTAGGTTAATGTTATCTATTTTATTTTTGGGTTAATTTTTTTAAAAAAACTACCACTAAAATAAAACTGAAACCGTCACTAAATGATCCAAAAATGAAACTTATAGAAATCAATATTAAATTAAAGAAACCACTGAAAAATGACTAGATATCATTCAATAAGTGATGGATTTGATAATATCCGCTATACTATTAGGAAGCGGTTTAAACCGTGGTCTGTTCATACAAAAACCGCTGCTAATTCCCTTTTTTGTAGTGTTTGTCCATTTTTATTGTCACACCAATTATCATTTTAATATTGTAACATTTCGACCCGAATTCCACTAAAATTATTCCCCAAGCCAGTTGGTTACAAGGCCTCAAGCATGCCTCCCCATACACTAGAGGCTGTCGACAAGTAGTGAGGGCCTAGGGTGTGATAGTGGGGAGACTATTCCCTCATATTAGAGTAAGAAAATTGTATAATTAGATAAGTATCATACACAATAGTAAATAAACAGAGTAAAGAAGTAGTAAATAAACTGAAATAAAACATTATTTAATAATAAATTAAAAGTATATAAAAGCCCGAAGATCTATGTCATACATAAAACAATGGTCACCCACTGGTCCGACCATACATATATAGGTAATAAAAGAAAATGAAATAAAAGTATATGGCTCTAATATTAACTATGATCTAGACCACGTACCGAGTCTCCAGACACCATCGAACTCCAACAACCCGATCAGAAGAACCCACTTGAACAACTCCACTCAATCATGAAACTTTGGGCCTCATCCCTATCCACCATGAAAAGTGATCTCAACATGAAAATAAGGCATATGACATACACTTACACTAAGGTGCACGTGTAAGGGTGAGAAATAATCTTAGTAGGCCACCCTATTGATGAACCGATAAAGTACACTGCTATAAGTGCATGTAAAAGAAAACCACTCAACCTAGCTAAGACAAAACTAAAAAGATAATTAAAACCAATAATGTGAAACCACAATTGAACCTCAGGTCCGTGATCCTAACCAACTAGGAAAGTTACACTGTGGATGTAAATATCTATATACATATACATATATAGTCCTATACCTATACATATATACATAAATATGAATATTCACGTGTAAGAGAAAGAAATAACATAAAAACCAACAACAACTGATCCTTGGGTTTGTAATCCCGATTTCTTAGACATCCTGTTCAAGGGAATTGATATGGAAGTTGTGTCACTCAATCCATGTAATGTTAAGTTGATCTCTGGGCCTATAATTTCAATCGAAATGCACATACTTTGGCCACTGCTGGAAATATCTCTGAGAAAGTTATATCGCCACGGGGGGATACACTTCCTACACCTAGGTTCCCCCATACTCACCTCTAATCACTAAACAATAGATTCTAAGTAATTACATTTGAACATCCTGTAAATGGTCACTGAGTTAGATGCCATGTTTCCTAGGCTATGTAAATCCAGTCTAATGTCTGAGCCCTAGGTCTTGGTTTGTAGGAGGTCACAACATTTAGAACATAGATAATACCTAAGGTTCTGACCCTTGGGTGATCTGAAAGGATAACTCACCAATGAGACACCATTCCCACTCCTGGAATCTATAATAAGGAGCTCATAAGCATTCCATGTATCCAATGATGTGAGATGCCATGCCCAACACCATGGTCAAGTAACCGACCAGGGAGAGAGTAGTCATCTCTATCCCTCAGAAGATCATAATCATCTATGAGTATAATTAGATTTAGGAGAGTGTAATTATCTTCTTCACATATCAAACTAAGAAGATAAGAATCATCCTCACCACTCAGGAGAGAATAATCACCCATGAGTATCATTACTAGGGATGATATGCCCATATATCATAGTCATAGGTTCACATATGGATTATAAGAAATACCTTTGTACATATAAATAATATAATAATAAAATATATGGATCAACATAAAAAATACCAATTAGTACCTCTGGGTATGCTAGTAAAAATATAAAATAACAGGGCTCAAAATCTGGATCCTAGGAAATCAAATTTGGTCATCCCAACAATCATGACAGATCCCAAGAAGAATATCCAAGCATCCCAAAAGAAATAAGATGCCTCGCATCAGGCTCAACAACCACCAACCAGGATGTAGATCTTGATAACATCACTACATTATTAATAAACATGTGAAGGTATAAACAAAAAGTGAGGGTGGACGGACACTTAACCCAACACTACAACCACATCCCCATGGGATTACATGTTTGGCACAGGTTCTAAGGTGACACCCAATACCATCTCTACCCAAAACCGATGTACTAACTCAGGTTTATTTAAACAACGAGCACCCACTGGGTCCCTCAAGATAAACACTAAGAGGCATACTACATTGGATCCTTATGGTAAACACACAAGAAAAGGCATCCTACTTGGGATCCTTAGCTATAAGGTAGGGGAAGAATCCTACATGGGATCATCTAACATAAAGAAAATGAAGTCATCCTATAAGGGATCCTTAAAATTGTACATAGGAAAATGTGTCCTACATGGGACCCTCAAGACAATATAAGAAGCAGAGGCATCCAATCAAGGATCCTCAGAATGGTACACAAGAAAAGGGATCCTACAGGGGACTCCCTAGATTAGCTTGTAAGCAAAGGCATCCCTCAGGGGATCCTCAATAAACAAAAAGACTATAGAGGCATCCTAAAAGGGATCCTCTAGGTCAAAATATAATATGAGTAATCCTACAAAGGATCCTCAGAACATCCAGACTCACAGCCTCCTAGACCATAAGGGAGCATCTCACAAGGGAGACATCCTCAAAGGAAATATATGAAGGCAAAAACCAGTAGAGACATCTCATAGACCATCTCAAATAAGGGTCTCAAACTAGGTTATTTCAATCACCCAAATGTTCACTCTCACTTAAAGTCACTCTTAGGAGACAACTGAATTCAATTACTGGAGAAATAACCTCTCCATTAGGAAAATCCTGAAGTGCCACCTAGGAGTCATTAAAACACCCCACAGGTCTTACTATCATGATCTATCAGAAAATATAATCATATTGGAATACTTATGGTCCAATTTTGACTCATGATAAAAAAGATATGAAAAACTCTCAAAGGGTAGCAAATGAGGAGTACACTACATGTTACCCTTATCCACAATGTGTACCCTCAATGCCCCACATGGGCGTGTAAATGCCCCAGGTACATAGCATGTACCCAAAATAGGGTACCTGCCCATGTCCCTTAACCATACTGGCCATGTACTTGGCCATGACATGTATTTGTACATGACATGCTACTCACATGGGGTCTTCCATGCACTCTACTCAGCAATGTACCCATAAACGGGTAGCCTAGTCGAATAATTGGCTACACAGCTGAGAACCAGAACATGTAATGTACACCCTAGTACATGACATGTAATTCAAAACATCATATTACACAAATGTGAAGAACACACAATGTTTCACCCTGAACCACACACCATATAGCTTGGTTTTCCTGAACAGAAAACCTCTAGATCACCCAAAACCCCCATTTTGACCCCAAATCAACAAATCGGGCCTCAAGTAGCCATAAGAAAGAATAATAATGGGTTTAAAACTTAAAAATGATGAATATATGGGGATTTTTGATAAATATAAAAAAATACTACCTTTGGGCTGAAACCACTAATGATTCACCAATTTTCGTGGTCCATGGTTGCCGTACACCATTCCAGCACGTTAAGATCTCCACAACGATACTTCCCTTACTCTATATATTTCTCTATACATCACCATATCCTCTCTTGATAACATGAAAAAGGATCACAAGGATGGGTGCCTTTGAGAAGTATAATGAATAAATACAAGAAAGAAATATAAAAGAAAGAAAAAAGGATGAAAAATAAAAGAAAAGAAAGGGGGGGGGGTGCTCCGGCCAGCCTCATCCCCAACCCGAGTTTATGCCCCTCATATGTAAAACTCTCCATTCCAAGCTTAATGGTGGGGAAAAAATCTCAATCTAAAATTCTATTCAAAAGATATGACTAAACGAACCTTCATGAATAAATTAATATTTATTTAATTAAATATTAAATATCAATTATTCCACTAAAATTAGAATGACTCTAATTTCTACCAAGATCATATCCTAGGGTAAAAAACCTATTTCGGGACCAAAGAAGTGGTCATAAATATTATCCAAGATCATCTTATAAGGAAAAAGTGATTTTACCCCTTATATGCATATAAAAAAACTCAAATTTATGCTTAAAATTTCAGTCTAAAAAACATTGTTCATTAAAACTTCCCCACAATAAACCTTATCATCCCCGAGAATCCTAGGGGTAAAACTAACAGTCATGATTACAACTTGAGAATCTAAACAACCAAGCTATTTGGACCATCCAATGACTAGTATCATAGCAACAACAACTATATCTTATACAGAATACATTAAACTATGACTGATATGGTACTTCCCACCATAATAATACCCTTATCATCATCTCAAAAAAAAAATTCAAGCTCAACAACCCATGGAAAATGCCAAATTTCAACTAAAAATAAGGGTCACCACCCTCAAATGTCCACTAGTGCACTCCCCAACATTTTACTTACCTTACATCGCTTCTCAAGAGCAACCTCAATAGGTTTCCTTCCTCAAACAAGGAAGAACTTTTAGAAAGAAAAGGATATTAGTGTAGGGCCAAATCTCTCTCAACATACTCAATATAAAGACAAGATAAAGATTGACCATCTATAACCAGGAGTACACTAAGATTCTACAAAAGGGCATGTGTAGCTCCCTCCATGCCACACTCACAAAAAAATAGGCTAACCATCTTATGGTAACCCCTCCACTTTTTATATCACCTCTACCATGGAGAGTCATTCTTCACATTATCCACAACTCCTGAGCATCAAAACCCACAACGAGTCTTTGAAACCATCAGTCCTTAGATCGCAACCATCCACTCACCAATTTCAATTTAATGACACCAAACACAACTAGAATATACCTTTATCACCCAAATTTTACTCTAGCGAGTCATCCATTATAAGGATAAGTTGATCATGCTATATGACATGTTAGTTTCATTAATCCAGAATCTCCCTTGGAACTCCTCTTCAAAATCAAGCACCTAACCTGCGCCATTATTTTTTCCACGATTTCCCATCACTGGGAATCGTTCCAATCACAAGTGTGTACCTGTGCTCTAACTACATTACCAATAGAGGAAAAACTAGTTGAATAGGACAAGCACCCAAAAAATCATTTATGTCAATGTTATCCTTGAAACCAAAGCACCCTAAGTGTTTTCCAAAAGCTGAAGGCATCAACATACCCATAATGAAAAACTTTATCACCTACCATGCCTTAATCTCAAAATGAGTGTATAACCAGATAACTTCATAAAAAGGAATCCAAAAACATGGTCTGACCTCTCTCATGCTAGTTTACCTCGAACAAAATGAATGTTGACCTACAAGGGACCATGTAGAAAAAGGGCCTCTAGGTATCCCACCTAGACCTAGAGAATAAGTCTCACAATTGGGTCACAAGGTCTTAACACATAGTCCAAAATCTCAAACCTCTCTAAAGAAGGTAAAGATCACAACGAATTACAAGGTCTAAAACTAAAAATGTATCCTACAAGGGCCTAATCCTCACTAAGAATCCTCTTAAGGAACTACACCCTAGAGGCCATGATACCAATAAAGAAGAGGGACTAAACTAACACTCACCAATCATATATATATGGTAATACCCCCTTGAGGTCCAGTTCATGAGAGAAGTCCTGGTATATATCATCATCTCACTCAACGATCTAACTATGCAACCATGACTTGAGAAATAACACCCTACAAGTGGAAAAATAGAGAGGAATCACGTTCCATATCAACCTACTAGGGTCACAAAACCTCTAGTGCATGAGGATTGAGTCATTAGCCTCAACACCAACACCACAATGTAGATCCACATAACCTACCATCAGAAGGGAAAAAATACATATGTAAGTAATCCTAATAGAATAGTATTGATTCAACAGTAATAATCACAAACTAACATGCCAATATGATGGTAATCCTACATTCCGAGTATGATGTATGAGATGTATCTTTCCTTTGCTGGAAAAGAGTAAAAATACATCCCTAGCCTCTTTATAATCTCCCAAGACCCCAAAATCCATAAAAAATCATAACATCAACACCACATGTGTGCTGCTCAAGGAAAAAATCATATAAAGCCGTAACACTATAGACCAGAACAAAAATATCATACCCCTAGAAACGAGGACCTCTTACTAGAACAAGTATTCTCGATACACCGGTCTAATATCCACCACAGGTTCTGAAACATCCCTAACACTCTTGTATACCATATCCTAAATAGTAATTCCAATGAAAGGAACACATCTAATACCACTTTGTAACATCCCGACCTAGATGCCACTAAAATGATGCCCCAATATGGTTGGTTATAAGGCCTCAAGTGTGCCTACCCATACACTAGAGGCTTCTGAATAGCAGTGAGGTCCTAAGGTGTGATTTTGGGAGACTATACCCTCATACCGATGTAAGAAAATAGAGAAAATAACCAAGTATCAAACACAATAGTAAATAAATAGAGTGAATAAGAAATAAATAAACTAAAATAAAACATATTGTAATAGTAAATGAAAAATCTATAAATTCTTGAATAGTTATTCCATACATACAACACTGGTCACCCATTGATCTGACCATACAGATACAAGTAACAAAAGAAACAGAAATAAAATTATAGGACTCTACCACTAACTCCGATCTAGACCTTGTACCCAGTTTATAGATACTATAGAACTGCAACAACCTAATCAGAAGAACCCACCCAAGCATCTCTACCGGATCATCCAACTTTGAGCCTCATCCCTATCTGCTATGCAAACCATGCTCAAACTGAAAGGAAGATATATGGTATACACGTAAATCAAGGTAAAAATGCAGGGGTGAGAAATAATATTAGTATGTCACCATGACTATGAACCTATAAAATACACTACTATAAGTATATGCAAAAAAAACTGCTCATCCTAGTAGAGACAAACCTAAAAAGATAAGTAAAACCAATAACGCGAAACCACATTCAAACCCTGAGTCTGTGATCTTGGACAACTGGGTAAGTTCCACTATGGATGTCCGTATCTATATACATATACATGTATAGTCTCATACCTATACATATATATACATATATATGAATATTCATGAATAAGTGAAAGAAATAACATAAAAACCAATAACAGTAAATCCTTGGGTCCATAATCCCGATTTCTTGGACATCCTATGCAATGGAATTGAGTTAGACATTGTGTCACTCCATCTGTGTAACATTAAGTCGATCTTTGGGTATCTAATCCCAATCGACATATACCTACTTTGGCCCACACCAAAAATATTTCTGAGTAAGCTACGTCACTACAGGGGGATACATGTCCTACACCTGGGTTAACCTATACTCACCTCCGATCACTGAATAACGGATTCTAGGGAAGTACATCCAACCATACTATAAATGGTCACTGAGCTAGATTCCATATTTCACAGGCCTTGCAAATCTAATACAATGTCTAAGTATTAGGTCTCGATCTATAGGTAGTCATGACATTTAAAACTTGGATAATTCCTAAGGGTCTGACCCTTAGGTGATCTGAAAGGAGAAATAACTGGTGAGATTCTATTCCCACCAATGGAGCCTCTAATAAGGGAGAGAGTAATCATACCTATCATCTAGAAGAGAGTAATCATTTCGGGTATCCAATGACGTGAGACCCCATTCCTAGCATCATGGTCAAGTAAGTGATCAGAGAGAGCGTAATCATCCCAATCCATCAGGAGAGCATAATCATCCATGGGTATAATTAGATCGAGGAGAGCATAATCATCCTAATCACATATCAAACCAAGGAGAGAATAATCATCCTTATCACTTGGGATAGCATAATCATCATCAAGTATCATTATTAGGGACACCATGCCCGTATATTACAGTCATAGGATCAACAACTAGATTATATGAAACACCTATAGACAATCCAATAATATAATAATAAAATATATGACTCAATAGACAAATCCCAGGTAGTACCTCTAGGTATACTAGAAAACATATAAAATAACAGGTCCCAGAATCTGGATCCAAGGAAATCATGTATGGGCATCCCAATAATCATGATGGATCCTAGGAAGAACATCTGGGCATTCCAAAAGAAAGAAGACACCTCGTGTTAGGCTCAACAGCCACCAACTAGGAAGAACCTCTAGCTAACATCACTACATCAGTAATATACATGTGAAGGTATAAAAATAGTGTTAGGGTGGTTGAACGGCTAACCCAACACTACAACCACAACCCCATGGGTTTAAAAGTTTGGCACAAGTTCTAAGGTGAAACCTACTTCCATATCTACCCAAACCTGATGTATTACCTCAGGGTTGGTCAAATAAATGGGCCCCACTAGGTCCCTCAAGCTAAACACTAAGAGTTATCCTACTTGGGATCCTCGAGGTAAACACACAAGAAAAGGAATCCAACTTTAGATCCATAACTATAAGGTAGGGAAGGAATATTACATGGGATCCTCTAATGAAAAGGAAATGGAGGAATCCTTTAATGGATCCTCTAAATGGTACTTATAAAAAGGCTTCATACACAGGACCCTCAATATAGCATAATAAGTATAGGCATCTTACTAGGGATCCTCATAATGGTACACTATAAAAGGGATACTCTAGGTGATTCCCTAGATTATCTTGTAAGAAAAGGTATCCCTCAGGGGATCCTTAGTAAATAGAAATAATATAGAGTCATCTTATAAAGGATTATCTAGGTTGAAACGTAATAAGATGAATCCTATAATGGATCCTCAAAACAGAAAGTCTCACAAACTCCTAGGCTAGAAGGGCACATCATGAAAGGGAGACATCCTTAAATAAAATATATAAAGGAAACAAACAAGAGATATCACACATAAACTATCTCAGATCAAGGTCGCAAACTAGGTTGCTCTGAACACCCAACAAATCACTCTCACTTCAAGTCTCTCTTAGGAGATGACTGAATTCAATTACTGTAGGAAGAACCTATCCATTAGGAAAATCCTGAAACACCACATAGGAGTCCTTAAAACACCCCATGGGTCTTACTATCATGATATACATGAAAAGATACTCATATTGAACTACTCATGGTCCAATTTAGACTCTTGGGTGCAAAGATATGAAAAACCACCAAATGGTAGCAAAGGAGGAGTACACGACATGTTACCCTGGAACACGACATGTACCCTCAAGGCCCCACATGGGTGTGTACTCCCATCATCCTGGTTGTGTAAACACCCTAGGTACATGGCGTGTACCTATCATAGGGTACCTTCCCATGTCCCTCAACCATCCTGGCCTTGTACTCTACACGACCATGTACCCCTACATGGGTAGCCTCATTGGGTACACAACTACACGGTCAAGACCCAGTACACATTGTGTATACCCCAGTAGATGGTGTGCACTAAAAAAAATTCATCTTACATAATTGAGAAGAACACATAGTGTGTCACATTGAACCACACACTGTGTAGCCTAGTTTTCCCAAACAGAAAACCTTCGGATCACCCGAAACCCCCATTTTCACCCATAAATTAACAGATCAGGCCTCAAGGGGCCATAAAAATCCTAATAATGGGGTTTAAAACTTAAAAACGAATAATATAAGGGGATTTATAGTAAATATAAAAAAAATAATACCTTTAGTCAGAAACCACCGAAGCTTCACCCATTTTATTGGTTCACGATTGTTGCACGCCTATCAAGCATGTCGAGAGCTCCGCAACGGTACCTCCCTTCCTCCATCTCTATATTTATATCTCCATCTCCCTCTCCTATATTTTTCACATGGTGAAGGATTCCATAGAGAGGAGTATGTGAGAATTGGTAGGATGAAAGAAAAAAAATAAAAGAAAGAAAAAAGGAAGAAAAATAAAATAAAAATAAAAAGGGGGCCCAACCGGCCCTGATGCCCAACATGAGTTTATGACCCACCTAGGAAAAAATATTTGTTCTGGATTTAAGGGTAGAGAAAAAATCTCAACTTTATGCCCTATCTAAAATATATGACCTAATGAACCTACATGAATAAATTAATATTTTTTAATTAAATATTTAATATTAATTATTCTACTAAAATCTGAACAACTCATATTTCCACCAAACTCCTATCCTAGGGTAAAAAACCTATTCTGGGACCAAATGAGTGGTTGTAAAAAGTATCCGAGATCATCTTATAGTAGAATAAGTTAATTTTAACCCTTTTGAGCATTTGAAAGAAAAAACTCCTTTTCTACTCAAAATTTCAATCTGGTAAAACATGGGTCGTTAGAAATGTCATACAAGATCTTCTGATGGCATAATATCCAATTTAAACCAAATATTTTGACCCAAAATACATCATTCACACACACACACACACACATATATATATATATAATTTTTTGAATTATTAAAAAATATATATTAATATATCATATTTATATTAATTATACACATGGATTTTGTAACTAATATATATAAATAAACATTAATTTTTGAATATAAATAAAATAATTTTATACAGATTAATACTTTCTTTATTAAATGTTTTTATTAGTGCTAATAAAAACATTGATAAAGCTGCACCTTTATCAACGCTAAAAAAATATGATAAAGGTTACAATAGATCATTTGTTCTAATCATGTGTTTTTTTGTATATTTGAGTATGAAAAATCGATCTTGTTATGATTATTGTGTCTATAATTAGAATGTATTTGTTGATCAATTCTATTTTTGAATCACTTTTGATTTTTTTTCAAGTCGGTGTTAATTTTCTTGATAATTTTTTTCTTGTTTCTCATAACTAAACCAGAACTGTTTTATCAAATTTTATTTGTGTTGGTTTAATGAATTTTAAAAATTGTTCATATACTAATTAAATATTTCATATTTCATGAATTTATGTAATTAGGGATCATGGAATATTATATGTGAAATCTTTTTTGGCATAGAATATCCCACATCAATTACGTTAATTGAAAAAAAGTGGACTGTAACCATTTGGACCAGATTGCGCTTCAATCATAGTTTGAGTTCTAGTTTCAGCCTGATCTAGGCCAGCTGGTCTAGTTTAAGGTTCTCAATAAGGAGTAGGAATGAAAGTACTTTTTTGTTCTCCATAATTGACAATTTAACTAGGGGGATGTGTCTGGACCATTATATTAATGCATTTAATTTCCAATTAATGAATCGTCTCAAAGGCATGAAAATTAGCCTCGACTCGAGTTGTGGTATTTTGACACATTACTTTTCCAATTTCATTTGATTTTCTAATCTCTCTCTTTCCCTCTCTCTTTCCAGTATACCTTTCTACAGACCAACCTGAACCTTTTCTCATGATTCTGCATGGTGGCGTGGGGGTCTCCTTCATCCTTTTAAAATTAAACACTACACCCACTGAGAATAATATGCAATAAAAGTTGGAAATAGATGGGGATAAAGGAAATAGTCTTTCTAGTTCACATAGAGATGATTTGTTCGATCTTCTAAATTGGGGGGCGACGATGACAACATAAGTTTCAGAATCAATTAATAAAGGGATCAAAACTTACGACAATGGGGGTAATCTATATCATAAGCATATATTTTATGGAAGTGTTAATGATTCCCCCACAAGAGTTAGGACATTAATAGCGGGATACGATGGCCACAACCATGGATGTCGTGTTATTTGAAAATGAAAACAAGTGGGATGCCTTCCTTTGGTGCCTCCTCCGCTCCTGTAGTGGCACCTATATCTTTCTCTGGATCTATTGGATGGATTGAATGGTAAAATTATTATAGAGTGGATTTGACCCAAATTACTATGATTCATGCCTTGGTTATAAGGTTATGGTTAGCATGGTTGTAAGAAATACCCAGAGACATTCATGCATGGTGTCGAGACATGTTACGTTATACCTTGATTATATGGTTATGGTTGACATGGTTTTGAGACATGCTCAAAGATATACCAACATGGTTTTGAATTAGGTTGATGTGGTATTATGTAAATTGTTTAATTAATTAATAATATTATTTATTTCATTATTGAATACAATTATTATCAGAATAATTATATTTATACATTGTGGTATCGACCTATTGAGTTATACCCACACCCTATTTGGGGTTCCATTTAGCACCCGAACAGATTATATGAATGTAGGTTTGGACACAATAAAAATGGCATTATTGTTGATTGTTTTCTTATGGTATGAGTTAGAGTTTAGAGATGAGACTAATATAGGGTTTGGGACTGGGGACTTTTGAGTCTTCATTTGAGTATGCTATTATTTTATTTTTATTTTTTCTATCATTAAATTTATTTACATTCCAACACGTCATTACATTATTCCTTTAATATTTATTTAATTATTCAGTTGGATTATTAGTTGGTTTCGACTTTATCACTTTGTTTCTATTGTTTCTACAATTTGATATTTATGTATATAGTTATTTGGATATTTTTCTTTGTCTTGTAAACTCTGAATCTAGGGGTTATAGTATTCCCACTATACTAATCACACCCTCACTACTATTAGGTATCCACTAGTGTATGGGGAGGCAATGTAATGTCCCCCAATCTGGCACTCTCTCACGTAGCCAAAAAGGGTTAGTTACGATACCTCAAGTGCACCTCCCCATACACCAGAGGATGCCAACTAGTAGCGGGGGTGTGAAATGTATAGTAGGGAGACTATAACCCCCAGTATGAAGTGTTATAGTAGTGGAACAATTCATATTAAACTATAAATAATCAAAGTAAATAAATAACAGAAGAAAATAATAAAATCCCACTAAATAATAAAATAAATAAATAAGGAGTAATGTAATTATGTGCTTGAATGAAACTAAATGTCATGATAGGGAAATACAAGAAAAGGACTAGTAGACTCAAATAAAAGACTCAAATTCCTGGGTTCTGAATCCCACATCGGTATCATCTCCAAACTTTAGCCCAACATCAAACAAGAAATAAACAACAAAGGTCCTTTTCCCTTATCCAAACCTACATCCATGAAATCTACTTGGGTACCAAACAATGGCTCAGATAGAGTATGAGTATAACCTAGTAGGACGAAACCACCATGCCTAAAATAAACCAGTCTAATAATAAGTGTATGTAATAAAGCGATAAACATGTGTATTAATTAATTCAACAATTAAATAAATACATCAACAACCTATTTTGGATCTATGTAGGAGTATTTCTGAGCATGTATTATAACCATTCCAACCATAATCATATAACCAAGGTAATATTACCTTCTTCAGTTCCAAGATGAAATATATCTGAGCATGTCTTACGACCATGTCAACCACATCCATATAACCAAGGTATAATAACCTACTTTGGCGCCATGCTGAAATATCTCTGATCTTGTCTGACGACCATGCCTATCATGAACCAGCCTAAGTACCCTGGTAAACCAATAATCGAGATGATCCTAACATGGCCTGAAGGGCATTCTTGATCCCCATGGGTTTCTGACTATCACTTATCATCATAAAAAATGAAAGTGGGAAAGAATTTTCCACAATAATAAGGAAGAAAGATAAAAAATTAGTATGCATACCAAAGAAAATCCATAGGGAGAACTATACCAGAAGTCAAACAGAAATAAACAACCCAAATAACCATAGAAAAGTACCAGAAAATAGGAAGATAAACATCCCAAGTCCCAATGGATGCAACTCTCCAAGTCCAAAGATCAACAGATGAAACCACCACCAAGTAGTGCTTTACCCCTACTCGAACCTAGAAAGAGATAATCTACAAACAACCAAATAAATAAGTAGGATGTGACATAAAAAGTATAATAGGGTCTAACTAAGGATTCCATAACAAGATTCCAATATCAAATTTAACAAAATAAAGTTATTTCAATTTTTCAAATAAATGAGTTTAGTATTTTAAGAGAATATTTCACCAAATCATGCTTTACATTTCAAAAGATGGAAATACAATAACAAATAATTCTTCACATTTAAAAATGATGGAAATAATTTTCCAAATGGTGCTTTGTATAAATAGATTAAATAAACACTTTTATATAAAACATTTTATATAAATCCCCAAGGAATGTAAAATAGTTTTCAACAATGGAATACATTTATATATCATATATAAACAGGAGAGAAACATGGTAATCTTCCAAGACGTATGATAGTTCCGAGCTATTTGATCCTTACACACTCATTCTATAAAATGAAATGTGTGCACACATCCCTAGAAAATGGAAAGAGAGGACTCATATATGTCCCAATTGGGAAGAAATATGTGATGGAAAAATTTTTTTAGAGTTGTAAAGCGTCAATCCATTGCTGTAGAAATTATAACCTAGCCTGTTTGTCCCTATAACTCACTAACTACCTAGTATTTCATGTACTCTAGTACAATTAAATGATTGGAAAATTTATTCTAAGAAACCTTAAAATACAATTAAGTCCCATTCCCCCATTTTAAAAATTCCAATTTCCATTTAGAAACCAGAATGAGTTTTTAATAAAAAGAATACCTTTTCACTAAGATAAAAACCTATAGTTTCTATCAAACCATTTTTATTCCATTTTCAAAAAAAAAAAAATTGAAATCAATTCAAAATTTAATTTCACAATCTACTTTCATAATTTAATTCAATAATTTAATCACAAACAAATTCCATCAATTTAAAAACAAACCCCTAATTCAATGGAATTTCCATTTTTCACAACTTTTCCATAAAATCCATTTTTTAATTTAAATTAAACAATTTAAACTTCATGAATCTCTATAAACACACCCCAATTAAATGGAACTGGGGGTTTCTAATTTCATTCCAAAAACTTGTTTTTAAAACCCCAATTCAATGGAATTGGTGTTTTACAAAAAATCAATTGAAATAGATTTAATCAAAATCTAGAAATTGAATTTAATTCAAATAATTGAAATTAAATAATGAAATTATGGGTTAAAAAGATCAAGCATCATGATAGAACCACCTACCTCAGGATTAGCAGATCTCGATTCAACAAAGCCTAACTGGGATTTTTCAACAAAGAAATAAGATCATGGAAACCAGAAAGAGTGGATAAAACCTAGGTTTAAAATCCCAAAAAATAGGGTATTGGATCAATAAATCAACCTAGGAATCCAAAAAATCCTAGGAAGGAGAAGAGAGATTGTGGGAGACAGAGATCGGGGTGAAAAAACTAACCAGGGGAAGATCAACGAGACTTCCTCAAGCTTCAAATCACTTCTGGGTGAGATTAAAGGGGACAAGAACCACTCTTGGGTTCTCTTAAGGAGGAATAAAATGTATGGGTTTGTTCTAGGTCTATCTGGAACATAAAATGGGGGGGGGGGGGTTCGGTATTTTTAAGTTGGATTTTTGGATTAAGAAATATCATGCATGGTTTGTTGGGAAGATCCGCATGGTTTGACAAACCATATAGAATAACCATGTTTTTTGTTTTAAATAGGTTACATGGTTTCTCCTAATAGGGTGCATGGATAACTAATAATGTTCCAACTATGAAAAATCCCACTACCTTGGGTTGCACTATTTTCTCTGAGAGGCCGTGTGATTTGGGAAAATCATGCCCCAACCGTGCACTAGCCCAAAATTTTCAAAAATCTTAAAATTTCAACCCAAAACAACCCCAAATGAAACCCAACCAAAGATTGATAAAAATAGAGGTTTAGGAATACCTGAAAAATAGTAACAGTATGTTACAACCTCCACACCATAGAAACTTTTTATCCCTAGAATCCTACTCAGAAGATCCCATGCCAAAAAGATGAGGCCACTATTATCTCATCAGTGTTTCCCTCTCCCATGTATCATAATAATTTGAACCATGATGTCATAACACACGATACAAAGGTATCATCCTTCCATGAAGTACCTTGGTTTCAGAATCAACTATCCTGACCGGTCATTTAGTCACAGATAAATCAAGTTCATATTCAAGATCATACTAGTTCAAAACATGAGATAGGCCAGATAGATACTTTTGCAACTGAGATACATGGAACATGTTATGTATCGACATCAGTTGCGGTGGAAGTGCTAAATGATAGGAAAATTTTCCCACCTACTCAATAACCTCATAAGGTCCAAAAAACATGGATCAAGTTTTCCTTACTTACCAAGTCGTCGATGACCCAACCGGGGTGAAACTTTCAAGAACACCTGGAAACCAACTGAAAACACAAATGGATTGAAATGATTATCACAATAAGACTTATATCAGTTCTTTTCCATCAAAATTCTCTGACGAATCAATTGAATCTTTGTTGTTATCAATTACACCAAACTTGGTCCAACCAAGGAACTTTCACCAATATTTGACTAATATAATGAAGATCTACAAGTTTGGCCATACAAGGCCTTAAAAGGAGATATTATGATCACATAATGGTAATTATTATTATAAGAAAACTCAGATATCCCCAAATTATCATCCCAATCTCCACTGAAGCCAAGAACACAAGCACAAATCATATCCTCAAGAATCTGTATAGCTCTTTCTATCTAGACATTTGACTACAAATGGTATGCCATTCTCAAATGGACGTGAGATCCCAATGCCTCATCAAGGCCTCTCAAAAAATGAGAAGTGAACCGAGGATCCCTATTAGAGACTATAGAATATGGAACTTCATGCAATAGAATAATCTATTTGAAATAGAGATTTCCCAACTCCTCAACTTTGGATGAATCACGAATGGGTATAAATTGAGCTTATTTCATCAATTGATTGATCACAAACCATATCACATTTTTATTTCTCTATGTACATAGAAACCTAATCAAAAATTCCATGGATATCTCATCCCACTTCCAAGTAGGCATTAGATGTGGCTGAAGCAACTTTGAAGGTTTCAGGTGCTTGGCCTTAACCTGTGGCATGTATAACAGTGAGAGAAAAAATCACCAATATACCATCTCATACGTGTCCACCAGAATTTTTACCATATGTCATAAAAAATATTAGTGGTTCCTAGGTTCAAATCCTACTAGGAATTATAGAAATCCCCCCTCACAACTCTCATTATCGCTAACAGCATAAAAAAACATTTCTGAAACCATAGAATGACCACTTTGGAGAATAAACACTCTGGAATGGTCTCCCCACCATAAAGAGATTTTATAATTATATGGAACTAATCATCAAGTTGATGATCCTGAAAAATCATCTCGAGAAGAGTTGATTACAATTGAACACAATTCAAGGAAACCTCGATCCATAATTCCTAGAATCCAATATGTAACTATGCAAAGAGATCCATCAAATTACACTCTTCTGAAAATTATTTCACTGCCTGGGTTGGAAGTATCCTGCTCAAGGCATCTGTGGTGAAATTTCCTCTTCCTAGGGTACAAGAGATGTCTAAGTCAAAATATTATAGGTATTCCACCCAACGAATTTGGATGGAATTCATATCTTTTTAAGAGAATATATAACTCAAGATACTGTGGTAAAAAAACATGGTAAAACTTTCTCCATAAAGGTAATGTCATTAACTCTTATGTGTGTGTATCACAACTATGATTTCATGGTCATGGGTCAGATAATTCTTCTCATGTGTCTTAAGATGATGAGATGCATAGGAAACAACATGATCACCTTGTACAAGAACCCAACTCAAACCTGAACCCGATGAATAAAAAAAGACCACATAGCCCTTCCTGGCTTCTGGAAGAGTCAACACCAGTGCATTAGTTAAAAGACATTTCAGCTCAGTTGGTTCCATGTGGTAAAAAGGAATAGAAACTGGTTGAGTACCATGAACTAAATAAATAAAAAACTCTACCTCTCTTACCGTCGGAAAACTAGAGAATTCATAAGGAAACGAATTGGGAAACTCAATGAAAATTGGAGGGAGATCACCACTCAAAGATTCATGCTCTAGGTTAAAATAAAACACTTATATCAATTTCCCCATCTCTGGATAAGTCAGAAGGAAACACCATTGGGTCCCATTATCCTTGAAAGACATGACACACACCATTGGGTGTAATAAAGGAAACTAGTATAAGATAATAATCAATCCGATCCTTCTTTTCAATAAGTCAATCCACCCCGAATATGACATCAAGAAGTTTAATATTGAGAACCAGAAAACTCCAAGAAAACTTGGAATTTGATAGAGAGAAAACACAAGAGGGACTATGGAGACCCACATTTCTCTTCATACTAAGGGGTGTAGTAATATCCATTACATAAGATAAAATCTCCATAAGAAGATTTAGTATATTAACAATAAAGGTTGAAATAAATGAATGAGATGAACTAGTATCAAATAAAGAAGTCACTAATGAGGAAGCTATAGTAATAGTACCTCTCATGGTCAGAAGGAAACACCTTGGGTCCCATTCTCCTTAAATACATGACATATACCATTAGGTGTAGTAAAGGACAATAAATGAAGATAAAAATAAATCCAATCTTTATTATAAATAAGAAAATCCATCCCGAATATAACATCAAGTGGTTTCATGTTGAGAAACAAAAAACTCCAAGAAATATTGACATACGATAGAGAGAAAACACAAGTGGGACTATAGAGACCCTCTTCCTTATTCATACTTAGGTTTGTAGTAATATCCATTACATAAGATAAAATATCCATAGGATGATTTAGTAGATTAATAATATAGATTGAAATAAAAAAATGAGACAAACTTGTATCAAATAAAGTAGTCACTGATGATGAAGCTATAGTAATGGTACCTCTCATGGTCACTAGACCCATATATGCTTATTCTAGAGACTATTCCACTGTGTGAAGAAGCTTCATTCTGTATGAATATGGCTGGAACCCTCTTGTACATGAAGAATCTGATTGTCCCACAAGTTTATGAGGATCTGATGATCTCATTCCACTATGTGGAGTGGAATAAACATGGAAGAATTTTTGTAAGTGTCTTGAGCATCCACAAGAACCACATATCTTGGGTGCCTCAGTGAAAACCCTCTTTTAATGTATTGGGTTTCCACACTAGTAGAAAATAAAAGGACCACTGACAAGTATCGTAGGAGGTCTTGAATGTCCCTGCTATCGAGAACCACCATAGGAATCATCACACTTCTTCTTTCCTTTGAAGGGTTCCATACTACCACTGAGAGAGAAAGAAACTCCTGATAACCCTAACCTGCCAACAAGGTCCATTTCAACCATCAGTGCTCTATCCAACACATCAGCAGAAGAAGAAGTATTTAGCCAGAAAACTTGAGAACGAATATCCTGATGAAGTCCCAAATTGAACTTTGAGCCTTCATCTTCTCATTAAATAAAATCTTAGGTTCAAAATTCTTGAGCTCATAAAAACTATAAGAAACCAAATCTTCTTTTCAAGTACGAGTTTTCCTTTCAAGTTTTTTTTGAGGAAAATGGGAAGAAGGAAATTTTTAGGAGTACACGCTGTGTACTTCCTTGTACATGCAGTGTACACTAGCACTGAGTCTAGGCTATTTCTGGCCATGTCACAGCCGTTCACATGATTGTGTGATGATGTGGAAAGACCCCCTAAAGCGAGGCCCGATAAAGGAATATAAACGTCGTGTACTTTTAAAGGACATGCAATGTACTTTTCTTTTTAATTGATTAAACTGACCGAGGTCATGTCTAATCAACAAAAACATCTTCTTATCAGCTCATCTCATCCAGGAGTGACCGAAGCTGACGATTCTTCTCCAATCCCTCGACCCACCATCCGTGCTCCGAATCAACTGCTGTTGATTGTATTGGAATCGCCACAGTGAGTTCTTACTTCTTCTAGAGCCTCATATCTCAATTTATCCTCTTTCTTGAGATATCCTTGGTTGGACGTTTTAGATGTTTTTGTAGATTTACATTGTTCTAGGCCAATTAAATGGCCAAAGCCGGATTATATTGATCGTACAATGTCATGTTAGGTGGTTTTTTCCTTTACATAGTTATTCTTTGAATATTATGTGCAAAAGTGCCCAATACTCTAGATTAGGGTATTGTATGTTTAGGGATTTAAACCCTGTTGATGCCTGTTATGCTTGTTTTCTTGAGTTAGGGATCTTGTTGTAAATAGTGTTATTTTTCCTTGCTATGGATATGTTTTCCCATGTTTGATTTGATATTGACTGTTTGGTCTAGCTTTGCCAGTTAGGCTGCTTGCTTTCCATGCCTAGTATTGTTAGGATGCAGTGATATTATCTGATACTATGAATGATTTGTAGATATTTATCCAAGTAGTACTTTTAGGTTTACTTTGGCTTTTGAACATCGTTTGTGCACGATTGAGTTACACTGGGTTGTGGGAACATGGTGTAGTGAGACCATATGGGGAATTGACGTTGAGGGATTCCCTAGAGTGTCTGTTATACTTTTCACGCAGTGAGACCATAGGGTGGATTGACTTTTAGTGCTCTATGAGAGTGTCTACAGATATCATTACGAGACTATAGGGGGAATTTATGTTGATTTCTTCCTTAGAGAGTCTATAGTTTATCATTAAAAGACTATAGGGGGGATTGATGGTGAGTTCTTCCTCAGAGAGTCTTTGTTTGCATGAGACCAAAGGGGCTAGACCGTGTGAGCTACCTAGGAGGTCGTTATATATGCTTGTATAAGTTTAACCAGAGGGGTTAGGATCTAAGAACTTCCAAGAGGGTTGCTTGTTTTCGTTTGGTTGAATAATTGAAGAATGTAAATGAATGTAATTTAAATTGTTGGACCATTTACTTTTGAGTACTTCCTTGTTTATTGCTTAATTTTTATTATTTCTTGCCATATATATTCCCTGACTGTTAGACATAGATCTTTGGGTGGTTGCCTACTGAGATTCATCTCACACCCTATTTGGGTCATGATTTTGGGCCCAAATAGATTACATTGTTGTAGGAATAGATAAGGGATAGCTCCCTTCTACTTTAGGTACTTTATTTTTGTGGAGCTGGAGAGCATGTGACCAAGCTGAGGCTTGCGATGCTGCTAGAGTTGCTTAATTGTTTTCTTTTATACTTAGATTTGGTATTGTATTCCAACATTGTGACTTGTTTGGATGATTTCCTAGATACTTGAGACATGCATCATTATTTATATATATATATGCTGGAGTTGTTTATTTACTTTCATTATTCCGCTATTGACTTATTGAATAGTGTTACTGCTTCTGCTATTGTTAGCTGATTGCCATTCTGCTATGTTACTCTGCCAATGAGGGAATAGTTTCCACACTATCATAACCAATGCCCTCACTTCTAGTTGGAAGCCTCTGGCATTTAGGGAAATACGCTTGAGTCCATGTGACCAACCAGTTATGGGGAACCGTTGGGTGGCACCCATAATTGGGATGTTACAAAGTGGTATTAGAGGAATTATTTTCTTCTTAAAATAATGTTTAGAGCCTATAGATAGGGATATGAAGGAATAGGTAGTTGGTAATAAGATGTTCTTGAGAGTAGCTAACCCGTGTATAGGGAAAATCTAATTTATCTTATATATTGCATTTTTTTTGGTGTTGCAATTATTATAGTTGATTTTTTTCACCATTGGGTGATTCACATGTATTTCGCTGTTATTATTAGTATTATTGAGGTTCTATTTCTATTGAAACCTGATGATATGAGGGTATTTCATCTCATGCATCATATATTCACTTTCTAGAGATCACATTTCATGCATTTTTGTCTTTCCATTTAGGGCGCATTAGCGATTGCATGTTGCTGTGATAGATGTTGTGCTAGATATGCATGATGTTGTGCTAGATGACTTGATATAATACCTAATTTTTGATAGGGTATTGCTGATGTTTAAAGTTCAGTTGATTAAATGAAGAACTTTTTTCCCTAAGGTGTTATGGGTCCTCATGGGTCTGAATTTGGTGAATCATGTGATTGATTCCACTTTTATACTTGTGATGTACATGAATAAGATGCCATGATTTGATTTTAGGGGAGCATGGGACCCCAAAGATTGGAATTTGGAATTTTTATACTTGTTTCAGTATTTTGTGGGGTTCTAGAGTAGTTTCTAAAGCTTACTGTCTAGGAAAAACTAGAATACACGGCGTGCAATGATGAATACACACCAGATATCCATCTGTTCGGGAAGGAACAAATTTTCTTAAGTAAACAACAAGTACAATATGTACACACCATGTAACATCCCAAGTAAGTAAATAATTATTTATTTTCATATCTATGTCTATTTATGAATTAGATAGTGTTTTAGAGGCTTAAAATGAGAATAAATCCAATCTTAAGCATAGAATACTCCAATATTTTTAAAAGATTGTTTTACCACCTTTTGATGGAAAACCTTTTTTAAATAAATTTTTTGACAATTTTATAAGATATATTTGTCAAAATAAAGATATTATTTAGTATTGGGATATTTAAATTTACTTTGGATACATTTTTGGTATTTTTCTGACAATGTTCATTTTTTTAATGAATAGTGAAAAATACTGCATTTCACTTCAAAACTGATTTTTCATCTAATTTAATTATATGGATAGATTATATTTTTAATTGGTTTTAAAGTTTAATTAGAATTTATTTTTACCATTTAATCCAATGTTGGTCATTTTAATTAATTTCACTTTGGAATTGGGCATAAACAAGTGCCAAACTTTTGATAGATATTGTTTCAAAAAAACCTGCTATTTGTTTTGACAAGGGGAATTATTTTTAAATTAATTACTGAAATTTCTGTGTTTGGAATTTGGTAAAATGGATTCCATATTTAGAATCATAAGGTCCAAATTATTTAATTAATACTCTTTTGTTTTTGGACATTATGAATAGTAATGATGGTAATTATCTTTAATTATCGTGATTAATTATTAATCGGGTAGTTAAGGGTAATAAAATAATATCATAATAATATAAAATGACCCCAAAATGTGTCCTAATTCTACTTTATTTGTCATTTCCTACCATGGGATTCCTTGTGCCAAACTTTGGGACCCCATGGAATCACTTTAGTGTGATAGTGACCTTTTATTATATCTTTTTTTCAAAGGAAAGTATAACCAAAGCATGTAACACCCAAGTAAAACAATTTTAGTTTTGTCTATGTAAACTATATCTTAGACTATAAATAGTCATTGTAAATTTAAAAATATTTCCTACATCATATTACTTTTTTATAATTTTTATACATTAAATAAATTAATTTATTTATGACTCCATGATGATGCAGCGCTTACGTCATTAATGAACGATTTAAATAAAATGAAAAGATAATGTAAAATATAAGACTTAAACTTGTAAAAAACCTATTGGATGGGTGGATTTAGAACCCTTATCACCTTATCCTGGAAATATATCTTTTTGGGACCTTTAAAATCCGAAACCCATTTTAAAATAAAGTAACATTTCATGATTTTCCAAGACTACCCCTCCTCCCTCTTATAAAAGGCCCCCACCTCTACCACCTTACCCACACCTCTCAAGACATTGGCTCAGCCAGAATCTGCTCATTTAATCTCTCCAAATCCCTCTCTTCATCATATAAGCCTTACCTTAGGCAGAAATCTCTTCAAGAAACCATTTTGGTTCAAACCAAGGGGAGTTACCCGATTTAAAGGTAATGTCTTCTCTTATGTCCTTTTGTTTTAATTTGCTTCTCCAACCACCTAAACTCTTTTTATAACTTTATTTTGTAACAACAACAGTATCTTAAATATACTAGGATGTTTTTATAAGAAGTATTTGATTTACACTTACACACACTCCCATCTAATGGTTAAAGAACATAATGTTTCTGTGGATGGAGAATTATTGTCTCACGAAACAACGATTGTTCAACATTCTTTTAACACCTTTCATGGTGGCCATTAAGATGTCACTATATTTATATATGATATATATTATGTTTATGTTTTCCTTATGATTCTTTATTTTTCATTTATTGCATACCTTTATGGTTTCCATTATGGGTAAATGCGATATCTTCATTTTAGGAAGTGCTGACTACCGCCCCCTCAAAGTGATTTGATTCGTTAATGCCATATGTGGGATGTATAAAGGATGGAGTTAATGATATTATATATGATATTATACTGGAATTATAATATACCTTTATATCATTATTATTTCATTCCATTTAATACGAAATAGAAATGAAAGTAGCGTTCATGCGTACGTACGGCTTACCGTCTCCATGAACGATGCATTTCATTTCTTACCTCTAAATGTTATGTAATATTATAAATTCATGTATATAATGGATATATATTATATATATGATATCTACATCATGAATATAATTCTGGATATAATGGATATTTTACCACATGAACAACTTATAATTATAAGAAGTTTATTTTTGACTCAAGTACCAAAGATCGACAAAACGACCGTTATTAACTTAAATAATTACATAATGTTAATAAAATGGTAATAAGTGATATAAAAGGAATAATGAACTTGAAAAATTTTCTTAAGCAAGCAGAAATTAACTCTATTTTATTATTCAGGAGATTAAAGAACGATCGAGTCAAGTCGGACACGAGGTAAGGGACTTCATCTCAATCTCCTTTCATTGAGGCATATTTTATTTTATACACAACTTTTTTTATACGGTGTATAAAC
This sequence comes from Viscum album, assembly GCA_963277665.1. NCBI lineage: Eukaryota > Viridiplantae > Streptophyta > Magnoliopsida > Santalales > Viscaceae > Viscum > Viscum album. The sequence continues at coordinate 1,571,471,690 of OY728131.1, read as the reverse complement.
CCCTTTGACTTTTACTTTTATTCAAAAGGAATATTTTTATATGAATCATTTTACTAAATAAAAAAGGGAATGTTTTTGTCATACGTATGCGGCAACAATGACTTCCCCGCCGCCGTGACCATTATTTGAGTTTCTGCTTTCTCTACAAGCCATAACTTTTTTTTAAATCAAAAATAAATACCATGTTTTACTTTTCTTTTATTTTGGTATTGAAAATGGTTTTGATAATTGTTTGATTATATCAATGTGTTGTATTGATATCTTGTGATTTAAATGAGGAGATGTTATGTTTCTTTTATGCATGTTTTATGTGATACGATTATGGTATGGTTCTTGGGAATTGTTTATGAAGACGGGTGGTTCCGTGATAAACTAAGGGCGGGTGAGCCTGATATATCTCTCCAATGCATTGGGTAACGCGAAATAGTTAAATTCTATGGTTTATCCAAAGCTATTTAGGGAATATACTGTGATGGGTATTCCAAACATAACCATGAGGGTTACTCCCTATGTAAGAATGTTATGAATTCCTCAAGTTACCTTTATGTCTTATGATTTCTATGAGTTATTCATGAATCTTATGATTTCATGAGGTATGTTAAAGTGATTATGTTTTATGAGTAAAGTATGATTTCATTGATTTTTATGTATACATGGACTAATGTTTTCATTCCGTATTTTTATATCCCTTACTAAGATTTTTATGCTCATTCCAAGTTTTTGAAATGTTTTTCATAGGTCATGGGAAAAGTACATGATGTGATGATAGTGTTGAGGAAGTGTCAAGAAAGAATCCATGTTTTATTTTAATTATGTCTCCTTTGATGGGAAAAATGAATATTGTCTTTTATGTAACCACCTTGTTTAAATGTGGAATGTAATGCATGATTTATGATCTGATTCTCTAAAACTCTAAACCTGAAAATATCCTCAATGTGTATTCTTGAAATATCTCAAGATTAAGTAATGTTTAAGGCTGGGGCCTTATAGTTGGTATCAAAGGTCGTTTTAGATAAATTTAGGAGTTAGAATTATATGAAATGATTATCCAAAAATATTTTTTTTATTGTAAAATTGAAATGATATAGCATTTTAAGATTAACATGTTGCTTCATCTATGACATGTTTATTCAGAATGGTTTTCCGCAGATGAAATAGGGAAGCAGTTCTAGGAAGACATACATAAGGAAATTACCTTCCAAATCAGCATCCTGAGATGGTCGGAATTGGAACTGAACAGTTTGTTACAGTAATGGAACAGTTGACTCAATCGATAAATGGTGGTGGTATCCATGCACGAGATCAGCCAGATCTACCGTAGAGGAACATTTCAGTGGTGGAACATTTCATGAGGCAACATCCCCCGTCATTCAGAGGATCATCTGACCATGTGCTAGCTGAAGGGTGGATTAAAGAATTGGAGAAGATTTTCGATGTCATGGGGTATTCAGACAATCAAAAGGTTAGTCTTGTTGTTTACCATTTGGAGGGTGAAGCAGATCAGTAGTGGTCGATGGTTAAAAATATCAGGGATGCTGATGAGATTGATGCTCTTGACTGGGATGAATTCAAAGGTATGTTTCTTGAGAAATATTTTCCTAAGGCTATTCAACTTAATATGGAAAAACAATTCTTCAAATTGAGGCAAGAGGACGACTCAATGGATTCTTATGAAGAAAGGTTCACTCGATTTGCAAGGTATGTTCCAAATTTTATCTGAGACCTTGATAGTAAAATAAATCGTTTTTACTCAGGATTAAAGTAAAATATTTAAGGGCATTGGCTTCTCATGAGGTTAAAAGTTATGAAAAGCTTGTTCGATGTGATGAGAAGGTGGAAATAGAGTTTACCGATGATCAAGTGTTCTATGACAACCAACAGTAGAAGAGACCGAGGTGGCAGGAGAAATGGAAGAATCCTTCAAAAAGGTATGATGGTAAGAAAACTAAGTTTCCAGTTTGTGATAAATGTGGTAAAAAGCATGCTAGGGAATGTCTTTTGAATTCTGGAAAGTGCTACCGATGTGTTAAGATGGGACATAAGGATCATGATTGCACTGGAAAAGATCAGGGTGATGGTAAAACCAAATTTTATTTACAGTTAGTGAAATGTTTCAAGTGCAATGAGATGAGTCATTATGCAAATGAGTGTTCGACAAAGAGGTCAAATGATGGGAAGCAGCCAGACTACATGCAGAAGGGTGTGGTGAAATCCTTTGCAACTACATCAGCAGGTGTTGGGCCATCAAATGAAATGGTATCAGGTACTTTTTTTTTCTTCAGATTATGCCAATGTGTTGTTTGATTCAGGGTCTACACATTCTTTCATCTCTGAAAAATTTTCTAGTAAATTGGGAATACCATATCAAGAAATGACTCCTGAACTTTTGGTAAAAACACCTGGGGGAAATTTTGAGGCAAAAAGAATTTATAAGAATCTTCCTATCCTTATCCATGGAAAGAACATACTTTCAAACCATATTATTTTACCTCTAGTAGAGTTTGATGTTATCCTGGGTATGGACTGGATCTCTGTTTACCATGCTAAGATTGATTGTAGAGATAAAGAAATTTCTTTTTAGAAAGACTTTCAGTTTGTGTACAAGAATGAACCCTTACTGTTGATAACATATCAAGAGGCTGAAAAACTTGTAAAATATGGAAATGAATGTTACCTTGCAAATATTGTTGAAAATAAAGGAACCATTTAGATTAATGATGTTCCAGTGGTAAATGAGTATCCTGATGTTTTTCCTGATGAGTTTCCTAGAATAATACCAGACCGAGAAGTTTAATTTACTGTTGACTTAGTTCCTGATGCTAAGCCAATTTCAAAACCCCCTTATCGAATGGCTAAAATTGAACTTTTAGAGTTAAAGGATCAATTCCAAGATTTATTAGAGAAAGGTTTAATTCGACCTAGCACATCACCATGGGGTGCTCCTGTCTTATTTGTTAAAAATAAAGATGGTTCAATGATACTTTTCATTGATTATAGAGCCTTGAATAACATCACTATTAAGAACAAATATCCTTTGCCTCATATCGATGATTTGTTTGATCAGCTCCAGGGAGCTTAGTATTTTTCAAAGATTGACTTGAGATCGGGTTACCATCAGTTGAAGGTAAAGGAATCAGATGTTCTGAAGACTACATTTCGTACAAGATATGGCCATTATAAATTTGTAGTAATGCCTTTTGGGTTAACCAATGAACCTGCTGTATTCATGTACCTTATGAATAGAATTTTCCATGAGTTCTTGGATAAGTTTGTGGTTGTTTTCATTGATGATATTTTGGTGTTTTCTAAAAGTAAATAGGAGAATGAAAGTCATTTAAGGGTTATTTTGAAAACCTTAAAAGAAAATAAATTGTAGGGGAAATTCAGCAAGTGTGAGTTTTGGTTGCAACAAATTTCTTTCCTTGGACACATTGTTTCTAAAGATGGAATAACTATTGATCCTGCAAAAACAAAGGTTGTTGAATAATGGACAAGACCCACAAATGTAACTGAGATTCGTAGTTTTCATGGTTGGGTAGGCTATTACCGAAGGTTTGTTAAAAAATTTTCATGGTTATCTAGTCCAATGACTAAGCTAACTCGGAAGGGTGTTCAGTTTATCTGGACAAAAGAATGTGATGATTGTTTTCAGGAATTGAAAAGAAGATTGGTGAATGCTCCAGTTTTGGCACTACCTTCCAGGAATGGTGAGTTTTTTATCTACAGTGATTCTTCATTGAAATGACTTGGTTGCGTCCTAATGCAGAATGATCAGGTAATTGCTTATGCTTCACGTCAGTTGAAAACTCATGAGGTAAATTACCCTACACATGATTTGGAATTAGCTGCTATTGTTTTCTCTTTAAAAATTTGGTGGCATCATTTGTATGGAGTAAAGTGTGAAATATATACCGATCAAAAAAGTTTAAAGAATATATTCACTCAGAAAGAATTGAACATGAGACCGAGGAGATGTCTAGAATTAATCAAGGATTATGATTGTACAATTCATTACCATCCGAGAAAAGAAAATAAAGTGGATGATGCTTTGAGTCAAAAAAGTAATGCTTCATTAACCATGTTATGTTTGGAAAGTTATCCTTTAGTTAAGGATTTGATGAAATTTTGAATAGAAGTTGTTGGTGCAGGATGTTATTCTATTTTTTTCAGGTATCGGTGAAATCTTCTCTATTAGACAGAATTAAGCAAGCACAGAAGCAAGACAATGAGTTGCAGAAAAAGATAGACCTAGTTCGGAAGGGTAAGTTTCCCGAATTCAACATTGATAATGATTGTGTTTTGAGATTTGGGATGAGATTGTGTGTGCCTTATGATTCATAGTTTAAGAGAGAGTTGTTATGTGAAGCTCATATTTCCCCATTTTCAGTTCATCCTGGAAGTACTAAGATGTATAGAAATCTTCAGGAGTATTACTGGTGGGACAGAATGAAAAGAGATAATGCTGATTTTACTGTGAAGTTTTTGACTTGTCAACAGGTTAAAGCAGAGTGGTAGTTACCGAAAGGGATACTTCAGCCTTTATCAGTGCCAGAGTGGAAGTGGGAGAATATATCCATGGACTTCGTTGTGGGATTGCCGAAGACACCTCGAGGTAATAATTCAATCTGGGTTATTGTTGATCACTTGACTAAATCTGCTCATTTCCTTGCTATACGAGAGAATTTTTCCCTAGATCAACTTTCTCATTTGTATCTTAAAGAGAAAGTTAGGTTACATGGAGTTCCCCTCTCCATTGTATCTGATCTTGATCCCAAGTTTACTTATAACTTTTTGAAAGGCCTTCAAAAGTCGTTGGGTACTGAATTAAATTTTAGTAGAGCTTTTCATCCTAAATCATATGGGCGGTCAGAATGAACAATTCAGACATTGGAGGATATGCTATGTTCTTGTTTCGATGGATTATCAGGGAAGTTGGGACCAATATATTTCTTTGGTTGAGTTTTCTTATAATAACAGTTTTCATTCCAGTATACAGATGACACCATTTGAGGTATTATATGGGAAGCGGTGTCGAAATCCAGCTTTTTGGGATGAAGTAGGTGAAAAGAAGTTGATGGGACCAGAATTGGTAGAAGAGTTGGCAGAAAAAGTTCAGCTGATACAGAAACACATGAGAACAGTTCAGAGTAGGCAGAAAAGTTATGCGGATAACAGGAGGAAGAATGTCTCTTTTGAGGTAGGTGATCATGTCTTCCTAAAAGTTTCACCATGAAAGAGTGTGATGCAATTTGGTAAGAAAGGAAAGCTGAGTCCAAGGTTCATTGGACCATATGAAATTCTGGAAATATTTGGATCAGTTTCATACCGAGTGGCTTTACCTATGAGTTTATCTCAGGTACACAATGTTTTTCATGTTTCAATGTTAAGGAAGTACATGCCAGATCCATCTCATGTTTTGAGTCCAGAGGTAGTTCAGCTGGAAGAGAATCTATCTTATGAGGAACAACCGGTCTGGATTCTTGACCATGGGGAGAAAGTGTTGCAGAATAAGGTGATTCATCAAGTAAAGGTTTTGTGGAAAAAATCAAATGATTGAAGAGATAACATGAGAATCTGAAAATGCAATGAGAGATAAATACCCCCACTTATTCGATAAGTAAATAAATTGAGGGACACAATTTTCTAAAGGGGGGAAGGATGTAACATCCCAATTAAGTAAAGAATTATGTATTTTTATATCTATGTCTATTTATGAATTAGATAGTGTTTTAGAGGCTTAAAATGAGAATAAATCCAATCTTAAGCATAAAATACTCTAATATTTTTAAAATATTGTTTTACCGCCTTTTGATGGAAAACCTTTTTTAAATCAAACTTTTGGAAATTTTATAAGCTCTATTTGTCAAAATAAATTTATTATTTAGTATTGGTACATTGAAATTTAATTTGGATAAATTTTTGGTATTTTTCTGACAATGTTCATTTTTTAATGAATAGTGAAAATACTGCATTTCACTTCAAAACTGCCTTTTCATCTAATTTAATTATATGGATAGATTATATTTTCAATTGGTTTTAAAGTTTAATTAGAATATATTTTTACCATTTAATCCAATTTTGGTCATTGTAATTAATTTCCTTTGAAATTGGGCATAAAAAAGTGTCAAACTTTTGATAGATATTGTTTAAAAAAATCCGCTATTTGTTTTGACAACGAGAATTATTTTTAAATTAATTACTGAAATTTCTGTGTTTGGAATTTGGTAAAATGGATTCAATATTTTTAATCATAAGGTACAAATTATGTAATTAAGACTCTTGTTTTTGGACATTATGAATAGTAATGACGATAATTATCTTTAATTATCGTGATTAATTAGTAATTGGGTAGTTAAGGGTAATAAAATAATATCATAATAATATAAAATGACCCCAAAATGTGTCCTAATGCTACTATTTGTGTCATTTCCAACCATTGTATGCCTTTTACCAAACTTTGGGACCCCATGGAATCACTTTAGTGTGATAGTGACCTTTTATTATATCTTTTTTTAAAGGATAGTATAACCAAAATATGTAACACCCAAGTAAAACAATTTTAGTTTTGTCTATGTAAATGATATCTTAGACTATAAATAGTCATTGGAAAGCTAAAAATATTTCCTACATCATATTATTTTGTTTACAATTTTTATACATTAAATAAACAAATTTATTTATGACACCATGGTGATGCAGCGCTTACCTCATTAATGAACGATTTAAATAAAATGAAAAGATAATGTAAAATATAAGACTTACACTTGTCAAAAACCTATTGGATGGGTGGATTTAGAACCCTTATCACCTTATCCTCGAAATATATCTTTTTGGGACCTTTAAAATCCGAAACCCATTTTAAAATAAAGTAACATTTCATGACTTTCCAAGAGTGCCCCTCCTCCCTTTTATAAAAGGCCCCCACCTCTACCACCTTACCCACACCTCTCAAGCCATTGGCTTGGCCAAAATCTGATCATTTTATCTCTCCAAATCCCTATATTCATCATATAAGCCTTAACTTAGGTAGAAAGATCTTGAAGAAACCCTTTTGGTTCAAACTAAGGGGAGTTACCCGATTTAAAGGCAATGTCTTCTCTTATGTCCTTTTATTTTATTTTGCTTCTCCAACACCCTAAACTCTTTTTATTCCTTTATTTTGTAAAAAAAGCAGTATCTTAAATATACTAGGATTTTTTATGATAATTATTTGATTTACACTTACAAACACTCCCGTTTAATGGTTAAATAACATAATGTTTCTGTGGATGGTGAAAAACTGCCTCACGAAACGATGATTGTTAAATCTTTTTTTAACAACTTTCATGGTGGCCATTAAGATGTAAATCTATTTATATATGATATATATTATGTTTATGTTTTCCTTATTATTCTTTATTTTTCATTTATGTCATACCTTTATGGTTTCCATTATGGGTAAACACGATATCTTCATTTTAGGAAGTGCAGACTACCACCCCCTCAAAGTGGTTTGATTCGTTAATGTCATATGTGGGACGTATAAAGGATGGAGTTAATGATATTATATATGATATTATACTGGAATTATAATATACCTTTATATAATTGTGATTTTATTCCATTAAATACGAAATAGAAATGAAAGTAGCGTTCATGCGTACGTACGACTTACCGTCTCCCTGAAAGGTGCATTTCATTTCTTACCTCTAAATGTTATGTAAGATTATAAATGCATGTATATACTGGATATATATGATATATATGATATATACATCATGAATATAATTCTGTATATAATTGATATTTTACCACATGAACAACTTGTAGTTATAAGAAGTTTATTTTTGATTCAAGTACCAAAGATCGACAAAATGACCGTTATTAACTTAAATAATTACATAATATTCATAACATGGTAATAAGTGATATAAAAGTAATAATTAACTTGAAAAAGGTTCTTAAGCAAGTATAAATTTACTCTATTTTATTATTCAGGAGATTAAAGAACGATCGAGTCAAGTCGAACACGAGGTAAGGGACTTCGTCTCAATCTCCTTTCATTGAGGCATATTTTGTTTTATACACAACTTTCTTTTATATGGTGTATAAACCCCTTTTAATTATAATTTTATTCAAAATGAATCTTTTTATACGAAGCGTTTTACTAAACAAAAAAAGGGAATGTTTTTGTCTTACGTATGCAGCGACAACGACTTCTCCGCCGCCGTGACCATTATTTGAGTTTCGGCTTCCTCTACAAGCCATAAATTTTTTTTAAATGAAAAATAAATACCATATTTTAATTTTCTTTTATTTTGGTATTGAAAATGGTTTTGATAATGTTTTTATTATATCAATGTGTTGTATTGATATCTTGTGATTGAAATGAGGAGATGTTATGTTTCCTTTATTCATGTTTTATGTGGTACGATTATGTTATGGTTCTTGGGAATTGTTTATGAAGACAGGTGGTTCCATGATAAAATAAGGGCGGGTGAGCCCGATATATCTCTCCAATGCATTGGGTAATGCGAAGGAGTTAAACACTAAGGTTTTTCTGAAGATATTTAGGGAATATACTGTGATGGGTATTCCAAACGTAACCATGAGGGTTACTCCCTATGTAAGAATGTTATGAATACCTCAAGTTACCTTTATGTCTTATGATTTCTATGGGTTATTCATGAATCTTATGATTTCATGAGGTATGTTAAAGTGCTTATGTTTTATGAGTAAAGTATGATTTCATTGATTCTTATGTATACATGGACTAATGTTTTCATTCCGTATTTTTATATCCCTTACTGAGATTTTTTATGCTCATCCCAAGTTTTTGAAATGTTTTTCATAGGTCATGGGAAAAGTACATGATGTGATGATAGTGTTAAGGAAGTTTCAAGAAAGAATACATGTTTTCTTTTAAATATGTCTCCTTTGATGGGAAAAATGAATACTGTCTTTTTTGTAACCACCTTGTTTAAATGTGGAATGTAATGCATGATTTATGATCTAATTATATAAAACTCTAAACCTGAAAAGATCCTCAATGTGTATTATTGAAATATATCAAGATTAAGTAATGTTTAAGGCTGGGAACTTATACACCATTTAGTACTTAACCGTGTGAATGAATGTGTGGGAAGAGACACAGGGTTAGGAAATCTTTAGTGGAACACACTGTGTATCGAATATACACACCATATTTTATAGACTATGTGTCCAGCTGTGTGACTAAAGACATAGATGGATGAAAATCATGTATTACACGCCATGTATAGATTTAATAGGCCATGTAGATTTGATCGTGTAATAGGCCATGTGACTAATGACACAGGTTAGTGAAAACCTTCTAGTACACACCGTGTCTGGCATGCACACACTGGGTAGTTTTGTTCTTAGTGAAATGAGTGGATTATCCATGTAGAGGAAATTGGGCAGGGGGAAAGATTCAAGTACACACCATGTCCTTGGAAAAAACACACCATGTGTAGGGGTGTTACACGACTAGTTTTGGTAAAAGTACACGCCCATGTAATAGATTAAAGGGACACTCCATGTAGGGTTAATACACGTTGTATATCCATATTTTGGGAAACTTGAATGTCTTCTTTCTCTTGTTCCTTTAATGAACTTCTAAATTTCCATATGTGATATTCTTGAACTGAGTTGTGTGCTTGAACTTGTATATTCATGCCACCGAGACGTCCTACGATTGTTCGTCAGATACATGGAAATGATCAGACACCCAACATGGCTGTTCAGGGACTACTAACTGATCCTCCTGTCATGACTGTCTTGGAACCATTGGTCATTACGAACATAGTTACTGATTCATAGTTCTGATAAGTCCTCATGAGGTTTATGCAGACCTTCCAGGGAGTACCGCATCCTGCCCCATTTATGGCAGAGTTGACATGGGTTTTTCTGCAGCAGCATCCTCCCACCTTCTCAGGGGATGGAGGACCTCAGGCTTCAGAGTCATGGTTAGAAGCCATGCTGTCAATCTTTGAGCATCTGGAGATGCCTCCATAGAGGAGGGTGAAGATTTATACCTACATGATTCTGGATTCCACAAATAGAAGGTGGGATGTGATATCACAGGCAGGATGCCAGCAGGTTATGGTTTGGGATGAGTTCCAGTGTACCTTCTATGACTACTTCTATCTGGAGACTTTGGGGGCCGATCAAGCCCAAGAGTTCATGAGTCTGGAGTAGGGTACTCTTTTAGTCATGGATTATTCTTCTCGGTTCATATATCTATAATGCTTTACACCCATTCTAGGGGGGTGATTATCTTTTCCTAGCAAGGAAGTTTGAGGATGGTCTCAGGCATGACATCTGATCTCAGGTAAACATCTTCAAGTTGATGACCATATATTCCATAGTCAACCAGGAACTGATTAGTGAGTGAAACCTAAGGGATTATGGAGCTGTGGGATAGGGCGGTTCAGTATCCAGAGTTGGTGCTTCTCCAGCTGATAGTAGGAAGTGCCACAGGGAGTCTACACGTGGAGATCCAAGTAGGTGGGATATACCTTCAGGTAGCCAGGTGGTATGCTACCAGTGTGGGAAAGGCGGGCATATGAGCCCACATTGCCCGAGAGACCCAGTTGAGTGCCGATCATGTGGAAAGATGGGTTATCGTCAGTGTTTCTATCAATTCTTATCACTAGTAGCTGGTGACATGGTTTCTTCTATGATTCCTCATTCAGGAGCAGGACCACCAGTTTCTTATCAGTCTGGGAACTAGAGTTTTTCCGACCGCTCTGGATGAGGTGGGGGTTGTGGCTATGGTATCTAGTCACCAATATTTTAGTGACAATAGGGTGGATCAGCTTAGGGTGGTCAGGAAGGGTCACATGGACATGGTAAAAGTTATAATTTTTCAGTGGAGCAGACCCAACAGGAGAAGGATCCCAAACCCTCTACAGTTAGAGGTACGATTCTAGTTGCCTCAGTTTTAGCTTCTACACTTTTCAATATAGGGGATTCCCATAGTTTCATATCTGTTGCTGTTGTAGAGAGACTTGGGATCTATATATTTACTTCTTCTAATTTCTTGACGCTGGACACACTGTTGGGGGATATAACGGCTAGTGTATGTTAGTGAAAAGAGTGCCCTCTTGAGGTATGAAGATGTCACTTCTTATGGGACCTCTATGTATTAGAGATGATAGGCAATGATTTCATTCACAGAATGGACTGGTTGGTTCCCTTCTAGAATGTTGTTGATTTCCATCGCCGTAGGGTGAGTTTCACATCACTAGAGGGTGGGTCATTTCTACATAAGGGAGAATGGGATGTCCAGGAGAGCAGAGCAGGACCTGAGCATCATGGGTTGGGAGGAGTTATAGCCTAAATTTATAGTCTGTATTTGGATGAACAGGGTACTTCACAGATGGAATTTCCTCTAGAGGTGGATTTTTTCGGGGATTTATTTCCGGGGTACTTTTCAGGGTTTCCTCCAGAGCGAGAGGTGGAATTTTCTATTGATCTTGTGCCCAGAGAGACACCTGTGTCCATTACTCCTTATATGATGGATACAACAGAGTTATAGGAGCTCAAGAATCTATTAGAGGAGTTACAGGTGAAGGGCTTCATCCGACCCAGTGCTACTTCTTGGGGTTCACTTGTCCGGTTTGCGAAGAAGGCATACATTACTCTCAGAATTTGTGTGTATTATCAGAAGCTGAACCAGTTGACGGTCAAGAACCGATATCCCTTACCAAGGATTGATGATATCTTTGATCAGCTTCGAGGATCCCAGGTGTTCTCGAATATTGTATTGAGATTCAGTTATCATCAGTTGCACGTTAGACCATCAGATATACCTCTTACAGCCTTTCGGAGCAGGTATGTTCTATGTGAGTATATGGTTATGTTTTTTAGTCTCATGAATGCGCCTGTAGTTTTTATGGAATTGATGAACCAAGTGTTACATACATACTTTTATTCTTTCATGGTAGTCTTTGTGGACAATATCTTGGTGTACTCTCACACTCAACACGACCATTCTACCCATCTTGAGATCATTTTGAGTACACTGAGAGAGAATCGGTTATATGATAATATCTCAAAATTCCACTTTTAGATGGATCAAATTCACTTCTTAGGTTATTTTATCTTAGATATATGAGTATCAATAGACATAGAGAAAGTGAGAGCAGTATTTTCCTAGGAGCAGCCGAAGAACTTATTTGATGTGCGAAGTTTTCCAGGGTTGGATGGATACTAAAGATGTTTTATACAGGACTTTTCATGCTTTGAAGCGCCATTTACAGGGCTCACTAAGAAGGGTGTGAAGTACTTATGGTTAGATTCTTGTGAGTTATCCTTTCATGAGTTTAAAGGGAGGTTGACTTAAGCACCGATACTAGTATTTCTAGAGTTGGGAAAGAGATAAACTATATACTATGATGCATCAGGTATCGGGATGGGAGAAGTGCTTATGCAGGGGGAAGGAATCATTGCATATGAGTCTCGGTAGTTGAGGCCACATGAGAGGAATTACCTGACGCATGATATTGAGTTGGATGCAGTTGTTCATGATCTTCACTGTTGGAGACATTATCTTCTGGGAGAGAATTTTTTGGTTTTCACCAACCAAAAAATTCTCAAGTACATCTTTGATCAGCACGATCTGAATTTGAGACAACAAAGGTGGGTGGAATACCTTAATTACTTTGAATTTGAGCTTGCCTACACATCTGGGAAAAGCAATGCAGTGGATGATGCATTGAGAAGGAGGAATCATATACATGTAGTTCAGGAGGCCAGTAGTGAGTGGCAGCTTATGGATCTATTCTCTAAGATGCATTTGGAGGTTCATGGTAGATAGGGGTATATGTTTCTTTATTTTGTAGTTGTTACCTGTATTCTTATTGATCATGTGGGAATGATACAGATATCAGACTCTGAAGGTCGAATTCTATGGGAGAGTGTGTCAGGAGAGGACCATGTTCCTGGATGGACCATATGAGAGGATGAGATCTTGCATTTTCATGGGAGCATATGGGTGTCAGTAGAAATACACGAGGAGATGATGCATGATTTTCATTCTTCAGTTTGGGAAGTTCATCCTGGTTTCACTAAGATGTATCGAGATCTACACCATCAGTATTGGTGGCCATGCATAAAGAGGGATATTACTGGTTTTGTGATGAGGTGTTCCACCTGTCAGCAGGTGAAGGCAGAGCATCATAAACTAATAGGGCTTTTTCAGCAGTTATCTATTTTTTAGTGGAAGTGAAATGACGTCGTGATGGAATTCATGATAGGATTAATGAGGTCACCTTGAAGGAATGATGTAGTTTGGGTTGTTCTTGACAGACTCACAAAGGTTTCCCACTTCTTACCGATCAAGGATACCTTCGGTGTTGATTATCTAGGAAGGTTGTACATCCGGGAGATTGTATCATTTCAGATAGGGATGCCTATTTTACATCTCAGGTCTGGCAGGGACTACAAAGGGTGTTGGGTACACAAGTACTTCTGAGTACAACTTTCCATCCCCAGACAGATGTCTAGTTTGAGCATACAATATAGGTGCTGGAGGAAATTTTTTGAGCATGCATTCTAGATTTTGGAGGTTCTTGGGAGAAAAACATACCTCTTTTGGAGTTTTCCTACAATAATAGTTTTCAATCAACTATTCAGATGGAACCTTATGAGGCTTTGTACGGTAGGACATTCCGATCACCCATTTGTTGGCTGGAGGTAGGAGAGGAAACTATACTGGGACCTTATCTTGTCCAGGAGACCACAAAACATATAGAGTTGATTCAGAAGAGGATAAATAGCGAACAATCATGACAAAAGTCTTATGCTGATAGACAGAGATGAACTCTAGAGTTCGAGGTTGAAGATCAGGTTTTCCTATATGTTACATCGAGGTTGGGACACAAGAGGATTATGAGACAGGGAAAGCTTTCACCGAGATATGTCAGGCCGTTTGTGGTTTTGGAGAGAGTCAGACCGGTTACCTATCGGTTGTAGTTACCTTATAGGTATCGGGATATGCATGGAGTCTTCTATGTTTCTCAACTATGACATTAATTCTTAGACCCGTCTCATGTTTTTCAACCCGAGGAGGTTGAGCTGGAGGTGGATGACTCGTTCAAATAGCATTCTGCCCGGATTTTTGATCAAAGCACGAAGGTTATTTGTGGTCGATCTGTTCCTCTAGTACGGGTGCTATGGCAACACGAGCGAGTATAGGACGAGATTTTGGAGAGGGAGGCTAATGTACAATCGCACTGGCTGAAGCTTTTTGAGGATTATTCTTCATCACCACCATGTTAGGAAAATTTGAGGATGAATTTTGTTAAGGGGGGAAGTTTGTAAGAACCTGGATCTTCTTTTAAAGTATGAGTTTTCTTTTCAAGTTGTTTTTGAGGAAAATGGTAAGAAGGAAAGTTTTAGGAGTGCACGCCGTGTACTTCCTTTTACACGCCGTGTACTCTAGAACTGAGTCTAGGCCATGTCTGGCCGTGTCACGACTGCATACATGACTGTGTGACGATGTGGAAGGAATACCTAAAGCGGGGCCTAGTAAAGGCATATACACGCCATGTAATTTTAAAGGTCAGGCCGTGTAATTTTATTTTTTAATTGTTTAAATGGATTGGGGTCACGTCTAATTGACATAAACATCTTATTCTCATCTTGTCTTGTCCAGGAGAGACCGAAGCTAACGATTCTTCTATGAGCCCCCGACTCACCATCAATGCTTAGAATCAACTGCCATTGATTGCGTTGGAATTTCCACGGTGAGTTATTCCTTCTTCTAGAGCCTCATCTCTTGATTTATCCTCTTTTGTAAGATATCCTTAGTTGAACGTTTTAGACATTTTTGTAGATATACATAATTCTAGGCCGATTCAAGGGCTAAATCTAGAGTATATCGATCGTACAATGCCAAGGTAGGTGGTTAGTGACTTTCCATAATTAGTCTTTGAATATTATGTTCAAAAATTCCCAATACCCTAGATTGGGGTATTGAGTGTTTAGGGATTTTAACCCTGTTTATGCCTACTATGCTTGTTTGCTTGAGTTAGGTCTCTTGTTGTAAATAGGGATATTTTTCCATTCTATGGAGTTGTTTTCCCATGTTTGATTTTATATCGACCATTTTTTATAGCTTTTCCAGTTAGGCTGCTTGATTTCTATGCCTAGTATTATTAGGATGGAGTGGTATTATCTGATTCTGTGAACGCCTTGTAGCTATTTATCCAAGTAGTAATTTTAGGTTTATTTGGGCTACTGAACATCATTTGTACACGATTTCTTTACACAGGGCTTTGGGAACTTGGTGTAGTGAGACTATAGGGGGAATTGACATTGAGGGCTTCCCCAGAGTGTCTGTTATAATTTTCACACTGCGAGACCATAGGGGGTGATTGATGTTGAGTTCTCCCTCAGAGTGTCTATAGATATCGTTACAAGACCATAGGGGGAATTTAAGTTGAGTTCTTCCTTAGACAGTTTGTAGTTTATCGTTAAAAGACTATAGGGGGAGTTGATGGTGAGTGATTCCTCAGAGAGTCTTTGTTTGCATGAGACCAAATGGGTTATACCATGTAAGCTACCTAGGATCTCGTTATATCCTTTTATAAGTTGAACCAGAGGGGTTAGGATATGAGAAATTCCCAGATGGTTGCTTGTTTTCATTTGGTTGAATAATTAATGAATTTAAATGAATGTAATTGAAACTGTAGGACTGTTTACTTTTGATTAATTCCTTGTTTATTGCTTCATTTTTCTTATTGATTGCCATATATATTCACTGACTATTAGGAACAGATCTTTGGGTATTTGACTTTTGGGATTCATCTCACACCCTATTTGGGTCATGATTTTGTTCCCAAATAGATTACATTCCTGTAGGTATAGATAAAGGAAATTTCCCTTCTACTTCAGGTACTTGATTGTTGTGGAGCTGGAGAGCATGGGACCAAGCTGAGGCTTGCGATGCTGCTAGAGTTGTTTACTTTTTTTTTCTTTTGTACTTGGATTTGGTATTATATTCTAGCATTGTAAATTTTTTGGCTATTTTCATAGATACTTGAGACATGCATCATTATTTATATATATATGCTAGATTTGTTTATTTACTTTCAGTCTTCTAGTGCTTACTTATTGTATAGTGTTACTCCTTCCACTATTGTTATCTAATTTCCATTCCATTGTGTTACTCTTCCAATGAGGTTATATTTTCCCCACTATCACACCCAAGGCCCTCACTGCTAGTCGATAGCCTCTGGCATTTGGGGGAATGCGTTTGAGGCCATGTGACCAACCGGTTTCGAGGCACCTTTGGGCGACACCTAGAATCGGGACATTAAAAAAATGGTTTGCAAACTCTATCACAATATTATCAGCCTACCAAAGTTTGAAAAACTCTATATACTTGTACAAAAACAACGAATCTAGATAGAACTAGTTGGTGAAAATAAATATAAATTCATTCTACTCTAAGCCCTCATGCTTCTTCGTCATTACCATAGTGTTACTCTATCTCCTACTTGGTCCTTCCAATATTAAGGTGGATCACTTAACCTTAATTTCATAAGGTTTATACAAGAATAAAAAGAAGCATTCCATCCTATTCAACCATTCCTAATCCTCTTGAGGATCATTTGATACTTTTAACAATGCATGATTATGGCAAAGGAATTCTTGAGAACAAAGTTTGAGAACATCCCTCTGAGGTTCCCTGACTAGAGTCTGAATGGAAACTAGTGGTGGTGTTTGTCCTAGATCTTATACAGTACACATAATCACCTCAACCAAATTTGGGTCCAAAATAGGATTTTTTCACTGTGGTTCCGCAACAGCTTCCTTCTGGATCTGATTTTCACGTCTTCTTAGAGGCATGATGCTATACAACATCGACAGAAAATAAGGAAGACATCAGATTAACACTCAAACATAGAAACAAGGGGAAATTAATCCCAATATATTTACATGAGATTTGGATTTCAATCTATCCAAATAAAAAGTAGTGAAAATACTAGAACTAATCTTTAAGATGTCTTTACCTAACCACCCCTAGAGACTTAAGGTTCATTGCGGCTAAAGCGAGTCTGGAACTCAATCACAAATACCTCCTAAGTCCTAATAAGAAAACACAACTTCATAATGACATTAAGGAAATATCCAAACCTACCTATGATACCACTTTGTGGCAAACCAGTTCAGGTACCCTGGTATCCCAATAACCGATCTGGTCCTAACATGGCTCGAAGGGCATTCCCAATCCCCAAAAGTTGGCAACTAGGACCCGACATCATACAAAATGAAAGTGGGAATGAATTTTCCACAACAATGTGGAAGAAAGATAAAAAATAGGTATAAATACCAAAGAAACTCCAGTGGGATAATTTTAATATAACTCAAACAGGTATAAAAAACCCAAACCACTGCAGAAAAGTACCTAAAAATCAGAAGATAAACAACCCAAGTCCCAACGGATGTAACTCTCAATGTCCATAGATCAACAACTAGAACCACTTCCAAGTGGTGCTTTACCCCTACTCGAACTTGGAAGGGGATAATTGACAAACACCTGAATGCACATGTAGGGTGTGAGCTAAAAAACCCAATAAGGTCTCACCAAAGATTCCATAACAAGATACCAATATCAAATTAACCAAATAATGTGATTTTAATTTTTCAACTAAATGGGTTTTTCATTTAAAGATCATATTTCAAAAAATCACACTTTACATTTCAAAATATGGAAATATTCTAGAAAATCAAGTTTCACATTACAAAATGATAGAAATATTTTCACAAATAGTGCTTTACACAAATGGATTAAATAAAGACTTTTATATAATTTTTTTTATACAAATACACAAGGCATGTAAAAGAGTCTTAAAAAATGGAATACATTTATATCTCATATATAAAAAATCGAGAAACATGGTCATATTACAAGAGGTATGATAGTTCTTGGTTATGGTATCCTCACACACTCATGTGATAAATAGTAATGTGTACAAAAATCCCTCAAAAATAGAAAAATAATATTCACCTACGTCCCAATGGGGAATAAAGACGTGCTGACCAATATTTTGTTATATTTTTGAAGTTTCAATATATTTATAGGGAAATTCCAACCTAGAATGTTTGTCCCTATAACTTACTAACTACATTGTCTTTCATGTACTCTAATACAATTCAATGATGGGCAATTTATTTTAAGCAACCTTAAAATAAAATTAAGTCTCATTCCCCTATTTCAAAAATGTCAATTTTCATTTAAAACCCAAAATAGGTTTTTAATACAAAGTATGCCTTTTCACCAAGATAAAACCCTAAGGTTTCTATCAAACCATTTTAAACCTATTTTCATAAATAGATATTTGAAATAAATTTAAAATTCAATTTCACAATCTACTTTCATAATTTAATTTCAAACAATTTCCATCAATTTCACAAAAAACCCCGAAATCAATGGAATTGGGGTTTTCACAACTTTTCCATCAAATCCATTTCTTAATTTAAATTAAATTATTTAAACTTCATAATTTTTCATAAATACACCCCAATTCAATGGAATTGGGGGTTTTCCAATTTCATGCCAAAAACCCATATTTAAAACCCCAATTTGAGAGAATTTGGTTTTTACAAAAAACCAATTGAAATCTATTTAATCAAAAATCAATATTTTGTTTTAATAAAAACAATTTAAATTAAATAAAGAAATTTAGGGTTAAAAAAATCAGGCATCATGATGGAACCACCTACCTTGGGATCAATGGATATCGATTCACCAAACCCTAATCGGGATTTTTCAACGAAGAAATACAATCAAGGAAACTAGAAAATGAGGATAAAACCTAGGATTAAGATCCAAAAATAGAGGTTATTATATCTAAAAAGTAACATGAGAATCCATGTAAACCTAGGGAGGATAAGAGAGATCGTTTGAGATAGATATCGGGGTGAGGAAACTAACCCAGAGAAGATCGAAGGGCATTTCTCAAGATTAGTATCACTTTAAGAAGGGATCTGAGGGGAAAATATCTACTATTGGGTGCTCCTGAGGAATAAGAAAATTTATGGGTTCATTCTAGGTCCCTTCAGCATCTAAAATAGGGGGTTTAAGATTTTTAAGTCGGACTTTCAGATTAAATAAATCTCATGCACGATTAGCTGGTCAGAGCCACAAAGTTTCTCCTAAGAGGGTTCATGGATGAATAAACATGAATCCATGAAGAAGGCCATTACCTTGGGTTTCATAGTTTTCTCTAAGAGGGAGCACAATTTGGGAAAACCATGTGTTAAACATGCACTATCCCATAATTTTCAAAACTCATAAAATTTCAACCTAAAACAACGCCAAACAAAACCCAACCAAATATTAATAAAAAGGGGGGTTTATTAATATATAAAAAACATTAACAGGATGTTGTAATGACAACCCAAACCATATAACCATGTAAAATTTACAATAATCCAAGTCAAATCTTTATAAGCATTACAACATTTCTGGGACAAATCCCTATAAGCATTATAATATTTCTAGGTCAAAGCCCTATAAGCATCACAATATGGGATTGATCATAGAACACTCTCTATAATCATTACTTCATGGGACTGGGTCAAATATTCTCAATATCAACATTACAGTATGTAAGTGTGCAAGTGTTAGGGCCAAGCCTGATATATAAGCATTACATCATGGACCACATTCCCTATCATACAAAATGGATATCACAATATCACATCACAATTCTCAAAGGTTAACTATGAGAATTACCATTTTTATTTCATATTCCACTTTCAATTTAATTCAAAATTTATTAAAAATTATATCAATAAGCAACAAGACACAATTTAGGGATTCTATAACAAGAAATCTCCCTTGGTCACATGTCATGCTAAACATACTTTAAGCCATTAGTGAATTTAAAATCCATTTGAAACCAAAGGAATTCAATGAATAATCTCATTCAATTATTTAATTGATTTAGGCACATACTATGTTGGTGCTATCAAAATATTTAATTAAACTTGATAATAATAAAACCACAGGGTTAATATTTATACCCCATACCTTTAAATGACTATCCAACAACGCTTCCAATGGCCAACTCCCATGAGGAAGAAGGTGAAGATGATTGAGAAGAGGTTCCTAGATAAAAAATGATCAAGGTCAAAACCAACAATTCAATTGAGAAAAGTATTTCACTGAAATAGTTGGAGAATAAGGAAGAGAAGGAAGAAACATGACCAAAACCAATTACTAGGAATTTCTCATAAAAATGGGACATCCATAAGGGAATTTAGAACCCTAAAAACACTTGGAGAATTCCCTAGGGTTGAGAGAAGAGGAGCTGTAGCCGATTGGAAAAGAAAATTAGCAGCACAACATGAGTAAAATAGAGGGTTAGGCATTTACATGTCGTGTAATGTGATTATACATCATGTAAATGTTTTAAATGGAATATTACGAAAACCCCATCACCTTGCATTTCTTTTATTAAAACCCTAAAACAATTACATGACATGTAATCCCTTTACATGGCATATAAATTTTCTAAAGTTTATTTTTCATCCCATTTTCCTTTTAAACAGCCCAAACCCCCTTTAAAGCTTCTCAACATACCAAGAACCCATGGAACACTTAACCCATTTATTCACAGACTCCATTAAGTCAAAAAAGCACACATACCTGAACAATAGAAAATTTTATCCAACAAAGTATCCCCATATATGAATAAGAATTATCCACCAAGTCTCAAATGAAAAAATAAGAGAAAAATGTACCTGAAAAAATATGGGATCTCACAACCTCCCCACTTTATAACAACTCATCCTTGACCTACTCCAAGGGTCACTATGAGGTCTCAGTGAACAATTTTAGACATTGTGTTTTCATATCATACTCCCTCTCCCAAGTATCCTCCTGAACTCTCACATGTGACCACTGCACTTGAACCAATGGTATAGTCCGACTTGAATATATTTCTCACTATGATCCATAATCTACATTGGATGATCCTCAAAAGATGCATCAATAAAAATATTGACATCTGATACGTCTATCACATTGTAAGGGTTTGGATGATATATTCATAGTTGCGACATGTGGAACATGTTGTTCATGGAACTATAGCGTTGTGAAAGTTATAAACAATACACCACTAGACTGACCCTTAACACTATTTCAAATAGCCTACCAAACACAGGTGCTATATTTCCCTATTTCCTAATATGGAGTTTCTCCAATATAGGTGAAACTTTAATAAAAACATTATGACCAACATTGAATTATAGAGTATGTATCCAATGGTCAGTATATGATTTCTGCCTACTCTGTATAGTCACCAACTATTGTATGATCAACTGAACCTATTAAGATGTCTCCTACATGAGATTGGGACCAAAAAGTGTTGGATCATGTACCTCCAACCAACAAATAGGTAAACAACATAACCTACCATATAAGGCCTAAAAGGTTCCATTTATATTTATTTCTAGAAGATATTATTATATGAAAACACCATGAGTGTCATATGTTGCTCACATAAACAACCAAAATCCACAACACAGGTTTGTAACATATCCTACAGAACCTAAATAGTAAACTAAGATTAATCATCAGTCTATGGATGATAGGTTGTTCTTAAAAGGATTCATGATACTAGGGATTTCTAAAGACCCTTCTAGAATAATGATGTGAAACAAGGATCTATTTTTGAAATGATACTCCTTTGAAAACCATGCAACTAAACCACTTCATGCACATAAATATTTTATTGGTCACCAACAGTAAAGGTTTACCTAATAGGTAAGGAGTGAGATCCCTTAGTCAATAGATCTACAATATCCCATAGAACATCATTCTTATGGGTTGTCCTGGGTAGTCCTATCATAAAATCAAACATGAAATCATACCATTTCTACTTTGGAATGGGTAAAGGCTGAAAAAGCCTAGCTAGTATCTTATGCTTAGATTCCACCTACTGAAAAGTGAAGCATCTGGCCATGAATCTTGTCGCCACCTTATTTATTCCTAAACACCAATATTGTCTATGGAGATTATGATACATCTTTGTTAAACTAGGATGTACCTCCTATCTAGAAGAATGAAACCCCCTTATCAGCTCCTCACGCAAGCCTGTAGGAACCCATAATCAGTGATGGAAAAGAAGAGAACTACCACTACTAAGAGACCATCCGGATGGTATCTCCCCACTATATAATTTGTCTCTCAGAATGGATCCCTATGGATTAAAAAATTGCTTGGTCTTAATCTGGTCCAAAAGCATGGGTATAATAGATGTTGAATTCAAAGCTACATGTACCTAAGATCCATGAACATCTAGACGCATGTCTACAAAAAGGGCCATTATCCACCACTCATAATAAGATTCTCACACTACCTATATCTATGTCTTCCATCTCAAAGTTTTAGAGATGACGTTTCCCTTTCCTGGTGTATAATCCAATTCAATGTCTAAAGATTTCAGATACCCTACCCACCTCCTATGATTAAGGTTAAAGTCTTCCTGAGAAAATAAGTACTTGAGGATCTTATGATCTCTGTATACCAAAAAACTCTCACCCATGATATAGTGTCTCCAACATCTCAGTTCATGTACCACTACATCTAACTCCAAATCGTGAGTAGGGTAATTCCTTTCATGCGGTCGGAGCTGCCTGGGGCCATAAACAACCCCTTGATCCTATAACAATAGAACTGCTCTGAGTCCCACTCCAGATGAATCACAGTACATGGTATATACTTTACCTGGAAAGGGTAAAGTGAGGATAGGTGTTGAATTCATCCTTCTCTTCATCTCTTGAAAACCACTCTCACAAGTATCAGAACAAACAAACTTCACCTCTTTCTTGATCATCCCAAACATTGGTTCTACAAAATGAGAAAAATCTTGGATAAAACACTATTAATAAACTGCTAAACCCAAAAATATCTGAATTTATAAGATTTTATTGGGTTTTCCATAAGATATCATGATTGTGAATTTCTCTAGGTCCACTAACACTCCTTCCCCTAAGATTACATTGTAAGGAGTCGACCTCAGTATCATAGATACAATGCCTTATTTTATTACATTGGCATGATTTAAAGAAAGTATTATCCTGAAGTAACAAATAGTTTAGTAGTTTTTGAAATCAAGATACAAATATAAGTTCAACATTAAAACTTGAAATGAAAAACATAATAGAAAATCCATACGACTCCCAGATTATCCCTGAAAGTCATTCATAATATTCATCTTTACAACCTAGGGAAAATAAAAAATAATAAAGGGGTGATATCAGATTCTTAGTAAGGGTAAGTAATAAATCATAAGTTAATAAGAGGCATGTTGAACAACTAAAATCACATGCCTTTAAAAATATACTTAAGCATAATATGGCAGGAATGAAAGATGATTAAATATGGATATATAAATGATCATAAGAGAATGAAACATAACCATTGATATTATACAAGTTAAATGATCACATGGTTTATCAATTACTAATACCATAATAATGGAATGAATAATTCCGGACATCTAAAACATATTATCACGGCCTTGGCCAAGACGTCTTAAAATACTAGGGTAAGGCCTTGGCCAAAACCCAATTCTGTTTTGTCTCATGAGACCTAATGATGAATCGAGCGGCTATAGCAGTACCCACCCATCACTTTCTAAGTCTAATTCATTCCAAATATTAATGAGGTTAAACATATACATCATATACATATGGAATGTAAATAACTTCCCCCAATCTATAAACATAATCACAAACCATTTTGAGTAATGAATTGAATGGTATCAAAATAGAACATCCACAGTCAAACTTATCATAAACCATTTAATAAAAAATTTTAGATGATAAAAATAATATATTAACCTCAATAAGTCATAAAATTCAATAAATATGTTGAAATAGAAAAAATACTCTAATAAAATCATCGAGGAATTTTTGAGAGAAATACACTTTTACTTTGAAAAGAGGAGTTCTTTTAAAAAAATCTTTGAATAAAACTAGAAATGAACTAAGTTATTTTTATGATGATTAAATTAGTGGTTTTATAAAAATAATTGTGGCTTAAAATATGTTATAGAGTGTACTTGATAATAGTTAAGAATTTGAGAATTTCCCTTGAGTCGGGCTTGTTTATCGGGAAGAATTGCGAAAGATCTTTATAAAACATTTAACTCCCCATAAAATAAAGATGGATTATTATTAGTACACATATATATAACATTAACATAGAATTTATGAGGATAAAATAATAATAATTAATAATTTAATTGGTATTAAGTGAGATAAGGTGTAACCCGAAAGAAAATGGAGGTTCAGGTAGAAAACCATTACCTTGTGTCCGAATGTGTTCTGTACTTGAGATTAACAGACTTGATAATGAAATTAAATCCATAAATTATTTAATTAAAAACCTTATTTACATTTTTTTTATTCTTCATAATTTTATTAAGTTCATTTATGGCCTTTTGATGAGTTATAAGATACATATTTATCGCTTGGGTGCGTTCATTTCCTTGATTTTCATGATCGGTATAATTGTATATGATAATGGAAGTTCATGTAGAATGAGTATAATTATCCAGAATTTAATTTATATGATACTTATTAAAATATATTAGTTTAAATGGTTATACATATAATTTTTTTATATAGCATGAGTATGAATCATTAGATAAAACATTTAGTGATAGTCGTTTAGATTTTTCTGGCAGTTTTTTGATCACAATGAACTAGTTTTGATTTAATATCATATGCAAATGATGATTAAAAAAATAATTACATAAGATATAATATATATTTTAGAATCTTTTTCAACCATAAAAATGGTTTCATTACTATCCTTGAAGAAGAAATTGAAGAACAAAACTTCATCGTCCACAAAGGATGTAAATCAGCACCTCCCGGATGATGATTTTGTTTTTAAAATAAAATAGAGAGAGTAATGATATTGATGCTGGATATTTCATTAACATGATAAAATTTAAGCATATAGATGATAATAGAGTTACCGTGATCATTTGGACATAGGAGTGAAGATATAATAATAAAATATGGAACTTAAAAGAAATTAAATTGAAAAAGGAAGAGGATTTTACCTCTTGAGTACTCCTCTTTGAGAACCACCTTAAGGGAAGGGGTTTTGGTTTTTTGGAAATACCAAGAGATTCTGGATGTGGGGAGATACTAGGGAAGAGTATTTGGGCATAACTTTGAGAATATTCAAGGCTTAGAGGAGTGAAGAGAAGAGGGAGTGAGGGATGGTTTTTATAGTAGAGGAGAGGAGTGATTTTTGAATATCTTATGCATTATTTTATTATTTTGCTCAAGATAAGAAAAAATGTTGATTATTGTGAAAAAATAGTAATAGGTGAATGTGAGTTTGAACCAATGTCCATTAACATAATCCATGACTCAATCATGATGCATAAATTCATTGATTTATCATATTTCGTAAATTATCGAATTTCAGTATTCACAAAAATTCAAGTATTTCAGAAAAATACAAAAAATTAAACCTAACCATTTTTTTGACATATAGAATTCAAAAAGGAACTACATTTTATCAAAAAAATTCTAAATAATATTAATTTAATTTCTAAAGAAAATCCTTATTTACTTGAAAAATACATATTTTAAATTTAAAACTGATTTAATAATACTTTCAAAAATTAACTGAGGTCTCATAAAATTATCCTAAAATAATTGAAAAAAAATATTTATTGAGGAATATATTTTATGAAAATGAATTTTATTTTAAATAAATTTATTAATTTAAAATTATAATCAAATATTTATTACTTAAAAAAATATCAACACTTTATTATTAATTTTTAAAATATTCACTCTCATTTATATGGTGCCTAAATTTTATTTATATATATATGGGTGTGGTAACTATTCATAAGGGTACATTAATATTCATAAGGGCAATTTACAATTCATAAGGATAATTTACTATTCAAAAAAATTTAAGTTGATCATATTAGACTCTAAATATTTTACTGATCACAACCGTGTATGTCAGTTTTTTGAAATTCAAATCATAGAAGCAGAAAATTTATGTTTAGTGGATAGGTTATAACTATCTCCTATAACAAAGTGTTTGTTTCTCAGAGGATTAGTGTTGCATTCATTCTATATTTATTTTTAAAACCTTGGGGTGTTACATTATTCCCCCCTTGTAAAAATTTTGTCATCAAAATTACCATAATGTTACCTCATAAAAAGATTTGGACAGGTCTTCATCATAAGTTCCTCACGCTCCCATGTTGCCTCTTTAATTTTATGATTTTTCCAAAGTAATTTTACCAGCCGAGTCATTTGATTCCTCAACACCTATTCTTTAGTGTCTAGAATCTGAGTAGGCTCTTCACATTATGATAAGTTAGTTTCCAATTCTATACCTTAAGAAGTGAGTACATGTGTTGGGTCCAACATGTAATTTCTCAACAATGAGATTTGGAATACATTGTGTACCTTATAAAGGCTAGGTGGCATTACCAAACAATAAGCCACAACTCCAATTCTCTCTAGAATTTCAAAAGGACCAATGTACCTAGGGCTCATTTTACCTTTTTCCCAAATTTTATAACATCCTTCCATGGAGATACTTTTAAGAAAACATGATCTCCCACTTGAAATTCCAAATCCTTCCTTTTATTATCAGTATAGATATTTTCCCATCTTTGAGATACTTTGATATGGGTTTGAATAGTCTTTAGCTTCATTGTTGTTTCCTTCACAAGCTCTGGGCCCACAAGCTTCCTTTCACCAACTTCATCCCAAAACGTTTCTGTACAAAATCTGTTTCCATACAATGCTTCATATGGTGCCATTTAAATAATTGAATGGAAACTATTATTGTAGGAAAAGTCCACCAAAGGTAAATACTGATCCCATATACTTTGAAAATCAATCGATAAGGATCTCCGCATGTCTTCTAAAGTTTGGATCATCCTTTCTAATTTCCCATCAATTTGAGGGTGATAAATATTACTCAACTGAAGCTCAGTATACAAATATTTTTTTAAGGATTTTCTAGAATTTTGATGTGAATCGCATATCACAATCAGACATAATTGAGATACATTCTCTATAAAGTCTCATAACTTCATTGATATAAAGTTTTGTATGGATCTCCATTATAAAATACCCCCTTATAGCGGGAAAATGTGCAGATTTTGTATGTCGATCTACAATTCCCATATTTTATCGTTCTTTATTGGAATTTTTGGTAATCTAGTGACAAAATCCATGGTGATGTCATCCCATTTACATGTAGGAATAGGTAGATATTGCATGACTCCTCTAGGATTTTGTTGTTCAGACTTCACTTGTTTAAAAACTAAACATCTTGATACATAATAAGAAATTTTCCGCTTCATGTTTTCCCATAAGAAATGTTCCTTCAAATCTATATACATTTTAGTGATAACAGGGTGTATAGAGAAATTTGAGCTACAGACATCATCCAATATCTCCCTTTTTAGCTTGGGTATATAGGGAACACATAGCCTCATCCCAAATTTCAAAATTCCATATTAACACAGAAATTCATCCAACTTCCCATCATTCACACCTTTAATTTTCTTTTTAATATTCTCATCATCAAACTGATAAGTTTTAATTCTTTTCAATAAAGATAGTTGGGAAACCAATTGAAAAAGTAAATATGTTTTACCTTCTTTGATAATTCTCATATCCATATTTACTAGATCCATGAATATAGGATCCATTTCAACCCCCATTTGGTGTAAAACTCCATGATCCTTCCAACTCAATGCATCAACTACCTTATTTTAATTTCCTAGGTGGTAGTGTATGAAACAATAGTAGTCTTTGAGTAGCTCAACTCATCAACTTTGCATCATGTTGAGTTATTTTTATGAGAATATATATTTTAAACTCTTTTGATCCATATATATATCACACATTTATCTATATAGATAATGTATCCATATCTTCAAATAAAATATTACAGCTTCTAACTCAAGATCATGAGTTGGATAGTACTGTTCATGGATTTTTAACTGCATTGATTCATAGGAAATAACTCTATCATTCTGAATAATGACATAGCCAAGTCCTTTCTTTGATTCATCAATGTAGATTATAAATCCACCATTTCCTGATGGTAGATTCAGGATCTGATCATTCACTAATCTCCTCTTAAATTATTCAAAACATTCTTCAAATTATTTTTTCCTTACGAACTTAACCCCTATACAGGTAAGCTTGGTTAAAGGGTTGGCTAAATAGGTGAAGTTATGAACGAAACACCGATAATAACCTACAGAACCAATAAAACTACATGCCTTAGTTATGTTCGTTGGAGTAATCCATTCTTGGATAGACTTTATCCTTATAGGATCAACTATTCCATCCTTAGAGACAATATGTCCAAGAAAAGAAACCGACTGAATCCAAAATTCACACTTGCTAAACTTCCCATATAATTCATTTCTTCTAAGAGTCTTCAGAATAGTGCTTAAGTGATTCTCATGATCTTCATAGATTTTGGATTATACCAAGATATCATAAAAAAAATACTATAACGAAGTCATCAATATATTCCTTGAAAAATCTATTCATTAGATCCAAGAGAACAGAGGGTAAATTAGTCAGTCCAAAAGGCATTATTGTAAACTCGTAATGACCATACTTGGTTCAAAATACTATCTTTTGAATATCTTCCTTCCTCACACGCAACTGATAATAAACATAATAACCATAATATTAATATTTAAATAATAAAAAAATAACTAAATAATAATTATAATTATTATATATAATCAAATTATTTATGAATTTAATAATAGTAAATAATAATATAATTAATAAAGTTATTAACTATAAATAATTATTTATTAAAAATGATTATATGTGCATAATTATTATTTAATTATAAAAAATTTACTCATAATTTTTTTGTAATTTTTTTGATTTTAAAAAATATTAATTATTTTAATAATTAATATTTTTTTTATAATAATATTTTTATTATTTTTTATTTTCATATGTTTTATATTCAATAATAATTATAATATTAAATAAAATAATAATAAAATAATTAAGATTTATTAGATGATTAATTATTACCATTTTTTAAATATCAATATATATATTATTTATTTCATTATTTATATTTACTATTATAAATTATTAATAATAATATTTTTTATTATTAGTTACATAACTCGTCATATTATATATAAAAAAAACAAGAAATATCAAATTATATAAGGGTGGATGCCTTTCAAATTATATATATTATTTATTACATTATTTTTATTTAATATGAGAAATTATTAATATTCAAATTTTTATTATTATTTAGATAATCCATCACATTATATATATATATAAATACAAATAAAAAAACCGTTTTTGAAAAATATGCAAGGGTGGACACCTTTTGAAAAGGCATCTTGTTAAATGTATTTCTTAAGAATGTGCTTTTTGAGTTGGCACCTTTTTAAAAGATTTTCTAAAGAAGGAACCTTATCGTAAGGTGCTTTCTTATTTGATTCTTTAAAGAAGGATCATTTCTATACAACGCCTTCTTTAAAAGTTTTGTATAGAAGACAACTTCTAAAGATGCGCTCTTCCTTTAGCGAAACAACCCCTTAGGCCCAATGGTAGATTGGGAATAAGTTTCCCAGTCTACTTATTTTTGGATATTGTTTTTTAGTTTCTATTATATAGGGAAATTTTCCCTTCATTTCTTTCCAACATGTGGGACTACCTTGTTGGCAGCGTTTCTCCATGGATGGTGCCACCCCACTTTTTCAAAGAGGGTAGGCTGGGTAGGTGGTTGGTGGCCAAACCCCACCAAACCTCTAGTAGGAGAAGGCAATGAGAGGGAAGAGATCCAAACTATAATAAGGGAACTCCCCCGATGGTTCCAACATCAATAGCTTTACCGTCTCATTATGGGTAGTCCATCTATGTGTGGTATTTCATGAGGCAGTTTTCCCCATTATTTAAGAGAGATATTTTATGAGGGGTTTCTTATTGTAATAGTGAAGGAGTGTTTACCCACTTCTACCCATAGCGATCCTTCTTTTTGCCTATGTTTTTTACCCCTTCTATTTGGGGGTTTCCCACGTTATATATGGTGTCATTTATTTATATATTTTTCACTTCATTTTATCTCATGATTATCTCCACCCTGGTGGGATAATCATTTACCATCCCAACAAGTGGTATCATAGGGCATGTTCTGGACCAATGTTGTTCATGTTTTCAGGTATTAATAATTATCATAAATTTTAGTATGCTCTGTGATTGCAACTCCAGTTGATCTGTCAATAAGAAAAAATTTATTGAGATTATTAAATACACCATTACAAAATAGAGTAGGTTATAGACTTATGGTGTTTCTTGATGGTGACAAAATTCGAGATCAAAAAATTCAACAGGATTAATTTTTCATTGTGGAAAATGAAGATGCAGGTAGTGCTACAAAAGGATAATTTCTAATTGACAATTCATGAAATATTGAAAGATGTGATGATGGAGTGTGGTTCCAGTGGGATCCAGAATCGTGAAATGGACATAAATGTGATGAGTAATTCTGGAAAGGGATACATTCTTGTTAGTGAAGCAGCGATGACTGCTGGAAGCAGGCGACATTTCAATGATGCGTGGATTATCGACTCAGGAGAAACATGGTAGATAACATCTCACTGAGAATGGTTTGACCAATATGAAACTATCCTGGAAGGACTTTGGATTTATATCCCTTAATCCAGGAACCTTTAGGTTTCAATATTGGGATCCATAGTTTGATCCGAAAAAGGTTAGGCTTTCAACTACATAGTCTTGGATAAGAGTCTCAAGTCTGAACTGGATCTTCTAGAACCACATCATCCTTTCAAATATTGCGTCTATTATAGGCAATCCCATAAAGTTCAATAATAAGACTGAATTTTCTAAATTTGGGCATTTTTCCTAAATACTTGTTGAATTTTATTTTTGTTCTCCACTTGTTTAAACTATTTTTTCAGTGGAAGATGAATTCAAGTTTGAATTTTCAATTGATTATGAGCATGTACCTATTTTTTGTTCTACTTGATACTATATTGGGCATGTCAAGGTTGTAGGGGTATAAAATGATCCAATTGTAATAAGTATGGACACCTGGTGTAGCATTGAAAATTTAAGCTACCAATGTAGATGATGGGATAAGAGAGCATGGAAAGAGGTAGGAGCGTTCATGCCTGGTTGGAAGACATGATCATTTGAAGGATTCTAAGAGGGTTATTAACTGAGGTTCCCCCTCGATCAAGAGAAATCCATGGGGTGAAGGTCAGAACGACCTTCCTATCCATACCTTACCTTACTCCCTTCACAATGGACGAATGTCAAGATTGGATGGTTTTGGTATTGCTTAGAAGGAGGGAGAAAGGGATCTTATGGATGGATCTGGATCTTTCTATGAGGAGTAAGAACTAAAAATGATAAAATGGTGTTCTCAGACTGTGATATTGAAGACCATCTTAAGGTGTGAGAAGAGTACTTCCTATAAAAAAGTGTTCATAAAGGGAAGATGCAAGTTGATTGCGTTGTGTTTGTCCAATTATTGGGTAGGTCCCAACCTTCATAAAAGGCCATACCAGCAACAACTGTTGGTCCTTCATTAAGAAAAATTACCTTGGTTTTGAAGCCTTATAGTCCTGTACTTGGCCAGGAGGCTGATCAGGGATAGGTGTGGACTACCCCAGCAGTTGAAATTCATTAGCAGGGGGATCTGGATGCTGCTACGAATGTCCTTTCTAGGACTAATGTAATATATGTGACCTATAGGGATGTTTCCCTAACATAAAAGTTGATGGAGGTGTAGATTTTGGATGATATGTACTTGGAGGCATTGATTAGTGGGAGTAAGTAGTCTACTGAAATGGTGTCCAGTCAGGTCCTTGCTGCATGGGATGCTTCTGGACAGAGTATACAAGTTATTGATATGGAAGATATTCTTGTGACTGACTCCCATTGTGGACAATCCTCCCATGATCATGACATGATAAGTGATATACCTCCCATCAATACGGCCTTGCCTAAGTAAGATGAAAATAATGTAAATTATTAGGACGACTCTTGGCAGTCTCTCAAGTAGTGAAAGAGAGGCAGACGCATGAGAGTCCGAGGTGGCACCCACAGAAGGGGCGATAGGAGGATGAGTTAAAATGATATGGAAAATGTGGAATGGTATTACCCATCAAAGTTTTACAGTATTATGAAAATCTTTTATGACTCTTTTGGAAAGGCCTCCATCACGTAATGTGAAGCTGTAATGAAAAAAAACATTAAAACTCCTTTAGAGGACTATGAGGGTGAAAGATACCCCCAGGGCATTACATAAGAGATGAACAATCATTTTGATTTATATATTGAATCCACTTTCACTAGAATGAAACCAACAATTTTTTGATATGGGGACTACCTCATGGTCTATAAATTGTTATATAAAAATTTTGAAGATGGATACTGATCTAATATGTGGTTTCATTTTCAGGATCTTTCTTAGAAATACAAGAGTTTCATCATTCCATAATACTCCTCTAAATCTTCATCGGATGATAATATTACGCCACCCTAAAGGAACACATCATGAAGGATAGGTCAAAATCTAAAAGGTAGAGGACAATATCTAAGGAATTTGGGTTCAAGTGGGATAGTCATGATGTGTTCCTTCTAAAAAAAGTATAAGGGCATAGTGGTAGGAGATATATTAAAATTTCTTTTAATAATCATTGCCCAAAGCCAAGAGCTAGGATATTGCCCCTCAAACTTATAGTTAATTTATTTAATATTTAAAGAAATAAATATCTAGGCTTAGGAACTTTCCTCATTGGTAAATGTTGATCATCCAAAAATTCCCTTTCAGATTCCCTTTGTTGTGCTATGAGGATCCAAGGATAGAACCCCTCTAGTGGTGATCCACACATGCTCCTATGATATCTAAAAAACACAACTCAATCTTCGGGTGCTAGTGCGGTGAGTCAAATTTCTTGTTTTTATCGTTCTTGATCACTCATTCTTTATTCTTAAATAAATATCTCTTGTGCTTCCTGTTCTTGAGAGGGATATAGAAGGAGGATTTGAGAGATAATTCATTGTGTTCAAAAATTATCCATTCTAAATTTTGGATTCTTTAAACAATAGACATAACCGTCTATTTATAGAGTTAGGATTTAGGTTAAAATATTATTTAATTGCTTGTGGACCACTGAATAACATATATTACCTTTAATAAACCTCATACTACAATAACATAATAATAATAATAATAATAATAATAATAATAATAATAATATTTTGTGGTGCACACCAACTTGTGCAATAACAAATATTATTTAATCAGCTTATTAATTAATATTTTTCACCGGACATGGTCTTGGTCCATTCCAACTGCTCTTTCATTTATTGAACACATGAATAAAAATTTTATTTATAAATAAATATTTCATCCACACATCGATGAATAAATATTTTTTAAATATTCAATTAAATAAATAATGATATTTTTATTCACATGTCAGTGAATAAATATTTATTTAATTCTTGTGATCAATATAACTTGAATAAAATTATTCCTCATACTTGAGAATGATATTTATTCCATTAATTAAACTCAAATAGAATTTAATCGAGATCAAATGAAACACTTAGTGTGTGACCCTCTAGTATTCATTTTTGTTGGCATTAGGCAGGATTGCCTAAGTCCAATATTACTGTCTAGCAGTGGGTCAATACACCCAATAGAAAGAAATTAATGTCACAATGTTGAAAAAAACATATGAATGCTCACTATATAATATAATCCCTTTTTCATAATATCTCATCAAGAAGGTTTCATGATGGCTTCATCAACCTATTTACTCGATAAATCTTTCTTTAACTATCTGAAATTACACCATGAACATGGAATTTAATGGGATCATTATATTCCAATCAAAGGGTCTAGATATAGAATTCCATAAATATGGATGGGAAAAATATTCCTCGACTTATCCATTAATGACATGTCAATCATGACACACCCAATGTAAGCTACATCCCTCCAACATATGGCGTGACAATTTTGGCCAATAAATCAAAGTGTATGAGTTATGACATACATTAATGATAATATTAGAGTATAAAGATCATTATATATGATCATATATAAGAATATCTGATGAAACCAAAACATGCAGAATTACTATTGGTTGGTCCGTTATCATAATCTCCCATCGTGGAGATTACCAAGTGCGAACTTCATGAGAAGAAGCCTCATCTGCTTACGAGAACTCGCACCTGACATGCTAAAGACTAGGTGTCCCATCATAGTATGTTATATAACCATATAACTATATTAATAATATTTTCATAGAACTTCAAGGATCCCATAATAGTGGGGAACTATTATGACCATATCAATGAGATAAATACTCTAAGACATTATTACATTAAAGATATGAAAAAACAAAAAACAAAATTTAATAATATATTAAATTAATATTCAATACATCGAATATACATGTAATTAAAGCATAATCAGTTGGTCCTCAAATATAAACTCTAAAAAACTCCCACTTAGACTAGATCCAAATGCCTACGACTTTTAGTCTTCTAGACCTCACATGATAATCATGTTTCTTCTAAGTCAAGGATTTAGTCAAGGGATCCACTGTGTTGTCTTTTCTAGAAATACTACTCACTACAAACTCACCATTCTAAGAAAAATCCTATAAGAGATGATACTTCTGAAGTATGTGATTCTGAGAGTCACCACTGTATTAGTATCATAATAGAGCGTGATAAGATATTTATTTCTAGGAACCATGTCATACTCTTGGAAGAAGTTTCACATCCATATTTATTCCTTAGCCACCTTAGAAGCTGCAATATATTAGGAATATATTGTAGAATATGTGACTACACCCTACTTTGAGATCTTCCAACTCACATTACCTCCATTCAAAGTGAATATGTATCTTGTTAGTGACTTCATGTCATCTTTATTAGTTTGGAAACTATCATTTGGATATCCTTTGATGAATATTTCCTCATCTCCTCCATATAACAAGAACATATTTTTATTGTGCCTCAAATACTTAAGGATAGTCTTGACTGTCATCCAATGGTGTTCACAAGGATCAAATTGATATTTTCCTACCACACTCAATGTGTATGCAACATCATGATTGACCCAATCGATGACATGTATATAATAATTTCAATTCTATTAATTAACTCATATATCTGGGGACACATTTTTATGGAAAGAATAATGTCATGTGACATTGAAAACAATATCTTCTTGGATTATTCCACTGAATATCTTCAGTATCTTATCAATGTATGTACTTTGACATAAGACGAGCAGTCTCTTGGATATATCAAGATGTATCTTGATCCCAGAAATATATACTACTTCACCTAAGTCCTTCATGAAGAATAATTTATTCAACCATAGCTTAACTGACTATAATACTGGTATTTACCTTCCTATGAGTAATATGTCATGAACATATACTTTTAAGAAAACATCTGCACTACCACTAAACTGTTTGTAGACACAAGGATCACATTCATTATTTATGAAACCAAATTCTATTATGGATTCATCAAAATGATTGTTCTAGGAATGAGATGCTTTATTTCTTCCATAAATGTAATTTTGTCAATTTTCATATCTTATTAGCATCCTTTGGAGTCACAAACCCTCCAGGTTCTATCATATAGAAATATTCATGAAGGTTCCTGTTAAAAAAGGCTGTTTGGATATCTATTTTAAAAATCTCATAGTCACCGTAATATGTAATGGAAAATAGAATTATGATGGATTTCATCAATGAAACGGGTGAAAAGGTTTTATTGTATCCAATTCCTTGACAATGTTTAAACCCTTTTACAACTATTCATGCCTTATAGGTATTTAATTTTCCTTTAATGTTTAGTTTCTTTTTAAATAACCATTTGAAACCAACAAGATTTACATCTACTGGAGTATCTACCAAAATCCAAACTTGGTTTTGGTACATGAAATCCATTTCAGAGTTCATGGATTCTTATCAATTGGCAACATCTGTGCCACTTACTGCTTCATTATAGGTTAGAGGATCATTATTATCAACTACTAATGAGTCACCATCCTTGGTTATTGGAAAGCCATAAAGTTCTAGTTCTATAAACTCTCTTGTACTTCTATACAGTACTTGTGTATCTAGAACACTTTCATCTTCCACATGGATTACTGGAATCTGTTCATGTTCCAAATATTGTGTACCTTGAGCCTCAACTTCATCGAATTCTATCTTACATCCACTATATCTTTTAGATATGTCCTCCATATCATGTAATATTGCATCTATTTACACTATAACCATTTTCTATGAGTTTTTTTATAAGTAATATCTCCTTGATTCTTTGGGGTATCATATAAAGGTACACTTTGTTCCATGGGGTGAAAGTTTATCACTTGAAGAGGACTTAACAAATAATTTTCTTCCCCACGCATGTAAATTCAATAATATGGTTTTTATTCCACTCTAAAATTTTAATGGAATACCATTTATCAATTTATTTTATATTTTATTTAGTATATGTGATGTTGTTTGTAATGTTTATCCCTAAAATGATAATGGAAGACTCACATGACCCATCATTGATCTCACCATGTCCAAAAAGGTATGATTTCTCCTTTCGTTTAAACCGTTCCACTGAGTCCTTTAAGGAGGAGTGAGTTGGGATATGATTGAAAACTCCCATAAGTAATTAATGAAGGCTTGATTAATATATTCTTCCACCATATTCTAAGTGTATTTTCTTAATCTTCATACCAATCTTGTTCTCAACTACATTCTTGTATTCCTTAAATTTATCAAAAGAATCTGACTTATACATCATTAAGTAGACATATTCATATCAACTAAAATCACTAGTACATGTTATGAAGTATGAGTACCCACCCCTTTCTTCAATAAGAAATTGTCAACATACATCAGTATGAAATAATTCAAGAATATCTTTATCCCTTTCACCTTTCCCACTAAATGAGTATTTGGTCATTTTACCTTGAAAACATGTATGACATACAACAAGTTGTTTTAGTTTAAAATAATATAAATATCCATATTGACATAATTTAATCAAGTAATTTTTGTTTACATATCCTAGATAGTTATTCTAGAGTTGGGTGTGGTATGATTCATGTGAATCAACTTTGTTATTGATTAACATTTCTTGCTTCATGTAATCCAACACATACAGATCGCTATTTGAATGTGCCTTACCATATAAAATTCTATCTTTATAAAATAAGCCACATTCATTTCCAAATTTGAAAACAAACCCATCTGTATCAAGTCTGGATACATATATAATATTTTTGGTAACATATGGAACATAATAAAAACCTTTAAAAACCAAGATCATTCTGGTCAGTAATGTGAGGTGGCAGCCCCTGATAGCTACAACAATGAGTTTAGATCTATTGGATTCTCATAGATCTACCTCCCCTCATTCAATATTTCTGACTCTAATCAGTTCATGTATTTTAATACACATGTTAGAACCATAATCTAAATCTAATACCCAATTTGTAGAAACTGATAAATTTCACTCGATAACAAATGCACCTGAAGCTTCCCCTTGATTCTTTGGTTGGGTTTAATTTTTCTTCAAGTCTCCCTAATCACCATATAAAAAATAGAAAACATCCTATTTAATTTCTTTCCCCTTGATCTTCCTCTTCTTATAGAGGCAGAAATAAGCTTTGTTCTTAAAGCTCTTCACTTTCCCTTTCTGTTTGTTCACCGTAAGGATGAAAGTATTTTCACGCTTTATATCCTTATCTACTAGGTGAAGAAGAGTGAGAAGATCTGGTAGATATTTATCAATGATTTTAATATTAAAATTCACAACAAAACTAGAGAATATCTAAGGGAGTGATACCATAACAAGTTAGGTGCCTAGTTCTTCAGAGAGTTTGAACCCTAGAACCTCTTGGCACTCAATATAGCCATTGAGCTTGACTATATGAGTTCTATCCAGGGTAACCTCCACAAGCTTACTATGAAAGAGTGATTTGTAAATCTCAAACCGCTCATATCTATCTCTCTCCTGGTAAAGACCAAGGAGGTTCTCAAGCATGCTATATGCATCCATGTTTTTGTGAGACTTCATGAGTTCACTAGACATATATGAAAGCATAAACCATTGAATTCCAAGAAAGTCATTCATATGTTTCTCGTATACTAGGAACTCTTCATCACTTGCCTCTTGATAAAGTGGATCCGACATTGAGTATTTTAGCATGTAATATTTTTGTTCATGGCATAGAATAACCCAAAGGTGTCTAAACTACTCTAGGAAGTTACTGCCAGTTAGAAGGTTGTATTTCTCCAATATTGATCATAAGGATAATGTGGATGAAAAACTTGGCATTTTATTCTACAATTTTAAAGAGTATATTATTAGTACTTTTCATGATTACAAATTATGTGATAAATAATAAATTAATTAATTTTTATTAAATCTCCCACAATTTTATCAAGTTTAAATATCCCTCACCATTAAACTTGGAATGTCTATTTAGTTTAACATTCTAATGGAAAGTATCAATATGCCCCTTCTCATAACCCCAACAAGATTTGGTCAATCTATTAGAATATATTTAGGTAGGTAGGTCTTTTCTAACTATGGGCATGTAGCTCCTTGATCCGTTGAGTGAATTCCCAAATCCTAAAATCCCAACTTGTATTTCCTCAAAACATGCCTCCAAATCACACCAAGTCTAGCAAGGGATACTCCTCTTGGTGTAAAATGGTTAATTCAACCCAAAAACATTAAAATAACCCCTTTATAAAATTAAGTTTCCCAATAAGGGTGGGTTAAACACTTAGTTCTATTGAGTTTTGTTCCTAATTAAGTAACTAAAGTCATGGTCTGACATAATATTAGGTTGATGGATTTTAATTAATTATGCATAAATTTTATCTTGTTTTATCCTTTACATGTCTTATTAAATTTAATTGGATATTTCTTAATTAATTAACCATGTGGGATAAAACATTTATTCACAATTCATTTATTTAATTTATAATTCATTAATTTTATCTTGTTTTATCCTTTACATGTATTCTTAATATTAAGTGGATGTTACTTAATTCATTAACCATGATGGATAAAAAATTTACGCATAGTAGATTTATTTAAATTTTGCTTTTTCTCATTAATTAATTTATTTATGTGACCATGACCTTTCATCCATAAAATAAATAATTTCATATACAGAAATAAATCAATAATTAAATGAACCTTTAATGAGCTTTATCTAATGGTTGATTTAATTAGCAGACATTAAATCAACCTATGACCTAGGGGAAATAACTCCATTTTTCAGTGTAGGCATGAGTTATAACATTCAACATTTACACCTGTGTATCACCTGAGTTGGAATCATTATGGTTCTATATTGAACCACCTCCATGTGCCTTGGGATACTCTTTTAATTACATGTATTTATGACTCACACACAGTTGAGGGGAACCAAAGGATTGGTTAAAAGGTGACAATATAAATATCCTTGGACACGTAATTCCTATATAATAATTGATGGAGGGATGAATCAGAGGACATAATATTTGATTTAACAATAAATAATTGAAAACCCATGTAATAATTAAATTAAAACATCCAACACATACACATGTTTTGTTCAAGTGCATGAATGATCATACATGTAATGAATACGCAAAAGTAACCGACTAGAATTTATTTCTTTATTCATTTTTTATTATGAAGATAAAAACAATTTCATTAATTAATTAATTTACTTTCATATTAATGATCATCCGAAATTAATTGGAGATACCCATCATTTATGACATTCATGGAAAATAAATTGGAGAACCAATAACAACATATTAATTACAGTAAATTAATTGAACATTCAACAATCTTTAAAAAAATTATTAAATTTTCAAACAAAAAATAGTTTTCAATAAATAAATTAAGATTTTAATAATTCAATTTTAAAATTAATGTAATTTAATTCCTCCATTAATTGTGAGACTACATGGCATGTACAATCCAGCTACTTTTCGTGTACCTTGGTTGTCGTGTATCTGAGTCACACGCCTGGGGCTTCAATGTGTTAACTCGTCCGGATTACACGACATGTACATTATAGCTACATGATATGTATCCTCTTTCCATATTCCATATTGGTCTGGTTAAAACATGATGTACAATAAATATACTACATGTAATTAACTGCTCGGAGCATCCATGTTCATTGTGCATGGGTACACGATGTGTGCTCTGGCTACATGCCATGTAATCTAGTTTTACTGGACAGATATTTGGCACTTCCTGATGGAATCTCCATCAATTATTCATTTTTTATTAAACCTTTATGAAAATGAAACACTAAACAAACATGGATAATATGTCAATGATATGTTAATTGAAATCGAATTAAGGAACGAATAACATGAAATGAAAATCTAACCACAATTGTGCATTGATCAACAATACAATAAATAATTATAAATTTAAATGTGACCGCTCTAATACAACTTGTTGGTTTTGGGCATAGTGGAGGGGTTCCATTATTGGAGATATATTAAAATTTCTTTAAATAATCGTTATCCAAAACCAAGAGCTTGGATATTTCACTTCAAATTTATAATTAATTTATTTAATATTTGAAGAAATAAATACCTGGGTTTAGTAACTTTCTTTTTTTGTGAATATTGGTTGTCTAAAAACATCCTTTCAGATTACCTTCATTGTTCTATGAGGATCCAAGGATAGAATCCCTATAGTGGTGATCCACATGTGCTCTTATGATCTTCTATCAACACTACTAGATCTCCAGGTGAAAGCGTGGAGAGTCAAATGTCTTACTTTGTTTGTTCTTGATTTCTCTTTTTTTTGTACTTAAAGAAATATCTCTTATACTTCTTGTTCTTGAGAGGGATAGATAAGGAGGAGTTGAGAGAGAATTCATTGTGCAAAATAATTATCTATTCTCAATCTTTGATTCTCTACACATTAGACATAACCGTCTATTTATAGAGGTATTATTTAGGTTAAAATATTATTTAATTTCATTTTAGCCATTAAATAACATTTATTACCTTTAATAAACCCCATTCCACAGAAAAATAATAATATTATTATTATTTTGGGGCACATGCCAACTTGTTCCATAAATTTTTTTATTTAATCAGTTTGTTAATTAATATTTGTCACCTGACATGGCCTTAGTCCATTCAAACCCATCTTACATTTATTGAACACCTAAAGAAAAAATTTATTTATAAATAAATATTTCATTTACATACCAGATAATAAATATTTATAAATATTAGACAAAATTAATAAATAAATATTTATTCATATACAAGTGAATAAATATTTTTTTAATTTATGTGATCAATATAACTTGAGTAAAATTATTCATCAGACTTGAGAATAATATTTATTTCGTTAATTAAACCCAAATAGACTTTAATTGAGATCAATAGAAACACTTAGTGTATGACCCTATATGATTATTTCTCATTGGAATTTCACTAGTTGACTTAAAGTCCAAGATTACTATCTAGCAACAGGTCAATGCACCCAAGTGAAAGAACTTAATGTCACAATGTTGACAAACACATATGAATTCTTATTGTAGAATATAATCCATTTTCCACAATATCTCATCAAGGAAGTTTCATGACGATGGCATAAAACTATTTACTCGATACATATTTCTTTTCCTATCTAAAATAAACACATTGTTACACCATGGCCATGGAATTTTATGTGATGGTTATATTCCAATCAAGGTGTTGAGATATAAACTTTCATAATTGCAGAAGGGACAAATCATTCCATGAATTATCCATTAATGAAATGTCAATTGTGACACACCCATCGTACCTTAATTTCCACAAACATATGGCATGAAAGTTTTGGTCTAAAAATATAAATCCTTGAGTTAAGATATACACTAATGATAATCTTAAAGTCTAAGGACCATTACATATGCACCTAGATAAGAATATCTGATGGCACAAAAACATATTGAATTTGTACTAGCAATTCTGTTTCCATAATCTCCCTTCTTGTAGATTACCAAGTGATAAATTCATGAGAAGAAGCCTCATATACTTATGAGAACTTTCCCCAGATAGCCTAAATACTATGTGCCCCATCATAGTACATTATTCAACCACATAACTATATTAAGAATGATTTCATATCACTTAAAGGTCCCCGTCATAGCGGAGAATTGCTATGACCTTATCAGTGAGGAAAATAATCTAAGACATTATTATATTAAATCCATGAAGAAAAAATAAAAAATATGTAATAAGATGTTAAATTAATATTCAATAAATCAAATATACATGTAATAAAAGTACAATTAGTTGGTCCTAGGACACCAACTCTATCAAACTCCCATTTGGACTAAAGAAAACTACTTATGACTTTCATTATGCTAGAACTCACATAAAATCCATTTTCATAGTGAGTCAAGGATTTATTAAAGGGGTCCTCCATATTGTATTTCATGGAAATAATGCTCACTAAAACCTCACCTATCAAAGAAATACCACTCAAGAGATGACACTTCTGAAATATTTTCTTCGTCCATTGATGTGACCTTGTCTCTTTTGTGAGATCCATAACTGTATTATTATCACAATAGAGTATGATAATATATTTAATACTATGTACCATGTCAATATCTTAGAAGAAGTAGTACATTCATACTACTTCCTTAACTACCTTAGAAGCATCAATATATTATGAATTTTCTATCTAATTTTTGACCACAGTCTACTTTGAGATTTTCTATCCCACAACACCTCCATTAAAATTGAAAATGTATCTCATTTGTGACTTCATGTCATCTTGATCAGATTGGAAACTAGAATTTGTATATCCTCTGATGAATAGTTCCTCAAATCCTCTATAGACCAGGAACATATTCTTAACATGCCTCAGATACTTAAGGATAGTCTTGACTGTCATCTAATGGAAATCACATGGATCAACTTCATATCTTCCCACTACACTCAATGTTTATAAAACATCTAGCCCAATACATAGAATGACATACATGAATGAACCAATTGATGACACATATAGAATCCCTACTATTCTATTTATTTCCTTATGTGTTTGAGGACACATTTTCCTAGAAATAAGAATGTCATGTGACACTAGAAACAAACCCCAATTGGATTTTTAAATAATGAATATCTTTAATATCTTTTCATTGTATGTACTTTGAATTAGGCCGAGAAGCCTCTTAGATCTATCATGATGGATCTTTATCACAAGAATATATAATAATTTACTTAATTCCTTCATGGAGAAGTATTTATTTGACCACATCTTAATTACTGTAAGACTCGTATTTCGTTTCCTATGAGTAATATGTCATCCACATATACTATTAAGAAAATTACTGTACTCCCAATAAACCATTTTTAGACACAAGGCTCACACTCATTCTTTATGAAACCAAATTATGATTCATAAAAATGAATTTTCCACGATCGAGATGCTTTATTTAGTCCATAAAAGGATTTTTACAATTTTTATATCTTATTAGTATCCTTTGGAGTCACAAACCCTTCAGGGTGTTTCATATAGACATCTTCCTGAAGGTTCCTATTAAGGAAGGATGTTTTGAAATCCATTTTTAAAATCTTGTAGTTATGGTAAGATGTAATGGAAAGTAGAATTTTGATGGATTTCATCATTGCAACTGGTGAAAAGGTTTTGTCGTAGTCAATTCATTGACATTGTTTAAACCCTTTTGCAACCTGTTGTTCCTTATAGGTATTGACATGCCCTTTAATGTCTAATTTCTTATTTAATAATTATTTAAAACTAATAGTATTTACATGTACTAGTGGATCTACCAAAATCAAAACCTATTTTCGGTACAAGGAATAAATTTTAGAGTTCATGGATTCTTTCCACTTAGCAATATCTATTCCACTTACTACTTCATTTTAGGTTATAGGATCATTATTATCAACTAATAATGAGTCACCATCATCAATGACTA
Organism: Viscum album; assembly: GCA_963277665.1. Classification (NCBI taxonomy): domain Eukaryota; kingdom Viridiplantae; phylum Streptophyta; class Magnoliopsida; order Santalales; family Viscaceae; genus Viscum; species Viscum album. Next base: position 1,571,427,616 of record OY728131.1, on the reverse strand, counting down.
GAAAACCATAACGTTCTAGTTCTCTAACCTCTCTTTTACTCCTATACAGTACTTGTCCGAAACAGTTTCATCTTCCACGAAGCTTTGTAGAATTTGTTCCTGTGCCAAATCTTGTATACCTTGAGCCTCAACTTCATAAAAGTATATCTCTCTCACACTATCTATTTTATAGATGTGCTCCCTCTCAATAAATATGGCATGTGTTTCAATTAAAACCATTTTTATGATGGTTTGTAAAGGTAATATCCCCTTATTTCTTTGGGGTATCCTATAAAGGAAAACATTCTAACTTGGGGTGAAAGTTTATTACCTGAAGAGACCTTAACAAAATATTTTCTTCCCCACACATGTAAATTTGATAACATGGTTTTTTTTCACTCCAAAATTCATATAGAATACCATTTATCAATTTAGTTGGTACTTGGTTTAGTGTATGTGCTACTATTTGTAACATGTATCTCTAAAAGGAAAATAGAAGACTCACATAACTCATTATTGATCTCATGATGTTCAACATGGTATGATTCATCCTTTCACTTATAATGTTCCAATGAGGTGTGTAAAGAGGAGTTAGTTAAGATAGGACCCCAAACTTCTATAATTCATTAATTAAGTCTTGATTAAGATATTCTCACCATGGTCTAAGCAGAGTTTCTTAATCTTCTTACCAAGATATTTCTCAACATCACTCCAGTATTCCCTAAAATTTTCAAAATAATCTGACTTATACCTCATTATGTAAACATATCCATATATACTAAAATCAATAATAAAAAATATGAATTATTAGTACCCAACCCTTTATTCACCAGGTTGTGGTCCACATGCATCGGTACCAACTAATTCAAGAATCTATTTATCCCTTTCACCTTTCCCAATAAATTAGGATTTGTTTATTTTTCCTTGTAAACATGCATGACATAAACCAAATGGTTTTGGTTTAAATGAATATAAATATCCGTATTTATGTAATTTAGTAAATCACATTTTTTTACATGACCTAGATGGTGATTCTAGAGTTTGGTGCGGTATGAGTCATGTGAATTAACTTTGTTATCGATTTTCATAACTTGGTTCGTGTAATCCAACACATAAGGATCATTATTTCAATGTGACTTACCATAAAAATGATATATTTGTAAAATAAGAAATATTTATTTCCAAATTTGAAAACAAATCCATCTGAATGATGTATGGATACATATATAATGTTTTTGGTAACATATGAAACATAATAACATCGTTTCTGAACCAAGATCATTCTGGTCAATAACGGAAGGCGGTAGTCCCCAATAACTACAACAATGAGTTTATCTCCATTGGCTGATCATAGATCTACCTCCCATCGGTCAATCCTTTTAAATCTACTTGGTTCCTATATTTTTATATACATGTGATCACAACAAGCTATATCTAATACCCATTTTTTAGAAACATATAAATTTCAATCAATAAAAAATGCACCCGAATATTCCCCTTGCTTCTTTGGATAGGTGAAATTTTTCTTACAGTGGCCCTTATTTACACACGCGAAATCGACATCATCATATTCCCTTACTTTCCCCTTGATCTTCCTATTCTTGGAGGAGTTTGAAGTAGCTTAGGTCTTTAAGATCTCCACTTTCCCTTTCCATTTTTCACCATAAGGAGGAAATATTTTTCATGCTTCATATCCTTATCTATTATTCAAAGAAGAGTGAGAAGATCTGGAAAATATTTCTCAATGTTGTTCATATTATAAATCAAAAAAAAAATAGAGAAGCTCTAAGGGAGTGATGCTATAATGAGTTCGGTGCCCAGTTCTTCTAGGAGTTTAAACCCTATAACCTCTAGGATCTCAATTCAACCAATGATCTTGACTACATGAGGTCTATCCAGGGAACCCACCACAATATTAATATAAAAGAGTACTTTGTAAATATCAATTTCTCCTATCTACTAGTAAATACAATGGAGGTTTGCAAGCATGTTCTATGCATCCATGTTTTTGTGAGACTTCATGGGTTCACTAGAAATAGATGAAAGCATCAAGCATTGAACATAAACTATGTCATTCATATGTTTCTCATAGACTAGTAACTCTTCATCACTCATCTCATGAAAAAGTGGATCAGGCATTGAGGATTTTAGCATGTAAGATTTCCATTCATGGTGTAGAATAACCTGAAGGCATCTAAACCACTCCTGGAAGTTACTGCTAGTTAATAGGTTTTCTTTATCCAATATTGACCATAAAGATAGTGTGGATGAAGAGATTTCCATTTTATCTACAATTTAAAAATGAATATTATTAGTAATTTTCTTGATTACGTATTATGTGAGAAATAATAAATTAATTATTTTTATTAAATCACCCACTATTTTATCAAGTTTGAATAGCCCTCACCATTAAACTTGGAATGTCATGTTGCTATAAAATTATAGTTTCAAGGATCCATAATCCCCTTCAGATAAACCTAAAAAGGGTTGGTAAATATATTTGAAGGTATTTAGGTAGGTGGGTATTTTCCAACTGTGGTCATGTAGCTCCTTAATCTGTTGAGTGGATTACCCAATCCTAAAATCCTGACTTGGATTTCCTCAACACTTGCCTCCAAATTATACTAATTGTAGAAAGAGATACACCACTTTATGTAAAATGGTCAAGTCAACCCAAAACCTTCATAAGAACTCCCCTTACAAAAGTAAGTGTCCCAACAAGGGTTGTTCGAACACTTAGTTCTATTGAGTTTTGTTCCTAATCAAGTAATGGATGGATTAATGTGACTTAATATTTTTTTGACGGATTTTAATTATTTATGCATAAATTTTATCTTGTTTTATCATTTACATTTGTTTTTAATATTAAGTGTATGTTAATTAATTATGTATATTGAATAATAAATTTATGCATAATTCATTTATTTAATTTATTATTAATAAATTTTATCTTGTTTTATCCTTTACATGTCTTGTTAATATTAAGTGGATGTTACTTAATTAATTAACAATGATGGATAAACCATTTATGCATAGTATATTTATCTAAATTTCATCTTTGTACATTAATTCATTTATTTATGTGACTATGACCTTGCATCCATAAAATAAATAATTGGAAAGATATAAATAAATAAATAATTAAATAAACCATTAGTGATATTTATCTGACAATTGATCTAATAAGTGGACATTAAATCAACCTATGACCTAGGGGAAATAACTCAATTTATCGGTCTTGACATGAGTTACAATATTCCACCTTTACACCTATATATCACCTAATTTGGCATCGTTATGGTTCAATCTTGAACCACCTCCATGCACCTTGGGATACTCTATTAATTACATGTATTTATGAATCACATGCGGGTGATGGGAGATAAACGATTGGTTAAATGGGGATGACATAAATATAATTGGACACACAAGTCATACATAATAATTGAGGGTGGGATGACTCGCAGGCCATCATATTTCATTTAATAATAAATAATTTCAAACCCATGCAATAATTAAATTAAAACATCCAAGGCATAAACATGTCTTGATCAAGCTCATGAATGATCACACATGCAACGAATATAGAAAACTAACTAGACATCATTCATTTCTTTATTCATTTTTTTATTATTAAGATAAATACTCATGTATAAATTAATTAATAAATTAATTAATGAATTTTATTTCATCTTAATGATCATCCAAACTTATTTGGACATACCCATCATTTATGGTATTCATGGAAAATAAATAGTAGAACCAATAATGACAGATTTATTACAATAAATTAATTGAGTACTTTAAAATCTTTAAAACCATTATTAAATTGTCAAACACATGATAGGTGCGTGTCCATTAATAAATTAATATTTTTATGCCAAAATTTTAAATTTAATGTAATTTAATTCGTCCATTAATTGTGAGACTACACAACATGTATAATCTAACAACACACCATGTACCTCAGTTTCCATGTATTTGAGTCACATGGCCAGGGCTTTGGTGTGTTAAATCGACCAAATCACATGACATGTACATGCGAGCTATATGCCATGTATCCACTTTTCATGTGCCAGATTTTCCTGGTCAACATGCGGTGTGAAATAAATTCACCACATGTAATTAACTGCTTAATGAATCCAAGTAAAATGTTCATGGGTTCCCAGTGTGTGATCTGGATACAAGCTGTGTAACCCAATTTTACTGGCCAAAGATTTGTCACTAATTGATGGCATCTCTGATCATTTATCATTTGTTCTTAAACCTTTAAGAAAATGAAACGCTTAACGAACATGATTAATATATCGATAACATGTTAATTCAAATCGGATTAAGGAATGAATAAAATGGAATTAAAATCTAACCAAAATTGTGTATAGATAAACAATAAAATAAATAATTATAAATTTAAACATGAATGCTCTGATACCACTTTATGGTTTTAGGCACAACAGAAGGGTGCAGTGGTATGAGATATATTAAAATTTATTTTAATAATCATCTTCCAAAACCAGAAGTGAGGATGTTACACATAAAATTTATAATTAATTTATTTAATATTTGAAGAGATAAATACATGGTAATAGGAAATTTTTTTATTTTTGAATGTTGATCATTCGAAAATACCCTTTCATATTAACTTCGTTGAGCTGTGAGGATACAAGGATGGAATCATCCTAGTGGTGATCCACATGTGCTCCTATGATCTTTGAGCAACACTAATCGATCTCTAGGTGCTAGTGAGGTGAGTCAAATGTCTTGCATTGTTATTTCTTGATCACTCATTCTTCGAACTTGAAGAAATCTCTCCTTCACTTTTTATTCTTGAGATAGAGAATGAAGGAAAAGTTGAGAGAGAATTAGGTGTGTGCAATAATTCTCAACTCTCATTTTTTTATTATCTACACAATAGACGTAGCTGTATATTTATAGAGTTAGGATTTAAGTTAAAATATTAGTTAATTTCATGTCGTCCATTAAATAAAATTTATGACCTTTAATAAACCTTATGCCACATAATAATAATGTTATTACTATTTTTTGGAACACAAAAACTTACAAAATAATTTTTTTATTTAACGAGCTTGTTAGTTAATATTTTTCACCAAACATGGTCTTGGTCCATTCGAACTCCTATTGCATTTATTGAACACTCAAATAAAAATTTTATTCATAAATAAATATTTTATTCACATACTGGAGAATAAGTATTCTATATAATATTAAAAAAATAATTTAATATATTTTTATTCATATATCGGTGAAAAAATATTAATTTAATTTATGAGATCAATATAACTTGAATAAAATTATTCCTCAAACTTGAGAATAATATTTATTATATTAGTTAAACTCAAATATAATTTAACCTAGATCAATGGAAACACTTAGTGTGTGACCCTCTAGCATTCTTTCTCGTTGGCATTAGGCGGGCTTGCCTAAAGTCCAAGATTACTATCTTAAAATGGGTCAAGGAACCTAGAAGAAAGAACTTAATTCCACAATATCGACAACCACATAAGAATGATCATTGTATAATATAATCTATTTGTCATAATATTTCATAAAAAGGTTGCATGATGATATCATCAGCTTATTTACTCGATACAGATTTCATTGACTATTTGAAATAAACATTTCGTTACACCATGTCCATGTAATTTAATGTGATGGTTTTATTCTAATAAAAGGGTAGAGATATCAACTTCTATAATAATGGAAGGGACAAATCCTTCCTCAAATTATCCATTAATGAAATTTCAAGCATTACGCACCCAATGTACTATACTTCCCACAAACATATAGCGTGACCATTTTGGTCAGTAAATATAAGTGTTCAAGTCCTGATATACATTAATGATAATATTTCTAAGGACCATTACACACACTCATAGATAGGAATATCTGATGACACCAAAACATGTAGAATTCTTTCTGGTGGGACTATTCTCATATTATATCGTCTTGGAGATTAACAAGTGTGAATTTCACGAGAAGAAGCCTCATCTACTTACGAGCACTCACACCATATGGTCTAAATCCTATGTGTCCCATCATAGTATGTCACCCAACTACAAAAAATATATAAAAAATATTATCATAGCACTTCAAGGTTATCATCATAGTGGGGAACTTATACGACTTTATGAATGTGAAAAATACTCTATGAAATTATTACATTAAATACATGAATAAAAAATGAATAATATGTAATAATAAATTAAATTAATATTAAATACACTGAATATACATGTAATCAAAGTACATTCAGTTGTTCCTAGGATACCAACTCAAACAGGATGTGATCTCTTGTTCTTTCTATTGTGGGATTTTTATGCCTTGTTTTGACTTCATTTTTCTTGTTTGTTGTTGTTTATCCTTTGTTAAATAAAATTTGTGGGTGTGGTTTGGATTTCCAACTCATGCTCAAACCATTTCAATTATATATATATATATAATTATATGTGTTTATATAATATATATGCATATTTATTAATATATTAATATATAAATATATATATAATTATAAATATACAAAATATATTTATTATTTAAATATATTTATTATAATTTTATAATTAGCACATGAGGGTGTAGTTAAGTGTTTCAGTACCCCCCCCCCCCTCAGTGCATCCGGGTGGCTGGGTTTCGATACCTAGTCGCATGAACATTGTCTCTTAATTAAATTGGGGGATTTGTTTGGCATGAAGCAGCACTAGCCCGACATCAAAAATAACGCTAGCATGTGTGTAGGTGGGACCCTCACTCAATGATGGGGGTGGTTCTAGGATGGAATCAGTTGGAGTGCAGGATGGAAGAAATGCTCATGTGATAACCCCAGTCGAAGGACAATCCCTAAGTACTCTAGGTTCAGCTAGTGAACAAGACCCTCGACCTATTGAGGATCCCACCCCACCAGATGAAATTTACCCTCAAGATGATGATAATAAGACATGGAAAATACCAAAAACTAGAGGATGGATCATCATTAGATATGTAGGGGTGATGGTCAATCTCAGTCTACAAGATGACATTTTTCTCTTGTTTCCTAGGTAGTCATCTTATTTTATTTATGGTAGTGGTTTGTCATTGTTTTCCATATGTACTCTCTCCTTGTACTTTGTATTTGTTTATTTTCAATAAATTTTGGGATTTTGAGTTATAACCCATGGATCATGTCATTTTATAATAAATATATTTATAAATATAATAATATAATAATATATTTATATAATTATATATATATTAATATATAAATACATATAATTATAAATATAATCAATATATTTATTATTTAAGTACATTTATTATATACCCAAACAACACGAACCATGGGTTATAGCCCAAGATCACAAAATTTATTGAAAATAAAATAAGAACAAAGTAAAAAAGGTAGAGGGAAAGCATAAATAGTGATAAACACACTACCACAAGTCAAAGCAGAGCTGGTCAGAAAAAAAAAGAATATAATTAATCTTCTGAATTGGGATCTACCACCACCCCTACCTCTTATATGAAAACCCATTATCCTGGTGTTGGACCTTTTCCATGTTTTATCATCATCACCTTGGGGGTCGAAATTGTCATTCGGTGGATTTGGATCCTCAAGTGGCTGATGATCTTGATCTCTAGCCATACCTGAACCCACTGATGGCGACTTTAGATCAGAACAACTCTTTGTAGTGATGGTCTTAGCGCCATGATAATTTCCAAATTTTTCAAAGAAGAACTCCCTATTATTGGATCTATTTAAAATTTCAATCAGACTAAGTGAGTGGCCCCTTACCTTCAGTTGAACATGGATCAAGGGAGACTCACCTTTATATTTAGCATCCTCTACTCGAGTTCCATCATCATCACCTGTGCCATCAACACCCACATCCTGTTTTAGTCTGAAAATTGAGGACCCATAGGGGGATACATTATTAGAACCTTGAGAGGCCATCAATGGTTCAGGTCTACTCTTCTTAATTATCAATGGAGAAAACACTTTAATTTTACCTTTACTACTAAAATATTTTTGATCATTCAAAATCTAATAATCAACTTGTAATTGATCCTCTAACTCCAAGTTTGAATCCCTAACCTAATCATCAGTCTAATATTCATCACCTCCAACCAAAAAATACCAAAAAGAGATATCAAAAGAAATTGGTTTCTCATTTTCAGACCCTGGGAAGCAAGTAGTTTCAACAAGACCCAATTCCTTCATTCCCACAGATAAGGAGGTAGGGAAAATATGAGTCCCTAAAGTAGATAAGGTACAAAGGTACTCCCTTTGTAGAGGTAGAGAATTATCTAAGGAATCATCCCTTACATATGCACTTGGAGATTCCATAGGACCAGCCTAGGGCATCCAATCAAATATCCAGGTTATTGTTCCATCTTTGAATAGTGGATATGTACACTGCCCATCATTGTCCCCTTCATACTTATTTAAGGAGTCACTCCTCCACCTTTCATATACCCTTGTTCATAATTTTTTAATTGAAATTGAGGTATAGATTTTACTTATGGATACATCTTAATGCATGAATTTTCATCATGATGATGAGCTAAACAAAAAGCACAAATTAAAGCTCTATTAAAGTTTATAAAATCATGACCAATATTATTTTAATTCATAAAAAAACATGGCACATTTTCTTACTCAATTTTTAGATCAAATTAATTTATGCTAGTAGAGAGAAAAACTCTGTCAACCACAATAGAACACAAATCTACCTCTACTATGAATCGAGCATAATTGTCAAATATGGAAAGATATATTTCTTTCACTACAAAAAAAAACACGTCTTAGCAGTGTTTTTAGTAACAACCGTTTAATAAATAGCATTTAAAAAATCTAAAATATAATGGTGATTTCATTTAACTGTCACTATTTTTTTAAAATTTAGTGGCAGTTTTATTTAAAATGTTTCTAAATGTTCTAAAAAACCTAATTTTGGCCCCTCCCCCTTATCCTTGAGCCCCCCTCTCCCCAATCCCCCTTCTCCTTGATCACCCATCTCCTAGATGCCACATCACTGGCTGCTCGCCACCACTGATAGTCCCCCATTTTCCCCTGATCCCTCACCACTCACCATCACTGTTATTCCCCCTTATCCCATGACCCCTCACTACTCACCACCACCGAGCCACTCATTTCTCCCCCTTCCCCCCACCTCTCACCATCATTTCCCCCTTCTCCCCCAAACAACTTCGAGCCCTTGCTTCCCCCTCACCACCACACCCCTTTCTCCCTCACCACTCCTCCCTAATCTCCCTTTCTACCACTCCCAACAGATCCCTTTTCCCATTGTTGTATCTCACCACCAATCTCTTAATGAATTACAGCTACTCCCAACCAATCCCTAACAGTCACTACCTGATCCATCGCTGCAACTACTAAATCATGCATTGTGATAAATTTTCCATATTTTGGAGATTTTGGTTCCTATAGGGGTTCAAGTTAGTTTAATATTTATTGTGACTGAGTTAGGATGTATTATGATGTATTATTAGAGTTATTGATGTTATTGGAATTGAATTGGTTTGATAATCATAATGAGATTCCAATAGGAATTTCAAAATAAAGTAGAATGTTCTGAAATCATATAAAGTTTTCAAGTGTTTTAGATACAAAATTAAATTTAGTCTTGAGAGAAACTATGGTGAGGACTCAAATCATTTTAAAAAATTTATTTAGAATTAAGTTAAATGTTTAAAAAAAATTGGGCATTTTTATATTGAAATATCTTTGGTTTCCTATAATTATTTTGAAACATTAACAATTTTAAAGGTTATTGTTTTATGTATCAATGGTGGTTACTTCTTAGCTTGAAAAAGGTATTTGAAAAAGTTTTTTAATGTGAATTATTTTTGGAAATATTTTTAAATAACCATATATGATTTAATAATGAAATTATGGTGGTATTTTAAAGAGGAAGTAGAGTTTTAGAAATGAATTTTATCAGGTTTTCTAAATGAGAAAAAAAATATTTTATGTTTAAAAAGGGGGAAACATTTTTATGGTATATTTAATTTTATGAAGTATGTTTTGATCCCTTTATCTAATTTTTTTTTCTTTAAAGTGGAAAATAGAAAATTTTTAATGGTGTTTTAAATGTGTTGGGTTCTATTTCTAGGCATGTTTCTTGGTTTAATTTGGATTCATTTGATTCAAATCATGGTTATTAATTCTTTGGGACTATGTTTCATGTTATTTTGATTTTTCTTCTAAGAAATTTCTTGAGGAAAAGGGTGATATCCATTACTTTATGACATTCCATAAGGTGATTCCTTTTTTCATTTTGGTATAGTTCCATTTTAAAATAGTGATGCTTATCAGTTTTGGTTCTTATTATTCTCAGGCCTAGAGTAGATGAAGTTTCTTTGGTGGTTCTTGATCGGTGTGATGATTTGGGTTCTATCCTTGATTTTTTATCAATGGAATGTTGATCATATTGGTGATGATTTAGGTTTTATCATTTATTTTTAAATGAATTTACATTTAATATGAATATATTTTTTATTTGATGAATGCAATAATTTGAAAGCTAGACTAAATAATACTATGTCACCAGATATCATAGTGTCAAGTTCTTGTTTTGAGATACCAAAAATCTTGATTTTCTTAATTATCGAAGAAATATATAGTTATAGAGATAATAATATTTCTGAAATATAAAATAAAAATTGATAATATAAAAATAATAAATGTTAGAGATCTTTTAATGTTGGATTGAATTATATTTATGTCGAAATTGTGTTATGTCGAATGAAGACCCTACCCTGGTCAACGAAAAAGTTGTTGATTTATAATTTGGATTGTACTTGTTTGATTAACCATTTATATCTTCATATCTGAATGTATAGGGAGAAGTGTGAGAATCCAATATCTATGGAAAAAATTTGGATTAATTAGCCTCAAAACAAACCTCAATATTCCAATGGTTTGGAAGATTTTTTAGATTATTCAATTGCAAACCGGTGAGTGGATGATAGAATAAAATGTATGTGTCCTGATTGTAAACTCGAGTGATGGTTGAATAGAAATGAATTATAGGAGCATTTGATATTCACTACTTCATAATAGATCTTTAACAGTTTTGGCCTTTATTAGTGTTATCAAAAAGTGCAGCTAAAGGAACCCTTTATTAGTGCTAAAAAGAGTGTTGATAAAAAGTATCCTTTATGAGCACTTTTATATAGCATTGATAAATGACACCCTTCACCAACACCTAATTTTTAGTACTAATAAAGGGTACCCTTTATCAATTATTTATTTTTAGCATTGATAAAGGGTAAACTTTATCAGCGCTTTCTTAGCACTGATAAAGGATTAGAATAAAATAAAATAATTAAACAAATAAAAATTAAAAAAATATTAACAATTTTATTAATTAAATAATTATTTAAAAAAATGAATAGATTGAATATATATATATATATATATATATATATTAAAAAAATTAATAAATATTATATATTAAATATTTTGATATGTAAAATGAATAAAATTAAATAAAAAGATAAAAATTTAAAAAGAGTAAATTAAGAAAAATATTAAACATTTTATTAATTAAATAATTATTGATACAAATGTATAAATTTAATATACATATATATAGATTATATAGAAAATTAATAAAATGTAGTAATTAAAAACATATTAATGTCTTATTCATTTTTAATGTTTGATTTTTCAATTTAACATATATCAAACATGCGTTACATTGATTTCATATACATATACATAATTAATGAAAATTTATATACAACACACACACACAAATATTTATGCAATTAATAAAATTTTATATAGAAACACACACCTAATATTTATTTAATTTAATCAAATTTTAATATATTTTAGAATTTCATTATAACATGATATATTTAATTATCCAATTTCACTCGTTTTTAAAATGCATGTATATAAGATTATATATTCATTAATAATGTTAAAAATATATTTGTAAGTAAATATTTATAAATAAATATTTTCATAAATGTATATTTACTATATTTATAAAACTATATATTTATAATCATTATAAATAATAAAATATTATTTTTTTAAAAGTATTTATATATTTATAAATAAATAATTATAAATATTTAAATAATTATCAAATTTTATCAAATTTATTTAAATAATTAATATAATATATACTATATTTATATTTATAACACACACACACACACACACACACAAGTTGAGGTCGAAGCCTCAATTTATTCAGGAAGAGGGGTTACATTACAAAGAAAATCAGGCAACATAAAATGTAAGGATGTACTCAGCAAGACTCTAACTCAAGACCTCACCATGACCCACAGGGGCAGCTGCCACTGAGCTTCATCCTAAGGGCTATATATATATATATGTAATTATATAAATATATAAATATATAAATATTATTTTTTTAAAAAGTATTATTCATATATAGTTATAAATAAGTAATTATATATTTAAATAATTATAAAATTATAATAAATATATTTAAATAACTAATATATTTATATTTATAAATATTTATTAAATATATATATATATATATATAATTATATAAATATATATAATGATGTAAATATATTTATAATTATAAGATTATAATAAATATATTTAAATAATGAATATATTTACTATATTTATATTTATATGTATTTATGAAATATATATAATTATATAAATATATAATGATATAAATATATTTATAATTATAAATATAGAATTATAAATAAATAATTATAAATAAATAATTATAGATAAATAATTATAAATAAATAATTCTAAATAAATAATTATAAATAAATAATTATAAATATATTTTTAAATGTATTTTTACTATATTTATAAAATTATATATATATAATTATAAATATTTTTTTAAAAAATGTATTAATTTAATTATAAATATATAATTATATATGTAAATAATTATAAAATTATAATAAACGAATATATAATTATATAATTTTTTTATGATTTTTTTATTATAATTATAAATCCTTTATCAGTGCTAAAGTTTTAGTATTGATAAATCTTTATTTTATCAGCGCTTATCAATTTAGCACTAACAAAAGGGCTCTTTATTAGTGCTTTTTTGAAAGCACTTATAAAAGTATTCCCAATCTATTTAAAATATCCCTAACCACGACTCATTCAGTCATGATTCTCATGCTCTCGCGGAACTCCCATGTTGTTGGTTCTACTCCTCTACGTTCTCTCAGATGAATCAAGGCTAGAATCCAAGGTATGTTATTTTCTCCTTTTCCTCCCATGTTGTTTGAATTTTTGGGTTCCACATAATTTTTTTTGTGATGTTCTTAACCATGATGAACCCTACATCTCATCTCTCACTCTCTCACTAACATTTACCTACACAATACCATCCCTATTCTTTAAACTCATTCCATCTTCATATGAGATCACTACAAACTGCGTCTCCATCTTCTATTCCAACAAATGGTGATTTTCTTGTTTTTTCCATTATTTTATTTCTTTTTACCTCTTAGATAGAGTGAATTTTCATTGTTTGAATCTTATTTCTATAGTGTGACATGCACATGAAGATGAAAAACAGTTTAAGAAAATAATAAGAATTATGAATATAAGTGTATTTATTGAGAAAACCATCTTCATAAAATTTCATAGAATGATTGGTTTAGTTTTTTACTTAATTAATATTGGATGATTAGTGACACATAGGTGATGTAATAAAATTAATAAATTAATTTTATCCCATTTCATAAAATGATATAATTTTATGTTGTTTCCTTTATATTTTCTTTCGTTTGATTATTATTTTTCGTCATATATAATTTGAATATAAATCTAAATATAATTTCACATGCTGAATATATTATTGAATAATGAGATGATGATATATCACATGAAAGAAATTTTAAAGGTGTTAAGTAAAACTTAGAATAAATATTAGAAAATTTATTGTTATTTAGCACTATTATATTATATTTATGATTGCGGTAATTTTTACCATAAATGAATTGATAAATTCATATCGGTTAAATGAAAAAGTGTTTGATGAGATTAATTTGTGGTTGGTTTTATGTTGTGATGGAAGTTGAATTATATTTTTGATGGAGGTCACACAACCTTTGAAATGTGAGTAACAATGATGTGTTGTTTGATATTGTTCTTTGATTGTGATTATGGATTAATAATTCATAATCATTGTTAATGCTATAAATGACCACAGGTTTCACAAATAAGGTTGTGTGAATAAATATTCATTTTGGTAAGATAGTTATACAATACAATACACTTCTTTTATAAAATTATACATTTGCATACATCTTTAAAGAAAATTGTTACTCTCTTAAACATAGATACAATACTTCAATACTCCAATACAACCAAACTTAAATACCTTTATTTAGTCCATCCTTGAACGCTTTATTACCTTCCATCTCTTGATGATGGATTGGACTCCCACTTTCAAACTATCCTTCCTTCCATCATTGTGGTTCCAAATTTCCTTTATTACACACATCCTTCTTGGATTATATTCATTAATATCCATCAAAGTCATTTCTATGATAACATCAACTCATCCCTTTTGAGTTGCACCAACTATAATTTGTGTAATAAATTTTCCTTAATGGCCACTGGAATAACCCAAAGAGGCTTCTAGACTCTTCCTAAAAAGTTACATCTTAGTTATGCTGAGGGATAAATAAATCCCCACCCACCAGTTAGTTAATGCCACATTATAAATAAGGAAATATGGACTAATTTCATTAATCACCATAATGATAAATCACTTTAGGTGCATTTATGCCGATAATATATTATTTGAAATTATTTATTTTATCCAACTTTATTCAAAACTATTAATTTATGAAACAACAAAATTGTGATGAAAATAAAGAATGTGAATCAAAACCAATGTACTCCTATTGCAAAGTAAGTATGGGGAATGCTTCATTAGAGAATAAATTTGTATGTATTCTTAATCAACAATAAAAGTTTAATTATGTGATATGAAACAACATATATTCATTTATTTATATGCATATTGATGAAGGAAAATATGAAGCCACTTCCATCCCATATTATATTCTATGTATGGAGGATCATATAATTAAAGAGGATAAACTAGTTGATGAAAAAAAATAGTATGAGAAGCATGTGTAAGTATGACATAATTGTAATTCATTATTCTTTATAAAAATACTACATAAAAATGTCTATTTATGTTCATGTTTTTTATATGGTTTATACATAAGAATCTAAAGTGACTATACTAAAAGAAAATATACTTTCACTAGCTTTGAATCGGCTATAACAATATGGCCGCGTTAGAGGATTAGGTTTTATAATCGCTCCTCGAACATATTTTAAGAAGATAAAACCACATAATGCTACATATAATATGGAAAGGCGATAATAGACACAAATAGACTCACACCAAGATATTATTGTTTGGTTTGGCTTCGAAAAGCAATGTATGAGAAAGTATAAAAGGGAATTGATGGTGGAACAAATATCTGCACATTAATAAAATGACCCCACTAGCTTTGAGGCCAGTCATTCCCCCCAACCTCATACCTTACCTGGGGTAATTAATTTTATCACTACTATTTCTCTTAAATGTGAATCAAACAATTTATGATAACTTTATTTTACAAAAATTATGTAGGGCACAGTTGTATGTGATTTGTATCTTCCAACACCCATGCATTAACTTGTTTGAGATGGGTATATTGTATAATATCCTAGGAGACCAGCTATACCATAAATACCTCCCAAAAGATCACATGATAGTGGGGATTGAGGTAGCTCATGAGTTGACTGTTAAGTTTTCTATTCCACTTGATGATCCAAATATTTGAATGGTCAATGATACTATTAGAGATTTTATATCATTGCCATCTAATATTATAAAGATACATGAGGTATGTATTTAAAAATTTATTTCATATGAAAAAACTATAACAGTTGATGGTAAAAGGCTAAAGTGAGGTATGATATTACAAATGGATAAAGTTATAGGGAAACAAAAGGTTGGATTAAGATAATCTAGTGAATCAAACAAGAAATAAAAATGACAATATGAGAGTACCTTCTCCCCACCAGTTCCAGAGCAACATTTATTATAATTACAACTTCATGTAGAGACCACATTTAAATATGAAAATATTTCTTACATTCCATATGAAAATGAAATACATGGAGCTTATATGACATAAAAAATTAGTCTCAAGACTATAAATGAGATTCTAAAGCATGAATGGATGGGTGTCTCAATTGTGAATACATACATAAGGTAAATTTTCATAATACATCTATCTAAATTGTGAGATAATATGTTTATTAAAGTTAATAACTATTCATATTTTCTAAAAGATTTTATATTACTGTCATATAAATGGAAAATTTTTAGAAGCATGATTTGGATTCATTAATCCCTGTATCATTTCTACAGAAAAACTTACTTTAAAAAAACCGAGATGAAAATAGATGATTTACTTGAAGCGTTTGATAAAAAACATCATATGACATGATATTTTTAATGCCTATAACTCAGAATTAAAAATCCACACTCTAATCACATAAAATATATTTTTAATTTTTTCATTACTTATTTGTTTTTGTTTTTTTACCTTGCACTGGATGCTAATCACATCAATTTTTATACCCCAAATATTTACTTTTTTGGATCCATTGCATGGATATCCAACCAACCAACCACACAGGATGTGTATTGTAAATTTATAAGACACTACAAATAACATTTTATAGATAACATTTGAATTATATGTTTAAGTGTGTGTTTTATCAATAATTTTATTATAATAGGGAGGTCGCTAAATATAATCTAAATCATGGCATGAAGCTGGTGTCGAAATAGATAAATATTGTGTATTACTATAAATGGAAACAAATTAGGGTATATATATAAAAATTTAAGTATCAAAACATTTCAAAATAATTTACTTATTTTATTCAATGTTCCTGCAGTTTATGAAGTGAGAAAATGACATATATTGTGAATATTATGTTTTTAAATTTATGGGAGAGATCATAAAGCATGAAATTACAAGTATCCCCCAATAAGTAATTTCTGAAGGAAATTACAATTTCATTAAATATATTTCATAATCATTTGTTCATTTATATTTTTTTTCAGTACTATCAAGATTATTGAGAACCTTTGTACTCAAAATAAGTAGTAAATTTTTTAGAGATGTGTGAGAAGCACACATGTTGTCAGAACATACTTAGATGAAAAATTTAGGTGATTACTTACTATGTTTGTGATTTAGTATGAGTTATGACCTTAGAAATATATTTTGGATATGAAACATTAGTTTCATAATGATTATATATTATTTTTTATTTTTTTATCAAGGATAAGTATAATGGAGGAAATAAATTTCTTTAGAAGCACTAACCTCCAAACAAAACAATTATTGGGAAGTGGTAGAGGCATAGTCGGTTTCAGAGACAGAGGTAGAGGATGAGGTAAAGACGGGGATCGAGGCGAAGGAGGAGATGAATCAATAACTTGAAAACAATAAAATTATTGAAAAAAGGAGTATAATGAGGATAATACCAAGATTGTGTTTGATAAATTTTTTTGATAAGTTCACACAACACTTTTCACTTAAGATAAGAGACATTGTGCATGTGTTTTAGGTGTCTTATTGAAAAAATGTTTTTCACCAAATTTTAAAGTGATTTTATACATGAATTAAAGTGAAGGATTTTTTTAGAAACAAAAAAAACACCAATTATTTTTTCAAATATATTATCATAGGCTACAATTTATATTAACACATTCGATGTACTGTAAAATATTACTGAACTCTAAAAACAACCCCTCACCAAGAGAAAACAGAATAAAAAAAAAGATACAGTTTCTTACCCATGAATTCTCTACATTATAAAGAAAGGGTCTTAGTATTAGAGAAAATAGTCCATTGAGATACATAAAACACCAATACAATCATAAAATAGGTATATAATCCAATTTAGATGTTTAAATAAATATGTATGTAATCAACCATCGAATCCAGGAGGTGTTTGAGAGAATTATTAGAGGACAACCAGCATTGAGATATTGTGGTCATCAAAGAGGGCTTGTTTCAAAGGAAACATGAAATCCAATGAAAAATAAACCTCCTAATGAGGAAATACCTAGAAATTAACAATCTAATTAAAATGAAATCACGAAGCACCGAAAATCAAAACGAACACCCCTTTGAAAAAGAAGCTAGTAGTTTGATCCAAAACCTCTAAAAAAAAGAAATACAAAATTTCATTGACCAAATATTTAATTTTTATAAAATAAAAATATAGTGGTTTCACTTTGGTGGGTGGTGGAATTATTTTTTCTATTTTATAATCAATCTGATGCATGATATAATATCATAAATGCAAGAGAAATTCATACAAGTAACATTCATTATGCATGTACGCATTCATTATGTAAAATGATAACTATTCAAAAGTTTATTAATTAAAAACTCATCATCATTATAAATAAAAAATACAATAGAATAGGTATATTTTCATTTTGAAAAGAAAATTATTTTGATATTATGGTAGATTTTATCATCACCTAGAAAATACATTCATATTGTTTTGAAATTGACATTAATTTTAGTAAAAAAGGAAAATGACATACTCAAAACCATGAAAACACATTCATATTGTTTTGGTACTTTATAAAAATGATCCATAAGTCATTTATGATATGTAGGAATCAACATCACCTTATTATGATACAAGATGTTCCCGTTATGACTCAAAGTGTTTGTTATCAGTTTAAAATCAACATTTTAATACAAAAAAGTCACTCACTAAAAACTGAGAAAACACACTTTGATTTTCATCATAATTTAGTAAAATGATCCATAATTCACTTGTGACATTTATGAATCAGTCTAATGTCAAACCCACACATGATTCAACCTGTATGACTCAATGTGCATGTTTCGAGTTTAAAATAAAATTTTAGTAAAAAACACAAGTGGCATACTCAAAATAGAGGAAACTCATACGGATTGTTTTGATACTTTAAGAAAACAATAAATAATCCATTTAGAATGTGTATGAATTAGATTAAACTAAATCTGATTCATGGTGTGACCAATACGACTCTAAGTGCATCTTTTTATTCAAAATTGATATTAATTTTTATAAAAAAGACAACTGACAAACTCAAAACTAGGAAAACGAATTCAGATTATTTTGGTAATATATGAAAATAATACATAAGTCATTTTTGATGTGTAGGAATCAACCTCACTTCAATCTGATACATGATGTTCCTAGTATGACTCAAAATGTCCATTATGAGTTTAAAATCGACATTTTAATACAAAAAGTGTCACTCATTGAAAACCAAGAAAACATGATCTAATTTTCTTCATAATTTAGTATAATTATTATAAATTAATTTTTTATTTTTATTAATTAGTTTCACATAAAACCCACATGTGATGCGACCTGTATAACTTAAAGTGTGTGTTTCTAGTTTAAAATGGCATTTTAGTAAAATACATAAGTGGAATACTCAAAACTAAGGAAATTCATTTGGATTGTTTTGATACTTTTGAAAAATGATCAAAGAGTCATTTGGGATGTGTAATAATCAGCCACACCTCAATCTAATGCATGATATGACCGATATGAATCCAAGTGAGTCTTTTTATTCAAATTTAACATTAATTTTAGTAAAAAAGACAACTGACATACTCAAAACCAATAAAAAACATTAGGATTGTTTTTTTAATTAGGAAAATTATCCATAAGTAATTTTTGACATGTAGGAATCATCCTTAAGTCAATCCAATACACCATGTGCCCGGTATGACTCAGAGTGTTTGTTACGTGTTTGAAATTTACATTTTCATACAAAAAAAGTGTCACTCACTGAAAACCAAGAAAATGTTCTTGAATTTTCTTGATAATTTAGGAAAATGATTCATAATTAATTATTATGTTTAGGAATCATTCTCATGTTAAACCCACATGCTATGTGACATGTATGACTCAAACAGCGTGTTTCCAGTTTTAAAATGACATTTTAGTAAAAAAAACATAACTGGCACACTTAAAGCTGAGGAAACACCTTCATATTGTTTTTATATTTTATAAAAATTATCCATAAGTTATTTTAGATTTCCAGGAATTATATGCACCTCAATCCGAAACACGGTGTGACGGGTATGACCCTAAGTGTATTTTTTATTCAAAATTGACATTTATTTTAGTAAAAAGGACAACTAACATACTTAAAACTGAGAAAACAAATTCATATTGTTTTATTAATTTATGAAAATGATCCATAAGTCATTTGTGATTTGTAGGAATTAGCCTCACCATAATATGATACATGATGTTCTTGGTATGACTCAAAGTGTCTGTTATTAGTTTAAAATTGATATTTTAATAAAAAAATTGTCACTCACTAAAAACTAATAAAACACACTCTGATTGTATTGATAATTTATAAAAAAATTCATAATTCATTTTTGACATGTAGGAATCAGTATAACCTGAAACCTACACATGATACGACCTATATGACTCAAAGTGTGTGTTTCCAATTTAAAATGACATTTTAGTAAAAACACAAGTGGCATACTCAAAATGGAGTCAATGCATTCAAATTGTTTTCATAATTTATGAAAATGATTTATACATAATTTGGGATATGTAGGAATCAAACATGACTCAATCCAATTCATGGTGTGACCGGTATGACTCCAAGTATATCTTTTCAATATATAGGTGTCATTTTTGTTTAAAATGCACATCACATATCCAAAACCAAGAAAAATGAGCCTAGATTATTTTCTCATCATTTTATCTTCCACTAATTAATCAATTTACTTATAATTTTTATATTATAATTATTTAGTTAATTTTTATAGATTTAATTTTTGAAGATTAATAATAAATGGCATGTGATGTGAAAAAACCAACCACAACGCAATATGATAAAAAATTTTCCTGGTATAACTCTAATTTTAGTTTAAAATTAACACTTTATATTTCATTTATTTATTTATATTATTACTAACATAATAAGTTTTTACTTATATAGGTGTTTTATTTTTCTCAAGTGGGGGTGGATTGTTCATTTATATAGGTGCATTCTTTTTCTCTATAATAGTGTTTTCTCTTGTATTTGTGTTGGATTTTTTTCATTCAAATTCTGTATTTGTATTAGAATTTTTTAATTTATGGTGTTATAGTGTGATATTAAAACACATTTTAGTATGCCCTATTTCTTGTGTTGCGGTGTGCTATAACATCATACTACATTATTACCCTTTATCAGTGCTAAATAAATGTGTAGATAATTGGTATATTTTATTAGCGTTGATAAAAACCTCAGTCTTTTAACCACATTGTGGTATTCATTACGTGTTTAGAACTTATAAAGGCCTATTCTAGTGCTGTTAAAGGCCTCTTTTGTAGTATTAGTTAAAACAGTTTCCTTCTCTATATGTATGTTGGATTTTTCATGGTGAATTTAATGTTATAGAAAGTCAAAACAATTACAATCCTATCAACGAAATACAAAGTGACCCGCTAGAGTAGAATTTAGTTCAAAATTTAATAAATGAAACATTTTGCTTTTTAGGATACAATTTAAAATATTTTAATATATTAAATAAACTATAAATTGATCATGAACAATTTAATCTTTCTCAGAACTTTAGAGACAAAAAAAATGAATATTATGAATTAGATGAAGACGTACAACAAGAATTGTATGTAGGGTGTTCCAAGTATTCAATGTTGTCTTTTCTAATTATGTTGTATCATATCAAGTGTCTCTGTGGAATTACTAACAAATAAATGTCCATGATTTTATATTTTATTCATGATGCATCTAGTAAATCTAGATCCATGTATCATTCTATTAGATTAATAAAGTAATCAACAAAATTTGGACTTGATTATAAAAAGATGCATGCCTTCTCTAATGATTTCCTACTTTACTATGGAGAAGAGTTTGATAAATAAGAATGCATAATATGTTATAAAATTATATTGAAGTCAATTAAAAATAATGAGAGTATAAATCAATGGAACCCTAGGAATAAATCAAATAAGAAAACCCCTACAATGGTATTGCGTTACTTTCCTCTGAAACCACACTTACAAAGATTATTCATGTAATATGAGACTACATATGACATGAAGTGGCATGCTCAGGATAGTAATTATGACTTGATGATTCATCCAAAATATTCAACATCATGGAATATTTTTGATTCATTATATCTAGAGTTTATTTAGGATCCTAGGAATGTATGTTTGGGATTGTCTTTTGATGGTTTTAACCCTTTTGGTACTTTAAGTGGTAATTATAACATTTCTTCAGTTATTTTGATCCCCTATAATCTACCTCCCTGGATGTGTATGAAAAACTTTTTTCATTTTTTTTATTATTATTCTTGGAAATAAAATGCATTTAACTGACATTGATGCATGCCTTCAACCTTTAATCAAATAATTATGAGTATTATAGGAAGATGGAATGGAAAAAAATGATGCTTCAATAAGAAACATATTCAAAATTAATTCTTCTTTAATGTGGAAAATTAGTGACTTTTCTGGAAAAGAAAACTTATATGGCTGGAATACTCATACTAGTTTGGCTTGTCTAGTTTGTAATTTTGATTTTGAACCTCAGTGATTACATAATAGCAGAAAATGGAGATATTGAAATGAGAAATCCACTAAAGATATTATTTGGTTCATAAATATTAGGAAAATTAAATAATTCCATTGATGAATTTGGAAAATGTCATCAATTTAAATAAGGGGAGAAAGGGTAGGAGGTAAAGTATCAGAATCAGCTTGAATAAAACAATGTAAGAAACAAAGTATATTTTTTAAAATTATTTATTAGAAGTTTAATTTGATACATCATAATCATGACATAATTCATATTAATAAGAATGTATGTGATAATGTAATTTTTATATTTCTTAATGCATAGGGTAAATCAAAGGATCACATTAATGCTCGTAAGGATTTAGAGTCAATGAATATAAACCATGGTTTGTTAGAGAATGAGAATAGAAAGTATCCTTAAACTATCTTTACAATGAAAAATCCTGAGAAATATTTATTCCATAGAACTTTAAAGAATGTAAAAGTTCAAGATGGAAATTCAAGTAACATATCAATGTGAGTTGACTTAAAGCATTGAAATTTACATAAATTAAAAATTCTTGACTCACATATTCTGATGAAGTAGTTGTTTCCATTGGAATTGTGTAATACATTACCTAAAAAGTAGTTGTGTGGTTCTAGTTGAGTTTTTTACCTTTTTTAGACAGCTTTTTGGAAAAATTATAAATTCAATTGAGCTTGGTAAACTTCAAGAAATAATTGTTTTGACACTTTTTCATTTGGATATGTTATTTCCCCCTTCATTATTCACAATTATGATTCATTTGACCAATGAATTTGTTGAAGAAGCTAAACATGGTGGACCGGTACACTATTGATGGATGTATCCAATTGAGAGATACATTTATATTATTTTTACTTTAATTGGGGAATTCAATTTTATCAAATATTTTCGTAAATATTTTTAATATGTTACATATTTTTTTCATAAGGTACTTAGGTCATTTGAATTCATATGTGAGTAATAAATCTCAACTAGAAGGATCTATTACTGAAGGTTACATATATGAATAGTGTTTGACCTTTTTTATAGGTATTTGGATGATATTGAGACTATATTTAATCGTACTAGATGCGTTGATGACATCCCCAATAATTCTCATTCTGAAAACTAGTCATTTCTATTTCCAACTATCAAAAGAACAATTGGAAAATGGTCCAATTTTACACCAGCTAAATTGGAATTGCTACAAGCATATATATATATATATGTGTGTGTGCTACTCAATAGTTCTATTACAGATCCATTTTTTGAATAATTTTGATTTCAAACAAGGAGGTGACAAAGGGGTCAATCTCAAAATGAGATGGAATTAACCAAAGCTATTAATAAGGATATTTTCGAATGGTTCTCCC
Source organism: Viscum album (assembly GCA_963277665.1). Taxonomy (NCBI): domain Eukaryota; kingdom Viridiplantae; phylum Streptophyta; class Magnoliopsida; order Santalales; family Viscaceae; genus Viscum; species Viscum album. The sequence continues at coordinate 1,571,403,606 of OY728131.1, read as the reverse complement.
ATCGTGTAAGTACTCATATTCATATTATTGGCATGCAATTATTTTTTCTATGTTAATTGTAAAACCTTATATTTTTTTCAAGATAATGAATTTTGAGAATTGAGATCAAATGTCAATTTTTTTGAAGTTTTTTGGATTGAGGTCCTCTAAGGTGGGCTAAGAGATTCGATGCCTACAATATTCATGGCTTTAGGTTTCATACAATGTATCAGGAAGAAGACTTGAAAACTCAAACATAACAGTATATTTACACTTGTAGAGGTGGAATAATATGGAAAGATGAATTATATAATTGAATTAAACTATCATGGATATTTTTCATTTTTCTTATTCAAATGAAAGTGGGTCAACATTGATAGGGTATAATGAAAGATTTGCTACATTTTACTTTTTCCAACTTCTTTTGCTTGATCCATACTGGTGATCATGAATAGAATGATCCTTTTATCTTGATTTTAAAAGAGAAGATGGTTTTTTATGTGGATGATGAAATACATGAAGGTTGGAGTGTTATTGTAAACTTAAAGCATAGATACATATTTGATATGGGAGATCAATATCAATTGGTACTTTGTGATAGTGAACCTCATCAACCACAAAACATTAACCAATTTTTTCTTAACAATATAATAATAATATAACTTTTAAGAGTGGGTTAAAATGAATCACTGGTCACAATAGAGGTTGATAATAATGAATAAAATGAAGGTGAAGATAATTGAATGTATAAATTGGTAATGAAAATATATTAAAATTTCTCATTGATAAGGTTTTTCATACATATATACATTGTTCTAGTTTTTCTTTTTTTTTTGTAAAAAACTTTTAGTTTTGATATTTTTATACATTTAATATATCTAAACCATTTTTATTATAGGAATGCCAAAAAAATCAAGATCCTAGATGACCATTATTTCAGATAATGTCATCACTATCATCAGATTTAGTGGATTTGAGTGATTTTTTTGTACCTTAGACTACAAGAGAGCAGACCATTTCCCCAGATTTTGTTGGTAGCCCTCTACCTAATTCAGATCTAAGGATGGAGTAGTTGTTCATTGCTTCGTCTATGGGATATTTCCGAGTTACCGTTACTAGTATGTATGTAATTTTACAAAAAAACTATATATTTTATTAATTGATTAATTAATTTTTCAAATAGATAAATACAACCATAAAAGGGATACAAATATGAACGCAATAGATGTATAGGACTTGAAATACTTCATGATCATCATTATATTTGATGTGTTTAGGGTGCCTTCCAGTGACACTGTCAGAATAAATAGGAAGGTTCTTGGGGAGATTTCTTGTGAAACAATGATCTTTCCTATTAATTATAAATATTGGAGGCATATTACTACACTTATAAAAAAATGAGGCATTTTTTACTCAAGTAAAGGTAATATTTTTTTAATATTCCTTGATAACTAATTTAAAAGACATGATTAAATTTTTTTAATATACCTATAAAGTGTCATGTTTTTTATTTCTAGATTTTTTTTCATTGTAATATCCCTGACTATCTTTTTTACCCATGTACTTTCAAAAATTTGGGCAAGAAATTGAGATATTTTAAATGGAGAATATGGAATGATTTTACTGACACGTCTTTGATATCATGAAAGATATATGAGAAAGTGACTGAAGGAATTTATTGGGATCAATGGATTTTTTTCTCAAAATTAATAGTGCAACTTACATTACTAAAAATATACCTTTAAAATTACTAAAAAAGAATTTATCTGCACTAGAGAAGCACTGACTATCGGAGTGAGATTAAAATCCTTAGGATTTTATCAGAGCTAAAAAAACTACTGATATAGGGGACCTTTATCTGTGATTCTAAAATTTCTGATAAAGGGGCATGCTGCAATGTGCTGTAACAGCACACCGTAGCACCAAAAACACCACAAAATCAGAAAAATCAAGAACAAATAATTAATTTAAATGAAATAGAATTTATTGCACAAATACAAGAAAAAACACTATATGATATACTTTTAAAATATTGGTTTATACAATTACATAATTATAAATTATTACATACATTCAGAAACATCAATGTTCCTTTGTCTTTTGATTCTAATACCTGATCAAGAAAAATAATGCACCTATATAAGAATACAATTATTATGTTAGTAATAATATAAAGAAATAAATTAACAGAAAGCATTAATTTTAAACTAAACTTTGAATCATACCAATAACACTATGTATCAGATTGAGTTGTGGTTGATTCTTGCACGTCACACTATTTCTTGTTCATCTTCAAGAATTATATCTTTGAAAATTATCTAAATAAGTATAAGATGAAAATTATAAGGAAATTAATTAAGTAATATCTTACATAATGATGAGAATATAATCTAGGATTGTTTTCTCGATTTTAGCGATGTGAAACACATTTTAAACTAAAATGACACTTATATATTGAAAAGACACTCTTGGAGTCATATTTATCACACCATTCATAGGATTTAGGTGATGATGATTTTTACACACCCCAAATGACTTATGGATCATTTTCATAAAGTATCAAAACAATATGAATGTGTTTTCTCGAGTTTAAGTATGCCACATTTCTTTTTTTACTAAAATGTCATTTTAAATTGAAAACACGCACTTTGAATCATACTTATCACATAATATGTGATTTTGGCATGAAAATAATTCTTACACATCAAAAATTACTTATGAATCATTATCTTAAATTATCAAGATAATATGATCATGTTACCTCGATTTTCACTAAGTGGCACTTTTTAAACTAAAATGTGAATTTGAAACCTATAATGGACACTTTGAGTCATATTGGGCACATCATGTATCATATTGAGGTGTATCTGATTCCTAATTTCCAAAAATGACATATGGAATGTTTTCATAAAGTATTAAAACAATCAGAATGTTTCTGATTAGTTTTGTGCATGTCGGTTTTCTTTTTTACTAAAATTAATGTCAACTTTAAATAAGACACACTTGGAGTCATAACGGTTACACCATGTGTCTAATTGTTGTGAAGATGATTTTTACATGTCTTAAATTAATTATGGATATCTTTATCAAAGTATCAAAACAATATGAATGAACTTTCTCAGTTTTGAGTATGTCACTTGTCTTTTTTACTAAATTGTCATTTTAAAATGGAAGCACGCACTTTGAGTCATACCAGTCACATAGTGTGTCAGTTTAACATGATACTTACTTTTAGACATCGAAAATGACTTATGAATCAGTTTCGTGAATTATAAAGACAATATGATCATGCTTACTTGGTTTTCAGTGAGTGGAATTTCTTAAACTAAAATATCAATTCTAAACTAATAATGGGAACTTTCGGTCATACTAGGTGTATTGTGTATCAGATTATAGTGAGGATAATTCATACACTTAAACTGTGACTTATTAATCATTTTCCTAAATTTTCATGAAAATACAGGTGTGTTTTCTTGGTTTTTAATGAGTGAAACTTTTTAAACTAAAATGTCAATTATAAACTGATAATGGGCACTTTGAGTCATACCGGGATCATCATGTATCAAATTGAGGTGAGGATAATTCCTACACATAAAAAATGACTTATGGATATTTTTACTAAAGTATATAAATAATCTAAATCAGTTTTATTATTTTTTGAGTTTCTCATTTGTCTTTTTACTAAAATAAATGTCAACTTTAAATAAAAAGATGAACTTGGAGTTATACCGGTCACACCGTGTGGCAGATTGAGGTGCGAATAATTACTATATATCTCAAATGACTTATGGATCATTTTACTAAATTATAAAAACAATACAAATATGTTTTATTAGTTTTGAATACATCACTTGTCTTTTTTACTAAAATTTCATTTTAAAATAGAAACATTCACTTTGAGTCATACTGGTCACATCATGTGTCGGTTTGACATGATATTGGTTATTACACACCAAAAATGACTTATTAATTACTTTCCTGAATTATCAAGACAATACAAGCACATTTTTGCAATTTTTAGTGAGTGATAATTTTAAAACTAAAATGTTAATTTTAAACTGATAATGGATACTTTGTGTCATACTGGGAACATCGTATATTAGATTGAGGTGCAGATATTCCTACACATAAAAAATGATCTATGGACAATTTTCCAAATGAATCAAAACAATATGGATGTGTTTGCTCAGTTTTGAGTATGTCAGTTGTCTTTTTTACTAAAATTAATGTCAACATTAAATAAAAATACACATTTGAAGTCATACTGGTCACACCGTGTGTTGGATTGAGGTGAGGATAATTTCTACACATATGAAATTACTTATATATTATTTTAATTAAGTATTAAAATAATAATAATAAAATTTCTTAGTTTTGAGTAACCCATTTGTCTTTTTCACTAAAATGTCATTTTAAAATAGTAACACATACTTTGAGTCATATCGATCACATATTATGTCGGTTTGATGTGAGAATATTTCATATATGTCAAAAATGAATTATTAATAATTTCCCTTAATTATCAAGACAATCTAAGTTCATTTTCTTTTTTTAGTGAGTGACACTTTTTAAATAAAAATATCAATTTTAAACAGATAATGAGCACTTTGAGTCATATCAGGAACATTTTGTATCAGATTGAGTTGCTTCTAATTCCTATACATAAAAAATGACTTATGGATCATTGTAATAAATTATCAAAATTATTTGAATGATTTTTCTAAGTTTTTAGTTTGTTAGTTTTATTTTTTACAAAAAGTAATATTAACTTTAAATAAAAAGACACACTCTCTATCATACTAGTCCCATCATGTGTTTTTTTGAGGTGTAGATGATTCCTAAATACCCTAAATGACTTATAAATTATTTTCATAAAGTATCAAAAAAATCCTAAAGTGATTGTTGGATCGAATAGTCGATATAAAAGTCTATTAGATGGAACAATACAAGAGGGGGGGGGGGTGAATTGTAGGTTTAAAAACCTTGAGTTTTAGTAACAAAGAGATTAGTTTAAATGAACTTAAACTAATACAAATACAAACACCCACAATTGTATTGAAAGTAAAAGGTATGAAGTATTGTAATACTAATGTTATGTAAAACAATTGTATTCAAGATGAACACAATAATCAGAGTAATACAGATATGAATGATTCTACCTTAAAGCGTATAGAACCAATCAATACAATATGTAATGGAATGATTGTAATTGAAACAATTACCATTGAATATGTAAAGAAGAAAGGAAACAATACAAATCCCTTTCTAATACAACAGCGGAAATGTAAAAGTAATACAATTCTTTTAACCCAAAGATAAGGGTTATCCTTTCACCTAGGATAAGAGGTCTGTCTCACCAACACCTTGGTGAGCCCTCGATACGATGATCGGCACGTCTGTCTGCCTATCCCCGGCAGCCCTCAATACGATGATCGGCACGTCTGTCTGCCTATCCCCGGCAGCCCTCAATACGATGATCGGCACGTCTGTCTGCCTATCCCCGGCAGCCCTCGATTTTGCAGGTAATCGGCACCTCTGTCTTTCAATTACTTGAAAGCCCTCGATACGATGATCGGACTCACAAGGCTGATGAGAGAAGTCACAGTGTCTCTCTCTAGAATCTTCGTAGTTCACAGAGTCTCTTTTGTTCTCTTCGTTCATCAGTATATTCTCAGCTTCAAATGACCTCCTATTTATAGGCCTCGGGTTCCAACGGTCATATTGCCTCCAACGGTCATATTGAAACAGAAAGCACGACATCGTTTTGATTAGTATATAACTAACTCAACGACATCGTTTTGTTAGGATAAGAGATATATAGAAATGTAAAACATGAGTACGATTCATATGCAGAGAGAGTTTTTGACAAAGTACCAAAACAAATAATGATCATCTGAAAAGCAAAGTCAGTACGATACGATTGACAGAGTCAGTACGATACGTTTGACAGAGTCAGTACGATACATTTTGGTCGGTACGATCAACATCGTACGATACGATAAACATGATAAAAGACAATTTGTTATTTACAAACATATGATAGAATACATTTGAGATTTCCAAAACATGACATAGAATATATTTGTGATTTCCAAAACATGATGTAAAAGCCAAAAGAAGACTTTTGACTTAACAATCTCCCCCTTTTTGGAAAGCACAAACACACAAAGTAAATGAAACAAGAAATACTTATCTCCCCCTGAGTTATTGAAAACTCTTCTGAATAAGAAATTGAATACAACTAACTCCCCCTTAGGTATTGACTTTCCTAAGGATTGTATTCATAGATTTTCCTTAAGAGCATTGTAATTCATTCTCCCCCTTTGTAAAACAATCTTTGCTTTGTAAATATTCTCCCCCTTTGTGATTTACAAAAAGAAAGGAGGAATCTCGAATTGTCTGGAAGAGTTAGTGAAGTAATACAAGACAATGGATAAAAGAGAAAGGATTATAAGAGTTATTACAAAACAAACAAGTTCCAAAAGCAACAAATACAACAATCATTTGTTTTCTCTTTCCTTCTCTTTCTTTATAAGCTCATGAAGCACAGCTTTCATCTTCTTGATCTCCTTCTTGTCTTCAGAAATTGATTCACCCTGAGTTTTGAGAAGCTCTTGTTGATCCGCAAAAATCTGATCTTGATTTCTGATGGTTTCCTCCTGGACTCTGATTACTTCTTCAAGAGTATCAATTCTGTTTTTCAGAGTCTTGTTATCCTTGGACAACTCAGAATTTTGATTCTTCAGTAAAACCATTTCATCTTTGAAAGATGAAACCTTCGAGAATTCAGATTGGAAAGCATTCATCCTATCTTGCAAGTCTTTCACTGAAGGAACATCGGTTCTTTGAGAAGACAAAAGGTTCAGCCTTTCAACCGTTTCTTTATCAAGCTTGTTGAAAGCAATTGCTAGCTCATTTGATAACCTCCTTATATCTTCAATAGCTAATTCATGATCATTGATTGAGCTTTCAGTTTTGTATGACCACTTGGTCATCTTATTGCAAGCTTTCTTATGAGCAACTGAGCTTTCCGAAAGAACTTTCAGATCGGCTTCTACTGACAAAACTTTCTTTCTCAATTCTTTTACAGAGCCAAACTTTTTCCTTTGATTTTCAGTAATAAAATCAATCTTCCCTTCCAGCCTCGGGAAATAAGGAATTGTTTTCTCCACCCTTCTCAAAACATGAACAATGTAATCACTCTTCTTGAGAGAGATTGTATGCTCTGAATCAGTATCTTCATCGTACGATGCTAGTTCATACGATCTGCTTGAATCAACAACTGGCTGTTTCCCCTTTTCTTTTTCTTTCTGCTTTCTTTCTTCTTCTACTTTGTCACTAATGACAACAACTTTATCAGAATGAGAGGATTGAGCATCTTGCTTTTCTCGAGATGATATCCTGTCCGGAGATCTTTCCTGATCGGCATGAGGAGTTTGTTGAACACCTTCACTCAGCTTTTGAAGCGATTCCTCTCTACTTTTCTTTGAACTTTGAAGAAATTCTAACAGAAAATCTCCTTCTTCTACTTCCACTTCTTCTATCACTTGTTTTCCTTTTTCTTTCTCAGGCAGACTCTGTACGATGGGCTCTTGATGCACTTCCACAGTTAGTTGAGCACTAGCATCTTCAACTGCTTTCAAGACTTTAGAGATATCAAAGTCTTGAGCCTTTCTTTTCAAAAGAGTCTTCTTTTTCTTTTCAGCTTGAAGGGTTTCTTCTACCCTTATTCTTTCTGCAAAGGCCTCAGCAGGATCAAGACCAAACTTCGGATCGCCTTCCTTTCTTTGTTCCTTGTCCTTTCTCCATTTGGCTACAACTTCCTTACTATACCTTGGCTTCTTCTTTAGTTTTGAACTAGTTTGAGGATCAGACTTTCGAGTAACACCGGTGGATTGATTGTCCTTGGCTGGCATAGGTGCCGATTGATTTTGAGCCAATTCAGCTTCTACATCTCTGACAAAAAGTTTTGAATTTGAATCAAAACAAACATTCAGCTTTTTCATCGTACTCTTATTAATCAAAGACGGCCACAAATCCATAGGTTCTCCTTTCAAAGGAATGTTACAAAACTTCATACTCTCAAGAATGAATTTCGTAAGGATGGCTGGATACATTATTATTTGGGATTTAATCCCTCCTTTCTTGACATTCTTGATGGTTTCAAAAATATATCCCATGAGATTTACTTTCCTCATATTCACAAGATAGTCGAGCATAAAGACATCAGAAACTTTAAGGGTTTCTCTATCCCCTTTTCTTGGGACAAGAAAACCTTTCATCCATAAAGTGACAAACCGATTGTCCGGTGAAAGATGATAAACTTTCCCCTTTCCCTCATTAACAACAAACAAAGTTTTTTCAGCACTTTCTCTATTAAACGTACCAACTTCCTCTGGTAGTTTGTGAGATGGACAGAATGCATCGCCTTCTATAGAAACATTCAGAAAATGTGCCGCTTGTTTCACAGACATAGATAACTTTCTATCGTACACAGCGAAGTTTATAGTCATATCTTTGTCGAAAGAAACGGTTTTGTAAAACTGACAAACTTCATCAAAAAGAACTGGATCTTGAATATCAGGCTTTTCCACACAGAGATGTTCCCATCCTTGAAACAAAATAATCCTCTTGATTGTAGAATCGTACATATCGAAGAATTCTCGGGATACTAACCTTTCTCTGTGAAAGTCTTTCTCTGTAAAAGTCTTTGAAGACATTTCGGCAGGAGTATTAGCAGAAGATTGAGACATAAAGGTTCTGCCGATGAGAAGATCGTACGATGGTTTATAGCTGGTGGAGCAGAGCTTCGCCTCAAATCCTGAAACTTCAATGTGGGTTTGGGGAGGGGAGGGGGGGTATTTATAGGCGATAAAGAGATGACCGTTGATATTCTACGGTCAAGATTAGATAATACCAGATCAATGGTTAGGATTAAAACAAAGAAAATAAAATAAAAAAATGAAAAGAAACCTGTCGGAGAACATAAGGTGATTGCTGGTTTTGGTATGAATCAAAAGTAAACATAATCGTAAGAAGAAAAAAAACATGATGCCGATGGAAAACAAAGTCATTACTATGATCGGACCGTACGATGGAAAATAGTTGTTACCATTAACCGACAGTACGATGGAAAACAATCTCAATACTATCATCGGTCGATACAAAAAAAAAATCGAATGATACGATGGAAAAGAATTTGAATACTATCATCGGTCGATACAAAAAAAAACTATTGAATGATACGATGGAAAAGAATTTGAATACTATCATCGGTCGAAAAAACTATTGAATGGTACGATGGAAAAGAATTTCAATACTATCATCGGTCGATTCAAAAACTATTGAATGGTACGATGGAAAAGAATTTCAATACCATCATCGGTCGATTCAAAAACTTTTGAACGATACGATGGAAAAGTATTTCAATACAATAAACAGAAAAACTGAAATGGTCAATACGATAAACAGGAAACTAAAAAATGTCAATACGATAAACAGAAAAAGAAACATATATAAAGAGAGTAAATATTTAAAGATCAGAAACATAAAGACATAAAGAAATGTCCTCCCCCTTTCTACGAGGAGTTTCTTACTATTAGGAGAGATGTAAAACAGGAAGTAGATATGAATGATTATTTTAATGTAATCATTCCTAGCTTCTGTTTTATAAATTCAAATCTATCGGAAGGTAAAGGTTTTGTAAAAATATCAGCAAGTTGTTCTTGCGTTCCGATGAATTGTAAAACAATATCTCCTTTTTGTGTGTGATCCCTAAGAAAGTGATGCCTAACGTCTATGTGTTTTGCACGAGAGTGATGTGCTGGGTTTTTACTAAGAGCTATGGCACTTGTATTATCACACAGAATTTGAGTTTTGGAGAAACTCAAACCATAGTCAGTGAGTGTGTGCTGCATCCACAATACTTGAGCACAACAACTTCCAGCTGCTACATATTCAGCTTCAGCAGTGGAGAGTGCTACTGAGTGTTGTTTCTTGCAAGACCAAGAAACCAAAGAATCTCCTAAGAAATGACATGTTCCAGATGTACTTTTTCTATCCATTCTACAACCACCAAAGTCAGCATCTGAAAAACTTTTTAAAACAAAATCATTTCCAGAAGAGTAGAAAAGTCCTAAATCCATAGTGTCTTTTAAATACCGAAAGATTCTCTTTATGGCTTTTAAGTGAGACTCTTTTGGATTAGATTGATATCTTGCACATAAGCATACGGAAAACATCAAGTCGGGTCGACTAGCTGTCAAGTATAGCAAACTCTCTATCATACCTCTAAAAATTGTTTGATCTACTGGTTTCCCAGTTTCATCAAGATCAAGAGTATTTGAGGTACCAATTGGGGTGCTAATACTTTTAGTTTTGTCAAATCCATACTTTTTGAGTAAGTCTTTAATATACTTATGTTGAGATATATAAGTTCCTTCTGGTTTTTGAGATATTTGAAAACCTAGAAAGAAAGTTAACTCACCCATCATACTCATTTCAAACTCAGATTTCATTAAATTTGCAAAAGAATCGGTTAAAGATTTATGAGTTGATCCAAATATGATGTCATCAACATAGATTTGGACAACCAAAACATTTTTGTTTTCCATTTTGATAAAAAGAGTTGGATCAGCTGTACCTTTTCTATAATTGTTTTGTAAAAGAAATCCTGTAAGTCTATCATACCATGCTCTAGGGGCTTGTTTAAGACCATATAGAGCCTTGGTAAGTTTAAAGACATGATCAGGATGTTTTGGGTCTTGAAAACCAGGAGGTTGTTCGACAAAAACTTCTTCTTGAACAAAACCATTTAAAAAAGCACATTTGACATCCATTTGAAATAGTTTGAAATTGAAATATGCTGCGAAGGCTAATAGAATGCGAATAGATTCAAGTCTAGCTACAGGAGCATATGTTTCTTCATAGTCTATTCCCTCTTGTTGATTATAGCCTTTAGCAACAAGTCTTGCTTTATTTCTTACAATGATTCCATTTTCATCACACTTGTTTCTGAAAACCCATTTTACACCAATTACAGTTGTTTCTTTAGGTCTTTCAACTAAAGTCCAGACTTGATTCCTTTCAAATTCATTTAGTTCATCCTGCATTGCTTTGATCCAATCATCATCACCTAAGGCCTCACTTGGACTTTTAGGTTCAAATTGGGAAAGAAAAGCAAGATGTTCTATTTCGTTTCTTAAGGAATTTCTGGTCCTTACAGGTTGATTTATATCACCAATGATATTATCACTGGGATGATTCCTAAGAAACAATTGATTTTGGTTTTGTAAAACCTGTTCATCAACATATGGTAGAAAATCTTCTGTGGTAAATGTTTCAGGAACACTTTCTTGAACATTTTCCTTATCAGAATGTTCTTCTAATATAGGTTGATAAACATTTTTGGAAAACACATCCGAGGATGTAGGATTGGGTTGGTTGAAAACAAAAGGGTTAGTTTCATCAAATTTTACATGTACTGTTTCTTCAACAGTACAAGTGTTTTTATTGAAAACTCTATAAGCCTTAGAGGTTGTGGAATAGCCTAGAAAGATTCCTTCATCAGATTTTGGTGCAAATTTGTGTAAATTATCTTTTGTATTCAAAATGAATACTTTGCATCCAAAAACTTTGAAGTATGAAACTTTAGGTTTTCGGCCAGTCCATAACTCGTAAGGAGTTTTATTAAGAAATGGTCTAGTTAAAACACGATTTATAGTATAACAGGCAGTACTTACAGCTTCAGCCCAAAAGTGCTTAGCAATTGAGTATTCACTCAATATGGTTCGAGTCATTTCCTGAAGAATACGATTTCTTCTTTCAACAACACCATTTTGCTGAGGAGTTCTTGGTGCTGAGAAATTGTGAGTAATACCTTTCTTACTACAAAAAGTTTCAAAATCTGAGTTTTGAAATTCACCACCATGATCACTATGAATAGTTATCAATGGTAGGTTTTTCTCATTTTTAACTTGGGCTCTAAAAATTTTGAAATACGAAAAGGCTTCAGATTTCTTTGTGAGAAAGTAGACCCATGTAAATCTAGTAAAGTCATCAACTAAAACAAATACATAGTATTTGTTTCCAATGCTTCCAGATTGTGAAGGACCAAACAAATCCATATGCACAAGCTGTAATGCATTAGAAGTTGAAACTTTATTAATTGGTTTAAAGCTAGTTTTATGTTGCTTGCCAAATTGACAAGGATCACAGACTTTTGAAGAATCATATCTAAAATCCGGTAGCCCTTTTACAAGTCCTTTCTTTGAGAGTTTTCTTAGGTTTCTCAAATTACAGTGTCCTAATCTCCTATGCCATAGCCATGATTGGTCTTCTATTACACTTAAACAAGGTAGGTTTTGGTTCCTAAGGTCTTCTAAGTTAATAGTGTAAACATTCTCTTGCCTATGGGCAAATAGAATGAATTCATCCTTGGAATTGTGAACTAGACACTTATCATTTCTAAAATTCACAAGGTAACCTTCATCACATAATTGACTTATGCTGATGAGATTGTGCCTAAGACCTTTTACAAATAAAACATTTGAAATAAGAACTTTTCCAAGAAAAACGATATTACCAATACCAACAATCTTTCCTTGAGCATTATCTCCGAAGGTAACTTTTCCACCTTTTGTTTTGATAACCTTTTCAAAGAAATCTTTGTTTCCAGTCATATGTCGAGAACAACCACTATCCATGTACCAAATGTTCTTATTGATACACTTCTCGTTTTCCTGAAAAAGAAACAATTAGATTTTCGGAATCCAAACTTGTTTGGATCCAGAAGGATTAGATAAAAGAATTTTAGGAATCCACATTTGTTTTGCAAAATGAGCTTTATGAAATCCTAAGGATTGAGTTTTGTTAAGAGAACAATCTCTTCTCCAATGTCCACCACATTGACACTTGGAACAGAAAATGGTTTTTTGAGGAACAAAATAGTTATTACTAAAAACAGGTTTGGAATAAGTATAACCAAGACCAGAACGATTTCTCAAAGGTCTTATTTGAGAATACATCCTATCAAAGTTTTCTTTTCCATGAGTAAAGTTTGACAAGCACTTTTTCAAGGATAAAATCTCTGACTTTAGTTTTAAAACCAAATTCTTGTTTTCTAAAACATTTGAATTAGAACTAGAGTTAGACTCTAAAATATTTTTCTTTGAAATAGCATTTTCAAGATCCTTAGAAAGTTTTTCTTTTTCAGATTTGACTTTCTCAAGGGTTTTCAAAATACTTTCAAAATCAGAAGTTTTCCCATCAAGATCTTTAGAAAGATCTGATACTTCTTTAGTCAAAATAGAAATTCTAGAATTTGCTTTTTCAAATCTCTTTTTGAGTTTAGAATTTTCATTTTCAAGTAACTTAGCAAATCTAGAGACTTCTTCAAAAGAAGGTAAAGTATCATCTTCTGATGATGAGGGTTCATCATTTGAAGATTCATAATATTTATTATCAACATAATTTGCATTTAAAGAGACATTTGTAACAGCTTCAGCATTATGTACCTTAGCCATGAGACAATGATCTTCAATTGGTAGTTTGGCTAGAAGTCCAATATTCCTTTGTCCTGACATCTCATATTCTGAAGAATCATCTGAGGAATCACTACCACTTGCACTCCATGTATCATTTGCTTTCAAGACTTTCTTTGTCTTATAAAACCTTTTCTTGTTTCTTTCAGAGTGTTTCTCTTTTCTATCTTTCCTCTTCAGTAAAGGACAATCAGGCCTTATATGTCCTGCTTTCTTGCATTCATAACAAGTTACCTCTGAATCTTTCCTATCTTTCCTGTCTTTCTTTTTGAATCTATATTGAAAATCTTTCTTTCCCACAATCTTGTTCATCCTCCAAGCAAGATTAGCTAACTCATTGTCTGAAAGATTACAATCACTTGAATCAGAAACAACAACTTTCTTGGATTTAGACCTTGTAACCCTTTCAGGTGTTTTAGCTTTAGATGCAAAAGCTACACTTCCATTCCCATTCTTCTTCTTATTGAAATCAGCATCTCTTTTCATTCTTGTCTCGTGCTGTAGAAGAGTTCCAAAGAGTTCATCAAGAGTAATCTGGGAAACTTTTCTATTTTCATCAATAGCTGTTCTTTTTGACTCCCATTCATTTGGCATAATATCTATAATCTTATCAACAAGAGCTTCATCATCAAGACCTTTTTCTCCCATAGATTGTAAGCTGTTGACAATTGTCATAAACCTTTGTTGAACTTTACATACTGGCTCTCCATAAGGAAAAACAAATCCATGATACTCTTCTCGAAGCATTGCTCTCCTTGTTTCTATAACCTTGGATGTACCAAAATGAGTGACTTCTAATTTCTTCCAAATATAGTTGGCTGCTTCACATGAAGATATCTGACTATATATATTCCTGGTCATAGAACATAATAAAGTATTGCGTACCTTGTAATTCAGTTGATATTCTTGCTTCTCTTGATTGGTAAAAGTACTAACTTCTTTGTCAGGAATTTTGTAACCCCCAGTAAGCATAATAAAATTGTCTACATCAGTATTGATGACGAAAGTCTTCATACGATCTCTCCAATACTCATAATCATTCCCATCAAAGATTGGTGGTCTAGAAGGATTCAGATTATCTATTGATCCGATATTCATTCCTGCCATCTAATATAACAAAAACAACTTTTCCACTCCACACGTTAGTGTAGTAAGTATTTAAGAAAGTAATAAGAAATAAAGCTAGTAATACAAGTCAGTGGAAAACCTGCTCTGATACCAATTGTTGGATCGAATAGTCGATATAAAAGTCTATTAGATGGAACAATACAAGAGGGGGGGTGAATTGTAGGTTTAAAAACCTTGAGTTTTAGTAACAAAGAGATTAGTTTAAATGAACTTAAACTAATACAAATACAAACACCCACAATTGTATTGAAAGTAAAAGGTATGAAGTATTGTAATACTAATGTTATGTAAAACAATTGTATTCAAGATGAACACAATAATCAGAGTAATACAGATATGAATGATTCTACCTTAAAGTGTATAGAACCAATCAATACAATATGTAATGGAATGATTGTAATTGAAACAATTACAATTGAATATGTAAAGAAGAAAGGAAACAATACAAATCCCTTTCTAATACAACAGCGGAAATGTAAAAGTAATACAATTCTTTTAACCCAAAGAGAAGGGTTATCCTTTCACCTAGGATAAGAGGTCTGTCTCACCAACACCTTGGTGAGCCCTCGATACGATGATCGGCACGTCTGTCTGCCTATCCCCGGCAGCCCTCGATACGATGATCGGCACGTCTGTCTGCCTATCCCCGGCAGCCCTCGATACGATGATCGGCACGTCTGTCTGCCTATCCCCGGCAGCCCTCGATTTTGCAGGTAATCGGCACCTCTGTCTTTCAATTACTTGAAAGCCCTCGATACGATGATCGGACGCACAAGGATGATGAGAGAAGTCACAGTGTCTCTCTCTAGAATCTTCGTAGTTCACAGAGTCTCTTTTGTTCTCTTCATTCATCAGTATATTCTCAGCTTCAAATGACCTCCTATTTATAGGCCTCGGGTTCCAACGGTCATATTGCCTCCAACGGTCATATTGAAACAGAAAGCACGACATCGTTTTGATTAGTATATAACTAACTCAATGACATCGTTTTGTTAGGATAAGAGATATATAGAAATGTAAAACATGAGTACGATTCATATGCAGAGAGAGTTTTTGACAAAGTACCAAAACAAATAATGATCATCTGAAAAGCAAATTCAGTACGATACGATTGACAGAGTCAGTACGATACGTTTGACAGAGTCAGTACGATACATTTTGGTCGGTACGATCAACATCGTACGATACGATAAACATGATAAAAGACAATTTGTTATTTACAAACATATGATAGAATACATTTGAGATTTCCAAAACATGACATAGAATATATTTGTGATTTCCAAAACATGATGTAAAAGCCAAAAGAATACTTTTGACTTAACAGTGATTTCTTAGTTTTGAGTATGTCACTTTCCTTTTTTACTAAAATGTCATTTTAAACTCGAAACACACATTTTGAGTCACACTGATCACATCACACATCGTTTTGACGTGATACTGATTCATACATGTCACAAATTACTTATGAATCATTTAACTAAATTATCAAGACAATATGAGTGTGTTTTCTTGGTTTTTAGTGAGTGATAATTTTTAAATTAAAATTTCAAATTTAAACTAAAAATGGACACTTTGAGTCATTACCAAGCATATTGTGTATCATATTGAGGTGTGAGTGATTCCTACGTGTCACAAATGACTTATGGATCATTATCTTAAAGTATCAAATAATAAAAAAGTGTTTGATCAATTTTGAGTATGTCAGTTGTCCTTTTTTTACTAATATTAATGTTAATTTTAAATAAAAAGAAGCACTTGGAGTGATACTAGTCATACCATGTATCAGATCGAGGTGCGGATGATTCATACATATCCCAAAGTCTCAAAAAAATCTCAAATTCCAATGTTAACACCCTTTAAATTGGGTTTCTTTGTCGAAATACTATCACTACATATTAATTAGATGTTCATAGATAAAAAACATTTTTTTGGAAAAGAACATCGACTCAATATGCAGTGTTTTAGTTTGAAAAAGAAATCCAATTGAAATTATGGTAACATTGGTAGAAAGAAACATTCTATACCTTTTTTTATTATTTCATATAGTTGAAATAAAAATATGACTTCCCAAAATATCTGTGAAAAAAACTAAATAAGTATTAGATAAAAATGATAAGGAAATTAACTTACAAATAATAGATAAAATGATGAAAATTTTATTTAACTAAGTAGTAGGAATTCATATTTTTATGATGCTTGTATACATTCTTGACCAATTTACTTGTTTCTGTTATCTAAATTATAGTCTCTAAGTCCAATCTCTCCTAAGGATGAGCAACTTCAAACAAACCACCCTAACACGAAAAAAAGAATCCACCTGTTGAAGAAAACAATTATTATGTGATTAATACTATAAATAAGTAAATTAAATATAAATATAAAGAAATAAATTAATTCTATGGACAATGATTTTAATTTGAAGACATCAAGATTACTTATGTGATTGAGAATAGGTAACGTTGTTGCTCTTCCTACAAAGGTAGTGGAGGGAACTTAAAGGAAATTTATAAATACCAACACTATAGGGGTAAAAAAACAGGGATAAGAAGTATGTGGAAGTTTTTATAGAGGCCCTCTATTTAGAAACATTAACATTACATAATTTTTACAGAATACATAAATATTATACAAACAAATGTGATAAGACTGTACTAGTCTAGTGCCTTTGGAAACATAAACATTAATACATAAATGAGCGACATTATATCCCACTAGGTTCTTCATAACTAGCACCCTTCTTAGAGACCTCAAACATAATATATATCTTCAAAACCTGTGGAAGGAAACATAAAAATGGGTGAGATCAAATGCTCAGTAAGGGTAAACATGGGAGACATTTAAGTTTAAAAATGATCATAAGGGTATGATAATGTGATCATGAAAATATAAGATCATACCCTACATAACAAAGATCATGGCATAATGATTGGAACTTCATAAGACATGAATCACAATGAAATAAAGAGAATAGGCCATGAAAGCATAACATAGGAATAAGACATGGAATTGTGGAAACACATAAGCATATAATGATTTCCATAGTATCCAAGGCACCACTAACAAGACCATCTTAGTGGACAAAGTCCTTTACTGAACCGGGTAACCCTTGTTCTAGCCCTATATAACTAAACTGAGTTACCCTCATTCTATCCCTGTATTACTGAAATGATTAACCCTAATTATAGCCCTATATTACTAAATTGAGTAACCCTTGTTCCAACCCTATTTTATCTCATGAGATATAAATATTTACCCAATGTATTGGAGAGAGATATAAGTCCCACCCATCACATAATAAAATCATATATGCATGAGCTACAAGATAATAAATAAAAATATCATAACCCATGAAATGAAATGGGTTCCATAAAAATGTAAACATATCATAGCTTATAGACAAAGATAGGTTTATAATCATTTAATCATAAAAATAACCTGTGAAAAGAAGCAGGCTTCAAAAAAATATAACTCGTGAAAGAGAAACGTGTTTCATAACATCATTCCATAAAAAAATAACACATTCAAATAAATAATATGAATTAAAAAATTGAATAATTTCCCTATAAATGAATGATTAACACCAATGGATGTTATCTTAGATGGTATATAATTTTGAAATATCTATTTCAAACATTTCTTGAGGAAAATATCCTTTTTTCTTTGAAAAATTATTTTTATTAAATAAAAACTTTTGAAGACATTTTTCTTTGAAAATAACTTTGAAAACTTATAAATTAATATTTTAAAACAATAAAAAAAATTTAAAATACATTTTTCCTTTATAATTATATTCAAGGAAATTTTGAAAACATTTTTGAAAACATGGTTTTTGAATTTAATATATTTCCAACCAAAGAGAGAGGTGATCATATTTTACATAAAAACATTATCTTCAGTACCAAAGAGTGGAAAAATGGTAATAAAAATAGAGGATATAATGAATAAATAGAGGAGATTGAAACTCATGAATATTCTTGAGATATGGATAATAAGATTTCATCAAATGAAGCACAAACATAAATAATCTTGGAAAGGGATGAGATTGTCTCAATAAACTCTTATTACTCGGTAACTTGGGATCATACTATTCATGTAAGAAAAGGAAATTAAATGAATCTTAAGATATAATTAAATAAGGATATTCATGATATAAAATGTAAAATGGAATTATATACACCTCAAAAAAGTGTTTAGGTGCATAATAAAAAATGAGTATCAAGAGGGAAATTGAGACAAAACTGTTATACTGATTTGGAAACTTTTGAAAGTTAAACCCCATGAAAGAAGGATCATTGAATGAATATGTGAATACCCATAAATTTAAGTACAATATACATATAATAAAATCATGGTAAGTATATACACCATAGAAACAGAAAGAGTGGTGAACATAGCTTGTATCACATAGAAATTAATAGTGAGATGAAAATCCCCTTACCTCGTGTCTTGAATCTCTCCATAATCATACAAGATTATTGTATAATAAATAATAGTTTATTATAAATATTTTGTACAAGAATATTCATATATATATATTACCATATATTATTTTATTACTACATTATATTACCCTCTTTTTGACGATCTTGTGTTAAGGTTTCACTTCGGGTAATATTCACTTGGTTCTTTATATGTGTCTTAATTTGTTGTATCATTGATCCTTATACTTATATCATTATTAAAAAATTTATAACATGATATAAATATCATTTATATAAATTATATTTATATTATAATAATCTATATCCTAATAAAGTACGTAATGGAATACACCGTTTATGGAGATGGTAAGCCGTACGTATACATGAACGTTGTTTTCTGTTTTTCATTTACGTATTAAAAGAAAGTATGTAAATTAAATAAATAAATATATATAATTATTAAATTATAATTAATATGTTATATATAACATATAAGTTAATTTAAAATATACTTAATACATTCCATGTGGTGTGTGAATGAATCACATCGCTTTGAGGGGGTGGTAGTCCACACTTCCTCAAATGAGATTATCATATAAACACCAAATGGAAAGTAAAGCGATGTTTTTTGTAAAAAGGAATAAAAAATCATAAATACATATTAAATATAATATATGACATATATAAATAGAGTTTACATCATAATTTCTACTATGATTTTAGGTAAAGGAGAAATGGACAATCATCGTTTCGCGAGGCAGTAGTTCGTCGTACACAGAAACAATATGTTCAACATACATTAGATGAAGGTGTGTGTAAGTGTAGGTCAGAAACGTTTCATAACATCATAATAGTATATGGAGGTTTTTTTTCCCCAAAATAATGTAATAAAGAGAGTGGAGCGGTTGGAGAAAGAAAGTAATGGAAAGGAGTTTGAGAGAAGACATTACCTCTCAATTAGGTAACAGATTTTGGTTCACACCAAAAGGCCCCTTTGAGAATATTTATGCCCAAATTTAGGATTCAAGGTTGAATGTAGGATTTTTGGGAGGATAATTGGGCATATAATGGATTAACTTATAAGTTTTTATAGATGTGAGGAATGGGTAGATGTGGTGTCCTTTTATAGGGAAGGAAAATGACTCACTTGGAATTTCTAGAAACAAGTTAGTTGTGCACATGTTCTTACCTAAAAAAGACTTATAAACTAAAAAAACTAAAAAATGGAAGGTTTATGGACTATATATGGATATAAAATGGTTTTTTACAAGTTTCTAGTTCATTTGAGCCCTTAATTTTAAGGGTTAGTCCCAAATTAAGCTTAATTTGGCCTTAACTACTATGATTAATTTTAATCACTTTCACTAATAATTTTGGTCAAAAATTAACATTGTCTTATTATAATATAAATATTATACTTAATACAATGGTTTATATAATATTTTTTAAATCCAATTCATAGAAGAGGAAAAATTAAGATTAGTACTAATCCCACAGACAGGTCTAAATAACAGGGTTTTAAAGTAAGAAAAAGATCAAAAGTTTGTTAAGATTTTATATTCAGTTTCAAAGTGAAATTGATCCTAATGAATTTAATTTTATTATTATATGTAATATTTATCTAATTTTACCATAAAAAATATTTATAATATCATTTAAAATTAATAATTAATTAGAAAAAAAAGAAGTTTTTAAATTAAAAGCAGTGTTTTTTACTATTTATCAAAGAATAAAGTTTCTAAGAAAAATCCAAAAAATTCACCCTAAGCTAATTTAGAAATTCTAGATTCAAAAATAAAGTTTATTATATCAAATTAAATTTCTAAATTTGTCTAAAATTACTTTCATTATTATAATTATATCATTCAAGAAAACGATGTTTTTAAACATAGAAGACTTTACCAAAAATCGCATCTTTTATTATCAATATGTTTTATTTATATAAAAAAATTATAAAAAATATTTTAAATAAGTTATTATAATTCATATTACTATTTTTAATGACTAGGTTATAAGTATATTATTTCAATAATTAAATTAATAAAAAGAGATGTTTTGTAGAAACTCAGTGTTGCATGTGTAGTACGCCAAATCAGTGTTGCGTGCATCTTAAAACATGTCAGGGTTGTGTGTAATGAACAAAAAGTCACTATTGTGTGTGAAAGGAATATTTGACTTAGTGAATTGAAATATATAAATTAAAATTGAAATTTAGTTGAAAAAATAGGTCTGTAAAAACTCAAGGTGTTACATTCTACCCCCTTAAAATTAAATTTTTCCTCTAAATTCATCACTTGGGTAAAAAAAATTAGAATAATTTTCCATCATCATATCCCCAAGTTCCCACATATATTCTTATACCTGGTTATTTCCCCACAAAATATTAACTAGGTGATTAATCTTGTTTCATAGAACTTTCTAAGATCATTCTGGAATTTCAATAGGTTTCTCCTCATAAGAAAGATGTTTCTCTATTGGTATGACCTATTAGTTTAGTACATGAGAAGGTTTTGAATTTTACTTCCTCAGGAGAGATACATAGAACACATCAGGAAGTTGAGAGAGATTTTGTGGAAGTGACAAACTATAGGCTTCCATCCTGATACGATCAAGAATCTCAAAGGGACCAATATACTTAGGGCTTAGTTTCCCTTTCTTCCCAAATCTCATAACTTTCTTCTAGGGTGAGATTCATAAAAAAACCTTTTCACCAACTTAAAACTCTAGATCACACTAATATTTATTATAAGGCGCCGGCCTTAAACCTTACTTAATATTGAATTAAATGATTAATTCACATTGAGGATCTTTTCAGGTTTAGAGTTTTAGAAAATTAGATCATGAAACTTGCATTACATTCCACATTTAAACAAAGTGGTTACATAAAAGACAGTATTCATTCTTCCCATCAACGGAAACATATTGAAAATAAAACATGGATTCTTTCTTGACACATCCTTGACACTATCATCACATCATGTACCTTTCCCTTGACCTGTAAAAACATTTCAAAAACTTGGAATGAGCATAAAAATCTCAGTAAGGGTTATAAAAATATGGAAAGGAAACATGAGTTCATATATACATAAGAATGAAATCATACTTTACCCATAAAACATAGGCACTTTAACATACCTCATCAAATCATGAATAAATCATAGAAGTCATGAGACATAAAAGTAACTTGAGGCATTCATAACATTCTTACATAGGGAGTAACCCTCTTGGTTACATTTGGAATACCCATCACAGTATATTCCCTAAATATCTTCAGAGAAACCTTAAAATTTCACTCCTTCGCGTTACCCAATTCATTGGAGAGCTATATCGGGCTCACCCGCCCTTATTTTATCATGGAACCACCCGTCTTCATAATAATTCCCAAGAACCTCGACATAATCGTATCACATAAAACATGCATAAAGGAAACATAACATTTCCACCTTTCAATCACAAGATATCAATACAACATATTGATATAAAAAAATTATGAAAACCATTTTAAATACCAAAATAAAAGAAAAGTAAAACATGATATTTATTTTTCTTTTAAAAAAAAGGTATAGCTTGTAGAGGAAGCCGAAACCCAAATAACGGTCACGGCGGCGGAGAAGTCGTTGTTGCCGCATACGTACAACAAAAACATTCCCTTTTGTCTTTTTGTAAAACACTTCGTATAAAAAAGATTCCTTTTGGATAAACGTAAAAGTCAAAGGGGTTTATACACCCTATAAAAGAAGGTTGTGTATAAAACAGAATATGCCTCAATGAAAGGAGATTGAGACGAAGTCCCTTACAAAGATGGTATCCTTGGTTTAATGATAAATCAATTACATAATTATGTGTGACAAACGAATACACCAAATATAAGTTGATATTAAGTGTAAAATAATCAAAGTTCATTCACACATATTCAGAGGATGACATATTCAATAACTACATGTTGAACCTAAAGAAATCGAAATTGGGTTAAGAAGTTCCCTTGACAGCCTAACGACGTCACATCAAAATGAGTTGATGAGAGATAAAAAAAGGGTATCTCATCACTTGGACGTAAATTTTACATCAATAAGGATATATGAGAACATATCCCAACATAACAATATGTAAATTAAAAGACCCAACAAAAGATGTCTTTTAAAAAGAGGAGGGTGAAAGGTTCCCTTACCGACATGGGTATCTTTCGAAACATACGCCCCGTGAAAGAAGGACAAAACATCATTGATGTAAATACTCATAAATGAAAGAATATTACACAATGAGTAAAATAATGGTCAGTACATACACCACTCAAAGGAAATTGTGGCAAATGTTGCATAAATCTCACGGGAATAAAAGTGAGATGAAAAATCACTTACGAAAACTCGGCAGCCTAACGACGCCACTTAAAACTTCCAAAAATGGATTGATGAGACCAAATAGGGTATCTCATCACATTAAAAAAATATGTAAAGCAAGAGGAATATGAAAGAACATCCCCCATAATAACAAATAGTAGCTTAAAAGAAGTGACATAAAGGGGAGTACTTAAAGAGAAAGAGAGAGGTTAGATCTCTTACGAAAATTCGGCAGCCTAACGGCGCCACTCGAAACTTCCAAAATGGATTGATGAGAGAGAATAGGATCTCTCATCATATGAACATAAAAATTACAGTAAGATTAATATAAAATAACATCCCAATAACAAGAACGATGATCTTAGAAGGCATGACATAAAAGAGTGTACTTAAAAAGAAAGAGAGGAGTAGGATCCCTTACCTCAAGTCCAACTTGTCTTGTTCGTTTCTTTATATTCCTGAATAATAAACTTTGGTCAATTAATAATTGCCTAAGTACCTCCTTTATAGATTATTATTCAGTTAACATCACATATTATAATGTTATAATAATTGTTTAATAATGTTAGTTCATATCAGATGTTTTTGCCGATGTTTGGTACATGAGTCAAAAATGAACTTGTTTGAAAAAATGATTTCTCATGTAGTTATAAGTAAATAATTTCCAGAATAGTATTAATGATTAAAATATCATATATATCCAGTAAATATTCATTTCATTCTATTCCATATCATTTGGAGATAAAAAACGAAAAGCACTATTCATGGAGACGGTAGGTCGTACGTACGCATGAACACTACTTTCATTTTTTGTCATATTAATGGAATTAAAAGAAAATGAGATATATATATATATATGTTATAATTCCAGAATGATATCCATAATTTTAATTTAATATATTACATATATATCCATTATATATATGTACTTATAATATTACATAACATTTTGAGATAAGAAATGAAATGTACCGTTCATGGAGACGGTAAGCCGTACATACGCATGAACGCTACTTCCATTTCTATTTCATATTTAATGGAATTAAAACATAATGATACATAATAGTATTTTAATTAAAGTATGGTATCATATATAATATCATTAAATATATCCTTTATACGTACCACATATGGTATTAACGAATCAAATCACTTTGAGGGGGCGGTAGTCCGCACTTCCTTAAATGAAGATATCACGTTTACCCATAATGGAAACAATAAAGGTATGACCAAAATGAAAAATACAGAAGCTTAAGGAAAACATAAACATATTATATATCACATATAAATATAGTGTCATATTAATGGCCACCTTTGAAGGTGTTAAAAGAATGTTGAACAATCATCGTTTCGGGAGGCCGAAATTCGCCATCCACGGAAACATTATGTTCTTTAACCATTAGATGTAGGTGTGTGAAAGTGTAGCTAGAATACTTATTATAAAAACATCCTAGTATATTTATGATACTGTATTTGTTACAAAAGAAATGAATAAAAAGAGTTTAGGGGGTTGTAGAAGCAAAATAAAACAAAAGTACTCAAGTGAAGACATTACCTTAAAATCGGGTAACTTCCTTTGGTTTGAGCTCAAAGGCTTCCTTGAGAAGACTTATGCCCAAAGTGAGGCTTCAAGGAGTAAGACAGGGAAGTGGAGAGACAAAATGGGCAGATGTTGGCCGAGCCAAAGGCTTTGGGAGTGTGGGTAAGGAGGTAGAGGTGGGGGCCTTTTATAAGAGGAGAGGAGGGGCACTCTTGTAAAGTTACAAAATGTTACTTTATTTTCAAAAGAGTTTCGGATTTTAAAGGTCCCGAATTGATGTATTTCGAGGCCAAGGTGATAAGGGTTCGAAATACACTCATCCAATAGGTTTTGGACATGTTTAGGTCTTAGATATTAAATTATCTTTCCATTTTATTTAAATCGTTAAATAATGAGGTCATCGCTCCATCATCATGATGTCATAAATAATTTAATTTATTTAATGTATAAAAATTATAAAAAAAATACTATGATGTAGGAAATATTTTTATCTTTAAAATTAATATTTATAGTCAAAAAACTGATTTGTATGACCCCATGTAAAAATTGTTTTAATAAAACATTTCATGTTTGTCTCATTTTTACTTTAACTTTAAATAAAAAGATATTAATGTCATTTTCCAACCAAAGTGGCTTCATGGGGTCCCCAAGTTGACCCATGGGTTGTCTTGGTCGTAAATGACACATCCAATGAGTTTAGGACATGTTTCAAGTTCATTTCATATTACTAAAACATTATTTTTACCTTAAACTACACTAATTACCTCTAATCGCGATTAAAAACTTAATAAGTTTCTATTCACCAAAAAATTATTTTTATCCCATTGAACCACATTTTACTTCTTAATGACAACCATGTATGTCGGATTTTTGAAATTCAAAACACAAAGACGGCAAAATTTCATTTAAACGGAAAAATCAGTTTTTATAAGTACCACTTAGTGGTTTCACTATTCATCAAAAATTGAAGTTTTTCAGAAAAATCCCAAAAATTTACCCTAAGATATATTTGATATTATGAATTCAAAAATGAAGTCTATTTTAAAAAATTCAAAACATATAATTCACATTAATTAATTTAATAATTAATTCCCGCTGTCAGATCAAATAGCGTGTTTTTATGAAACAATAAGTATCAAAAGATTGACACAAGTTTAAGTCTGATTTCAAAGTGAAATTAATTCCAACAACCACTATTGGATTTAATGGTAAAAATATATTCTAATTTCACTTTAAAACCAATTCAAAATATAATCTAATCATATAAATAAATTAGATTAAAAAGAGGTTTTGAATTAAAATACTACATTTTACACTATTCATTTAAAAAAATGAACTTTATCGGAAAGATACCAAAAATTTACACAAAGTAAATTTTGATGTCCCGATTCTTAAGAAGAGTTTTATTTGGTCCAATAGAATGTATAAGAGTGAACAAAACTATATTTAATGATGGTTCGCCATCAAAAGGCGATAAGTGAACCTTTAGTGAAAACTAGGGCATATACTCCTAAAATTAAATTCTTTCTGTATTTTAAGCCTTTATCTTTTATTGGATAAATGTAAAAACATTTAAAAACATGTATAATCATATTTTAGTTATTTCTATCCATTCCCGCCAATACAACGGCTACATGTTAACTACCATTTAAAATAATATTATTTTATTATTAGAGTGCAACGTAAGATTCCCAAGAAACTCGTTGTTGTGTGTTGGGTACGCCATCGAGCATAGCATCCCCTTTAAAGTCATATTAATATTTTATTCAAAAATATGGATAAATATGAAAATGTCATATTCTTTATTTACCTGGGGTGTTACATCCTTCCCCCCTTTTGGGAATTGCGTCCTCGCAATTTTTAAAATTGAGCTTGGAAACATCCTTGAAAGTCTCACATCAGAACAAGAGTCGGTAAAACAATCACTTTAAAATAAAGAAAGATAAGTACAAAGGTCACCCGAGTTAACCCATACTAGGATTCCATGTAGAAAAATATGGACATGGAGGAGAAAACATAGGGTCATGTTCTGATGGAGAGTGATAGAAAACATGTTTAGGAGAAAGTTAACAATAAGAAAATCACAAACTTGTGATGGGTTAAACGGTGTTGGGTTCCCCAGTAGGAAAAGTTAATAGACAAAATTTTTGCTTTAAGTAACTTTTTATTGAGGAATTTATTTTTGAGATTAAATAAAACATAAGGAAACATACTTACTTGTCATGTTGACTTCCAACTTTTACTAGATTCCTTAATCAAACTCATATTTTTTCCAAAAGACGAGTATTTAGGGAGACTTGTTCGCATTAAGAGTACTATAATAAATTTCTAGAGAATCACCTAATCCAAAAAATAGAACTATATACATCCCATGTCTTTAGGCTTTAACCAAAACCAAAACCAGAAAGGTTAGTACAAGGTCAGATAATCCAAAAAAAGATAACCCTTTATAAAAAGAAAATCTATTCTTAATCTCAAAATTTGTCCAACAAAACCCAAAGTTCAACGAGGACCATCCGATAAACAATTTGTCCATAAAATTCTTCAAAGTAAACCAATCTAAGATTGAAACCCAAATATTTGAAGGATTTAGTCACATAGTCTTCCAAGTTAAATCGTAACATTTATCTCCAAACAATATCAGTTGCTCCTAAAGTCTCATATTGAAAAGTAATTAACCTAATCACATATCCTCCATGATAGGTTAATCATTTTCATAAAGAACCCAAAATCAACTTACTTTTAATTCATAAAATCTTATAACTAAAAAAAATAAGTCAAACTAACCAGGGACTTCACGTAGTCCAGTGGTAGGCGATAAATACCAGTCGCACTTTGGTTGTGGGTTCGATTCCCGTAGCTTTGTCCGACGCGACGGGTAGTCACACGGTCTGCGTGTTGTCCTTTTTCCAAAACTATATAATTCTAAAATCATTCCCCAAAAAGGGATAAAATCATCAAAAATAACCATAACATAATTTAACCTCAATTTTATCTCATGCCTTTCACTTCAATCATAACATATAGTAACCCATAATTACCTCAAAAGTAAGGATCATATAAACTCTAATGGTTACCTTTATAATTATTACCTGAACTTCCACATGGATTGGTCATCTCGTACATGATGCATTAAAGATCATACCAAGGTTCAAGTGGTTTATCATGACTCCTTGATAGTTGGTTTAGAACAACCATGAGATTCCTCATTGAATCCCCCATCCCATCCAGTCTCTTAATCAGAGAACCACCACAGTTTCCTTCAAACCCATTGTCACTTTGGTGCCTGCTAGATCAAGCCATTTACTAAAACCAAAAAGGTCAGTGTGAGTATATCAACATAACCATCATCTACTAATGAGGAAGATAAACACTAAGATATACTTACTCATTCACTTTATCTAAAACTAGGACTCTTTCTAAAATCCTAACCATTATGGTAATGTCACTTATGCTTAAAGAATACCCTAACCTCTAAAGTTATCTAAACCGACCTTTGATACCAACTATAAGGCCCCAGCCTTAAACCTTACTTAATATTGAATTAAATGAGTAATTCACATTGAGGATCTTTTCAGGTTTAGAGTTTTAAAGAATTAGATCATGAAACTTGCATTACATTCCACATTTAAACAAAGTGGTTACATAAAAGACAGTATTCATTCTTCCCATCAACGGAAACATATTGAAAATAAAACATGTATTCTTTCATGACACATCCTTGAAACTATCATCACATCATGTACCTTTCCCCTGACCTGTGAAAACATTTCATTAACTTGTAATGAGCATAAAAATCTCAGTAAGGGTTATAAAAATATGGAAAGGAAACATGAGTTCATATATACATAAGAATGAAATCATACTTTACCCATAAAACATAGGCACTTTAACATACATCATCAAATCATGAATAAATCATAGAAGTCATAAGACATAAAAGTAACTTGAGGCATTCATAAAATTCTTACGTAGGGAGTAACCCTCTTGGTTACGTTTGGAATACCCATCACAGTATATTCCCTAAATATCTTCGTAGAAACCTTAATGTTTCACTCCTTCGCGTTACCCAATGCATTGGAGAGCTATATCAGGCTCACCCGCCCTTAGTTTATCACGGAACCACCCGTCTTCATAATAATGCCCAAGAACCTCAACATAATCGTATCACATAAAACATGCATAAAGGAAACATAACATTTCCACCTTTCAATCACAAGATATCAATACAACATATTGATATAAAAACATTATTAAAACCATTTTCAATACCAAAATAAAAGAAAATTAAAACATGATATTTATTTTTCTTTTAAAAAAAAGGTATAGCTTGTAGAGGTAGCCGAAACCCAAATAACGGTCACGGCGGCGGAGAAGTCGTTGTCGCCGCATACGTACGACAAAAACATTCCCTTTTGTCGTTTTATAAAACGCTTCGTATAAAAAAGATTCCTATTGGATAAACATAAAATTCAAAGGGTTTTATACACCATATAAAAGAAGGTTGTGTATAAAACAGAATATGCCTCAATGAAAGGAGATTGAGACGAAGTCCCTTACAAAGACGATATCCTTGGTTTAAGGATAAATCAATTACATAATTATGTGTAACAAACGAATACACCAAATATAAGTGGATATTAAGTTTAAAATAATCAAAGTTCATTCACACATATTCAAAGGATGACATATTCAATAACTACATGTTGAACCCAAAGAAATCGAAATTGGGTTAAGAAGTTCCCTTGACAGCCTAACGACGTCACATCAAAATGAGTTGATGAGAGATAAAAAAAGGGTATCTCATCACTTGGACGTAAATTTTACATCAATAAGGATATATGAGAACATATCCCAACATAACAATATGTAAATTAAAACACCCAACAAAAGATGTCTTTTAAAAAGAGGAGGGTGAAAGGTTCCCTTACCGACATGGGTATCTTTCGAAACATACGCCCCGTGAAAGAAGGACAAAACATCATTGATGTAAATACTCATAAATGAAAGAATATTACACAATGATTAAAATAATGGTCAGTACATACACCACTCAAAGGAAATTGTGGAAAATGTAGCATAAATCTCACGGGAATAAAAGTGATATGAAAAATCACTTATGAAAACTCGGCAGCCTAACGACGCCACTTAAAACTTCCAAAAATGGATTGATGAGACCAAATAGGGTATCTCATCACATTACAACAAAATGTAAATCAAAAGGAATATGAAAGAACATCCCCCATCATAACAAATAGGATCTTAAAATAAGTGACATAAATGGGAGTACTTAAAGAGAAAGAGAGTGGTTAGATCTCTTACGAAATTTCGGCAGCCTAACGGCGCCACTCGAAACTTCCAAAATGGATTGATGAGAGAGAATAGGGTCTCTCATCATATGAACATAAAAATTACAGTAAGAGTAATATAAAAGAACATCCCAATAACAAGAAATATGAGCTTAGAAGGAATGACATAAAAGAGTGTACTCAAAAAGAAAGAGAGGAGTAGGATCCCTTACCTCAAGTCCAACTTGTCTTGTTCGTTTCTTTATATTCCTGAATAATAAACTTTGGTCAATTAATAATTGACTAATTACCTTCTTTATAGATTATTATTCAGTTCATATCACATATTATAATGTTATAATAATTTTTTAATAATGTTAGTTCATATCAGACGTTTTTGCCGATGTTTGGTACATGAGTCAAAAATGAACTTGTTTGAAAAAAAGATTGATCATGTAGTTATAAGTAAATAATTTCCAGAATATTATTAATGATTAAAATATCATATATAACCAGTAAATATTCATTTCATACTATTCCATATAATTTGGAGATAAAAAACGAAAAGCACCGTTCATGGAGACGGTAGGCCGTACGTACGCATGAATGCTACTTTCATTTTTTGTCATATTAATGGAATTAAAACAAAATGAGAGAGATATATATATGTTATAATTCCAGAATGATATCCATAATTTTAATGTGATATATTACATATATATCCATTATATATATGTACTTATAATATTACATAACATTTTCAGATAAGAAATGAAATGTACCGTTCATGGAGACGGTAAGCCGTACGTACACATGAACGCTACTTCCATTTCTATTTCATATTTAATGGAATTAAAACATAATGATACATAATATTATTTTAATTACAGTATGGTATCATATATAATATCATTAAATGTATCCTTTATACGTACCACATATGGTATTAACGAATCAAATCACATTGAGGGGGCGGTAGTCCGCACTTCCTTAAATGAAGATATCACGTTTACCCATAATGGAAACCATAAAGGTATGCCCAAAATAAAAAATACAGAATCTTAAGGAAAAAATAAACATATTATATATCACATATAAATATATTGTCATCTTAATGGCCACCTTTGAAGGTGTTAAAAGAATGTTGAACAATCATCGTTTCAGGAGGCCGAAATTCGCCATCCACGGAAATAGTATGTTTTTTAACAATTAGATGTAGGTGTGTGAAAGTGTAGCTCGAATACTTCTTATAAAAACATACTAGTATATTGATGATACTGGATTTGTTACAAAATAAATGAATAAAAAGAGTTTAGGGGGTTGGAGAAGCAAAATAAAACAAAAGTACTCAAGTGAAGACGTTACCTTAAAATTGGGTAACTCCCTTTGGTTTGAGCTCAAAGGCTTACTTGGGAACACTTATGCCAAAATTGAGGCTTCAAGGAGTAATATAGGGAAGTGGAGAGACAAAATGGTCAGAGGTTGGCCGAGACAAAGGCTTTGGGAGTGTGGGTAAGGAGGTAGAGGTGGGGGCCTTTTATAAGAGGAGAGGAGGGACACTCTTGTAAAGTTACAAAATGTTACTTTATTTTCAAAAGAGTTTCGGATTTTAAAGGTCCCACATTGATGTATTTCGAGGATAAGGTGATAAGGGTTCGAAATCCACTCATCCAATAGGTTTTGGACATGTGTAGGTCTTAGATATTACATTATCTTTCCATTTTATTTAAATCGTTAAATAATGAGGTCATCGCTGCATCATCATGATGTCATAAATAATTTAATTTATTTAATGTCTAAAAATTATATAAAAAAAATACTATGATGTAGGAAATCTTTTTATCTTTCCAATTAATATTTATAGTCAAAAATATGATTTGTATAACCCCATGTAAAAATTGTTTTAGTAAAACATTTCATGTTTGTCTCATTTTTACTTTAACTTTAAATAAAAAGATATTAATGTCATTTTCCAACCAAAGTGGATTCATTGGGTCCCCAAGTTTACCCATGGTTTGTCTTGTTCGGCCATGACACATCCAATGAGTTTAGGACATGTGTCAAGTTCATTTCATATTATTAAAACATTATTTTTACCTTAAACTACACTAATTACCTCTAATCGCGATTAAAAACTTAATAAGTTACTATTCACCAAAAAATTATTTTTATCCCATTGAACCACATTTTACTTCTTAATGACAACCATGTATGTCGGATTTTTGAAATTCAAAACACAAAGATGAGAAAATTTCATTTAAACGGAAAAATCAGTTTTTATAAGTACCACTTAGTGGTTTCACTATTCATCAAAATTGAAGTTTTTCAGAAAAATCCCAAAAATTTACCCTAAGATATATTTGATATTCTGAATTCAAAAATGAAGTCTATTTTAAAAAATTCAAAACATATAAGTCACATTAATTAATTTAATAATTAATTCCCGCTGTCAGATCAAATTGCGTGTTTTTATGAAACAATAAGTATCAAAAGATTGACACTAGTTTAAGTCTAATTTCAAAGTGAAATTAATTCCAACAACCACTATTGGATTTAATGGTAAAAATATATTCTAATTTCACTTTAAAACCAATTCAAAAGATAATCTAATCATATAAATAAATTATATTAAAAAGAGGTTTTGAATTAAAATACAACATTTTACACTATTCATTTAAAAAAATGAACTTTATCTGAAAGATACCAAAAATTTACACAAAGTAAATTTTGATGTCCCGATTCTTAAGAAGAGTTTTATTTGGTCCAATAGAATGTATAAGAGTGAACAAAACTATATTTAATGATGGTTCGCCATCAAAAGGCGATAAGTGAACCTTTAGTGAAAACTAGGGCATATACGCCTAAAATTGAATTCTTTCTATATTTTAAGCCTTTATCTTTTATTGGATAAATGTAAAAACATTTAAAAACATGTATAATCATATTTTAGTTATTTCTATCCATTCCCGCCAATACAACGGCTACATGTTAACTACCATTTAAAATAATATTATTTTATTATTAGAGTGCAACGTAAGATTCCCAAGAAACTCGTTGTTGCGTGTTGGGTACGCCATCGAGCATAGCGTCCCCTTTAAAGTCATATTAATATTTTATTCACAAATATGGATAAATATGAAAATATCATATTCTTTATTTACCTGGGGTGTTACATTTATCATCATAACTTTTCTGTCGTCTTTGAGCTGCCTTGATATGTTGCTGAGTGGTTCTAACATTCTTGACCATTTCTTCAGCGATATTAGGCCCCAAGAACTTTCTTTATCCAACCTCATACCAACATGTTAGAGACCCAAATTTCTCCCCATATAGGGCTTCATATGGCGCCATATGAATGCTCGAGTGAAAGATATTATTGTATGTAAAATCAACTAGAGGAAGGTGTTGATACCAACAACCTTTGAAATCCATAGAATAAGATCTCAACATATCCTTTAAGGTTTGAATTGTTCTTTCAAACTGACCATCGATCTGTAGATGATAAGAAGTGCTGAAATTCAATTCTGTATTAAGAATTTTTTGAAGACTTCGCTTGAACTTTGAGGTAATCCTCAGATCCAGATCATATACAATGGAATGTGGTAATCCATGAAACATTACCACTTCATTAATGTATATTATAGAAATCTTATCCAAAGAGAAATATTCTATGATAACAATGAAGTGTGTTGACATAGTAAGGTGATCAAATACGACCCATATAGCAATAAACCCTTTATAGTTTTTGGTAGTCCAGCAACAAAATACATAGTAATGTACTCCCATTTCCATTATGGTATGGGTAATAGATGCAACATCACTTTAGACTTTTGTCTTTCACCCATAACTTGTTGGCATACCAAACACTGAGATAAAAACTCCGTGATATCTCTCTTCAGGACATCCCACTAGAAGTATTCTATCAAGTCCCTATACATCTTCATACTTCCAGGCTGAATAGAGAATGAAGAAATATGAGCGTCCTCTAATAGATTCTTCTTTAAATCTGGCATGGAAGGAACACATACACATTTCTTAAACCTTATCATTCCATCCTGATTAAGGTTAAACTTGAGAACATTTTTGACCTTCTTTTTTAGATCTTCATCTTTCTTCTGCACCTCCTTAATCTTTACTTAGATAGATGGTTGAACATTCAATTGAGAAAGATAAGATTTTCCCCTTGCATCAAGATTTATATATTCATCCTTCATAAATACATAACTATTGGATCTTTTGTGTTCCTAATCATAGATAAGCTAGCATGATCTTTTCAACTCAAAGCATCAACCACCTTGTTCCCTTTCCTAGGGTGGTAATGTATTGAGAAATCATAATCATTTATCTACTATAACCATTTTCTATGGAACATGTTCAACTCCTTCTATGTGAAAATATATTTCAAACTTTTATGACTGGTATATATATCACACTTTTCTCCATAAAGATAATTCCTCTATATCTTTAATGAAAATATCACCACTGCTAACTCCAATTGATGAGTTGGGTAATTTTTCTCATGAATCTTCAACTATTGTGAGGAATAGGCTATAACCATGTTATTTTTCATAATAACACATCCCAATCCCTTATTTCATTCATCACTATAAATTACAAACCCTTCTCCACTATAGGGTAGTGTAAGCACAAGTGCACTAACCAAACTACTTTTCAGTTCCTTGAAATTTTCCTCACATTCATCTGTCCAGAGGACCTTAACACCCTTTCGAGTTAACTTGGTCAGAGGATTAGATAGTTTTGAGAAATTATCCACAAAATTTCAACAATGTTCATCCAAACCAAGAAATCTATGGATCTTAGTCATAGTGTTTAGTCTAAGAAAACTTTCAATAGCCTCAGTCTTTGATGGATCTGCTGTTATACCATCTCTTGATATTATGTGACCCAAAAATGAAACATTTTTCAGCCAAAATTCACACTTTGTAAATTTTTCATACAACTTATCCTTCCTCAAGGTCTCCAGTACAATTCTAAAGTGATCTTAATAATCTTACTTACTCTTTGAATATATTATAATATCATCTATAAAGACCATCAAAAACTAGTCGAGGTAATCTCTAAAGACTCTATTAATTAAATCTATGAAGATAATAAAGAAATTGTTAAAACCAAAAGGCATCACTATATATTCATATTAACCATGCCTTGTACGAAATTCCATCTTGGGTAAACCATCCTTTTTGACCCTCAATTGATGATATCCAAAAAGAAGTTCATTCTTGGAAAAGTATTGAGCTCTACACAGTTGATCAAACAAGTCATCAATACAGGGAAGATGATACTTGTTCTTGATTATAATCTTGTTCAACACCTAATAATTAATGAAAATTCACATTGATCCATATTTATTTTCCACAAAAAGAACCGGTGCACCCCAAGGTGACACACTTGGCTGAATTAATCCCTTATCAATGTTTTCTTAGAGTTTCTTCTATAATTCCTACAACATAATCGGGGAGATTATATGAGGAGTATTTGAAATTGGTGTGGAAATAGGTACAAGTTCTATTGAGAACTCAACTTCATGTTTTTGTGGAAGACTAGGAAATATTCTAGAAAGAAATATGAAAAATCCCAAATAACAGCCATATCATTGATTTCAATATTCTCTCCAACCATTTGAGATAAATAACCCTTTTTAATGGGAATTAATACCCATACACTAGATGTAATATCCATAGGAGTTTCATTCTTATCATCACATTGATTGATGATCATAGGAGGGTTTGAAATATAGAATGTAACTTCCCTTCCTTGAAAATTAATGTAGGATTTATGTAAAGAAATCCAATGCATGCCAAGGATGACATCAAATTCAACTAAAGTAATAATGACAATATTTTTAGGAAGCATATTTCCAAAACCTTTTAATGGATATGAATCATAGACTTGAGACAAAATCATCATACCATTAGGGTTTTTCACTACTAATTCCACCTCAAATTATTTTGGAGGAATCTTAAAACCCTTAGAAAATTATTTAAATATGAAAGAGTGGGTAGATCCAAAATAAAATATGACATTAGCAGTTCTGGATTGGATTGTAATTTTACCTTTCATCACATTGTTATTACAAACCTCATCAGATATAGAGATTGCATGAGATTTCCCCTTATCCCTCAGCTTAAGAGGTTGTTGATGTCGATCATCATCACCATACCTTGGGTTTGGGAAGTGGTGAGCATGATTCTCATTCTCCTTACACTTTAATAAATGAATCATAGGAGGTACATTCTATGTATCTTTTTCTCCATTGGCATTTTGAGATAACTTTTTCACATCACTTCAGTAATCAATTTCCTAGTGACCTTACTTTCGACACTTAAAACATTTATTAGACCCCCTAAGTCAATTTTCTCCATGATTCTTCCCACACTTAGAGAATAAAGAGAAGTTCATATTTTTTCTCCATGGTTCTTAGAGTTTCCTTTAAACTCCATGTTTCTCTTATTGTCAAATCCATGAGATTTATACATTAATCCTACTTCCATTTCAACCTTGATTTCAAAATGCACAATCTCTTAGTAGCTAATAAAGTCTCAAATTTCCAATGCCCTTCTGAGACTTAGATTTAATCCACAAAATAACCTATCAACTTTTCTTTCAGGTTGGATGATAATTTCTAAAGCGTACCTCACAAGTCTTATGAAATTATCCTTATAGACCAATAAAATAATCACCCCTTCACTTAAACTCAAGGAACTATTTCTCCACATTGGTACGAATAATTCAAGGAAAGTACTTATTTAAAAATAATTTCTTGAACTCAACCCAAACCATGGATTTAATCTCATCATGATGAACCATATTTATGATTAGATTCCAGAACTAATATGATTCTCCTTCTAACCAATAAACAACTTGAATGACTTTATCATGCTCCATAAACTGAATAAGAGAGAATATATTTTTAGTGGTACTAATCCATTGTTCAGAGACAAGTGGATTAAGAGACCCTCTAAAAGAAGGTGGATGTTACCTCATGAAATATTCAATGGAATGTTGTTCCCTCCTTTTCCCATTTGGAAGTCCACCAGGATTCATAGCTTGAGAGATCTAGGTGATCATAACAACAAGATTATGCATTCTAGCTCTCATATCATTCGGTTTCTCAAGAGGACAATAATTTCATTATCCATTTCAATATCTATTAACATGGTTCCTCTAGGTTCTATCCATTGACTAAAACCAAAATCACAGAGTAAGAAATAGTTATCATAATGAGGAACCACATAGTCATGAAAAATCACTTATAGGATATATAACTTATGAAACCTTCCTTAATCTATGACACCTTTGGTTTATCCTGGGATATTCATGTCCAACCTATATTTAAATCATTCATAATGGATTGTGAAGAGTTTTTTAATTCCCAAATCATATCCCCCCATGGAGTGTCAAACTAGGTGTGTAGCAAAGCCCGTTGTCGTGTACCATATTACCCCGATTCAAGCCCAGAACATCTTATCGGAGTTGTTACCCCTTGGTACATCTGTACCAGAGCCATATCCACTTATAGTGTCCAAACATGGATGTATTTTTGGGAAACCACTCACTCTATCCTTCACCAAAATCCCATGACATTTTTATATACTTTTACTCAACCCTATACTTATCCTCAAACATGTCCTTAGAGTTATCACTAAGGTTTTCTCATCATAGTTTCTAAAGGTTAACTAAACTTTTCCTCTAATAAAAACTGTGTTGACCCTCACTTTACAAACATTAACATTACATAACTTTTTTGGAATACATAAGCATTAAACAAAAAAACGTTATAAGACCATACTAGTCTAGTGCCTTTGGGAACCTAGAAACAAAAACATTAGTACATAAATGAGAAACATTATCTCCCACTAGGTTTTTCTTGAGTTGTGCCCATCTAAGAAACCTCAAACATAATACATATCTTCACAAATTGGGGAAGGAGACATAAAAAGGGGTGATCTCAAATGTTGATTAAGGGTAAAAATTAGAGACATTTAAGTATAAACATGAGAAAAAGGGTTTGAGAATATGATCATTAAAATAGAATATCATACCCTACATAACAAATATCAAGGAATAATGATTGGGAGTTCATCAGACATAAATTATGTTGAAATAAAGAGCATAAGACATGAATTCATAACATAGAAATAAGACATGGAATTGTGAAAAAACATAAGCATATACTGATTTCCATCATAGCCAAGGCATCACTTCCAAGACCATCTTAGTGGAAAAATTCCTTTACTAAATCGGTTAACCCCCATTCCAGCCCTGTATTACTGAACCGAGTGATCCTTGTTCCATCCATGTATTACTAAGCTGAGTAATACTCATTACAACCCTGTATTATTAAACCAAGTAACCCTAATTATAGCCATATTTTATCTCATGAGATATAAATATTTACTCAATTCATTAGAGGGAGATACAGGTCTCACCTATCAAATAATGAAATCATACATACCTTTTCCAAATGATCATAAATAAACATATATTAACCCATGAAATTAAATGGGTATCATAAAATGTAAACATATAATAACCTGTTGAAATATATTTGTTTCATAATCATTTCATTATAAACATAACCCATGAAAAGAAGTGGGTTTCAAAAGCATATAAGTTGTGAAAGAGAAAAAAGTTTCATAACATCATTCCATCAAAACATAATCCATTCAAAGAAATAATACGACTGGAAACATTGAATAATTTCCCCATAAAGGCATGAATAACACCAATGGATGTTATCTTATATAGGAAATAATTTTGAAAGTTCTTTTAGAAACATTTCTTGAGGAAAATATCCTTTATTCTTTGATTTTTTATTATATAAAACATTTTGAAAACCTTTTTATTTTAAAATAGCTTTAAAAACTTATAAATGAAGCTCTTAAAACAATAAAAAAAAAATTAAAATCCATTTTTCCTTGAGAATTATAATCAAGGATCTTTTGAAAACATTTTTGAAAACATGGTTTTGAATACAATATATTTCCAACCAAAGAGATAGGTGGTCATATTTCACATAAAAACATTATCTTATGTACCAAAGAGTGGAAAATAGAAATAAGAATAGAGGATATCATGAATAAATATAGGATAAGGAAACTCATGAATATTCTTGAGAGATGGATAATAATATTTCATTAAAGTAAGCATAAACATAAAAAATCTTGAAAAGAGATGATATTGTATCAATAAAATATTATTAATAGGTAACTTGGTGTCATAATCTTCATGTAATAAAAGGAAATTACATGAATTTTAAGATATCAGAAAATAAGGAGATTCAGGATATAACATGTAAAATAGAAGTATATACACCTTGAAAAAGAGTTTAGGTGGGTAATAAATATATGTTTATTATAAATATTTTAAAGAATCATATTATTATATCTATTACCATATAATATTTTATTATGAAATTATATAAACCACTTGTTAACGATCCTATGTTAAGGTTTCACCTCGGGTAATATTCGCTTTGTTCTTCACATGTGCCTTAATTTGTTATGTCGTTGATACTTAAACTTATATCATGATTCCAGAATGTAGTTAATGATATAAATATCAGTTATATATAGTATATTTATATTATAATAATCTATAGTATAATGAAGTACATAATGGAATACACCTTTCATGAAGACGGTGAGCTGTACTTACGCATGCATGTTATTTTCCGTTTTTGTTGTCGTATTAAAGGAAAGTATGTAAATGAAATTTGTGTTTGTGTGTATTTATATATATGAATATATATATAATTGTTCTAGTAAAATGAATATATTATATATAACACATAAGTTCATTAAAACCATCCTTAATACATTACATGTGGTGTGTGAATATATCAAATCACTTTAAGGGGTGGTAGTCCACACTTCCTCAAACGAGATTATCGTATTAACACCAAATGGAAAGTAAAGATATGGGTGTTTTAAAAAGGAATAAAGAAGATTAAATACATATTAAATATAATATATGACATATATAAACATATTTTCCATCATAATGTCCACCATGATTGGTGGTAAATGAGAAATGAACAATCATCATTTTGTGATGTAGCAGTTTGTCGTACACAGAAATAGTATGTTCAACATCCATTAAATGGAGGTGTGTATTAGTGTTGGTCAAAAATTTTGTATAAAAAAATACTATTATACGTATTATACTGGTTTTTTCACACAATAATGGAATAAAGAGAGTGTTGGGGGTGGATAAATAAAATAAAGGAAAGGAGCTTGAGAGAAGGTGTTACCTCTTAATTGGGTTTGTCACACCCCGACCACAGATAGTACTTTATTTTATTATTTCCTCGATGTTGGATCTTTTGGTTGAGGTTTGGGTTGATTACCCAACAAAATTCCTTGTGTTTTTGTGTTTTTGGGTTTCCTTTTATTCATATTATTAGTTATTCTTGTTAGGATTAAGATAAAGTTGCATGTTAGGGAGTTTGTGACACCCACAATGTCACTACTTTGTGTTTAAAACTTTCAGGGATCTTTGAGTGAACTTCCCTAGTGATTGGGGTGTAATTTGGGGGTTTTCGTCGAATTTTTGGGGTCACACAGTTTGAGCACGGCCTGGCCAAACCGTGCAACCTAACCCTGCGAAGTTGCAGGAGTTTCCAGTAGCCCCCGCACGGTTTGGGCATGGTTTGAAAAACTGTGCATCCAAACCGTGCAGCCACTTGTGGGCTTTATAACTTTTGATGTGGAGCTCCTATTTGGATGATTCCACCTCCAAAATTAATCCCTCTCTGTTGGTAATCGACTAGAGGAGCCTCCCCCTCCTTCCTGCTTCGATTTGGGGTGTTTTGGGGGCGATAAATCAAGAACATTTGGTGGTTCTTCAAGTTTCCTTCATTAAATATTCTATCCTTCTCTTTCACTCTTTGTTCTTGGGTTTCCTTTGAGGGTTTTCTTCCATTGAAAAACCCTAAAGTATAGAGTTTATGTTTGGTTCATTTTTCTTTGGATCTAGGGTGTGCAAATGGTCAGTGGGGCTTAGATCTCCCCTCCCTTGAAGTTTCGTTCCATTCGCACATGGTTGAGGTAGGCGTTTCCAACTTTTTCCTTTTCAGAACACTCCACATGCACTTGTGTGTTTTAATTTAATTTTTAAATGTCTTTTGAACCTATAATGTATCTATGGATTGATGTGAATGATGTCTCTGTATTGGTAGAATTTAAAAAAATAGGTTTTCAAAGGGATTTGTGTGAAATACCTAAGTTTATTGCACCTAGGGTTATTTTTTAAAACCTCATTGTTCTTTAAAGTTAAATTGGGAGTTTTTATGAAATGTTTAGCATTGATTATGGTGGGATGGTTGTTTATTATTTTTTGTCTTGATTTGGTGTGTATGGTTTGGTAATGATTTATCTTTTTAAAAGTGTCAAAATGTTGTAAAAAGGGTTTTATGGTTACAATGGGATTGTTTTATATTCTGTGAATAATGTGGATGGTTGGATGTAGTTTTAAA
Organism: Viscum album; assembly: GCA_963277665.1. Classification (NCBI taxonomy): domain Eukaryota; kingdom Viridiplantae; phylum Streptophyta; class Magnoliopsida; order Santalales; family Viscaceae; genus Viscum; species Viscum album. Next base: position 1,571,361,872 of record OY728131.1, on the reverse strand, counting down.
GAAACTGATTGGTTTTGTGGAAGTGGTTTTTGGGTGTTATTTGAAATATTAGTTTTCTAAATGTTGTTTAAAATGGAATCCCATGGGGGGATATTCCCGTTTGGATTTTGGTGTGTGTGTTTTAGAAAACGTTTGGCTTGAGGGGTTGTTTGGAATTTCACACTTGAATATGGTTTTGAAAATGATTTGGAAATGTTTTGGTAAATTCATTTGGTTGTGTAAACATAAATTCCCGTTTGGAATTGTAGCTTTAAAGGTGATGTTTTGTGTTGATTTTAGAAAAGAATGTGATTCAGAAAATGTGAATGCCCGGTTGGAAACTTAATGTGTTTTAAAAGATGGTTTGAATGCTTAAGTGATGTGATGGCTCGTTTGGCATGTTTTTAGTGTTTCATGTTTTTCCTAAAATGTGGAAAGGCTTGTTTAGAAATTTTTTGAAGAGGTGGTGTTCCTCATGGTTTTTGAAGTGATTTTTAAATGTTTTGGTTTGCTTAATTTCTCAAGAGTGGGTTTGTGATGTGAAAGTGGTGGCTTATGAAATGAGATGATTAGTGTGGTTGATAAATGGTTTATGTGGTAACATGTGATGTGTGAAATTTGATTGAGCACAAAATGGGAAGCCTGAGTATCTAGGTGGGCGGACTTGTACTAGTATGCTAGTGATCTTGTGGGGTTTGGTCCCTATTTCACATAGCAAGTTTGACGATGAAAACACTAACTAAACTATGATGATGATTTTGGGGGCAACTAGGTTATTAGTATGTTCCGTACTAGTGGCTCGTGCACGAGAAAGGATATTGTTATGGTTACTTTTCACTGAGATACGAGGTACCAGGGGCCCATAGCTAGCTAGTGCCTAGGGGTGCTCCTGTGACTAGTGCTCAATAATTATATTGAACCCCCCGTTAGCATACAGTAGGTTGGGTTGGTAATTTTAAATTTAAGTGTTTTGTATTTAATGTTACATTCTTTGAAATTGTTTTCCATTTAAATTTGTTCCATGAAAAATTGTTACTAGTAATGTTTGGGCTGGGTTTTTGTTATAAAATGATAGTTTTCTTGAAAAATGGATGGTGCCATGTGTTGGCCTTGGAAATGGGAAAGTTATGGTTGTTTAATAAAATGTGAAAAAAACTATTTTTATAATTTTATTTTAAACTAGTGTTAATGGACTGTTTTGGGAAAGGAAAGACTTGGAATCTTTTGTGATTGCCTACTGAGCTATTAGCTCACACCCTACCTATACCACTCGGTGTCGGTAGACTCGAGCTGTTCTGCAGTTTCTGGTTTTGATCAGGTTTTTCTGGTTCAAGTTATCTCCTGGAGCAGGGTGGTCTTGTGGTTGGAGGTGACCAGGAGGTCACATGGAGATCGTGTTAGTAGTTGGTTGTTTTATTTTATTGTAACTCTTGGTTCTTTCAGTGTTATTTTTATTCAGTTGTATTTTTATTGGACCGGATTGTTCTTTTTTTTGAGATTTAGTTGTGGTTAGCTCTGCTACATTTTCAATGTTGTATATTTTGATCCTATTTATTATTGGTCCAAATCATTCACTCTTGTTTTATATATGATGCCCAACACTATTTTCCAGTTTATGGCGATCAGGAACTCCCTTCGGATCATGTCGCGGACCGGGTTGGGTTAGATGGAATCCCATCTTGGTTCATGAAAAAATGGTATCAGAGGAGGTTCTTGTTATTTGGGGTGTCTGGTAGATAGAGACTAGGGTTGTCGGGACTCAGGAGGTTGGTACGGGAAGGGCGTCAGGAACCCTTTCCCATTCTAAACCTCAAGTCACCAGGGGTAGTCCGGGGTTGAGTATTGTGTCTTGTGTTGTTTTGGAATTGAAGGATGAAAATGGGGGTGAGTTGGGTTATGTTGTGGGCTTACGTGGGGTGGTGACCCATGTGAAGTCCAGGTGATCGATTCAAGGCCCTCCTAGTGTTATGCCTTACTTGGGGCATGTCTCACCACCATGTTTTCAGGCTATGCATAGTCACTATTCTCTCATTCTGGTTGTCCATTGTTGATTGGGTTTCATTTTGGTTTCAGTTGGTGTAAGTGTATATGGAAAATTAAAGTGTATTTTGAAACAAAAATGGATTTAAAAATGGAAGTGTTTTCCATGAAATGGGTTTAAATTGGGAAAGTGGGTTTTCAAACATTGAGGGTGATTTGGGTTTGATAATATTAATAGAATGTGTCCATTGGTATTACTTATGGATATTGACATGTGTGTGGGTATGTGAGCAAAGCGAGTGTTGGCAAGTGAGGATGGGTATGTGAGCAAAGTGAGTGTTGGTCTGCGCTTTTCATGTTGTTCAGAAAATTACACCCAAAAAGGTCCCAATGTTCTTAATGAGTCATGCCTAGTTCCTTTTACTTCACAGGTTTTTCCTATTTTCTATGGTGATCAAGGTTCACTTGAGGCTATGGAGTATCTTGAAAAAGTCGAGCGTGTCTTTAAGTCATTGGGAGCTACCGATGTTGTTAGCGTTCGTGCAGTTCAAAGGTTGTTTGATGGTCCGACCTTGTTCTAGTGGTGGTTGGTCTCCCCATCATTGATGGAAAGTGAGATGTTGTGGGAGGTGTTTAAGGACACTTTCATCCAATGGTTCATACCATAGGAGGTGAAGAAGAGGAATGTGGCAGATCTTTAGGATGTTTGGTAGGGCCAGTGATCCGTAAAGTCTTATGTTGAAAATTTCAGAGAGGTAGTTCCATTCTCTTTGGAAGTAGCATCAGAGGATCATATGAAGGGCCTTATCTTTGTTTGGGTTCTTTCTCCTGAAATTATAGAGAAAGTGATCTCATCTGGTGAAACTTGTTTCAAGAGGTTGGTGGATGAGGCATTAATGGATGAGCTAGTTTTTGGGGTCATCCAGTCGTTGTTGGTTCTTGTGAAGGTTCCCCATATGGAAAGTAGGGTGTGCCATGCGAATCAGTTTCTAAAAAACATTCTCTGTCGGCTCCAACTTTCAGTTCGTCAGACTGTTCGCTTGTATGTTTCCAGTGCGGCTAGTTTGGTCACTAAAAGTTGTCATGTCGTATTCCTATGAATAATTTCTATCGATGTGTCCACTGGGGTCATTTCAAGAAGTTATGTTGGGGGATTTGTCTGAAAAGGAAGTCTTGATCGGAGGATGTGTTGCTTGACTGTGAGGCATGAGATACTTCATCCATCAGAGCCCCAACCACAGGTCTCAAGGTGAAGCTCGCACACAGTCAGGAGTGACGGGGAGGGGGTGTGAAACCCAACCTAGTTTTTTCTGTGTTGGGATGAAAGTGTTTAACATATCCATGTTATTATTAACTTGATTTTGTAAGTAAACCTTTTATGGTAATGGTGTGGTTAACTAGTTCTCTTGTAACCCAAACAGGTGAGTCTATCTGAATGTTTCCTTTGAAAGTTTTCATTCTCCTTTGAGTGTGTCTTGTCTTCACATATGCCAGTTTTGGTTTTAACTTTCGGCAGTGCTCGTTTGGAGATTCTTGAGTTTTTTTAATTGGTTTATTGTGGGTTAAGTTTATTTGGTAGGGTTGCAGTTCTAGTGTTGGTAGTGTCCAACTTGTATATGGAAGTTCAAGTTTGACCCCGGTCGAGGTTTTGGTTTTCAGAGTTTCGGGAAAATTTTCCAGGTGAAGCACTGTTACTGCATGGTTAGTTAAAACCGTTTGGCCCCAGCCAAGCAGATAGAACCAATTGCACGGCCAATGCATGACCGTGCGGTAGGTCTCAAAACAGTGCGTCTTTGTGTCATTTTTGGGTGGAGGCATTGGAACGGTTGGCAAACAGTTTTGAAACTGTGCGGCCAAGCCATGCAGGGTGCCCCTTCTATCCAGTAGTTCGCGCATGGTTGGCGCACGATTTGGTAAACCGTGTATCCAAACCGTGTGTGCTATATGAAAATTTTAAATATTGAAATCCCTTGTTCTTGGTTGCAGTGAGGGTGTTGTTTTGGGTTTAAATGTTTTTCATATTAGTTGAGTTCTTGTGGTGGGGAGAACCCTCTCATGTTCCCCCTCATCCTCATCCATGCATTGTGGTTTCTTCTTGATCGGTCGGGTGTGACTTGTGGAGTGAATAGTCATCCCGGATTTTGTGGTTTCCCCTTTGTTTTTTTCGGGTATGGACTTGAGCTTTGGTTGAATTTTGGCTAGGTGACTTTCTAGGGGAAGAAAGTGTCTGTGGTTGGGAGAATTTTGACACCCCGACCACAGATACTACTTTATTTTATTCTTTCCTCAATGTTGGATCTTTTGGTTGAGGTTTGGGTTGAGTGACCAAAAAAATTACTTGTGTTTTTGTGTTTTGGTTTTCCTTTTATTCATATTATTAGTTATTCTTTTTGGGATTAAGATAAAGTTGCATGTCTGGGAGTTTGTGACATCCACAGTGTCACTACTTTGCGTTTAAAACTTTCAGGGATCTTTGAGTGAACTTACCTAGTGATTGGGATGTAATTTGAGTGTTTTAGGCCAATTTTTGGGGTTGCACGGTTTGAGCACGGCCTGGATAAATCGTGAAACCTAACCCTGTGAAGTTGCAGGAGTTTCTAGTAGCCCCCGCACAGTTGGCGCATGGTTTGACAAACCGTGCAGCCACTTGCAGGCTTTATTACTTTTGATGTGGAGCTTCAATTTGGGTGATTCGACCTCCAAAATGAATCCCTCTCTATTGGGAATTGACCAGAGGAGCCTCCCCCTCCTTCCTGCTTCGATTTGGGGCGTTTTTGGGGTGATTTATCAAGAAAGGCTGGTGGTTCTTCATGTTTCCTTCATCAAATATTCTCTCCTTCTCTTCCCTCTTTGTTCTTGGGTTTCCTTTGGGGGTTTTCTTCCATTTCCAAACCCTAAAGTCTAGGGTTTATGTTTGGTTCATTTTTATTTGGATCTAGGGTGTGTGAATGGTCAGTGGGGCTTAGATCTCTCCTCCCTTTAAGTTTAGTTCCATTCGCACATGGTTGAGGTAGGCGTTTCCAACCTTTTGCTTTTCGAAACACTCCACAAGAACTTGTGTGTTTTCATTTAATTTTTAAATGTATTTAGAACCTCTAATATATCTATGGATTGTTGCTAATGATGTCTCTGTATTGGTATAATTTACTAAAAATAGGTTTTCAAAGGGATTTGTTTGAAATACCTAGGTTTATTGCACCTAGGGTTATTGTTTAAAACCTCATTGTTCTTTAAAGTTAAATTGGGAGTTTTTATGAAATGTTTATCCTTGATTATGGTGGGATGGTTGTTTATTATTTTTGGCCTTGATTTTTTGTGTATGGTTTGGTAATGATTTATCTTTTTAAAAGTGTTAAAATGTTATAAAAAGGGTTTTATGGTTACAATGGGATTGTTTTATGTTCTGTGAATAATGTGGAGGGTTGGATGTGGTTTTAAAGAAAATGATTGGTTTTGTGGAAGTGGTTTTTGGGTGTTCCTTGAAATAATAGTTTCCTAAATGTTGTTTAAAATGGAATCCCATGGGGGGATATTCCCATTTGGCTTTTGGTGTGTGTGTTTTGGAAATTTTTTTCCTTGAGGGGTTGTTTGGCATTTCACACTTGAATATGGTTTTGGAAATGATTTGGAAATGTTTTGGTAAATGCATTTGGTTTTGTAAACATAAAGGACCATTTGGAATTGTACCTTTAAAGGTGATGTTTTGTGTTGATTTTAGAAAAGAATGTGATTCAAAAAATGTGAATGCCCGGTTGGCAACTTAAGGTGTTTTAAAAGATGGTTTAAATGCTTAAGTGATGTTATGGCCCATTTGGCATGTTTTTAGTGTTTCATGTTTTTCCTAAAATGTGTAAAGGCTTGTTTAGAAAATTTTTGAAGAGGTGGTGTTCCTCATGGTTTTTAAGTGATTTGTAAATGTTTCAGTTTGCTTAATTTCTCAAGAGTGGGTTTGTGATGTGAAAGTGGTGGCTTATGAAATGAGATTCTTGGTGTGGTTGATAAATGGTGTATGTGGTAACATGTGATGTGTGAAATTTGATTGAGCACAAAATGGGAAGCCTGGGTATCTAGGTGGGTGGACTTGTACTAGTATTCTAGTGATCCTGTGGGGTTTGGCCCCTATTTCACGTAGCAAGTTTGATGATGAAAACACTAACTAAATTATGATGATGATGTTGGGGACCACTAGGTTATGGGTATGTTCCCTAACAGTGGCTCATGTATGAGAAAGGATATTGTTATGGTTACTTTTCAATGAGATACGAGGTACCTGGGGCCCACATCTAGCTAGTTCCTAGGGGTGCTCTTGTGACTAGTGATCAATAATTATATTGAACCTCCCGTCAGCATACAGTAGGTTGGGTTGGTAATTTTAAATGTAAGTTTTTTGTATTTAATGTTACATTCCTTAAAATTGTTTTGCATTTAAAGTTGTTCCATTAAAAAATGTTACTCGTAATGTTTGGGTTGGGTTTTTGTTATAAAATGATAGTTTTCTTGAAAAATGGATGGTGGCATGTGTTGGCCTTGGAAATGGGAAAGTTATGGTTGTTTAATAAAATGTGAATTTTTTTAGAATTGTATTTTAAACTAGTGTTAATGGACTGTTTTGGGAAAGGAAACACTTGGAATCTGTGGTGATTGCCTACTGAGCTGTTAGCTCACACCCTACCTATACCACTCGGTGTCGGTAGACCCAAGCTGTTTTGCAGGTTCAGGTTTTGATCCGGTTTTTCTGGTTCGATTTATCTCCTGGAGCAGGGTGGTCTTGTGGTTGGAGGTGACCAGGAGGTTACATGAAGATTGTGTTAGTAGTTGGTTGTTTTATTTTATTGTAACTATTGGTTCATTCAGTTTTAGTTTTATTCAATTGTATTTTTATTGGACCAGATTGTTATTTTTTTAGATTTAGTTGTGGTTAGATCTGCTGCATTTTCAATGTTGTATATTTTGATCTTATTTATTTTTGGGACAAATCGTTCCCTCTTGTTTTATATATGATGCCCAGCACTAGTTTCCAGTCTGTGGGGATCGGGAATGCCCATTGGATCATGTCGCGGACCGGGTTGGGTGTCAGGTTAGATGGCATCTCGGCTTGGTTCGTGACAGGGTCACTCCTTTTTGTTTGTTCCAAAAGGATTCTTTGAGAAGTTTTGTACCCCAAGGGAGGATTATAGGTAGAAGGGAGTAATTTTGGGAGGATACTTAGGAAGACATTTTATAAACATAAAAGGTTTTAGAGGTGTGAGGAATGGGTATATGTGGGGGCCTTTTATAGGGAAGGAAAAGGACTCACTTGGAATTTCTAGAAATAAGTTAGGTGTGCACATATAATTACCTAAAAAATGTCTTAAAAAATAAAAAAAACTCAATAATGGAAGGTTTATGGACGAAATATGGATATAAAATGGATTTTTTACAAGTGTATAGGTCTTTTGGGCCCTTAATTTTAAGGTTTAGTCCCTAATTAAGCTTAATTTGGCTTAACTATTGTGATTAATTTTAATCACTTTTACTAATCATTTTGGTAAAAAATTAACATGGTATTATTGGCTTAACTTTCATTATTATAATCAGATCATTTGAGAAAACACTATTTTTAAACATAGAAGGACTTTACTAAAAATCATATCTTTTATTATAAATATGTTTTATTTATATAAATAAATTATAAAAAATATTTTAAAAGTAGTTATTACTATTCATATTACTATTTTTAATGACTAGGTTATAATTATATTATTTTAATAATTAAAACAATAAAAAGAGATGTTTTGTAGAAACCCAATGTTACGTATATCGTATGCTAACTCAGTGTTTCGTGCATCTTACATCAAGTTGGTGTTTCTTGTAACATACACAAAGTCAGTTTTGTGTGTGAAAGGAATATTTGACTTAGTTCATTTTAATATATGAATGAAAATTTAAATTTATTCGAAAAAATAGGTTCGTAAAAACTTAGGGTGTTACAGCTTTGGGGTAGAAATGCATGAAAAATAGAAAAAAATATTCTAAAATAAATGATCTTTAAAAATATGAATTCCCTAATAATTTATGAAAAAAACTAAATAAGGATTAAATAAAATGGATAAGGAAAATTACATAAAAATATTAAATAAAATGACGAAAAAATTAATTAAATAAGTAGGATGAATTCATCTTTTGAGGGAGAAAAAGTTTGTAAAAGTTTTGGTGAAAAAAGGCATGAAATATGGAAAGTAATTTTCTAAAATAAATGAACCCTGTAAGGAATAATGAAAATTAAATCAATGTTTCATTATATAAATTTTCGGTAAAATAGAGAAAGTATATCGTAACATTACCTTTATATCTTCCCAAAGGGTTTCCTTCATTACAGATTGTTCTTCCATGGGATTGGTAACATCATCATGTGCAGAAGATATAGCCTGTATGATTAGTCAGAAATTTAATTTAGATTATGTTAATGTAGTATATGAAATATAATATTATAAGGAAAAAATAGTTTATTAAAAAACATTTTTACCTTTTCGTTGAACTCTCTTTATTTTTTTAAAGGTTTTAGGGACTTGACTCCTCAATTAAGAATCCAAGTCCCCTCTTTATGGTCCCCTCTAAAGTACACGAAATTGTCTACATTGGGACTGACATAAACAGATTGTGATATCCAAATGAAAGGGTCATCCTCAAATGAATTTTCATTTGACCTGACATTTATTTTAGTCTCCAGTAGGATAGTCGAACAATCATTGACTGTTGAATTTGAGAAAAAGAAATATTTGAACTTCTTTTGATTCCATTATGAATAGATCATCTTTTCCCCCTTCCACACTGAAATTAACCTTCACAAATCCCATTTCATCAACATTCACTATAATCCTATTGTCAACCCATTTGCAACAGAAAATAAGAACATAAAATTTTGTATAATCCAACTCGTATATCTGTTCGATAATTCAAAAATATGAAATATTTTCATAAACTATATTTATGTCATTGGAACCAGATATGTGCATCGCTTCCTCCAAAAGAATAACACTAGTATTTTTCACCATATTGAAATAATCATGTTCTTTCTTATAGAATTTATAACCATTGATTACAAAACAAGTGTAAGATATAACATTTTCATTCTATCCCCTGGCTAACCATCAAAGTCATTAAAAAATGATTTTTTTATATAACTCCATATAAATTTGATCTTAGAACCATTATATAAACTATTTATTATCTGTATATGATATCCATAATTCATCCCTTAATGGATTAAAATATCTAATAATTTCTATGTGGGATTAAACCTATGGATCAATATCTTCACTATTATATAAAATGTAAAGGTGTGATTGATCTCACTCTATCAAGGTAATTGTAATAACATCTCTTCCAAGAATCCCTTTAACCATAAGGTGTTTGTTGTGATGAGACTTTGGGATACCAATGCTATCAATATCTGATTGTCAATCAGTATAAAATTCAACAACTTATTCAAAAATATATCATTTTTCAATACAACCATCTAGCTGACTTAGATTCTTGACATGCCCTTTGAAATCTTCATATACCATTAAATGGGTTACATCCATATATAATGGGCATGACCACATATTTTCACCTCTCTAACCAAGTGAACCATTAGGTGGAAAATTATATCAAATAATAATGGTGAGAAGAACATCTTTAATTCACATAATATGATGGTAACCTCCTTATTAATTATTAAAAACTCGATTAGGTTTATAAAATTACTGCATATTCTTTTGAAAAAGAAATATATTATGGTTAATGTATGCCATAAATTTTTAGGAAGAATGCAATGTAAATCAATGTAAAGCAATAGGCAATAAATATTTCATCCAAACATGAAATTCGTGTGATTTTAGTCTATGTAACTTGAAATTTTTCATTGAAATGACATTCTTGATATTTTATGAATACCGATCGAGAACTTTTACACTATTAAGGAAAAGGAAAAATTATAATTTTTCTTGTTTGGATAGAGTGTTAGAAGATGGATGAAGAAATGTTCACCCTTTAACTTTCACTGGTGTCAACTCTTCCCTTATTCCCATGTCAATCATGTCTAACGTAGCCCTGATTCCATCTTTCATTTTTCTAGGACCATTTAGTAATGTTCCAATAACACTATGAAATACATTTTTTCTACATTCATGACATCAATAAAATGTATGACGTATAAATAATTCCAATACTGTAATTCAAAGAAAATCGATCTCTTCTCCCAACCTGATTTAGTAAGGTTTTTTGGAAATGGTTTACTGAACATAATGTCAATATCTTTTACTTTATCAAACATTTGATCACCTATTAGTGTATATGATATTGTATGTTATTCGATATTCTCATTGAATGTTTTCATCCAAATTTAGGACACCCGTAATAAATTTTCTTCCACTGAGGAGAATCTACTGGATTCCATAGGTTCCCATCTTTAATTATTCTATCTTAATGCCATGTAAATTTTCTCGTGGTTTCCTAACATCCATATATTCTTCTAAACTGTGGAATAGCAGGAAATTACCATACATATTTTGAAGGAATTGATTTATTTTTCTTGTATCGATGCACACCACACTTAGGTAATTTTATGAGTGATTCATGATCCGTGAAAAAAAATATACAAAAATTTTCAAATGAAATATTTTTTAGAGACATTACTATTCAATGTAGAATTAGTTTAGTTTCATATGTTTTACATTGTAGTTTATTTTCCTTTAGTATCATATCGTTCAAGAGACCAAGTAGTACTATAAATATATAGTCACAACATCCGTTTCCAGCTTTCAAATTATATAACTTCAATACAACATGAATTGTTGTGTATTTAGTATAACTAATATATAATGGTATCTTAGGAATCCTATTTAACTTCTCAAAAACTTTGTAAAATTATTAATTTCATATTAAATTTTCATTTTCAATTATTCCCTGTGATCTCCATCATCATTTGCACTAGTATTCATATCAAATGATTTATAGACCATGGTATCATCCCAATTAGGGTGCACGTTCTATTTTCCCCCATCTTTAGTCCAAAATTTATACCTCTGATCTATTATATGACTAATAAAATTTTCTTACAACTCTTTCAGGCTAATTTTTATTGACTAATAACAACAAAAACAAGGAAAAAGGATTTTAGAAGGTTTGTATGCATGCTCTATTGAAAACTTGATAAACTATTTAAATATATCTTTATACTCTTTTGTCAAATGATTAGCGTGCATCCATTTTTGATTCATATCCATCCTATTGGTTTTATAAAATATTCATTTTTTATAATAAATAAATAAATAAACATAAGATATACATTATCAAAGGTGAAAGTTATAGATAATTCTAATAAGGGAAACCCAACATTTTATTATTGCAAAGAATTTCAGTATACTTTAAAGAAAATGGGTGATTGAATTTAAGAAAACAATCACTCCACTATGGTAGTTTTTATCCTCTGATTTCATTCAAAGGTTAATGCTACAGACAAATTTCATCCTCATCATCTCATCTCTCAAAAATGTATCATTTCATTTTGTTGTTTGTCACTCATCCTCCATTTATTGTGGGCATTCACCTATGTTGCTTGAAATATACTTACGAGTAGCCATCCATGGGATGATTAATTATCATAGTAGTAAAAGAAAAATAAAAGAGATGGGGGAAAAGTCTCAAGCAAAAAATTGAAATAATAACTATTCGGGAGATGATGCTGACGAGGATGAAAGTTGTACTCCACTATGTTCTATGAAAGTTGTAATTCCTTCCATTTGTGATAATTACACCTTTGGAACTATTTATTAACATGTGGCCTATTTAATGTAAGATTGGGGGGGGGGGCTACATTTTCTTATATGTGATTCAAGGGTTCTCTATGGGGACATGTTATGATATATGAATTATTAGGGCCTTTATGAACTATATATTTAAAAGGAGAAATACCACTTTTAATACTTTTAATTCTCTAAAAATTACTCATCCTACCTCTATTAAAATGATCCATAAAGTTTTTTTAGATCCCCTAAACAAATGAAAATAAAATATAAGAAATTAATGAGTAATAAGAAATCGAAATACAAAAAAATAATAATAAACTCTCATTCCAACAACAAAAATATATAAAAATGTATTGATAAAACATTTTAATAAATAAAGTTTCATTTCATATACATGAATGGTAATCTGAGATTACTAGGGGAGGAATCAATACATGTAGACCTAAAATGATGAATACATAAAAATAATTTCTAAAAATTATCCCAACTTATATAGAATTTAATAACCTCCATTCTATTTTTTAGAACAAGTTATGTAACGACCTAAGGAATTATTAAAATTAATATTAATAGTATATCAAATATTTGAAAACACCTAAAAATTATAATTAAATAAAAAATTCATAAGGAATGTAAAAAATAATATTAGGAAAATAATATACCTAATAATGATAAAGGTTTTAAGCATCTAAATCTTCTTAGTTGATAAATTGATTTAAGAATTGTGTCTAGACAAGTTGAAAACAAGAATTATTTTCAAGTAGATGAAGAGTTGGCTTTATATGAAAACTTCATTTTCTGGCCCATTATGGTTTCTATGGAAATTTTGGGCACATAGTATAAAACTTTAGTCATAATGAGATAAATAAAACTAATTATGGAAGATATAGAGGTTTTAAGTTAAAGGGGAGATGACCCACTCTTACAAAAATAGTTATGAAGTGATAAAAATCTTCCTATGTAAAATTTGAAGATGAATTTCAACCATTTAATGAACTATATTGAACTTGTGAAAAGTTAAACAGTTTTATGAAGGATTTTCAAAAAATTTCTAAAAACAAATATGAATGTGAATAAAGAATTAGAAATGTATTATATGAAAAAGAATGGAATGTAAGAGGAATTTATTATTGATGTCATACAAATGGATTTAAAAAATAAACATCCATTTCATATCAGATATTGGTTGTTCATCTCACATGATGGGTAAATCAATGTAATTAAAGATTTTTATGATTTTCAAAGGGTTCTTATTTTTTATAAATAGTGGATCTCTTAAGATAATTATTTTTCATTTAAAAGATGTTATAAATAAAAGGAAATGTTAAATAATGATATGGTTTTGATGTATTAGAGTAAAACATACATAGTGTTTATTATATATGTGATAAAGGAAATGCGGTGATTTTTAAGAAGTATTAATTAGTGGGTTTTCATTTCAAATGTGGCTATATTTTCACAAAGGTATATAAAACTAGACAAACCATTTTCTAATCTGGGGTCGGTAAAAATTTATGGTAATTGTGTTTGAAAGAGGAAATTGATTTGTGGTAGTGAAAAATTGACCATGTTAGATAATGATACATTTAAATACTATCTTAAAAGGTGTGGGTTGATATTTTTTTACGATGACAAGATAAAATTGATAGATATTTTTTTCTAATTAGAATGAGGAGATTTTTTATAACTAAAATAATAAATTAGAGATTTAAATGAAACAAACCTTGGAGTTTATTCACTATGATATGTATGGACCCTCAAAGTGTAAATCTATACATTGTGATAAGTATTTCATTTCACCCATTTATAATTATACTAAGATCATATGTATTATATTTTAGTCATATATATATATATATAATTATCTAAATAGAATTACAATATTAAGAAGAACTATTAAGAATGAGTTTCATTATGTGGTAAAGAAGTCTATATTAGATTATGGGGTTTAGTATATGACACAACTTTTTTTGGGTGGTAAAAAATTATATTTATATTCCTCATTAGTACAAAAAAATTGATGTTCATGGTCATTCCCTTAAAGATTTAATTTTTGATCACTCACTATTCCTACCGCATTTTTATATTTATGGTATTTTATATATATATTTTGTAAAAATGAAAAATAATGGGGATTTTAAAAATTGAATCTAACAAAATAACAAAAATAATGAAAATATAAGATTATGAAAACATTATTATCAGAAACAATGATCAATCCTTGGAGGATTTACCATTTTTATATTGGCATGCTCCTATACTTTGGGCTTCCCCTAGAGAGACTTCCTCTTGGATATGAGTGTCCAATGTTGACCATAAGAATATTCTGATGGTAAAAAAATAATTATGATAAATAAATGCAAATATATATCGCAAAACAAGTAATCAACGAGTGAGGAGGAGGATAAAATAACATACCTTGGATTGGCGATTTGAATAGTCTTAGAGAAAGTAAAGAGAGTGCCAACCCTAGAACTCATTCGAGGCTTGGATTCATTCAACCCTTGAATCGTTTGAGCCTTGGATTAAATCCTTATAATTGTTTGAGCATTAATTCGAGCCATGATTTGAGCTTAGATTCGATAAGGAGGAGAGCTGACAACAGGTGGATTCCCCAGAATGCTTCGGATATCGCAAATTTTTCACGGATGGTTAGGGTTTTTTAAATAGATTAGGATACTTTTATCATCACTTCTAAAAACTTATGATAAAGATCCTTTTTATCAATGCTAAATTAATAAGTTCTGATAAAGGCATCTTTATCAATGCTCAAAAAGCGCTCATAAATGCCATCTTTTTCAACATGAAAGTTTTAGCACTGATAAAGATTGATTTTATCAGTGCTTTTTAGCACTAATGAAGGATTTATAATTACAATTACAAATATAATTTTTTTGTAAATATAATTATATAATTATATATATATATATTCAATAAATATATATCAATATAAATATTGTAAATATATTTATATCATTATATATATATAATTATATATATATATATAATAAATATATAAAAATATAAATTAAGTAAATATATTCATTATTTTAAAAAATTTATCATAATTTTATAATTATTTAAATATATGTAATTATATATTTATAATTATATAAATACATTTAGAAAAATTATTTATTTATAATTATAAATATATAAATGTATAAATATAGTAAATAGACATTTGAAAATATATTTATTTATAAATATTTATTTAAAAAAAGGTTTTTAACATTATTAATAAATATTTAATCACAAATTCTTTTATGTCAAAAAATGAGTTAAATTGAATAATGAAAAACGAATACACTTTAACAATATTAAAAAATGGGTAAGTTTTATTAATTAAATATAAATAATTAAAAAAATATTGATATATATTGAAATAAAGATGATTACATATTGAAAATATTAAAACCTAGTAAATAAAAATATATAAATGAATAATAAAAATTGATTAAATATCCAAAAAAGTAAAAAATAAAAAATAAAAAATATTAAAAAAGAAATAATACTTAACTATGATAAAAATAAAAATAAATAAATCAAACTTACTGATAAAAGACATGATATATTAAATGTATCATTTTATAATGAAATTCTTAAATAAATACTAAAATTTGAATAAATTACATAAATATTTGGTGCATGTGTTTCTATATAAGATTTCATTAATTACATAAATATTTGTGTGTGTGTGTTTTATATAAAAATACATTAATTATGTATATGTGAAATCAACATAACATGCATTTGATATATATTAAATCGAAAAATCATACAACATTCAATTATGTCCAATAGTCGATACAATTAGTCAGTATTTTTAACTCATATTAGTTTTTAATTATAAATAATTCTTCACTAAATATATGAATATTGTAAAGCATTAATATTTTGTATTATATAAATCATATTTATATACATTCATATATATATATATTTATTTAATATATAATATTTATTAATGTTATCAATAATTATTTAATTAATCAAATGTTTAATATGTTTCTCAATTTACTTATTTTCAATTTTTATTTGTTTAATTTTCATTTTATATATATCTATATATTTAATATATACTATTTATTGGTATTAACAATTTATATAAAGGGGAATCGATTTATTCATTTTTATCAGTAATTATTTCATTAATAAATTTTTTAATATTATTTTAATAAACTCATTTATTTTTTACTTATTTAATTATTTCATTTTACATTATTAGTGCTAAAAAGGAACTGATAATGGAACCCTTTATTAGTGCTAAAAATAAAGTGCTGATAAAGGATATCTTTTAACAGTGCTAAAGAAAAAGTGCTGATAAAGTTCACCCTTTTTCAGTGCTAAGAAAAACTCAGATAAAGGGTACCTTTTATCAGTGCTAGAAAAAAGAGCTGATAAAAGGTACACTTTATCAGTGCTTTTTACTAGCGCTGATAAAGGTAAGTGTTGTTAAAGGCTTGTTTTTCAATAGCGTCATAAGGTAATTGAATATTTTACAATATTTTAATAACATAAAGACAATAAAATTACAATTTTTATTAATGTTTCTATTTCATTGAAGGAATTATCTAAAAAATATTGTGAATTGTGAGAAACAAGTCATTCCTCACATCATTGGGTCTTAGAGTTCTTTGAGAAAAAGAAAAATTTTTGTTTGTATTTTATTCCTTATTATTTATATCATTTTATTATAATTCAAGGTTTTTTTCTAACTTGTTTATATTTTTTTGTAAAGGCTAATGAATTATGTCACTCTATTTACTGAACAGAGATGTGGTTTAAAGTGAAAAGGAAGTCTGATGGTAGTTTTGTAAATGAACCTGCTAAAGATGTTCTAGTAAGTACTTTTCATTACCATTTCATGTGATTTCATTACTATAACATAATAATAATGAAATATTTATTATAACAACAAACAATCCTTAAACCCAATTAAATGGGACAGGCTACATGGATCAAATGATGCCAAATTGGCATCGTTTAATACATCTAGGCGGCCCCAATTAATTTTGTTTAAGCCTTTTTTGTTTTTATAATTTATTTTTCAATGTTAAATTTTTATGGCAATGAAATAACAATAAATGGTAATGAAAAATATATTAATTAGATAATATTATGAAGTTCAGATATTTTTGAAAATTCATTTTAGATATATTTGTATTAACATGTTAAAACTCAAGAAGTTTGGAATGTGAACCCTTCACAATCATCATCGATTTCCCAGAACGATGCAGTTGAAATTGTTTTAGGGAAGGAGCATCATATATGTGTACGAGGGATGTGTTATGGGACTACTCCATCAGCTGTATTTGGTAGGGAATCATCATCCATTACTCATACACCCAGTGGGGGTTCAAGTAGTTCCATTGATCAATAATCACAAAGAAACATTACAATATTGAAAGAAAAAGTGAAAGAACGAGCCATTTATAGGAAAAAACAGGATATGTGGCCGTTGAAAATCAACAATGGTTTAGTTTTTGTATTTTAGTGGAAGAACCATACGAACCCTGAGGAAATTTCTATCCTTATAGCTCATACTACCATGGTAAATTCTAAATTCTATAGATCATTGTCACATTGGAAAAGAACACATGCAATTTTCAAAAATAAAACTAAAATGACACTTTTATATAGAAAACACACACTTCAAGTCATGCTGATCACATCTTGTGATGGATTGATATTTGATTGATTCCTGCATGTCAAAAATGAATTATAGTTAGTTATCCTTAAGTTTGAAAACAATTTGATATCATTTTCTCAGTTTTGACTCAGTAAATAGTTTATAATGGTACCAAAAAATTTCAAAACATGTGTCGAGGGGTGAAAAGAAATAAATTGACATTGTATTTCCCCAAATTCAAAGAAAAACTATTGTATATTGATTTTTAAAATTTAGGAACTTATGACACATCATTTCAAGTTATGGTTTTCTTGGGATGACTGTAGATGCGTTTTTAGTGTTTTAAAATACTAAAACGTGCATGTAATGGTCTAAAACATAAAAAATGACCTGATATAGATGTGAAATATTGTGAAAACTACCATTGAATTATTTTTTACATGTATTCACAAACAAATTTTCAATTCAATGTCTAGTGTGGTCAGAATGATTCCGTAAACACCTTTGAAAGGTACCAAGCCATTAAAAATACATGTTGGGGGGGGGGGGGGTCAAAACTAAGAAACAAAATGTCAGATTTACCTAAAATCAGAGTAAAATATCCTTATATTGATTTTTGAAATTTAGGAACTGAAATCACATAATTGAGAGTTACGGTTTTTCCAAGATGTTTGTAAAAACCTTTGTAGTGTTTTAAAACACTAAAACGTGTGTGTTATAGTAAAAACCATAGAAAAAGACCTCAGATTGATATGAAATAATGGTGAAACTATCATTGAGTTATTTTTGAAGTGTACACATTGAAAAAATGTCAATTCGACATGTAGTGTGGTTAAAATGGCTCGATAATCACTTTTAAAAGCTACTAAAGCATTTAAAACATGTGTTGGGGGATCAAAACGAGGAAATGATGTCAAATTGTCATAAAATCAAAGGAAAATGACCATAAATTGAATTGTGAAATATAGAAATTAGCGTTACATAATTATAAGTTATTTTTTTCATGAGATGCTTGTAAACGTGCTTTTAGTATTTTAAAACACTAAAACATACATGTAATGGTCAAAACTATAGAAAATGGCCTCAACATGATGTGAAATATTGAGATAACCATTATAGATTTATTTTTGATGTGTACTCATAGAAATCACATCAATACGAAGTGGTATGTGGTTGGACCGATTTAGTAAACACTTTATATATGTATAAAACCCTTTAAAAACATGTGTCAAGGGATCAAATCTAGTAAAATGACATTAGGTGGCCCTAAAATTAGATGAAAACGACCATAAATTGATTTATGAAATGTAGGAACTGATGCTATTTCATTTTGAGTTATCTTTTTTTTTGAAATGGCTATAAACATGCTTTTATTGTTTTAGAACACTAAAACATGAGTGAAATGGAAAAACCCACAACAAATGACCTCATATTGACGTGAAATAATGAGAAAACTATCATTTAGTTATTTTTTACATGTATACGTAGACAACACATCAATTTGACAAGTGGTCCGGTCACAATAACTTGGTAAACACTTTTTAAAGTTACCAAATCCTTTAAAAACATGCGTTGGGGGTCAAAACCAAGAAAAAAGTGTTGGATTTCCTTAAAATCATAATAAAATGACTGTAGATTAATTTTTAAAATTTTGGAACCGAAGGCACATCATTTTGAGTTACGGTTTTCCTAGGATTTTTTTAAATGTGATTTTAGTGTTTTAAGACACTAAAACATGCATGTAATGGTCAAAACCATATTAGAAAATCTCATATTGAAATGAAATAATGGGAAAACCACCATCCAATTATTTTTTATGTGTACCCATAGACAACACATCAATCCGAAATAGGATGTGGTCAGAATAACTCAGTAAACACTTTTTAAAGATACTAAATCCTTTAAAAATATGTTTTGGGACATCAAAACTAAAAAAATGATGTCATATTTCCTTGAAATAAGAGGAAAAAAAATGTAGATTGATTTTTGAAATGAAGGAATCAACATCACATCATTCCAAGTTATGGTTTTCCCGGGATGGTTGTAAATGTGCTTTTAGTGTGTTAAAATAGTAAAATATGAATGTAACAATCAAAACTATAGAGAAAACCTCATATTGACACGAAATCATGGGATAACCTCCTTTGAGTTATTTTTTACATGTACGCACAGAAAACGCATCAATCTGACTTGTGGTGTGGTCGAAATGACTAAGTAAACACTTTTTAAATGTACCAAAACCATTAAATGTGCTTTTAGTGTTTTAAAATAGTAAAATATGAATGTAATGATCAAAAGTATAGAAAAAACCTCATATTTACACGAAATCATGGGACAACCACCTTTGAGTTATTTTTTACATGTACGCAAAGAAAACACATCAATATGACTTGTGGTGTGGTAAAAATGACTATGTAACACTTTTTAAATGCACCAAAACCATTAAAAACATGTGTCGGGGGGTCAAAACCCTGAAAAATACACAGTGTTTCCATTAAAGCAAAGAGAAATGACTATATATTGATTTTGGAAACTTAATAACTAACGACATGTCATTCTGAGTAAGGGTTTTCCAATGATGGATTTAAATGTGTTTTTAGTGTTTTAAAACACTAAAACATTCATGTAATAGTAAAAATCAAATAAAGAGACCTATGATGAATTTTAAATATTGAAACAACCATATTTGAGTTTTTTTATATGTACGCATAGATAACACGTCAATACGATATGCGGTGTGGTCAGAATGACTCGGTAATAACTTGTTTATGGTACCAAAGCCTTTAAAAACATGGTTCATGGGGTAAAAACCAATAAAAGGTCTCTAATTGACTTGAAATCATAGGACATAGACCATATATTTATTTTTTAAATTTTGTAACCTACAACAAGTTATTGTGAGGTATAGTTTTCTCAGGATGGATGTAAATGAGTTTTTAGTGTTTTAAAACACTAAAACATGTGTACAACAGTTAAAAATATAGAAAAAAACCTCAATTTGATGTGAAATCATGATACAACCACTGTTGAGTTATTTTTGACATGTATGAGCAGATAACATGTCAATATGATGTGTCGTGTGGTCGGAATAACTCGGTAAACACTTTTTTAAAGGTACTAAAGCCTTTAAAAATATGTGTCAGGGGTCAAAACAAGTAAAATGACATTATATTTCTCTAAAATTAGAGTACAATGACCGTAGATTGATTTTTTAAATGTAAGAATAGAAGACACATTACTCAGTGTTACAGTTTTCTCGGGATGCCTGTAAATGCTCTTTTAGTGTTTTAAAACACTAAAATGTGCATGTAACGGTCAAAACCATAGAAAAATATATTAGGTTGACAGAAATCATGACAAAACCACCTTTTAGTTATTTTTTATGTGTATGTGCAGACAACTTGTCAATCCGACATGCGGTGTGGTCAAAATGACTCGGTAAACACTTTTTAAAGATACTATAGCCTTTAAAAATATGTGTTGAGAGAGTAAAAATTGGGAAAACGACATCAGATTGACATGAAATCAAAATAAAATGACCATAGATTGATTTTTAATATAAGAATTGAAGACACGTCATTTAGAGTTACGTTTTTTTCAGGATGTCTGCAAATGCATTTTTAGTGTTTCAAAACACTAAAACATTTTTATAAAGGTCTAAACCATAGAAAACAATCTCATATTGACATTAAATCATGGGAAAACCACTATTGTGTTATTTTTGATGTTTAATCATAGACAACATGTCAATCAGATGTGCGGAGTGGTCAGAATGACTGAATGATCACTTTTAAAGGCACTAAAGCCTTTAAAATCATTTTAAGGGGTGAAAACTAGAAAAAAAACATTATATTGCTATAAAATAAGAGGAAAATGATCATATATTGATTCTTGAAATATAGGAACTGACAGAACATCATTTTTAGTTATGGTTTTCCCAGGATGTCCGTAAACACGCTTTTAGTGTTTTAAAACACAAAAACGTGCATGTAATAGTTAAAACCATAGAAAATGTCATCATATTTACATAAAATCATGGGAGAAAACCCATTGAGTTATTTTAGATGTGTACACATAATCAACACGTCAATCTGACATGCGATGTAGTTGGAGTAACATGGTGATCACATTTTAAAGTTACCATATCCTTTAAAAACATGTGTCAGGGGGTCAAAACTAGGAAAAAGATGTTGGATTACCATGAAATATAAGGAAAGCATCCACAGATTTATTTTTTATTTATAAGAACTGAAGGCATGTCATTCTGAGTTACAATTTTCCTAGGATGGTCGTAAATGCATTTTTAGTGTTTTAAAACTCAAAAATGTTTGTGTAACTATAAAAAACAATATAAAATGACCTCAGATTGATGTGAAATCATGGGAAAACCAATTATAAGCTATTTTTTTGAGTACATTCATAAAACATGTTAATCATATGTGTGTTGTAGTCATAATGACTCGGTAAACACTTTTTAATGGTACTAAAGCCTTTAAAAACATGTGTCGGGTGGTCAAAACAGGGGAAACAATTCCAAATTTCCCTAACATAAAATAAAATGACCATAGACTTATTTTTGAAATGTAGGAACTGATAGAATGTCATTCTGAGTTAGATTTTCTTGGGATGGCTGTAAACATGTATTTAGTGTTTTAAAACACTAAAACGTGCGTGTAACGATCAAAATCGTAGATACAAACTCATATTGATGTGAAATCATCGGAAAACCATTGTTAAGTCATTTTTTTAATATAGGACAAGTTTTCATGTCAAATACTTTAATTTTTTTATTAAGTAAATTTTAAGCACACCACACGTCAATTTAAAAATTAATTGGTATATTTACTTTTCCCTTTTTAGTTTCAATTATTAAATAATATATTAAATAGGTAAGTTTATGTTTTCAAAAAAAAATCTTGATATAATATTTTTTTATGTTAAAATGTATTTTTTGAGTAATTTTTTTTAAAAAAATTATGTGGAACATTTTGAATATATTATGTGTCTTTTATCTTCTACATTTCTTTTTTTAAATGTTCTAGTTTTTAATGTAGGTGAAAAATGTCCGTAGTAGGTAAGAGATTAAAAATTATGATCCATTATATTCTTTAGAAGGTTGTGATGATGGTTGTTAGTTTCTATGGTATGTTTAAATTTGATCAATGATTCTACTGTAATACTGATTTATTACGTTTAGTTTTAATTTCTATCTTTTTTTTACAGTTGATGAGATTAGGTGGTCAGTTTTAGTTAATGAGATGATGTGGAGGTATATGGATGTATAAAATATTGTGGAGTGGGCATATATTGGGGATTGGTTGTTATTGGACATGTTTTATATGTATATAAGGGTTGATTGAGGTATGGATTGACTGAGGTATATATTTCTTGAGGTTTTTCTCATTGTGGATATTTTTATATATGACTGTTGTTGTATAATTTATGTATGATGGCTTTATCATACATTAATGTTTTAGCTTATTACATGTCATTTTTTTGTATTTACATTTTTTTATTAAATAGTTTTGAAAAATAAATTTTAATTGTAATATTTAGTGGTAGTTTTTATTAATCTTCACTAAGTAAGTTAATGAAAATTTTAATTAGCGACATTTAAAATTAACTACTGCTAAAAATAATGGCTACTAAATATATTAGCAGTGGTTAGGTTCATGTTATCTATTTTTTGGGTTATTTTTTTAAAAAAATGACCGCTAAATAAAATTTAAACCATCGTTAAATTATCCAAAAGAGACACATATATAAATTGCCCATAAATTAAATAAACCACAACGAAAAGACCAGTTACCATGCAATACGTGACAATTTTGATAACTACTGCAACACAATTAGTCAGTGGTTTAAATCCTGTCTAGTTCAAGAAAAACCCACCACTAATGCCCATTTTTTTGTAGTGTACTACCATTTTTATTGGGAGACCAATGGTCATTCCAATATTGTAACATATCGACCCGGATTCCACTAAAATGGTGCCTCAATCCAGTTGGTTATAAGGCCTCAAGTAGGTCACCCATATACTAGAGGTTGTCGACCAGAAGTGAGGGCCTAGGTTGTGATAGTGGAGAGACTATACCCTCATATCAGAGTAAGAAACCAATGGAAATAACTAACAATCATACATAGTAGTAAATAAATAGAGTGTCAAGGTAATAAATAATCTGAAATATAACATGTTGTAATAATAAATGAAAAATCTATAAATTCCCAAAAGAGCTATTCCATACATATAACACTAGTCACCCACTGGGATGACCATTCAGATATAGGTAACAAATGAAACTAAAATAAAAGTATAGGTCACTACCACTAACTCCAATATAAGCCACCTACCCCGTATCTAGACACTCTCGAACTACAACAACCTGATCATAAGAACCCACTAAAGCAGCTCCTCTTGATCCTGCAACTCTGGGCTTCATCCCTATCTTCCATGAAAACTGTGCTCAACCTAAAAAGAATACATAATGTCTACACATACACTAAGGTGCATGTGTAGGGGTAAGAACTAATCTCAGCTAGCCACCCCGATAATGAACCTATATACTACGCTGATATAAGTGTATGAAAAAGAAAAATTCTCAGCCTAGCTGAGACATAACTAAAAATATAATTAAAACCAATGACCTGAAACCACTGTTGAACCCCAGGTCTGTGATCTTGTTCAACTAAAAAAGTGCCACCATAGATTCCCATATCTATATATGTATACTTGTATAGTCCCATACCTATGAATATATACATAAATATTAATATTATTGTTCAATTGAAAGAAATAACATAAAAACCAATAACAACTGATCCTTGGGTTAGTAATCACGATTGCTTGGACATTATGTTCAAGGGAATTGAGATGGATGTCATGTTACTCAATCCATGTAACATTAAGTCAATATCTAGGTCTATAATCCTAGTCGACGTATACCTTCTTCGACCATTTGCAGAAATATCTCTGAGCAAGCTACATCACTAGAGGGGGATACACGTCCTACACCTGTGTTCACCCGTACTTGCCTCCAATCACTGAACACTGGATTTCAGGGAAGTACATGCGGTCATCATGTAAATGTTCACTAATCTAGATGTAATGATTCCTAGACCATGTAATTACGGTCTAATGTATGAGCACTAGGTATCAGTCTATAGGAAGTCACAACATTCAGAACTCAGATAATCCATAAGGGTCTGAACCTTAGGTGATTTGAAAGGATAACTCACTAGTAAGACGCCATGTCCACCCCTAGAGCCTCTAATATGGGAGAGAGTAATCATCCCTATCATTCAGAAGAGAATAATCATTCTAGGTATCCAATGATATGAGAACAATGTCCAACACCACGATCAAGTATCCAATCAAGGAGAGTGTAATTATTTATGAGTATAATCATATTGAGGAGAGCATAATCATCCTCATAACATATTAAACCAAGGAGAGTGGAATCATCCACATCAATCGGGAGAGTGTAATCATCCTCAAGTATCATTATTAGGGATAACATTCCCATATATCATAATCATGGTCTCAATAACCAGATTTCATGAAACACCTCTAGACATCCTAGTAATATAATAATCAAATATATGGATCAATAGCCAAATCCCTGGTAGTACCTTAGGGTATACTAATAAACATATAAAATAATAGGTAAAAAGAAATATCCTAGTAAAGCATGACTGGGCATCCCAACAATCCTGGCGGATCCCAAGAAAAAAATCTGGGCATCCCAAAATAAATAAGACACATCGCATTAGGCTTAAAAGCCACCAAACATAAAACACCTCAAGCTAACATTACAACATCAAAAATAAACATGTGAAGGTATAAAAAAATATTGAGAGTTGTCGAACACCTAAACCAACACTATATCTACATCCACATGGTCTTACAAGTTCAGAACGGGTTCTAAGGGGACACCCACTACCATCTATATCCAAACCTAATGTATTAACTCAAGGTTGGTCCAATAATGGTAACCCACGAGGTACCTCAATCCAAACCATGATAGGCACCCTACTTAAGAGCCTCAAGTTAAATACATAAGAAAAGGAATCCTCCTTGGGGTCCTTATCAATAAGTTATGAGATAAAATATACATAAGATCCTATAACTCCAAGAAAACAGAGGCATCTGACAAGGGATACTCAAAATGGTACTTTGGAAAAGACGTCCTACACAGGACCCTTGAGATAGCATAATAAGTATAAACATCCTATCAGGGGTCCTCAGAATGTTACACATGAAAATGGATCCTAAAGGGGACTCAATAGATCAGATCGTAAGCAAAAAAATCCCTCAAAGGATCCTTAGGAAATATAAATAAGATAGAGGTATCCTAAAAATGATTCTCTAGGTCGAAACATAATAAGAGGAAACCTAAAAAGGACCCTGAGAACATCAAGTCTCATGACCTCCTAGATTGGAAGGGAATATCTCCCAATGGAGACATCCTCAAAGGAAAGATATGAAGGAAACAACCAAGAGAGAAAGATCATAGACCACCTCAAATTAGGGTCTCAAACTAGGTTGGTTTGAACACCCAATCAATCACTCTCACTTCAAGTCTCTCTTAGGAGATGACTGAATTCAATTACTGGAGGAAGAAACTCTCTATTAAAAAAATCCCAAAGTGCCACATAGGATTCCTTAAAACACCCCACAGATCATACCATAATGATCCCTGTAAAAATATACTCATATTGGACTACTCATGGTCCAATTATGAATCTCTGGAAACAATATATGAAAAACCCTAAAAGGGTAGCAAAGGAGGAGTACACGACATGTTACCCTGGTACACGACGCATACCCTCAAAGCACCACTTGGGAATTCAGTTCCTTCAAACTAGGAATGTAAACACCCTAGGTATATGGCATGTGAATCAGATATATAACATGTACTCGATATGAGGTACCTACCCGTGCCCCTCAACTAGCCTGGCCATGTACTTGGGAAGGCTGTGTACTTTTACATGGCGTGAAACTCACATGGGGTCTGGCCGTGTAGTCTACATAGCCACGTACCCCTACACAGGAAGCATGGTTGGGTACTCAACTACACGACCAAGACCTAGTGCATGGTGTTTACACCCTAATACATGGAATGTACTTTTAAAACTTCATCATCCCCCGATGGGAAGATCACATGAAATGTCACCCTAAACCACATACTGTGTAGCCTGGTTTTCTCAAATGGAAAACCTACAGATCACCCAAAACCACCATTTTCACCCCCCAAATCAACTGATTGGGCCTCAAGGGGCCATAAGAAAGTATCATAATGGGTTTAAAACTTAAAAATTACGAATATAATGATATTTATAGTAAATATCAAAAACATCCTACCTTTGGGTAGAAACTGTTAAAGCTTCACCCATTTTCACAGTCTATGATTATCGCACGCCGATCCAACACATCGAGAGTTCCGAGACGGTATCACCATTCCTCCCTCTCTCTCTTTAACTCTTCCTCTCCTTATCCTCTATTGGTCATGTGGTGAAGGAGACCATGAAGGGTCGTACGTGATAAGAAAGAGGAAGAAAGAAAGGAAAGAAAAATAAAAGAAAGTAAAATGGAATAAAAAGGAAAAGGGGTCCCCCAACCAACCCCGATGCCCGACATGGATTTATGCCCCACCTAGGAAAAAATATCCATTTTGCACTCAATGGGAAAGACATAATCTTAATCTAATGCTCTGTTAAAAATATACGATCGAATGAATCTACATGAATAAATTAATATTTATTTATTTAAATATTAAATATTAATTATTCCACTAATATTTGAACATCTTGGATTTCCACCAACTCTTGTATTAGTGTAAAAATCATATTCCGAGACCAATGGATTTGTTATAAAAATTATCCAAGATAATATGATTAGGTAAAAAGACCATTTTAGCCCATATAAACATTTGAAAGCAAAAACTAAAATTTTTATTCAAAATTTCAGTCTAAAAAAACACAAGTCATTACAACCTACCCACCATAAACCTTCTTATCCCTAAGAATCTTGGTGGTAAAACTAGTAGCCATTTTTTCAACTAGAGAATATACAAAAAGAATCTATCAGGACTATCCAACAACTAGTCTCATGGAAGAAATAACTATCTCCTATAAAAAATAAATTTAACCGTGACTGATTTGGTACTTCACACCATAAGAATACCCTTATCATTGTTTCAAAACAAACTCTGAGCTCAATCACCCATGGAAAATGTTGAAGTTCAACTAAAAATGTGGTTCACCACCCTTAAATGACCACTGATGCACTCCACACCATAGGGATTACCTTACAATTCTCCTCGAGTGAAACCTCAATAAGTTTCCTTCTTCAAATATGGAAGAATATTTAGAAATAAAAGGACCTCATCATAGAGTTGAAACTCTCGTAAAATACTCAAGATGAATTCAAGATAGGGAATGACCATATCTAACTAGTAGTATACTAAGATTCTACAGAAGGGTGAGTACAGATCCCTATGAGCCATGCTCATAACAAAACATGCTAACCATCGTACAATAACCCCTCCACTTTTGATATCACCTCTACCATGGAGGGACATTTGTCAAATTATCTACAAATCCTAGGAAACAAAACCCCTAGAAATACTTTGAAACCATAAATCCTTGGCTCTCACTCGTCCACTCACCGATTATGATTTAATGGAACCATGCACAAACAATATATACCTTTATCATCTAACTCGTACTCGAGTGTTTTTTCCATTACAAGGATAATCTAGTTGTGCTACAAGATATTCTAGTTTCATTAATCCAGAAGCTCCCTTGGAATTCCTCTTTAAAATAGAGCAACTCACCTTTGTAACAGTTTATTCCATGACTTCCATTCACCTAGTTTCATTCTAGTTATGAACATCTACCCACACTTTGACTACATTAGAAATAACTGAAACAATGGTCAACCAATCCAGGAACCCAGACATTCCTTCCCATAAAATCCAGTATTGAAATTAAATCCCCTTATTTTCTTTCCAAAAGATGAAGGCATCGACATGACCATAATGAAAAACTCGAGTATCTACTGTTCATTGAACTCAAAATGAACATATAACTATCTCACTACTTAAAAAGGTATTCAAAAACACTAGAAAACCTCTACTACTCTAGTTTCCCTTGAAAAAAAATAGATGTAAACCTATAAGGGTTTAAGTGAAACTACAACCCTCTCAGTCTCCCACCTATCCCTACATAACAAGTCTCACAACTGGGTCACAAGTTCTAACCACCAAGTCCAAAAGATCATACCTCTCTAAATAAGGTAAAGACCACAAATACCTACAAGGTTCAAAACTAAAAACACGACCTATAAGGGCCTAATCCTCATCGAGAATCCTTAGAGGAACTTCTCCCCAGAGGCCATGATACAAACAATGAAGAGGGGATAAAATGACACTCACTGGGAATCTGTATACAGTAATACCCACTTGAGGTCCAATTCACAATAAAATTCCTAGTAACTATCGACATCATAATTAGTGATTCGACTAGGCAACCATGTCCTGAGAAACAACACCCAACAAGGGTTACAATATAAAGGAATCACATTCCATATCAACCTACTAGGGTCACTACACCTCCCATGCATGTGGACCGAGTCATCAGCCTCAACACCAACCCCTAAATGTAGATCCACATTGTAGAGACCCTAAGCTTGACGTACATGGAAATTACATTACTTTTGCGAAATACATAATACATAACAAAAACAGACACACAAGGACCATAATAGTTTAGTGTCTTTGGAAACTTGGAATATAAACTTCTAATCATGTTGAAATATCTTTAACAACTCCCATAATGATCTTCCCCTTTTTGTTTCCTTACCTAAAACCTTTCTTTATTTCCGGGGGAAAATAAAACATAAAAAGGGTGAGCTCAAATGCTCAGTAAGGGAAAACATAGATAACATAAAACAATCCATAAACATTTGGAAGCAAAAACATGAACATGAAATTTAAACATCAAAATATTGAGCAAAGACATAAATCGTGGAAGTACGTAAGGCATATATCATAACGAAACATCAACCATGATAAAATATAATGGGAATAAAACATGTAATTGTGGAAACCATTCAGCACATGTTATGATTTCCATAGTAGCCAAGGCATTTCTGCCAAGACCATCTTAGTGGACAAATTCCCTTTCTGAATCGAGTTCACTCCTCATTCCAGTCCTATAACACTAAACCGGATTAACTTACCTTTCTAGCCATGTCTCTCTCATGAGATATATATCTTTACCCAATGCATTATAGGGAGATATAGGTCCCACCCATCTCATAATGAAATCATTCTTACTTGTGCCACAACATAAAAATAAATCATTCATCACAACCCAAAGAATAAAATGGGTTTCATAAACATCATTCCATCATCACATAATCCATATAAAAGAAATGGATATCATTTCATAATAAGAAAATTGAAACCATGGGAATCATAGATACATTTTACTTGAAACACTCACATATTAAATAATGTCATCTTAGATGAAAAAATTGTTTTGATAAAACACTTGAAATGAATTCTTGAGGAAAATATCCTTTCTTCTTCAAAATCATTTTATTTTCACAAAATGCCATGAAATTTTAAAATTAAAGTATTTTGTTGAAAATATTCATAAAACCTTGTATAGTATTCTTCATGAAAATGAGGCGTTATGAAACTGTAAAAATCCATTCACGCCGTAAAAGTTTAAAATAACATTCTTCTCGTACTTTTGTCAGAAAAGTCAAAAAGTACCTCGTATGGTAAACAAAAAAAAGATTCATTACATACCATGTAGTAAAAGTCAAAATGGGTAAAAAGGACTTTAAACATACATGAAAACACTTTTATAAAACATGGAAATGGATGATAGAAGTTACCCCAGTAAATACTTACGAATAAGAAATCTCGGGTAAAAATGAGATTTGCAAAATTATCCCTTACCTTAGGTCCGATATGCTTCGTACGTATCCAAACCTCCTGTATAATGATTTAAATAATTTCATTGACTTATTAAAGAATCATATTCATTTTTATTATATCATATATGGTTCACTTATGACTTTATATTACGCGTTCTTTTGTAAATTCATGTTAAAGTAGCGTTTTGGGTAAAATCGTTTCATTTGTCGTTCGTGTTTTAACTTGTAATTATTCATATGATTACTTAGATCATGATTAATTACATCCAGAATGTAAAACATTATTTATATATAATATATATTCATAATATAAATATATATAATGGATCGATAAATGGAAAGAAATACACCGTTCATGGAGACGGTAGGCCGTACTTACGCATGAACGTTGTTTTCGTTTCCTTATTGAATTGAATGGAATTAAGTAGATGAAATAAATATATATATACATAAAAACATTAGCATTATTATGTCATATATTTAATGATTACTTATTATATATACTTTATAATCATTCTTGAATGGTTATCATGGAGAGTGAATCTCATCGCGTCGTGGAGACGGTATTCCGTACGTACACACGAGCGATGATATCGTTCCCATGATCGTTGAATTGTATTAAAGTGTATGTATAATATTACAGAATCAATATCACTTTACAATAATCATATATATTCATTACTTTCACCATTATACCCATCCAAGTAAGGTGGTGGTGGAAAATAGATTACACCACGGCGTGGAGACGGTATTCCGTACGTAAGCACACGCGGTGATTTCGTTTTCCGTAGGATGGATAGATGGTGAAATATGATTGTTTCATACTTATAATAACATATAAGTATATCAGTGATACTTATTTTATTACTTCATAATGAAACAACTAAAGAAGAATAAGTGGAAGAAGAAATAAAGTTGAAAGAATCGGTAACGGACATTACCTCTTCTTTGAAGCGCCTCTCTGAGACCTCCTCTTAGGGCACTAAAATTGGTTTTTGAAGAAGACCAGAACCTATAGGATGTTTATAGGGAAGTGTAGAAGATAAATTGGAAGGGTTTTTCCGAGCTTTAAGGCTCAAAGTGGTGTGAGGAATAGAGGAAGAGAGGGAGGAGGTGCCCTTTTATAAGGGAGGAGAGGGGCACCTTTGGAAAAACTAACAATATTATTTTATTATAATGTCATATTTGGTTTTTAATAGCTCCAAATTAATTTATTTCGAAGCTAATGCGGGTATGGGTCGCAATCCTCTCATCCAATATAATTTAGACAAGTTTAGGTTTCTATTTTAACCTTATCATTTAGATTTAACCTTAGGTTAAATAATTTTACTTTTACCGTGTCTTCTTGTTTTCCTACACTATAAGGTTAATAAACTTACTATAAAAAATCCAAAAGAACCCCAAGTTGTTTATTATTAATATATATAACCTTATCTAAGTCATTTGGCCGAACCTTAGATTTTTAGGAATAAAATAACAATTAATAATATAATATTTGTTTTAAAAACTATTTTATGTCAATTTTGACACTATTTGGTACTTGATTTTTATAAAAATTATAACAGAATGATTAGTTCGAAAAAAGTTACTTACATCAATAATAACATGTCATATTAACCTATAAAATTAGTGTAATTCATTAAAAGTCTCAAATTACATTTATTTGGGTATTTATAACATCAATTATGTCAATATTTCATTAATAAGATAATTACTACATCATCTTTGTGTCAAAAATAAATTAAATTATTTAATGTCTAAAAATTATAAATTAAATACCATTATGTATGAAATATATTTATCTTTCTAATGAATATTTATAGTCGAATTTATCTTATGTATAACCATATATTAAAAATTATTTACTTATTAAACTTTGATTTTAACTTTTTTAACCCTTCTTTAAATAAATTAATATTAAATGTCCTAATTTAATCCAAGTGGGCCTAGATGGTCATATTTTATTTCTAAGGTTGTTTTTGGTCGAATTACACTTGTACAATAGAATTAGGACTTATGTTAGGGTAATAATAATATCATTTTGACCTTTAATTACCCTATTTATTTTTAACCGTGGTAAATAAAAGTAAAAAGTTACTATTCACCAAAAAATATTTTCATGTCATTGAACCACATTTTAGTCCTTGATATTAACCGTGTCTCTCGGATTTTCGAAATTCAATTCACATAAGTGGTAAAATTCAATTTAAATGAAAAAGTCAGTTTTTTATCTACCACTAAGTGGTTTCACTATTCATCGAAAATTGAAGTTTTTCAGAAAAATACCAAAAATTCATCCTAAGCATTATTTGATATTCCAAATTCAAAATTGATTTCTATTTTTCAAAATTCAAAACATAGAAGTGGCATTAATTAATTTTAAAATTAATTCCCGTTATCAAAAAAAATAGTGTGTTTTTAAGAAACAATTACTATCAAAAGATTGATACTTGTTTATATCCAATTTCAAAGTGAAATTAATTCCAATGACCAACATTGGATTAAATGGTAAAAATATATTCTAATTACACTTTAAAACCAATTAAAAAGATAATCTAACCATATAAATTATTGCGATGAAAAACGTTGTTTTTAATTAAAATATAGCGTGTTTTTACTATTCATTAAAATATTAAAGTTATCAGAATAATATGAAAAATTTATCCAAAGTAAATTTTTATATCCTAATTCCAAAGAAAAATTTTATTTTGTCAAATTGAACTTATATACATGTCAAACAAAATATTTAAGGTGGGTGTGCCATCAAAAGGCGATAAAACTACATTTTTTTGAAAAATACTTATTTTACTCGAAAAATTGATTTTGTTCTCATACCATGTTTTAGAAAATGTGTAAGATGAAAAACAATGTTATAAAATTCAAAATGTAGTCAATACTATTCATAAAGGCTATTTCATAATAATATTATAACCATATATTATTGTTTAGTGAAACCTGGTATTGCGTACAACACATGCTATCGAGGAATGTCGTGATTTCGTGTAATGCAAGCCAAGTCAGGGTTGCGTGTTGTGCAAGACTCCTCCATTGTTTTGTATAACAGAATCCAAAAATATTTCATTTATACATTGAATATATATATATTTATATATATACACTCAATGTTTCGTAGAATAACTACTATCAAAATTGTGTATAACATGATCCAAGAATAGTGTTGTGTATACTGCAAGCTCATACGGTGTTGTGTATAGCACAAGGAAATCTTGTTGTATCTTAAACACAAGACATCAATGAAATTAAAAGAATATTTTTCATAAAATCTCGGGGTGTTACAGTGTTTCCATTAAAGCCAAGAGAAATGACTATATATTGATTTTGGAAATTTAATAACTAACGACATGTCATTCTGAGTTAGGGTTTTCCAATGATGGATTTAAATGTGTTTTTAGTGTTTTAAAACACTAAAACATTCATGTAATAGTAAAAATCAAATAAAGAGACCTATGATGAATTTTAAATAATGAAACAACCATATTTGAGTTTTTTATATGTACGCATAGATAACACGTCAATACGATATGCGGTGTGGTCAGAATGACTTGGTAATAACTTGTTTATGGTACCAAAGCCTTTAAAAACATGGTTCATGGCGTAAAAACCAATAAAAAGGTCTCTAATTGACTTGAAATCATAGGACATAGACCATATATTTATTTTTTAAATTTTTTAACCTACAACAAGTGATTGTGAGGTATAGTTTTCTCAGGATGGATGTAAATGAGTTTTTAGTGTTTTAAAACACTAAAACATGTGTGTAACATTAAAAAATATAGAAAAAAACCTCAATTTGATGTGAAATCATGATACAACCACCGTTGAGTTATTTTTGACATGTATGAGTAGATAACATGTCAATATGATGTGTCATGTGGTCGGAATAACTCGGTAAACACTTTTTTAAAGGTACTAAAGCCTTTAAAAATATGTGTCAGGGGTCAAAACAAGTAAAATGACATTATATTTCTCTAAAATTAGAGTACAATGACTGTAGATTGATTTTTTAAATGTAAGAATAGAAGACACATTACTTAGTGTTACAGTTTTCTCGGGATGGCTGTAAATGCTCTTTTAGTGTTTTAAAACACTAAAATGTGCATGTAACGGTCAAAACCATAGAAAAATATATTAGGTTGACAAAAATCATGAGAAAACCACCTTTGAGTTATTTTTTATGTGTATGTGCAGAAAACTTGTCAATCCGACATGCGGTGTGGTCAAAATGACTCGGTAAACACTTTTTAAAGATACTATAGCCTTTAAAAATATGTGTTGAGAGAGTAAAAATTGAGAAAACAACATCAGATTGACATGAAATCAAAATAAAATGACCATAGATTGATTTGTAATATAAGAATTCAAGACACATCATTTAGAGTTACGTTTTTCTCAGGATGTCTGCAAATTCATTTTTAGTGTTTCAAAACACTAAAACATTTTTGTAAAGGTCTAAACCATAGAAAACAATCTCATATTGACATTAAATCATGGGAAAACCACTATTGTGTTATTTTTGATGTTTACTCATAGACAACATGTCAATCAGATGTGCGGAGTGGTCAGAATGACTGAATGATCACTTTTAAAGGCACTAAAGCCTTTAAAATCATTTTAAGGGGTCAAAACTAGAAAAAAAAATATATTGCTATAAAATAAGAGGAAAATGATCATATATTGATTCTTGAAATATAGGAACTGACATAACATCATTTTTAGTTATGGTTTGTCCGGGATGTCCGTAAACACACTTTTAGTGTTTTAAAACACAAAAACGTGCATGTAATAGTTAAAACCATAGAAAATGTCATCATATTTACATAAAATCATGGGAGAAAACCCATTGAGTTATTTTATATGTGTACACATAATCAACACGTAAATCTAACATGCGATGCAGTTGGAGTAACATGGTGATCACTTTTTAAAGTTACCAAATCCTTTAAAAACATGTGTCCGGGGGTCAAAACTAGGAAAAAGATGTTGGATTACCATGAAATATAAGGAAAGCATACATAGATTTATTTTTTAATTATAATAACTGAAGGCATGTCATTCTGAGTTACAGTTTTCCTGGGATGGTCGTAAATGCATTTTTAGTGTTTTAAAACTCAAAAATGTTTGTGTAACTGTAAAAAACAATATAAAATGAGCTCATATTGATGTGAAATCATGGGAAAACCAATTATGAGCTATTTTTTTGAGTACATTCATAAAACATGTTAATCATATGTGTGGTGTAGTCATAATGACTCGGTAAACACTTTTTAATGGTACTAAAGCCTTTAAAAACATGTGCCGGGTGGTCAAAACAGGGGAAACAATTCCAAATTTCCCTAACATGAAATAAAATGACCATAGACTTATTTTTGAAATGTAGGAACTGATAGAATGTCATTCTGATTTAGATTTTCTTGGGATGTCTGTAAACATGTATTTAGTTTTTTAAAACACTAAAACGTGTGTGTAACGATCAAAATTGTAGATACAAACTCATATTGATGTGAAATCATTGGAAAACCATTGTTAAGTTATTTTTTAAATATAGGACAAGTTTTCATTTTAAATACTTTAATTCTTTTATTAAGTAAATTTTAAGCACACCACACATCAATTTAAAAATTAATTGGTATATTTACTTTTCCCTTTTCAGTTTCAATTATTAAATAATATATTAAATAGGTAAGTTTATGTTTTCAAAAAAATCATGATATAATATTTTTTAATGTTAAAATGTATTTTTTTGAGTAATTTTTTTAAAAAAAATTATATGAAACATTTTGAATATATTCTGTGTCTTTTATCTTCTACATTTATTTTTTTAAATGTTCTAGTTTTTACTGTAGGTGAAAAATGTCCATAGTAGGTAAGAGATTAAAAATTTGGATCCATTATATTCTTCAGAAGGTTGTGATGATGGTTGTTAGTTTCTATGGTATGTTTAAATTTTATCAATGATTCTACTGTAATACTGATTTATTACGTTTAGTTTTAATTTCTATCTTCTTTTCTGTTACAATTGATGAGATTAGGTGGTCGGTTTTAGTTATTGAGATGATGTGGAGGTATATGGATGTATAAAATATTGTGGAGTGGGCATATATTGGGCATTGGTTGTTATTGGACATGTTTTATATGTATATAAGGGTTGATTGAGGTATGTATTGACTGAGGTGTATATTTCTTGAGGTTTTTCTCATTGTGGATATTTTTATATATGATTGTTGTTGTATAATGTATGTATGATGGATTTATCATACAATAATGTTTTAGCTTATTACATGTCATTTTTTTGTATTTACATTTTTTTATTAAATAGTTTTGAAAAATAAATTTTAATTGTAATATTTAGTGGTAGTTTTTATTAATCTTCACTAAGTTAATGAAAATTTTAATTAGCGACATTTAAAATTAACTACTGCTAAAAATAATGGCTACTAAATATATTAGCAGTGGTTAGGTTCATGTTATCTATTTTTTTGGGTTATTTTTTTTTAAAAAATCACCGCTAAATAAAATTTAAACCATCGTTAAATTATCCAAAAGAGACACATATATAAATTGCCCTTAAATTAAAGAAACCACAACAAAAAGACCAGTGACCATGAAATACGTGACAATTTTGATAACTGCTGCAATACTATTAGTCAGTGGTTTAAATCATCTCTAGTTCAAGAAAAACCCACCGTTAATGCCCATTTTTTTTAGTGTATTTCCATTTTTATTGGGAGACCAATAGTCATTCCAATATTGTAACATCTCGACCCGGATTCCACTAAAATGGTGCCTCAAGCCAGTTGGTTATAAGGCCTCAAGTAGGCCACCCATATACTAGAGGTTGTCGACTAGCAGTGAGGGCCTAGGGTGTGATAGTGGAGAGACTATACCCTCATATCAGAGTAAGAAACCAATGGAAATAACTATCAATCATACATAGTAGTAAATAAATAGAGTGTCAAAGTAATAAATAATCTGAAATAGAACATGTTGTAATAATAAATGAAAAATCTATAAATTCCCAAAAGAGCTATTCCATACATATAACACTAGTCACCCACTGGGATGACCATTCAGATACAGGTAACAAAAGAAACTAAAATAAAAGTATAGGTCACTACCACTAACTCCAATATAGGCCACCTACCCTGTCTCTAGACACTGTCAAACTACAAAAACCTGATCATAAGAACCCACTAAAGCAGCTCCTCTTTATCCTGCAACTCTGGGCTTCATCCCTATCTTCCATGAAAACTGTGCTCTACCTAAAAAAGAATACATAATGTCTACACGTACACTAAGGTGCATGTCTAGGGGTAAGAAATAATCTCAGTAGGCCACCCCGATAATGAACCTATATACTACGCTGATATAAGTGTATGAAAAAGAAAAATTCTCAGCCTAGCTGAGACATAACTAAAAAGATAATTAAAACCAATGACCTGAAAACACTGTTGAACCCCAGGTCTGTGATCTTGTTCAACTAAAAAAGTGCCACCATAGATGCCCATATCTATATATGTATACTTGTATAGTCCCATACCTATTAATATACACATAAATATTAATATTCTTGTTCAATTGAAAGAAATAACATAAAAACCAATAACAACTGATCCTTGGGTTAGTAATCACGATTGCTTGGACATTATGTTCAATGGAATTGAGATGGATGTCATGTTACTCAATCCATGTAACATTAAGTCAATATCTGGGTCTATAATCCCAGTCGACGTATACCTTCTTCGAACATTTGCAGAAATATATCTGAGCAAGCTACATCACTAGAGGGGGATACAC
This sequence comes from Viscum album, assembly GCA_963277665.1. NCBI lineage: Eukaryota > Viridiplantae > Streptophyta > Magnoliopsida > Santalales > Viscaceae > Viscum > Viscum album. Next base: position 1,571,323,747 of record OY728131.1, on the reverse strand, counting down.
GTCCTACACCTGTGTTCACCCGTACTTGCCTCCAATCACTGAACAATGGATTTTAGGGAAGTACATGCGGTCATCATGTAAATGTTTACTAATCTAGATTTAATGATTCCTAGACCATGTAATTACGGTCTAATGTATGAGCCTGAGGTATTGGTCTATAGGAATTCACAACATTCAGAACTCAGATAATCCATAAGGGTCTGACCCTTAGGTGATCTGAAAGGATAACTCACTTGTAAGACGCCATGTCCACCCCTAGAGCCTCTAATATGGGAGAGAGTAATCATTCCTATCATTCAGAAGACAATAATCATTCTAGGTATCCAATGATATGAGAACAATGTCCAACACCACGATCAAGTATTCAATCAAGGAGAGTGTAATCATCTTTATCCCTCGGGAGAGTGTAATTATTTATGAGTATAATCATATTGAGGAGAGCATAATCATCCTGATAACATATTAAACCAAGTAGAGTGGAATCATCCACATCACTCGGGAGAGTGTAATCATCCTCAAGTATCATTATTAGGGACAACATTCCCATATATCATAATCATGGTCTCAATAACCAGATTTCATGAAACACCTCTAGACATCCTAGTAATATAATAATCAAATATATGGATCAATAGCCAAATCCCTGGTAGTACCTTAGGGTATACTAATAAACATATAAAATAACAGGAAAAAAGAAATATCATAGTAAATCATGACTGGGCATCCCAACAATCCTGGAGGATCCTAAGAAAAAAATCTGGGCATCCCAAAATAAATAAGACACCTCGCATTAGGCTTAAAAGCCACTAAACATAAAACACCTCAGGCTAACATTACAACATCAAAAATAAACATGTGAAGGTATAAAAAAATATTGAGAGTTTTTAAACTCCTAAACCAACACTATATCTACATCCACATGGTCTTACAAGTTCAGAACGGGTTCTAAGGGGACACCCACTACCATCTATACCCAAACCTAATGTATTAACTCAAGGTTGGTCCAATAATGGTAACCCACGAGGTACCTCAATCCAAACCATGATAGGCACCCTACTTAATATCCTCAAGTTAAATACATAAGAAAAGGCATCCTCCTTGGGGTCCTTATCAATAAGTTATGAGATAAAATATACATAAGATCCTATAACTCCAAGAAAACAGAGGCATCTAACAAGGGATACTCAAAATGGTACTTTGGAAAAGACGTCCTACACAGGACCCTTGAGATAGCATAATAAGTATAAACATCCTATCGGAGGTCCTCAGAATGTTACACATGAAAATGGATCATAAAGGGGACTCCCTAGATCAGATCTTAAGCAACAACATCCCTCAAGGGATCCTTAGGAAATATAAATAAGATAGAGGTATCCTAAAAAGGATTCTCTAGGTCGAAACATAATAAGAGGAAACCTAAAAAGGAACATGAGAACATCAAGTCTCATGACCTCCTAGATTGGAAGGGAACATCTCCCAAGGGAGACATCCTCAGAGCAAAGCTATGAAGGAAACAACCAAGAGAGAAAGATCATAGACCACCTCAAATTAGGGTCTTAAACTAGGTAGGTTTGAACACCCAATTGATCACTCTCACTTCAAGTCTCTCTTAGGAGACGACTGAATTCAATTACTGGAGGAAGAAACTCTCTATTAAAAAAATCCCAAAGTGCCACATAGGATTCCTTAAAACACCCCACGGGTCAGACCATAATGATCCATGTAAAAATATACTCATATTGGACTACTCATGGTCCAATTATGACTCTTGGGAAAAAATATATGAAAAACCCTCAAAGGGTAGCAAAGGAGGAGTACACGACATGTTACCCGGTACACAGCACATACCCTCAAAGCACCACTTGGGAATGCAGTTCCTTCAAACTAGGAATGTAAACACCCTAGGTATAAGGCATGTGAATCAGATATATAGCATGTACTCGACACGAGGTACCTGCCCGTGCCCCTCAACCAGCCTTACCATGTACTTGGGAAGGCTGCGTACTTTAAATGGCGTGAAACTCACATGGGGTCTGGCCGTGTAGTCTACATAGACACGTACCCCTACACAGGAAGCATGGTCGGGTACTCAGCTACACGACCAAGACCTAGTGCATGGTGTTTACACCCTAATACATGGAATGTACTTTTAAAACTTCATCTTCCCCCGATGGGAAGATCACATGACATGGTGCACTAAACCACATACTGTGTAGCCTGGTTTTCTCAAATGGAAAACCTACAGATCACCCAAAACCACCATTTTCACCCCCCAAATCAACTAATTGGGCCTCAAGGGGCCATAAGAAAGTATCATAATGGGTTTAAAACTTAAAAATTACGAATATAATGATATTTATAGTAAATATCAAAAACAACCTACCTTTGGGTAGAAAATGTTAAAGCTTCACCCATTTTCACATTCTATGATTATCGCATGCCGATCCAACACATCGAGAGTTCCGAGACGGTACCACCATTCTTCCCTCTCTCTATTTAACTCTTCCTCTCCTTATCCTCTATTGGTCACGTCGTGAAGGAGACCACGAAGGGTCGTACATGATAAGAAAGAGGAAGAAAGAAAGGAAAGAAAAATAAAAGAAAGTAAAATGGAATAAAAAGGAAAAGGGGTCCCCCAACCAACCTCGATGCCCGACATGGATTTATGCCCCACCTAGGAAAAAATATCCATTTTTCACTCAATGGGAATGACATAATCTTAATCTAATGATCTGTTAAAAATATACGATCGAATGAATCTACATGAATAAATTAATATTTATTTAATTAAATATTAAATATTAATTATTCCACTAATATTTGAACATCTTGGATTTCCACCAACTCTTATATTAGGGTAAAAATCATATTCCGAGACCAATGGATTTGTTATAAAAATTATCCAAGATAATATGATAAGGTAAAAAGACCATTTTATCCCATATAAACATTTGAAAGCAAAAAATAAAATTTCTACTCAAAATTTCAGTCTAAAAAAACACAAGTCATTACAACCTACCCACCATAAACCTTCTTATCCCTAAGAAGCTTGGTGGTAAAACTAGTAGCCATTTTTTCAACTAGATAATATACAAAAAGAATCTATCAGGACTATCCAACAACCAGTCTCATGGAAGAAATAACTATCTCCTATACAAAATAAATTTAACTGTGACTGATTTGGTACTTCACACTATAAGAATACCCTTATCATTGTTTCAAAACAAACTTTGAGCTCAATCGCCCATGGAAAATGTTGAAGTTCAACTAAAAATGTGGTTCACCACCCTTAAATGACCACTGATGCACTCCACACCATAGGTATTACCTTACAATTCTCCTCGAGTGAAACCTCAATAAGTTTCCTTCTTCAAATAGGGAAGAATATTTAGAAATAAAAGGACCTCATCATAGAGTCGACACTCTCGTAACATACTCAAGATGAATTCAAGATAGGGAATGACCATATCTAACTAGTAGTATACTAAGATTCTACAGAAGGGTGAGTACAGCTCCCTATGAGCCATGCTCATAACAAAACATGCTAACCATCGTACAATAACCCCTCCACTTTTGATATCACCTCTACCACGGAGGGAAATTTGTCAAATTATCTACAAATCCTAGGAAACAAAACCCCTAGAAATACTTTGAAACCATAAATCCTTGGCTCTCACTCGGCCACTCACCGATTATGATTTAATGGAACCATGCACAAACAATATATACCTTTATCACCTAACTCGTACTCGAGTGTTTTTTCCATACAAGGATAAGCTAGTCGTGCTACAAGATATGCTAGTTTCATTAATCCATAAGCTTCCTTGGAATTCCTCTTTAAAATAGAGCAACTCACCTTTGCAACAGTTTATTCCATGACTGCCATTCACCTAGTTTCATTCTAGTTATAAACATCTACCCACACTTTGACTACATTAGAAATAACAGAAACAATGGTCAACCAATCCAGGAACCCAGACATTCCTTCCCATAAAATCCAGTATTGAAATTAAATCCCCTTATTTTCTTTCCAAAAGATGAAGGCATCGACATGCCCATAATGAAAAACTCGAGTATCTACTGTTCATTAATCTCAAAATGAACATATAACTATCTCACTACTTAAAAAGGTATTCAAAAACACTGGGAAACCTCTACTACTCTAGTTTCCCTTGAAAAAAAATAGATGTAAACCTATAAGGGTCTAAGTGAAACTACAACCCTCTCAGTCTCCCACCTATCCCTACATAACAAGTCTCACAACTGGGTCACAAGGTTTAACCACCAAGTCCAAAAGATCATACCTCTCTAAATAAGGTAAAGATCACAAATACCTACAAGGTTCAAAACTAAAAACACGACCTACAGGGGCCTAATCCTCATCGATAATCCTTAGAGGAACTCCTCCCCAGAGGTCATGATACAAACAATGAAGAGGGGATAAAATGACACTCACTGGGAATCTGTATACAGTAATACCCACTTGAGTTCCAATTCACAAGAGAATTCCTTGTACCTATCGACATCATACTTAGTGATTCGACTAGGCAACCATGGCCTGAGAAACAACACCCAACAAGGGTTACAACATAAAGGAATCACATTCCATATCAACCTACTAGGGTCACTACACCTCCCATGCATGTGGACCGAGTCATCAGCCTCAACACCAACCCCTAAATGTAGATCCACATTGTAGAGACCCGAAGCTGGACGTACATGGACATTACATTACTTTTGCGGAATACTTAATACATAACAAAAACAGACACACAAGGACCATAATAGTTTAGTGTCTTTGGAAACTTGGAATATAAACTTCTAATCATGTTGAAATATCTTTAACAACTCCCATAACAATCTTCCCGTTTTTGTTTCCTTAACTAAAACCTTTCTTTATTTCCTGGGGAAAATAAAACATAAAAAGGGTGAGCTCAAATTCTCAGTAAGGGAAAACATAGATAACATAAAACAATCCATAAACATTTGGAAGCAAAAACATGAACATGAAATTTAAACATCAAAATCTTGAGCAAAGACATAAATCATGGAAGTACGTAAGGCATATATCATAATGGAACATCAACCATGATACAATATAATGGGAATAAAACATGTAATTGTGTCAACTATTCAGCACATGTTATGATTTCCATAGTAGCCAAGGCATTGCTGCCAAGACCATCTTAGTGGACAAAGTCCCTTTCTGAATCGAGTTCACTCCTCGTTCCAGTCCAGTAACACTAAACCGAATTAACTTACCGTTCTAGTCATGTCTATCTCATGAGATATAAATATTTACCCAATGCATTAGAGGGAGATATAGGTCCCACCCATATCATAATGAAATCATTCTTACTTGTGCCACAACATAAAAATACATCATTCATCACAACTCAAAGAATAAAATGGGTTTCATAAACATCATTCCATCATCACATAATCCATATAAAAGAAATGGATATCATTTGATAATAAGAAAATTAAAACCATGGGAATCATAGATACATTATACTTGAAACATTCACATATGAAATAATGTCATCTTAGATGAAAAAATGGTTTTGATAAAACACTTGAAATGAATTCTTGAGGAAAATATCCTTTCTTCTTCAAAATTATTTTATTTTAACAAAATGCCATGAAATTTTAAAATAAAAGTATTTTGTTGAAAATATTCATAAAACCCTGTATAGTTTGCTTCATGAAAATGAGGCGTTATGAAACCGTAAAAATCTGTTCATGCCGTATAAGTTTAAAATAACATTCTTCTCGTACTTTTGTCGGAAAAGTCAAAAAGTACCTCGTATGGTAAACAAAAAAAAGATTAATTACATACCATGTAGTAAAAGTCAAAAATGGGTAAAAAGGACTTTAAACATACATGAAAACACTTTTATAAAACATGGACATGGATGATAGAAATAACCCCAGTAAGTACTTAAGAATAAGAAATCTCGGATAAAAATGAGATTTGCAAAATTATCCCTTACCTTAGGTCCAATATGCTTCGTACGTATCCAAAACTCCTGTATAATTATTTAAATAATGTCATTGACTTATTAAAGAATCATATTCATTTTTATTATATCATATATGTTTCACTTATGACTTTATATTACCCGTTCTTTTGTAAATTCATGTTAAAGTAGCGTTTTGGGTAAAATCGTTTCATTTGTCGTTTGTGTTTTAACTTGTAATTATTCATATGATTAATTAGATCATGATTAATTACATCCATAATGTAAAACATTATTTATATATAATATATATTCAGAATATACAGATATATAATGGATCGATAAATGGAAATAAATACACCGTTCATGGAGACGGTAGGCCGTACGTACGCATGAACGTTGTTTTCGTTTCCTTATTGAATTGAATGGAATTAAGTAGATGAAATAAATATATATATACATAAATAAATTAGCATTATTATGTCATATATTTCATGATTACTTATTATATATACTTTATAATCATTCTTTAATGGTTATCATGGTGAGTGAATCTCATCGCGTCGTGGAGACAGTATTCCGTACGTACACACGAGCGATGATATCATTCCCATGATCGTTGAATTGTATTAAAGTGTATGTATAATATTACAGAATCAATATCACTTTACAATAATCATATATATTCATTACTTTCACCATTATACCCATCCAAGTAAGGTGGTGGTGGAAAATAGATTACACCACGGCGTGGAGACGGTATTCCGTACGTAAGCATGCGCGGTGATTTCGTTTTCCATAGGATGGATAGATGGTGAAATATGATTGTTTCATACTTATAATAACATATAAGTATATGAGTGATACTGATGTTATTACTTCATAATAAAACAACTAAAGAAGAATAAGTGGAAGAAGAAATAAAGTTGAATGAATCAGTAACGGACATTACCTCTTCTTTGAAGCGCCTCTTTGAGACCTCCTCTTAGGGCACTAAAATTTGTTTTTGAAGAAGAACAGAACCTATAGGATGTTTCTAGGGAAGTGTAGAAGATAAATTGGAAGGGGTTGTCCGATCTTGAAGGCTCAAAGTGGTGTGAGGAAGAGAGGAAGAGAGGGAGGAGGTGCCCTTTTATAAGGGAGGAGAGGGGCACCTTTGGAAAAACTAACAATATTATTTTATTATAACATCATATTCGGTTTTTAATAGATCCAAATTGATTTATTTCGAAACTAATGTGGGTATGGGTCGCAATCCTCTCATCCAATATAATTTAGATAAGTTTAGGTTTCTATTTTAATCTTATCATTTATATTTAACCTTAGGTTAAATAATTTTACTTTTACCGTGTCTTCTTGTTTTCCTACACTATAAGATTAATAAACTTACTATAAAAAGCCAAAAGAACCCCAAGTTGTTTATTATTAATATATATAACCTTATCTAAGTCATTTGGCTGAACCTTAGATTTTTAAGAATAAAATAACAATTAGTAATATAATATTTGTTTTAAAAACTATTTTATGTCAATTTTGAAACTATTTGGTACTTGATTTTTATAAAAATTATAACAGAATTATTAGTTCGAAAAAAGTTACTTACATCAATAATAACGTGTCATATTAACCTATAAAATTAGTGGAATTCATAAAAAGTCTTAAATTACATTTATTTGGGTATTTATAACATCAATTATGTCAATATTTCATTAATAAGATAATTACTACATCATCTTTGTGTCAAAAATAAATTAAATTATTTAATGTCTAAAAATTATAAATAAAATACCATTATGTATGAAATCTGTTTATCTTTCTAATGAATATTTATAGTCGAATTTATCTTATGTATAACCCAATATTAAAAATTATTTACTTATTAAACTTTGATTTTAACTATTTTAACCCTTCTTTAAATAAATTAATATTAAATGTCCTGATCTAATCCAAGTGGACCTAAATGGTCATATTTTATTTCTAAGGTTGTTTTTGGTCGAATTACACTTGTCCAATAGAATTAGGACTTGTGTTAGGGTAATAATAATATCATTTTTACCTTTAATTACCCTATTTACTTTTAACTGTGGTAAATAAAAGTAAAGAGTTACTATTCACCAAAAAATATTTTCATCTCATTGAACAACATTTTAGTCCTTGATATTAACCGTGTCTCTCGGATTTTCAAAATTCAATTCACAGAAGTGGTAAAATTTCATTTAAATGAAAAAGTCAGTCTTTTATCTACCACTAAGTGGTTTCACTATTCATCGAAAATTGAAGTTTTTCAGAAAAATACCAAAAATTCAGCCTAAGCATTATTTGATATTCCGAATTCAAAATTGATGTCTATTTTTTAAAATTCAAAACATAGAAGTTTCATTAATTATTTTTTAAATTAATTCCCGTTATCAAAAGAATAGCGTGTTTTTAAGAAACAATAACTATCAAAAGATTGATACTTGTTTATATCCAATTTCAAAGTGAAATTAATTCCAATGACCAACATTGGATTTAATGGTAAAAATATATTCTAATTACACTTTAAAACAAATTAAAAAGATAATCTAACCATATAAATTATTACGATGAAAAACGTTGTTTTTAATTAAAATATAGCGTGTTTTTACTATTCATTAAAATATGAAAGTTATCAGAATAATATGAAAAATTTATCCAAAGTAAATTTTTATATCCTGATTCCAAAGAAAAATTTTATTTTGTCAAATTGAACTTATAGACATGTAAAAAACAAGATTTAAGGTGGGTGTGCCATCAAAAGGCGGTAAAACTACATTTTTTGAAAAATACTTATTTTACTCGAAAAATTGATTTTGTTCTCATACCATGTTATAGAAAATGTGTAAGATGAATAATAATGTTATAAAATTCAAAATGTAGTCGATACTATTCATAGCGGCTATTTTATAATAATATTATATCCATATATTGTTGTTTAGTGAAACCTGGTATTGCGTACAACACACGCTATCGAGTAATGTTATGATTGCGTGTAATGCAAGCCAAGTCAGGGTTGCGTGTTGTGCAAGACTCCTCCGTTGTTTCGTATAACAGAATCCAACCATATTTCATTTATACATTGAATATATATATATTTATATATATACACTCAATGTTTCGTAGAATAACTACTATCAAAATTGTGTATAACATGATCCAAGAATAGTGTTGTGTATACTGCAAGCTCATACGGTGTTGTGTATAGCACAAGGCAATCTTGTTGTATCTTAAACACAAGACATTAGTGAAATTAAAAGAATATTTTTCATAAAATCTCGGGGTGTTACAGTGTTTACATTAAAGCAAATAGAAATGACTATATATTGATTTTGGAAATTTAATAACTAACGACATGTCATTCTGAGTTAGGGTTTTCCAATGATGGATTTAAATGTGTTTTTAGTGTTTTAAAACACTAAAACATTCATGTAATAGTAAAAATCAAATAAAGAGACCTATGATGAATTTTAAATAATGAAACAACCATATTTGAGTTTTGTTATATGTACGCATAGATAACACGTCAATACGATATGCGGTGTGGTCAGAATGACTCGGTAATAACTTGTTTATGGTACTAAAGCCTTTAAAAACATGGATGATGGGGTAAAAACCAATAAAAAGGTCTCTAATTGACTTGAAATCATAGGACATAGACCATATATTTATTTTTTAAATTTTGTAACCTACAACAAGTTATTGTGAGGTATAGTTTTCTCAGGATGGATGTAAATGAGTTTTTAGTGTTTTAAAACACTAAAACATGTGTGTAACAGTAAAAAATATAGAAAAAACATCAATTTGATGTGAAATCATGATACAACCACCGTTGAGTTATTTTTGACATGTATGAGCAGATAACATGTCAATATGATGTGTCGTGTGGTCGGAATAACTCGGTAAACACTTTTTTAAAGGTACTAAAGCCTTTAAAAATATGTGTCAGGGGTCAAAACAAGTAAAATGACATTATATTTCTCTAAAATTAGAGTACAATGACCGTAGATTGATTTTTTTAAATGTAAGAATAGAAGACACATTACTCAGTGTTACAGTTTTATCGGGATGGCTGTAAATGCTCTTTTAGTGTTTTAAAACACTAAAATGTTCATGTAACGGTCAAAACCATAGAAAAATATATTAGGTTGACAGAAATCCTGAGAAAACCACCTTTGAGTTATTTTTTATGTGTATGTGAAAACAACTTGTCAATCCGACATGCGGTGTTGTCAAAATGACTTGGTAAACACTTTTTAAAGATACTATAGCCTTTAAAAATATGTGTTGAGAAAGTAAAAATTGGGAAAACGACATCAGATTGACATGAAATCAAAATAAAATGACCATAGATTGATTTGTAATATAAGAATAGAAGACACGTCATTTAGAGTTACGTTTTTCTCAGGATGTCTGTAAATGAATTTTTAGTGTTTCAAAACACTAAAACATTTTTGTAAAGGTCTAAACCATAGAAAATAATCCCATATTGACATTAAATCATGGGAAAACCACTATTGTGTTATTTTTGATGTTTACCCATAGAAAACATGTCAATCAGATGTGCGGAGTGGTCAGAATGACTGAATGATCACTTTTAAAGGCACTAAAGCCTTTAAAATCATTTTAAGGGGTCAAAACTAGAAAAAAAACATTATATTGATATAAAATAAGAGGAAAATGATCATATATTGATTCTTGAAATATAGGAACTGACAGAACATCATTTTTATTTATGGTTTGCCCGGGATGTCCGTAAACACGCTTTTAGTGTTTTAAAACACAAAAACGTGCATGTAATTGTTAAAACCATAGAAAATGTCATAATATTTACATAAAATCATGGGATAAAACCCATTGAGATATTTTAAATGTGTACACATAATCAACACGTCAATCTGACATGCGATGTAGTTGGAGTAACATGGTGATCACTTTTTAAAGTTACCAAATCCTTTAAACACATGTGTCCGGGGGTCAAAACTAGGAAAAAGATGTTGGATTACCATGAAATATAAGGAAAGCATCCATAGATTTATTTTTTAATTATAAGAACTGAAGGCATGTCATTCTGAGTTACAGTTTTGCTGGGATGGTCGTAAATGCATTTTTAGTGTTTTAAAACTCAAAAATGTTTGTGTAACTGTAAAAAACAATATAAAATGACCTCAGATTGATGTGAAATCATGGGAAAACCAATTATGAGCTATTGTTTTGAGTACATTCATAAAACATGTTAATCATATGTGTGGTGTAGTCATAATGACTCGGTAAACACTTTTTAATGGTACTAAAGCCTTTAAAAACATGTTTCGGGTGGTCAAAACAGGGGAAACAATTCCAAATTTCCCTAACATCAAATAAAATGACCATAGATTTATTTTTGAAATGTAGGAACTTATAGAATTTCATTCTGAGTTATATTTTCTTGGGATGGCTGTAAACATGTATTTAGTGTTTTAAAACACTAAAACGTGTGTGTAACGATCAAAATCGTAGATACAAACTCATATTGATGTGAAATCATTGGAAAACCATTGTTAAGTTATTTTTTAAGTATAGGACAAGTTTTCATGTCAAATACTTTAATTTTTTATTAAGTAAATTTTAAGTACACCACACGTCAATTTAAAAATTAATTGGTATATTTACTTTTCCCTTTTCAATTTCAATTATTAAATAATATATTAAATAGGTAAGTTTATGTTTTCAAAAAAAATCATGATATAATATTTTTTTATGTTAAAATGTATTTTTTTGAGTAATTTTTTAAAAAAAAATTATGTGGAACATTTTGAATATATCTTGTGTCTTTTATCTTCTACATTTCTTTTTTTATATGTTCTAGTTTTTACTGTAGGTGAAAAATGTCCATAGTAGGTAAGAGATTAAAAATTCTGATCCATTATATTCTTCAGAAGGTTGTGATGATGGTTGTTAGTTTCTATGGTATGTTTAAATTTTATCAATGATTCTAATGTAATACTGATTTATTACGTTTAGTTTTAATTTCTATCTTCTTTTTTGTTACAGTTGATGAGATTAGGTGGTCGGTTTTAGTTAATGAGATGATGTGGAGGTATATGGATGTATAAAATATTGTGGAGTGGGCATATATTGGGCATTGGTTGTTATTGGACATGTTTTATATGTATATAAGGGTTGGTTGAGGTATGGATTGACTGAGGTATATATTTCTTGAGGTTTTTCTCATTATGGATATTTTTATATATGACTGTTTTTGTATAATGTCTGTATGATGGCTTTATCATACATTAATGTTTTAGCTTATTACATGTCATTTTTTTGTATTTACATTTTTTTATTAAATAGTTTTGAAAAATAAATTTTAATTGTAATATTTAGTGGTAGTTTTTATTAATCTTCACTAAGTAAGTTAATGAAAATTTTAATTAGCGACATTTAAAATTAACTACTGGTAAAAAAAAGTGGCTACTAAATATAATAGCAGTGGTTAGGTTCATGTTATCTATTTTTTTGGGTTATTTTTTTAAAAAAATCACCGCTAAATAAAATTTAAACCATCGTTAAATTATCCAAAAGAGATACATATATAAATTGCCCTTAAATTAAAGAAACCACACCGAAAAAAATAGTGACCATGCAATACGTGACAATTTTTATAACTGCTGCAATACTATTAGTTAGTGGTTTAAATCCTGTCTAGTTCAAGAAAAACCCACCACTAATGCCCATTTTTTTGTAGTGTATTTCCATTTTTATTGGGAGACCAATGGTCATTCCAATATTGTAACATCTCGACCCGGATTCCACTAAAATGGTGCCTCAAGCCAGTTGGTTATAAAGCCTCAAGTAGGTCACCCATATACTAGAGGTTGTTGACTAGTAGTGAGGGCCTCGGGTGTGATAGTGGAGAGACTATACCCTCATATCAGAGTAAGAAACCAATGGAAATAACTAACAATAATACATAGTAGTAAATAAATAGAGTGTCAAAGTAATAAATAATCTGAAATATAACATGTTGTAATAATAAATGAAAAATCTATAAATTCCCAAAAGAGATATTCCATACATATAACACTAGTCACCCACTGGGATGACCATTCAGATATAGGTAACAAAAGAAACTCAAATAAAAGTATAGGTCACTACCACTAACTCCAATATAGGCCACCTACCCTGTCTCTAGACACTGTCGAACTACAACAACCTGATCATAAGAACCCACTAAAGCAGCTCCTCCAGATCCTGCAACTCTGGGCTTCATCCCTATCTTCCATGAAAACTGTGCTCAACCTAAAGAAGAATACATAATGTCTACACGTACACTAAGGTGCATGTGTGGGGGTAAGAAATAATCTCAGCAGGCCACCCTGATAATGAACCTATATACTACGCTGATATAAGTGTATGAAAAAGAAAAATTCTCAGCCTAGCTGAGACATAACTAAAAAGATAATTAAAAACAATGACCAGAAACCACTGTTGAAACCCAGGTCTGTGATCTTGTTCAACTAAAAAAGTGCCACCATAGATGTCCATATCTATATATGTATACTTGTATAGTCCCCTACCTATGAATATATACATAAATATTAATATTCTTGTTCAATTGAAAGAAATAACATAAAAATTAATAACAACTGATCATTGGGTCAGTAATCACGATTGCTTAGACATTATGTTCAAGGGAATTGAGATGGATGTCATGTTACTCAATCCATGTAACATTAAGTCAATATCTGGGTCTATAATCCCAGTCGATGTATACCTTCTTCAACCATTTGCAGAAATATCTCTGAGCAAGCTACATCACTAGAGGGGGATACACGTCCTACACCTGTGTTCACCCGTACTTGCCTCCAATCACTGAATAATGTATTTCAGGGAAGTACATGCGGTCATCATGTAAATGTTTACTAATCTAGATGTAAAGATTCCTAGACCATGTAATTACGGTCTAATGTATGAGCCATAGGTATCGGTCTACAGGAAGTCACAATATTCAGAACACAGATAATCCATAAGGGTATGACCCTTAGGTGATTTGAAAGGATAACTCACTAGTAAGACGCCATGTCCACCCCTAGAGCCTCTAATATGGGAGAGAGTAATCATCCCTATCATTCAGAAGAGAATAATCATTCTAGGTATCCAATGATATGAGAACAATGTCCAACACCACGATCAAGTATCCAATCAAGGAGAGTGTAATCATCTCTATACCTCGGGAGAGTGTAATTATTTATGAGTATAATCATATTGAGGAGAGAATAATCATCCTCATAACATATTAAACCAAGGAGATTGGAATCATCAACATCACTCGGGAGAGTGTAATCATCCTCAAGTATCATTATTAGGGACAACATTCCCAAAAATCATAATCATGGTCTCAATAACCAGATTTCATGAAACACCTCTAGACATCCTAGTAATATAATAATCAAATATATGGATCAATATCCAAATCCCTGGTAGTACCTTAGGGTATACTAATAAACATATAAAATAACAGGGAAAAAGAAATATCCTAGCAAAGCATGACTGGGCATCCCAACAATCCTGGCGGATCCCAAGAAAAAAATCTGGGCATCCCAAAATAAATAAGACACATCGCATTAGGCTTAAAATCCACCAAACATAAAACACCTCAGGCTAACATTAAAGCATCAAAAATAAACATGTGAAGGTATAAAAAAATATTGAGAGTTGTCGAACACCTAAACCAACACTATATCTACATCCACATGGTCTTACAAGTTCAGAACGGGTTCTAAGGGGACACCCACTACCATCTATACCCAAACCTAATGTATTAACTCAAGGTTGGTCCAATAATGGTAACCCACGAGGTACCTCAATCCAAACCATGATAGGCACCCTACTTAAGATCCTCAAGTTAAATACATAAGCAAAGGAATCCTCCTTGGGGTCCTTATAAATAAGTTATGAGATTAAATATACATAAGATCCTATAACTCCAATAAAACAGAGGAATCTGACAAGGGATACTCAAAATGGTACTTTGGAAAAGACGTCCTACACAGGACCCTTGAGATAGCATAATAAGTATAAACATCCTATCGGGGGTCCTCAGAATGTTACACACGAAAATGTATCCTAAAGGGGACTCCCTAGATCAGATTGTAAGCAACAACATCCCTCAAGGGATCCTTAGAAAATATAAATAAGATAGAGGTATCCTAAAAAGGATTCTCTAGGTCGAAACATAATAAGAGGAAACCTAAAAAGGAACCTAAGAACATCAAGTCTCATGACCACCTAGATTGGAAGAGAACATATCCCAAGGGAGACATCCTCAAAGGAAAGCTATGAAGGAAACAACCAAGAGAGAAATATCATAGACCACCTCAAATTAGGGTCTCAAACTAGGTTGGTTTTAACACCCAATCGATCAATCTCACTTCAAGTCTCTCTTATGAGACGACTGAATTCAATTACTGGAGGAAGAAACTCTCTATTAAAAAAATCCCAAAGTGCCACATAGGATTCCTTAAAACACCCCACGGATCATACCATAATGGTCCATGTAAAAATATACTCATATTGGACTACTCATGGTCCAATTATGACTCTTGGGAAAAAATATATGAAAAACCCTCAAAGGGTAGCAAAGGAAGAGTACACGACATGTTACCCTGGTACACGGCGCATACCCTCAAAGCACCACTTGGGAATGCAGTTCCTTCAAACTAGGAATGTAAACACCCAAGGTATATGGCATGTTAATCAAATATATAGCATGTACTTGACACGAGGTGCCTGCCCGTGCCCCTCAACCAGACTGGCCATGTACTTGGGAAGGCTGTGTACTTTTACATGGCGTGAAACTCACATGGGGTCTGGCCGTGTAGTCTACATAGCCACGTACCCCTACACAGGAAGCATGGTCGGGTACTCAGCTACACGACCAAGACCTAGTGCATGGTGTTTACACCCTAATACATGGAATGTACTTTTAAAACTTCATCTTCCCCCGATGGGAAGATAACATGACATGGCACCCTAAACCACATACTGTGTAGCCTAGTTTTCTCAAATGGAAAACCTACAGATCACCCAAAACCACCATTTTCACCCCCCAAATCAACTGATTGGGCCTCAAGGGGCCATAAGAAAGTATCATAATGGGTTTAAAACTTAAAAATTACGAATATAATGATATTTATAGTAAATATCAAAAACAACCTACCTTTGGGTAGAAACTGTTAAAGATTCACCCATTTTCACAGTCTATGATTATCGCACGCCGATCCAACACATCGAGAGTTCCGAGACGGTACCACCATCCCTCCCTCTCACTCTTTAACTCTTCCTCTCCTTATCCTCTATTGGTCACGTGGTGAATGAGATCACCAAGGTTAGTACGTGATAAGAAAGAGGAAGAAAGAAAGGAAATAAAAATAAAAGAAAGTAAAATGGAATAAAAAGTAAAAGGGGTCCCCCAACCAACCCCGATGCCCGACATGGATTTATGCCCCACCTAGGAAAAAATATCCATTTTGCACTCAATGGGAAAGACATAATCTTATTCCAATGCTCTGTTAAAAATATACGATCGAATGAATCTACATGAATAAATTAATATTGATTTAATTAAATATTAAATATTAATTATTCCACTAATATTTGAACATCTTGGATTTCCACCAACTCTTGTATTAGGGTAAAAATCATATTCTGAGACCAATGGATTGGTTATAAAAATTATCCAAGATAATATGATAAGGTAAAAAGACCATTTTAGCCCATATAAACATTTGAAAGAAAAAACTAAAATTTCTACTCAAAATTTCAGTCTAAAAAAACACAAGTCATTACAACCTACCCACTATAAACCTTCTTATCCATAAGAAGCTTGGTGGTAAAATTGGTAGCCATTTTTTCAACTAGAGAATATACAAAAAGAATCTATCAGGACTATCCAACAACCAATCTCATGGAAGAAATAACTATCTCCTATACAAAATAAATTTAACCGTGACTGATATGGTACTTCACACCATAAGAATACCCTTATCATTGTTTCAAAACAAACTCTGAGCTCAATCGCCCATGGAAAATGTTGAAGTTCAACTAAAAATTTGGTTCACCACCCTTAAATGACCACTGATGCACTTCACACCATAGGTATTACCTTACAATTCTCCTCAAGTGAAACCTCAATAAGTTTCCTTCTTCAAATAGGGAAGAATATTTAGAAATAAAAGGACCTCATCATAGAGTCGACACTCTCGTAACATACTCAAGATGAATTCAAGATAAGGAATGACCATATCTAACTAGTAGTATACTAAGATTCTACAGAAGGGTGAGTACAGCTCCCTATGAGCCATGATCATAACAAAACATGCTAACCATCGTACAATAACCCCTCCACTTTTGATATCACCTCTACTGTGGAGGGTCATTTTTCAAATTATCTACAAATCCTAGGAAACAAGACCCCTAGAAATACTTTGAAACCATAAATCCTTGGCTCTCACTCGGCCACTCACCGATTATGATTTAATGGAACCATGCACAAACAATATATACCTTTATCACCTAACTCGTACTCGAGTATTTTTTCCATTACAAGGATAAGCTAGCTGTGCTACAAGATATGCTAGTTTCATTAATCCAGAAGCTCCCTTGGAATTCCTCTTTAAAATAGAGCAACTCAACTTTGCAACAGTTTATTCCCTGACTGCCATTCACCTAGTTTCAATCTAGTTATGAACATCTACCCACACTTTGACTACATTAGAAATAATAGAAACTATGGTCAACCAATCCAGGAACCCAGACATTCCTTCCCATAAAATCCAGTATTGAAATTAAATCCCCTTATTTTCTTTCCAAAAGATGAAGGCATCGACATGCCCATAATGAAAAACTCGAGTATCTACTGTTCATTGATCTCAAAATGAACATATAATTGTCTCACTACTTAAAAAGGTATTCAAAAACACTGGAAAACCTCTACTACTCTAGTTTCCCTTGAAAAAAATAGATGTAAACCTATAAGGGTCTAAGTGAAACTACAACCCTCTCAGTCTCCCACCTATCCCTACATAACAAGTCTCACAACTGGGTCACAAGGTCTAACCACCAAGTCCAAAAGATCATACCTCTCTAAATAAGGTAAAGATCAAAAATACCTACAAGGTTTAAAACTAAAAACACGACCTATAAGGGCCTAATACTCATCGATAATCCTTATAAGAACTGCTCCCCAGAGGCCATGATACAAACAATGAAGAGGGGATAAAATGACACTCACTGTGAATCTGTATACAGTAATACCCACTTGAGGTCCAATTCACAAGAGAATTCCTAGTACCTATCGACATCATACTTAGTGATTCGACTAGGCAACCATGGCCTGAGAAACAACACCCAACAAGGGTTACAACATAAAGGAATCACATTCCATATCAACCTATTAGGGTCACTACACCTCCCATGCATGTGGACCGAGTCATCAGCCTCAACACTAACCCCTAAATGTATATCCACATTGTAGAGACCTGAAGCTTGACATACATGGAAATTACAATACTTTTGAGGAATACTTAATACATAACAAAAATAGACACACATGGACCATAATAGTTTAGTGTCTTTGGAAACTTGGAATATAAACTTCTAATCATGTTGAAATATCTTTAACAACTCCCATAATGATCTTCCCCTTTTTGTTTCCTTACCTAAAACATTTCTTTATTTCTTGGGGAAAATAAAACATAAAAAGGGTAAGATCAAATGCTCAGTAAGGGAAAACATAGATAATATAAAACAATCCATAAACATTTGGAAGAAAAAACATGAACATGAAATTTAAACATCAAAATCTTGAGCAAAGACATAAATCGTGGAAGTACGTAAGTCATATATCATAATGGAACATCAACCATGATAAAATATAATGGGAATAAAACATGTAATTCTGGAAACCACTCAGTACATGTTATGATTTCCATAGTAGCCAAGGCATTGCTGCCAAGACCATCTTAGTGGACAAAGTCCCTTTCTGAATCGAGTTCACTCCTCGTTCCAGTCCTGTAACACTAAACCAGATTAACTTACCGTTATAGACATGTCTATCTCATGAGATATATATCTTTACCCAATGCATTAGAGGGAGATATAGGTCCCACCCATCTCATAATGAAATCATTCTTACTTGTGACACAATATAAAAATAAATCATTCATCACAACCCAAAGAATAAAATGGGTTTCATAAACATCATTCCATCATCACATAATCCATATAAAAGAAATGGATATCATTTCATAATAAGAAAATTAAAACCATGGTAATCATAGATACATTATACTTGAAACATTCACATATGAAATAATGTCATCTTAGATGAAACAATGGTTTTGATAAAACACTTGAAATTAATTCTTGAGGAAAATATCCTTTCTTCTTCAAAATCATTTTATTTTCAAAAAATGCCATGAAATTTTAAAAGAAAAGTATTTTTTTGAAAATATTCATAAAACCTTGTATAGTATGCTTCATGAAAATGAGGCGTTATGAAACCGTAAAAATCCTTTCACGCCGTATAAGTTTAAAATAACATTCTTCTTGTACTTTTGTCGGAAAAGTCAAAAAGTACCTTGTATGGTAAACAAAAAAAAGATTCATTACATACCATGTAGTAAATGCCAAAAATGGGTAAAAAAAACTTTAAACATACATGAAAACACTTTTATAAAACATGGACATGGATGATAGAAATAACCCCAGTAAATACTTACGAATAAGAAATCTCGGATAAAAATGAGATTTGAAAAATTATCCCTTACCTTAGGTCAGATATGCTTCGTACGTATCCAAACCTCCTGTATAATGATTTAAATAATGTCATTGACTTATTAAAGAATCATATTTATTTTTATTATATCATATATGGTTCACTTATGACTTTATATTACCCGTTATTTTGTAAATTCATGTTAAAGTAGCGTTTTGGGTAAAATCATTTCATTTGTCGTTCGTGTTTTAACTTGTAATTATTCATATGATTAATTAGATCATGATTACTTACATCCAGAATGTAAAAAATTATTTATATATAATATATATTCAGAATATACATATATATAATGGATTGATAAATGGAAAGAAATACACCGTTCATGGAGACGGTAGGCCGTACGTACGCATGAACGCTGTTTTCGTTTCCTTATTGAATTGAATGGAATTAAGTAGATGAAATAAATATATATATATACATAAATAAATTAGAATTATTATGTCATATATTTCATGATTACTTATTATATATACTTCATAATCATTCTTGAATGGTTATCATGGAGAGTGAATCTCATCGCGTCGTGGAGACGGTATTCCGTACGTACACACGAGCGATGATATCATTCCCATGATCGTTGAATTGTATTAAAGTGTATGTATAATATTACAGAATCAATATCACTTTACAATAATCGTATATATTCATTACTTTCACCATTATACCCATCCAAGTAAGGTGGTGGTGGAAAATAGATTACACCACGGCGTGGAGACAGTATTCCGTACGTAAGCACGCACGGTGATTTCATTTTCCGTAGGATGGATAGATGGTGAAATATGATTGTTTCATACTTATAATAACATATCAGTATATGATTGATACTGATGTTATTACTTCATAATGAAATAACTAAAGAAGAATAAGTGGAAGAAGAAATAAAGTTTAAAGAATTGGTAACAGACATTACCACTTGTTTGAAGCGCCTCTTTGAGACCTCCTCTTAGGGCACTAAAATTGGTCTTTGAAGAATACCAGAACCTATAGGATGTTTCTAGGGAAGTGTAGAAGATAAATTGGAAGGGGTTTTCCGAGCTTTAAGGCTCAAAGTGGTGTGAGGAAGAGAGGAAGAGAGGGAGGAGGTGCCCTTTTATAAGAGAGGAGAGGGGCACCTTTGGAAAAAACTAACAATATTATTTTATTATAACATCATATTCGGTTTTTAATAGCTCAAAATTGATTTATTTCGAAACTAATGTGGGGATGGGTCGCAATACTCTCATAAAATATAATTTAGACAAGTTTAGGTTTCTATTTTAACCTTGTCATTTAGATTTAACCTTAGGTTAAATAATTTTACTTTTACCGTGTCTTCTTGTTTTCCTAAACTATAAGGTTAATAAACATTCTATAAAAAGACAAAAGAACCCCAAGTTGTTTATTATTAATATATATAACCTTATCTAAGTCATTTGGCCGACCTTATATTTTTAGGAATAAAATAACAATTAATAATATAATATTTGTTTTAAAAACTATTTTATGTCAATTTTGAGACTATTTGGTACTTGATTTTTATAAAAATTATAACAGAATGATTAGTTCGAAAAAAGTTACTTAAATCAATAATAACGTGTCATATTAACTTATAAAATTAGTGTAATTCATAAAAAGTCTCAAATTACATTTATTTGGGTATTTATAACATCAATTATGTCAATATTTCATTAATAAGATAATTACTACATCATCTTTGTGTCAAAAATAAATTAAATTATTTAATGTCTAAAAATTATAAATAAAATACCATTATGTATGAAATCTGTTTATCTTTCTAATGAATATTTATAGTCGAATTTATCTTATGTATAACCCTATATTAAAAATTATTTACTTATTAAACTTTGATTTTAACTATTTTAACCCTTCTTTAAATAAATTAATATTAAATGTCCTAATCTAATCCAAGTGGGCCTAAATGGTCATATTTTATTTCTAAGGTTGTTTTTGGTCGAATTACACTTGTCCAATAGAATTATGACTTGTGTTAGGGTAATAATAATATCATTTTTACCTTTAATTACCCTATTTACTTTTAACCGTGGTAAATAAAAGTAAAAGTTACTATTCACCAAAAAAATATTTTCATCTCATTGAACCACATTTTAGTCCTTGATATTAACCGTGTCTCTCGGATTTTCGAAATTCAATTCACAGAAGTGGTAAAATTTCATTTAAATGAAAAAGTCAGTTTTTTATCTACCACTAAGTGGTTTCACTATTCATCGATAATTGAAGTTTTTCAGAAAAATACCAAAAATTCAGCCTAAGCATTATTTGATATTCCGAATTCAAAATTGATGTCTATTTTTCAAAATTCAAAACATAGAAGTGCCATTAATTAATTTTAAAATTAATTCCCGTTATCAAAAAAAATATCGTGTTTTTAAGAAACAATAACTATCAAAAGATTGATACTTGTTTATATCCAATTTCAAAGTGAAATTAATTCCAATGACCAACATTGGATTAAATGGTAAAAATATATTCTAATTACACTTTAAAACCAATTAAAACGATAATCTAACCATATAAATTATTGCGATGAAAAACGTTGTTTTTAATTAAAATATAGCGTGTTTTTACTATTCATTAAAATATGAAAGTTATCAGAATAATATGAAAAATTTATCCAATGTAAATTTTTATATCCTGATTCCAAAGAAAAATTTTATTTTGTCAAATTGAACTTATAGACATGTCAAAAACAAGATTTAAGGTGGGTGCGCCATCAAAAGGCGGTAAAACTACATTTTTTTGAAAAATACTTATTTTACTCGAAAAATTGATTTTGTTCTCATACCATGTTCTAGAAAATGTGTAAGATGAATAATAATGTTATAAAGTTCAAAATTTAGTCGATACTATTCATAGCGGCTATTTCATAATAATATTGTAACCATATATTGTTGTTTAGTGAAACCTGGTATTGCGTACAACACACACTATCGAGGAATGTCGCGATTGTGTGTAATGAAAGCCAAGTCAGGGTTGCGTGTTGTGCAAGACTCCTCCGTTGTTTCATATAACATAATCTAACCATATTTCATTTATACATTGAATATATATATATTTATATATATACATTTAATGTTTCATAGAATAACTACTATCAAAATTGTGTGTAACATGATCCAAGAATAGTGTTGTGTATACTGCAAGCTCATACGGTGTTGTGTATAGCACAAGGCAATCTTGTTGTATCTTAAACACAAGACATCAATGAAATTAAAAGAATATTTTTCATAAAATCTCGGGGTGTTACATTCTACCCCCCTTAAAATGAATTTCGCCCTCAAAATTCGTCGGGGTTCTAAATCGTTTACTATTTATAGAAACCCACATCGTAAAAATTAATACTAAAACTTAATTTTACAAAATAAAGTATGAAATGTAACGATTACCCAAACAAACTCATCACTGGGTTTCCATATAGGAGAACATAGGTGAAAATATGGATATGGAAGAAAAATCTAACCATCAAGTTCTGATGGAGAGTGGTAGAGAACATGGCTATGAAAAAGCCATCAATCACAAAGCCCCAAATTTGTGACGATCTAAGGTACCATCTGATTCATTGGATATAAGAGCACTAGGACAACATTTTTGGTTTTCAATATCATTTCCCTAAAGTTGAAAATTTTGAATTAGAAGAAATACTTGCTTGATTTTGGTACAATCTCACTATTGTCCGTGCTTTGACCAATTTCCACTTCATCCCTTAAAGAAATGAAGTAGAATTTGTTATTCGTGAAGTGTTAATAGATCATGTGATAGAATGATGGGTCATTCCATCTGTTTCAAAAAAAAAAGGTTATCAAAAGTTATCAAATATACATAAGTCCATCTATGGTGAGGTTAATCATATATGATTCCAAAAATGAACTTATAATTCATATATCATACCGCTTAATAAAATAAAACTAGTTTCTACTAACCAGGGACTTCCTGTAGGACAGTGGTAGGCGATAAATGCCAGTCGCACTTCAGTTGTGGGTTCGATTCCCACAGCCTTGTCCGACGCGATGGGCTGTCGCCCATCCTGCAGGTTGTCCTTTTTCTAAAACTACATTACTATAACATCCCATCAATAATATTTAAAAAACTTCTATCCTTAAACAATATTAACTTATGTCCAACATAATCCATTCCAATCTTTAGGCTTATCCATAATACTGCAGTCCACTCCCATATTATAGTGAAAATGATTACCAGAGATTTCATATAACAAGCATTTTAATACCATCTTTGATCCCCATATATCATAATATATGTCTTGTTGGTCACATTCCAAACATTCGAAGGCCTTAATCATGTATTCTCTTGAAAAATGAATACCCATTGAATCTTAGTGAAAACATGAGTGCTGTCAAAAGTTAACTCTTTCCACTTACCAAAACCCCAAAATTCTATATACTCAAACCATGATATCACTTAGTCCTTATATCAATCATGAGATCATGAATACTATCAAACATTTCATTTTCTCCTTATCCCTTCATTATACGCATATTATATTCTTTCCAAAAATATCTCAATAACTTTCCATGGTTACCGGTACCATAAAATTATTGAAAACCACAATATACCAATACATAGATATTCCAATATTCCACGATACTATATACAACAGTATTTTGGAATCCCATTACATAAACACTTAATCATTCCACCACATCGTTGTCATATTCAACATCGCCAATAGTGATCGTATGTGACTTCCCTTTGTCCTTTGCCTTAATTGGTTGCTCATGTCGATCATCACTAACCCTTGGATTAGGGAATTTATTAGCATAATGCCCCATTCCTTGCACTTGAAGCATTGAAGTGTTGGTGGTGCGTTCTCTGCAGTCTTTTCTTTATTCACATCATTAGCAACCCTTTTTCCATTACTTCGACACTCATCTGCTCGATGGCCTTATTTTCCACACTTAAAACATTTTTTATTCCCTTTAAGACAATCTCCACCATGCTTCTTTCCACACTTTGAACATAAGGAAACATTCATCTTCTTTTCACCATTATTCTGAGATTTCTCCTTGAACTCCATCTTTCGTTTCTTGTCAAAACCATGATATGGATAAATAACACCAAATTTCATTTCTACCTTGAAATCACAACACACAATTTCTTCATAGATACTGAAGTCTCTTATATCTAATTCCCTTCAATGATTTGGTTTTAAGCCACTAAAGAATCGATCAACTTTACTTTCAGGTTGGATGATAAATCCAGATGCATACCTTGTAAGCCTTGTAAAATTCGCTTCATATACACCAACAGATTCATCATCCTTTTGCTTTAGTTCAAGAAACTCCTTTTCCATCTTTGTTTGAAGAATACGAGGGAATTACTTATTGAAAAATAAGTTCCTGAACTAATCCCATTACATGGACTCAATTTCATCTCTTGGCCTCGTATTCTTGATAAGATTCCACCATTGATCAGCTTCACCTTCCAAACGATATACTGCTAAGATGACTTTATCATGTTCAGAACATTGAAGAACTGAAAATATCGTTTCAGTGGTACTGATCTATTGTTCAGCAACAAGTGGATCAGAAGACCCACTGAAAGAAGGTGGACGTTGCCTCATGAAGGACCCAATAGAATATTGTTCCCTTCTCTACTCATTTGGAAGTCCAGAATGATTCATATCTTGTGTAAGTATAGCAATAAGATTTTTCACTCCATCTCCCATAACATTTGTTTGTTTAGGAGGAAAATCATTGCATTGTCCATTGCATTGATCAACACGATTCCTTCGGATTCCAGCCATCGTCTAAAACCCAAAAAGAATAGTGTGAGAGACAAAAATCATAATCAAGGGGGAGTAACTTCAATATCTAACATCTTAGGTTTAATCTAATATCGTTACCATAATCCTAGGACTATAAACTATACTTATACTTAACCTTAGGGACATCCCTAGACATACCTTAGAAATATCTCTAGGGATCTTACTAATGTTTTCGCATCCTAGTTTCCAAAGGTTGACTAAACCTTTCCTCTGATACCAACTATAGAGACCCAAAGCTTGACGTACATGGACATTACATTACTTTTTCGGAATACTTAATACATAACAAAAACATACACACAAGGACCGTAATAGTTTAGTGTCTTTGGAAACTTGGAATATAAACTTCTAATCATGTTGAAATATCTTCAACAACTCCCATTACAATATTCCCCTTTTTGTTTACTTACCTAAAACCTTTATTTATTTCCTGGGGAAAATAAAACATAAAAAGGGTGAGTTCAAATGCTCAGTAAGGGAATACATAGATAACATAAAACAATCCATAAACATTTGGAAGCAAAAACATGAACATGAAATTTAAACATCAAAATCTTGAGCAAAGACATTAATTGTGGAAGTAATTAAGGCATATATCATAATGGAACATCAACCATGATAAAATATAATGGGAATAAAACATGTAATTATGGCAACCATTCAGCACATGTTATGATTTCCATAGTATCCAAGTCATTTCTTCCAAGACCATCTTAGTGGACAAAGTCCCTTTCTGAATCGAGTTCACTCCTCGTTTTAGTCCTGTGACACTGAACCGGATTAACTTACCATTCCAGCCATGTTTATCTCATGAGATATAAATCTTTACCCAATTAATTGGAGGGAGATATAGGTCCCACCCATCTCATAATGAAATCATTCTTACTTGTGCCACAACATAAAAATAAATCATTCATCATAACCCAAAGAATAAAATGGGTTTCATAAACATCATTCCATCATCACATAATCCATATAAAAGAAATGGATATCATTTCATAATAAGAAAAGTGAAACCATGGAAATCATAAAGACATTATGCTTGAAACATTCACATATGAAATAATGTCATCTTATAAGGAAAAATGGTTTTGATAAAACACTTGAAATGAATTCTTGAGGAAAATATCCTTTCTTCTTCAAAATCATTTTCTTTTCACAAAATGCCATGAAATTTTAAAAGAAAAGTATTTTGTTGAAAATAATCATAAAACCTTGTAGAGTATGATTCATGAAAATGAGGTGTTATGAAACCGTAAAAATCCGTTCACGCCGTATAAGTTTAAAATAACATTCTTCTCATACTTTTGTCGGAAAAGTCAAAAAGTATCTCGTATGGTAAACAAAAAAAAGATTCCTTACATACCATGTAGTAAAAGTCAAGAATGGGTAAAAAGGACTTTAAACATACATGAAAAAACTTTTATAAAACATGGAAATGGATGATATAAATAACCCCAGTAAATACTTACGAATAAGCAATCTCGGAGAAAAATGAGATTTTCAAAATTATCCCTTACCTTAGGTCCGATATGATTCATATGTATCCAAACCTCCTGTATAATGATTTAAATAATGTCATTGACTTATTATAGAATCATATTCATTTTTATTATATCATATATGGTTCACTTATGACTTTATATTACCCGTTCTTTTATAAATTAATGTTAAAATAGCGTTTTGGGTAAAATCGTTTCATTTGTCGTTCGTGTTTTAACTTGTAATTATTAATATGATTACTTAGATCTTGATTAATTACATCCAGAATGTAAAACATGATTTATATATAATATATATTCATAATATACATAAATATAATGGATCAATTAATGGAAAGAAATACACCGTTCATGGAGACGGTAGGTCGTACGTACGCATGAACGCTGTTTTCGTTTCCTTATTGAATTGAATGGAATTAAGTAGATGACATAAATATATATATACATAAATCCAGTAGTATTATTATGTAATATATTTCATTATTACTTATTATATATACTTTATAATCATTCTTTAATGGTTATCATGGAGAGTGAATCTCATCGCGTCGTGGAGACGGTATTCCGTACGTACGCACGAGCGATGATATCATTCCCATGATCGTCGAATTGTATTAAAGTGTATCTATAATATTAAATAATCAATATCACTTTACAATAATCATATATATTCATTACTTTCACCATTATACCCATCCAAGTAAGGTGGTGGTGGAAAATAGATTACACCACGGTGTGGAGATGGTATTCCGTACGTACGCACGCGCGGTGATTTCATTTTCCATAGGATGGATAGATGGTGAAATATGGTTTTTTCATAATTATAATAGCATATCATTATATTAGTGATACTGATGTTATTACTTCATAATGAAACAACTAAAGAAGAAGAAGTGGAAGAAGAAATAAATTTGAAAGAATCGGTAACGGAAATTACCTCTTCTTTGAAGCGCCTCTTTGAGACCTCCTCTTAGGGCACTAAAATTGGTCTTTGAAGAAGACCAGAACCTCTAGGATGTTTCTAGGGAAGTGGATAAAATAAATTGGCAGGGTTTGGCCGAGCTTTAAGGCTCAAAGTGGTGTGAGGAAGAGAGGGAAGAGGTTCCCTTTTATAAGGGAGGAGAGGGGCACCTTTGGAAAAACTAAAAATATTATTTTATTATAAAGTCATATTCGGTTTTTAATAGCTCCAAATTGATTTATTTCAAAGATAATATGGGGATGGGTCGAAATAATCTCATACAATATAATTTATACAAGTTTAGGTTTCTATTTTAACCTTATCATTTAGATTTAATCTTAAGTTAAATAATTTTACTTTTACCGTGTCTTCTTGTTTTCTTACAATATAAGGTTAATAAACTTACTATCAAAAGACAAAAGAACCAAAAGTTGTTTATTATTAATATATATAATCTTATCAAAGTCATTTGGCCGAACCTTAGATTTTTAGGAATAAAATAACAATTAATAATATAATATTTTTTAAAAAAACTATTTTATGTCAATTTTGACACTATTTGGTACTTGATTTTTATGAAAATTATAACAGCTTGATTAGTTCAAAAAACGTTACTTAAATCAATAATAACATGTCATATTAACCTATAAAATTAGTGGAATTCATAAAAAGTATAAAATTACATTTATTTGTGTATTTATAACATCAATTATGTCAATATTTCATTAATAAGATAATTACTGCATCATCTTTGTGTCATAAATAAATTAAATTATTTAATGTCTAAAAATTATAAATAAATAAAAATTATGTAGGAAATATTTTTATATTTCTAATTAATATTTATAGTCGAATTTATCTTATGTATAACCCTATATTAAAAATTATTTACTTATTAAACTTTGATTTTAACTATTTTAACCCTTCTTTAAATAAATTAATATTAAATGTCATAATCTAATCCAAGTGGGCCTAAATGGTCATATTTTATTCCTAAGGTTGTTTTTGGTCGAATTACTTTTTTCCAATAGAATTAGGTCATGTGTTAGGGTAATAATAATACCATTTTTACCCTTAATTACCCTATTTACTTTTAACTGAGGTAAATAAAAGTAAAAAGTTACTATTTACCAAAAAATATTTTCATCTCATTGAACCAAATTTTAGTCCTTGATATTAACCATGTCTCTCGGATTTTAAAAATTCAATTCACAGAAGTGGTAAAATTTCATTTAAATGAAAAAGTCAGCTTTTTATCTACCACTAAGTGGTTTCACTATTCATCAAAAATTGAAGTTTTTCAGAAA
The DNA here is from genome assembly GCA_963277665.1 of Viscum album. Classification (NCBI taxonomy): domain Eukaryota; kingdom Viridiplantae; phylum Streptophyta; class Magnoliopsida; order Santalales; family Viscaceae; genus Viscum; species Viscum album. Next base: position 1,571,294,380 of record OY728131.1, on the reverse strand, counting down.
AATACCAAAAATTCAGCATAAGAATTATTTGATATTTCAAATTCAAAATTTATGTCTATTTTTCCAAATTCAAAACATAGAAGTGTCATTAATTAATTTTAAAATTAATTCCTGTTATCAAAACAAATAGCGTGTTTTTAAGAAACAATAACTATCAAAAGATTGATACTTGTTTATATCCAATTTCAAAGTGAAATTAATTCCAATGACCAACATTGGATTAAATGGTAAAAATATATTCTAAATACACTTTAAAACTAATTAAAAGGATAATCTAACCATATAAATTATTATGATGAAAAAAGTTGTTTTTAATTAAAATATAGCGTGTTTTTACTATTCATTAAAATATGAAAGTTATCAGAATAATATGAAAAATTTATCCAAAGTAAATTTTTATATCCTGATTCCAAAGAAGAATTTTATTTTGTCAAATTGAACTTATAGACTTGTCAAAAACAAGATTTAAGGTGGGTGCACCATCAAAAGGCGGCAAAACTACATTTTTTGAAAAATACTTATTTTACTCGAAAAATTGATTTTGTTATCATACCATGTTCTAGAAAATGTGTAAGATGAATAATAATGCTATAAAATTCAAAATTTAGTTGATACTATTCATAATGGCTATTTCATAATAATATTATAACCATATATCGTTGTTTAGTGAAACCTGGTATTGCGTACAACACACGCTATCGAGGAAAGTCGTGATTGCGTGTAATGCAAGCCAAGTCTGGGTTGCGTGTTGTGCAAGAATCCTCCATTGTTTCGTATAACAGAATCCAACCATATTTCATTTATACATTGAATATATATATATTTATATATATACACTCAATGTTTCGTAGAATAACTACAATCAAAATTGTGTGTAACATGATCCAAGAATAGTGTTGTGTATACTGCAAGCTCATACGGTGTTGCGTATAGCGCAAGGTAATCTTGTTGTAGCTTACAACACAAGACATCAATGAAATTAAAAGAATATTTTTCATAAAATCTCAGGGTGTTACACACATAAACTACCATCAGAAGGAAAAATACATATGTAAGTAGACCCAAAGGAATATGCCTCAATCATCAGTAATAATCACTCTCTATCTGGGCTATATGATGTGAATCCTATGTGCTGAGTATGATGTATGAGATGAATATTTTCTTTTGTTGTCCAAGAGTCAAAATTCATCCCTAGCCTCTTGCCTATAAGACGAGGTCCATAAATACATAATAAATTATAACATCCACACCACGTGTATCACTCAAGGAAAAAATCATATAAAATTGTAACATCAAAGACTGAAATAGTAATCCCATACCCCTAGAAACCAGGAATTATTACCGGAACAAGTGTTCATGATAAAGTAGTATGATATCCATCATAGGTTCTGACACATTTTTAATACTCCTATCCACTATATACCAAATAGTAAATCCAAGTAAATAAACATCTATGATACCACTTTGTAACATCCTAAACTGGATTCCACTAAAATGGTGCCTTAATCTGGTTGGTTACAAGGCCTTAAACGTGCCTCCCCATACCTCGGTGGCTGTCAACTTACATCAAGGGCCTAGGGTGTGATAATGGGGAGACAATGCCCTCACATTAGAGTAAGAAAACAAAAAAAATAACTAATTATCATACAAAACAATAAATAAATAGAGTGAATAACTTGTAAATAAACTAAAATAGAACATGCAGTAATAATAAATGAAAAAACTATAAAATCTCAAATAGTTATGTCGTACATACAACACTAGTCACCCGATGGGCTGATCATACAGATACAGGTAACAAAAGAAACTAAAATAAAACTACATTTATTTACCCATAACTCTTATCTAGACCACATTCTTAGTCTCCAAAAACTTTCAAACTACAACACCCCGATTAGAAGAACCCACTTGAGAGGCTCTGCTCGATCATACAATTATGGGCCTCAGCCCTATCCACCATGAAAAATGTTCTCAACCTGAAAAACAGATATAAGGTATACAGGTACACCGAGGTACACATGAAAGAGTGGGAAATAATCTCAGAAGGAAATCTTGATGATGAACCTATAAAGTATGTTGCTCTAAGTGTATGAAAAAGTAAAATACTTAGCCTAGATAATACAAAACTGAAAAGACATGTAAAAGAAATAACATGAAACCACATTCGAACCCCGGGTCTATGATCCTAGCTAACTCGGAAAGTTCTAACATGGATTTCCATATCTATATATGTATACATGTATATTTCCATACCTATACATATATACTTAAGTATGAATATTCATGAGTAAGTGAAATAAATAACATAAAAACCATAAATAGCCGATCCTTGGGTCTGTAATCCTGATCTATTGGACATCATGTGCAAGGGTATTGAGTAGGATGTTGTGTCACTCAAGCTGTGTAACATTAAGTTGATCTATGGGTTTTTAATCCCAATCAAAATATTCCCGCTTGGCTAGTACTAGAAATATATCTGATCAAGCTACATCACCATAAGTGGATACACACCCTACACCTAGGTTCACTCGTACTCACCTCCAATCAATGAACAATAGATTCCAAGTAAATACATTTGGACATCTTGTAAAAGGTCACTGAGCTAGAAGTTATGCTGCCTAGGCCATGTAAATGTATTTTGATGTCTAAGCCCTTGGTCATGGACTATAGGTAGTCACAAAATTAGGAACTTGGATAATCCCTAAGGGCCTAAACCTTAGGTGATCTGAAAGGAGAACTCACTGGTGAGATGCTACGCCCACCCATGGAGTCTCTAATAAGGGAGAGTGTAATCATCCCTATCCCATGGAAGAGCATAATAATTCTGAGTATCCAAAAATGTGTGGCTCCATGCCCAGCACTACTTTCAAGTAACTAATCATGGAGAGCATAATAATCCACATCTATTGAGAATTAATAATCATCCATGAGTATAATCATATCAAGTAGAGTGTAATAATCCCCATCACGTATCAAATCGAAGAGAGAAGAATCATCCTCATCACTTTGGAGAGAATAATCATCCCCAAGTATCATTATTAGGGACTCCATGCTCGTAAATAATAGTTATATGCTCAACATCAAGATTCTAGGAAACACCTTTGGACATCCTAATAATATAATAATCAAATATATGGATGAACAAACAAATCCTAGTTAGCACCTCTGGGTATACCAATAAATATATAAAATAACTGGGCTCAGAAGCTGGATACTAGGAAAGTATGTCTAGGAATCCCAACAATCATAATGGATCCCAAGAAGAACATCCGGGCATCCCAAAAGGAAGAAGACACCTCATTTCAGGCTCAAAAACCACCGACTAGGAAACACCTATCGATAACATCGTTGAATCAGCAATAAACATGTGAAAATATAAAAAAAGAGTGAGGGTGGTTGAATGCCTAACCCAACACTATATCCATATCCCCATGGGATTACAAGTTGGACATGGTTTCTAAGGTGACATCCACTAGAATCTCTACCCAAAACCAATGTAGTAACTTAGGGTTGGTCAAACAATGAGTACCCATTGAGTCCCTCAAGCCAAACACTGAGAGGCATCCTACTTGGGATCCTCAAGGTAAACACACAAGTAAAAGAATCCTACTTGGGATCCTTAGCTATAATGAAAGGGATTTATCATACACGAGATCCTATAACGGTAAGAAAATGGAGGCATCCCACAAGGGATCCTCAAAAAATACTTAGAAAAGGCATCCTACATGGGACCCACAAGACAATGTTACAAGTAGAGGAACCCTACCAGGTATCCTCAAAATAGTACATTGGAAAAGGGATCCTACAAGGGACTCCCTATATTATCTTTTAAGTAAAGGCACCCCTCAGGGGATCCTCAGTAAACAAAATGAAGATAGAGGCATTCTACAAGGTATCCTCTAGGCAAAACATAATAAGAGGAATCCTATAAAAGATCCTTAGAATATCAAGTCTCATGGCCTCCTATGTTGGAGTTGGTGTCATAGGACCAACTGTTTTCACTTTGATTAAATGAATATTCAATGTATTGAATATTAATAAAACTTCTTATTACATATTGTTTATTGTTCTTCATGACTCTACTTTAATAATTTCCTAGAGTGTACATCGCATTGATAAGGTCATAATAGTTACCTACTATGATGAGAATATTGATGTTCTATGATGATATTTTCAAACAATTTTTTGTGGTTGGATAATGTGCTATGATGGGAAACATAGTACATAGACTGTCAATTGTGAGTACTCATAAGACGATGAGGATTCTTCTCATGAAATTAACACTTAGTAATATAGAGGATGGGAGATTATAAGAATATACCCGCAAGTAGGAATCCTCCATGTTTTGGTGTTATCATATATTCCTATCTACAAGCACATGTGATGATCCTTATACTTTATGATTATTATTAATTAATGTTAAAACTCGCATACTTAGATGTATTTCATATGACATGATGATAATAGATCATGGTGAAGATTGATACATTGGGTTTGTTACGAGTGAAATGTCATTAATAAATAAGTCAATGAAGTATTTATGCCTTCCATCTTTATAGAAGTTGATATCTTGGCCCTTTGATTGGAATTGAAGTGTTGCAATAAATTCCATGGACATGATGTAATGATGTGTTTATTTCAGACCATCAAAGAAAAACATATCAAGCATATAGGTTGGTGACATGGATGTGAAACCTGCTTAATGAGATATTATAACAAAGATATGATATTACACAATGTGTGTTCATATGTGTTTGTCGACATTGCGACATTAAGTTCTTTCTCTTTGGTTCCTTAACCCGTTGCTGGATAATAATCTTTGACTTTAAGAAAGTCTGCTTAATGCCAATAAGAAATAATCCTAGAGGGTCACACACTAAGTGTTTCTATTTATCTCGGTTAAATTCTATTTGAGTTTAATTAACGTAATAAATATTATTCTCAAGATTGAGGAATAATTTTATTCAAGTTATATTGATAACATAAATTAAATAAATATTTATTAGCTGGCTTGTGAATAAAATAATTATTTTATTTAATGAATATATTAATAAATATTTATTATTTGGATTCTGAATAAAATTTTTATTTAGGAATAATATATTTATTCGGTTATTCAATAAATTCTAGAGGAGTTCAAATAGACCAAGAGCAAGTCCAGAGACAAATATTAATTAACAAGATAGTTACATAATCTTTGTTATTGCAAAAGTTAGTGCGCACGACAAAAGAATAATTATATAATTATTATTTTGAAACATGTTATTTATTAAGGGTAATAAATGTTATTTAATGGCCGGTATGCAATTAAATAATATTTTAACTCAAATCCTAACTCTATAAGTAGACAGCTATGTCTATAGTATAGGGCACCTGGATTTGAGAATAGAGAATTGTTACACACAACAAATTCTCTCTCAAATTCTCCTCCTCTATCCCTATCAAGAATGAGAAGTAAAAGAGATATTTCTTAAAGATCAAAGAATGGGAGATCAAGAACAAAAAATGCAAGACATTCGACTCGCCGCGCTAGCACCCAGAGATTGAGTGGTGTTGCTTGGAGATCATAAGAGCATGTGTGGATCACCGCTAGAGGGATTCTATCCTTATATCCCCATCATGCAACAAAGGTAATTCGAAAGGGTCTTTTTGAACGATCAACATTCACCAATGAAAAAATTTCCTAATCCCAGGTATTTATTTCTTCAAATATTAAATAAATTAGTTATAATTTTGATGTACAATATCCTCGCTCTTGGTTTAGAGCAACGATTATTAAAAGAAATTTTAATATATCACCCACCTCCACACGCTTTCACTGTGCTCGAAACCATAAAGTGGTATCAGAGTGATCATGTTTAAATTTGTAATTATTTATTTGATTGTTGATCTATACGTAATTGTGGTTACATTTTCATTTCATATTGTTAGTTATTTAATCTGATTTGAATTAACATGTTATAAATATATTAATCACTATATACCAATGGACATTGTATCAAGATGCATTGTGCAATTAATTACATGTGGTGATTTTATTGCACACCATGTGTTGACTGGGCCAACCTTACACACAACAAGTGGATACCGGGGGTGTAACTAACTCATAAACACAATGTAGTCTGGCTGAGTCAACATGCTAAATACCCAGACATGTAACTTGGATATACCATAACTGAGGTACATGGCATGGAGCTATATGTACACATCTTGTAGTCTCCAATTAATGCTAAAAATTTAAATTACATTACATTTGAAATTGCATCATTAAAACCTTATTTCATTGATTGTCACAACGTTTTATGTTTCATAATTTAATAATGGTTTTAGATAATTTTAAATGCTCAACAAATTTATTGTAATTAATATGTCATTATTGGTTATGCCTATTATTTTCCATGAATTCCATTAATGATGGGTATCTCCAAATAATATTGGATTATAATTAAGATTAAATGGAATTAATTAATTAATTAATTAATACATGAACATTTATCTTAAATAATAAAAGAGAAAATAATGAAATTAATTCTATCCATTTACTTTTGAATATTCATTGCATGTATGACCATTCATGAGCTTGAATGAGACTTGTGTATGTGTTGGTTGTTTTAATTTAATTTATTTCATGAGTTTTAAATTCTTTAATATTAAATTAAATAATGGCCTAGGAGTTATTCCACCCTCCATTATTATGTAGGACCTATGTGTCCAAATATATTTATGTAATCACCTTTAACCAATACTATGGTTCCCCTCACCTGTGTGTAAGTAATAAATATTTCTAACTAATGAAGAAACCCCAAGGTATGTGTAGGCAGTTCAATACAGAACTATAATTATGAAAACCTAGGTGATACATAGGTGGATAGGTGGACTGCAGTAACTCATGCCAAGATTGAAAATATGAGTTATTCCCCTAGGTTAAAGTTGATTTAATGTGAAATCATTAAATCAACTGCTAGATAAATATCATGAATGGTTCATTTAATTAATTAACTAAATATTTCTGTCTATGAAATTATTCATTTTATAGATTCAAGACTGAAATCACATAAATAAATGAATTAATGACCAAATATGGAAATTAAATAAATGAGTTATGCATAAATGTTTTATCCAACATGGTTAATTAATTAAGTAACATCAATTTAATATTAAAAAGACATGTAAAGGATAAAAAAGATATTTTTTGGAATAATAAATTAAAATACCTCAATTAAATATTAAGTCATACTAATCCTTCCATTACTTGATTGGGAATGAAACCATCAAAGTAAGTGTAGTACATGACCAAAGTCTGGAAACTTACTTTTATCGGGGAGTTCTCATGAGAGTGTTGGGTTAACTTAACTGAAATTGTATTAAGTTTAATGAACAAAGTCTATTCCATAGGATTTATTCATAGGGGAATCCACTCAACAGATTAAGGAGCTACAAATCCACAGTTGGCAAGACCGCCTACCTAATTACGTTTTTATGTTCTTCATGGACAAAGTATGGATCATTAATAAAATTATTGGGGATCCTTTACACTAGAATGTTAAATCAACTAGAAATTATGAGTCCAATGGCGAGGGCTATTGTGACTTGATAAAATACTAGGAGATTTAATAAATATATAAATAAAAAAATTTAATTTATTATATCTCACTTATTTTGTAATAAAGTATGGTACTAGTAGTCTACTCTTTCTTATTGTAGAATAAAATGAAAATTTCATCATTCACACAATCCCTATGATAAATATTAGAGAAATAAAACCTATTAACTGGCAGTAACTTCCATGAGTGGTTTATATGTATTCGGGTTGTCCTATGTTATGAATAGAAATGTTATGTGCTTGAATACTCAATGCTTGATCTGCCTACTAAAGAGGAGAGTGAAGAATAGTTCCTTATCTATGAAAAACATTTGAGTGAAGTGGTTGAAATTCAATTTTTGATAATTTCATTGATTTATAGTGAACTAATGAAGTATCACAAAAACATGGATGCATATAGAATTTTTTAGCACCTTCATGGTATTTACAAGAAGAGAGATATATAGGAACAATTTAAGATTTCCAAGGATCTCTTTCAAATAAATCATGGAGAGGGTTCCCCAATTGAGCCTCATATAATCAAGCTCATTGGATACATTGAGAGTTTAGAGATTCTAGGGTTTAAACTAACTAAATAATTGGGCATTGGCCTCATTATGGGATCACTCTCTCATAGATTCTCCAGCTTTGTTGTGAATTTTAATATGAACAACATTGAGAAGTCTCTTCCAGATATTCTTAATATTCATCTCTAAGTAGATAAGGATATAGAGTATGAAAAACCTTCCATACTTACAATGAATAAATGGAAAGGGAAAGTGAATAGATTTAATCCTAAAGTTTCTTCATACCCTTCCAAGAAGAGGAATACTGAGGGGCAATATAGAGAAAAGGATGATATCTTTTTTTCATGTGGTAAGAAGGGATACTAGGATAAAAACTAAACCTAGCCAAATAAGCAAGGTTAATCTTTAGGTGCATTTTTTATCTAGTGAAATTTATCTATTTCTAAAAATTTGGCATTAGATATTTCTTGTAGTTGTCATATATGTATTAACATATATGAATAAATTAGATTTAAAAAGATTGAATGAGGTGAGGTTGATCATTGAGTAGCCAATAGAGCTAAAATTTCTATTGTAGCTATCAGGGACTACAACCTCATGTTGCCAACTTGAATGATCTTGGTTTGAAAGGGTTTTTATTATGGGACTTAAGTTACAAAAAACATTATTTTTGTTTCTGAGCTTGATACAGATTGATTTATTCTCAAATTTGGGAATAATTGTTGCTTATTTTATAAAGATAGTATTTGTTATGTTAAGGCACATTTAAATAATAGTATTTATGAATTGGATTGCACAAACCAAATAATGGAATCTGATAACAAAGTTATTTCACATGACTCATACCACACCCAACATTCAAATCACTGGCTAGGTCATGTAAATGAAAATCAGTTGATTAAATTACATCAAGATGGATATTTAGATTATTTTAAACTAAAATCACTTTATGTATGTCATGCATGTTTACAAGGTAAAATGTCCAAAGACCCATTTAGTGGGAAAAGTTAAAGGGCTAAAGAGATTTCTGAATTAGTTCATATCAATGTGTGTGGACCATTTCCCATTGAAGCAAGGGGTGGGTACCCATACTTCATAAATTTTACTAATGATTTTAGTAGATATGGATATGTCTACTTAATTAGGTATAAGTCAAAGTATTCTGAAAAATTCAAGAAATACAATAATGAAGTTGAGAACCATCTTAGTAAGAAGATTTATAAACTTCACTCAGATAGTGGTGGAGAATATCTTAATTAGGACTTAATTGATTATCTATGGGATTTTAGGATTTTATCTCTACTCACTCCTTCTTATACGAATCAGTTGAATGGTGTAAGTGAAAGGAATAACCACACCTTTCTGGACATGGTGAGATCAATGATGAGTCATGTGAATCATCCATTATCCTTTTGGCGATACGCATTACAAATAGCAGTATAGGCACTAAATTGAGTGCCAACCAAAGAAACAGATGGTACACCATACAAATTATGGAATGGAAAGAAACTCGTGTTGTCCTACTTACATGTGTAGGGTTGCAAAGCATTTGTTAAATCCTATTTAGGTAACAAGCTTGCACCCTGAGGCACAAATTGTATCTTTATAGGATATCTTAAAGAAATAAAGGGATACTGCCTATAAAATCCATTAGAAAAAATGGTTATGGTTGAAAAATTTCCCACATTTCTTAAGGAGGATATTATATAAAAAATAGAAGGTATGAGAGAGTTAGACTTAAATGAAGTCTAGGCTCAAGATACACAAGACATGGCGTAATAACAAATTCCACAAAACCTCATGGAAGAAGAAATTGTTCCAAGGACACAATTATTATATAGGTGTACTAGAGAGGTTATAGAACTAAAATGGTATGGTTTTCTAGTCACCGAGGATGAATACTCATTATTATTTGATAATAATGATCCTCTAACCTACAAGGAATAAGTAATTGGAATAGATGTTTCCAAGTGGCAAGAAGCCATGAATTCTGAAATGGATTCCATGCACCAAAACCAAGTATGGATTTTAGTAGACCCTATAGTAGTTGTAAATCCTGTTGGTTGTAAATGAGTATTCAAGAAGAAATTGGACATGGAAGAAAAATTTTGTACCTATAATTCGTGACTAGTTGCAAAAGGGATTAAACAACATCAAGGCATTGACTACAATGAAACCTTTTCACCAGTTAGAATGATGAAATTCATCATAGTTATAATTGAGAATGTAACTTTCTATGATTATGAGATTTGGAACATGGATGTTAAAATTTCCTTCATGAATGGGTAACTTTAGGAAGTTGTATATATGACATAGCCTGAAGGGTTTGTTACTCCAAATGATGCCAACAAGGTATGCAAGTTTTAAAGATATTTTTATAAATTAAAGAAAGTATTTAAGTAATAGAAAATTAATTTTGATGAGGCAATAATGGAATTTGTTTTCATAAAGAATGAATTTGATCTGTGTGTCTACAAATGGTTTAATGGTAGTTTATTCATTTTATGAATAGTATATTTTTATGACATATTACTCATTAGAAACCAAATATCAGTATTACAGTCTGTTAAGGCATGGTTGAAAAAAATGCATCTCTATGGAGGGATTGGGCGAGGAAACATATATTCTTGGGATAAATATCCATCGTCATATATCCAAGAGGTTTCTAAGCCTATGTAAAAGTATATACATTGACAAGATACTGAAGATATTCAATATGGAACAATACAAGAGGGGATTTTTCTAGTGTAAAATAGAATTAATCTTTCTAGGAAAATGTTTCCTCTTAAACATGAGGAAAAAAATGACAAAGATTCCATACATATCAGTGATTGGTTTAGTCATGTATGATACACTATGTACTTGGATAGATGTATCTAATTCATTAAGTGTGGTAGGAAGATATCAAGATGATCCAGGTGACCACCATTAGATGGCAGTCAAGACTATACTTTAGTATCTAAGGTGTACTAAGGATATATGTAGCAACTCGGATTTTGGCCCTATCATACTTTGGATTATTTCTACGAATAATTCCAGAGCTAGGCGTGAAGACGTCATGCGATTCCGAGGCTCGGTGTGCCCAAAATTAATTTTATAAAAAAATTAAGTATTTTTATACTATGAACGTGGTGGGGGTGTGATATCTTTTGAACGGTAGCTCAGAGCGGGAATCTGAGGGCACGGTTGCGTCTGGAACGTGCTGTTTACCCTAGGTGAGGTGTAAAATTTGCTGGCGAGGACCTGCGGTGAGAAACGCCACCAGGGGAATTTTTGTAATTAAATGGAGAAGTTAGTGTGCGAGCGTCGGCTCGAATAACTTCTGAGCGGAGTCTCGGATGGAGAATCTGAGTCTGATGTTGCATTCAGAATTGCGCGTTTACCCTAGGGGTGACCTTACATTTGTTCGCATCGGGCGTCGGGTCCGAGGCGGGTTTGGCGCCGGCGGGTGGCTGATATAAATATCAGCAACCCCTCCTTTTCATTCCTCTCGGCGTTCTTCACCATTCTTCGCCGCCAATCCGCCGAATCGAGCAAACGAAGCGCTCACGAGCTCAGATTTCGACGGTGGACATTCCAGGAGCGTGCAGCGGAAGCTCTAGAGTGCGGATCTAAGGCAGAACGTCGGCGTTTCGCCCGCGAGGTAGGCAGTCTGAGTTTTAAAATCCCGGATCGCATTTTTGTGTTGTTTTTCTTCAAATTTTTATAAGGGTTGTATAGTTCGTGTCCTGAGCTTTCTGAAACATGTTTCGGATCTGAATTTGAAGCACCGGGGTGCTCCCGGTGGCTCCCGGAAGTTTTCCGGCGAAAACCCGGTTTTCCGGCGACGAGGGGTGGCGGCCCTGGCGGAATCCGGAGACGGCGCGGCGGCAGCGCGGCGGAATCTGGCGGCGGCGTGGTGGTTTCTGGCGAGGCAGACAGTGGTCCGACCAGGTTTTTCCAGGTGTTCTTTAAACCCCCGTATCTTGCAATCCGGGAGTCAGATTCGCGTGCCGTTTGCGGAGACGCGACCCTGACGATAAGGCGAACCCTCCGGTGTGGGTTCGAGGGTTTAAGGGTTCGGGATCATGGCCTGGGAGCTTGAAATGTCGAATGAAGTAATGATATTTTATTATTATTCGACTTCGAGCCATTGTATCTTCTACCCGGAGAGTCCGATTGACGTGCCGTCAGTGGTGTTGAGACCCTGATGATACGGAGAACTTTTTTTGAGGGTTTACGGGTGTTGGGATCGAGTTTGGGGTGCAGGCCCCATGAAGCCGGGTTTTGGCGTTTGTGGAGAAACGCAGCTTTCGCACCAGGAGTCCGATTTTGGCGGATGATTAGTCGATCCTGTGTGTTTTTCTGATAGGATCGCAATGGTGTGATCCGTTCGATGTGTTTCAAGATCGAGGCATGGGCCCCACCTGAGCTGGCCTTTGGTGAATAGTACCTTTTTCACTGGGTGTCCATTTCTGACGAGCGAGTAGTCGTTTCCGCTTGTTTTTCCGAGGGGATCACCGTGGTATGATCTGATCGATGGGTTTCAGGATCATTGTGTGGGACTCGCATGAGCTAGCTACGGTAAATAATGACTTTTTCACCGGTGCTCCGTTTTGGGTGAGTAAGCAGCCTATCCTGCATGTTTTTCTGCGTAGATCGCGGTGGTGGCCTCGGTATTGGCCTTGGAGGTGCCCAGTGTGGCGTTGTTGCGGGTCGCTCGGGTTAGCGACGTTTTGGACCAGCAGTGGTTGAGGGTACTCTCTTGGTTCGTTCCCACGAGGGTTCATGTGGCATCACAACCTTCGTATAGGTTTTTGATCCTCTCGATGGGATTTTTAAACTGTTAGAGTTGTGGCATCCCTCCGGTGGGCCTGGAGCAGGATCCTCTAGCATCTTCTCCCTAGATCGGGTTCTTGGTATTGATGTGACAACTTATTCAAGGGCAACGATCCCTTATCTAGTAGGTTAACCCCGTAGGGATTGTGGCATCATCGGAAATATGATCCCCTACGTAGTGGGTCGTGCTTAGTAGGGTTGTGGCATCGTCGGGTATACGATCCCCTGCTCAGCATTAGGTTTATAGTAGGGTTGCAGTATCGTTGGTTACACGATCCCCTACTCAGCACGTGGTTTCAGCAGGGTCGAGGCATTGTCGGGTATACGATCCCCTACTCAGTATGAGGTTTATAGTAGGGTTGCAGTATCATTGGTTATACGATCCACTACTCAGCACTTGGTGTTGGTATGGTTGCAGTATCGTTGGTTATGCGATCCCCTACTCAGCGCGTGGTTTCGGTAGGGTTGCGGCATCATCGGTTCGATCCCCTACATCACGAGTTATATGAGATAGGGTTCTGATATCGTCATGACCACCTTTATATGGGAGATGATCCTCTATCTGAGTGATGTACTTCTGTAGAGTGCCAGATCGGGTTGTGGTATCCCCCAGTGGATCCTGGGTGTGATCCCCTATCTGTGAGAACTACGTATTCCATATCGGGTCGTGGTATCCCCCAACGGACCCTGGGAGTGATCCCCTATCTGTGAGCTTCGTATACTGGAGAGGGTTCTGGTATCTCCTAGCGGACCCTAGGAGCGATCCCCTATCCGAGGAGTTTGGTGGTTCTGTTGTTTCAACGAGGTTTCCTCAGTGATGCTAACCGACGAGCGTGATCTCTCGGGTGAACATCTGAGGGGTTTGTGAGAAACACGATGGAGTGTATCTCTCAGATGAGTGTTATCTGGGATGACAGTGATTGTGGAGTGTGCTCTCCTGGTTGTGGACTGTTGCTGGTGATGAGGTAGGTACCTCTTATGGCTTGGTGCGTGAGCTGGGAATATCTGGATTGTTCAAGGTGTATGTATGGGCATACACCTGAACTGAGCTGACTAGTTGTGTTTAGCTGAGGATGGTCATGAGATGGAGTTTCTCTCTCGTCTGGGTTCCCTCTGGCTGGGATGAGCGGACTGTTGCCTTTCAGTTTCTCTCTTTGGTTTTGGGTTTTTGAGGTGCCAACTGAGTATGTTTATACTCACCCCTGTACGGGCTTTGCTCGCACATGTTTGTGTCTTGTGCAGACCATAGGCCTTTCGACGGAGTCCCAGGAGGACCCAGAGCAGGCAGAGCTGAGTGAGCGAGTTTGACCGGGGTGTTTACCGGTGTGGTGCTGAGGGAGATTTCTGGTGGGTGTTTGTGGTAGCATTCCCCTTCTTCAGAGCAGGTTGGACGTGTTTTTGTAGTTTTCTTTTGGTGGGACCTGTTTTTCCCTTTGTACTTATATTGTACTCTAGTTGTGGGATAGTGTATTCATGCATTTACTTTTCAGTTTTCTATATCTCTGCACTGTTTCATGGCTGTGTTTGTGGGTGCGTGTGTACAGGTACCTTAGGCTAATGTCTCCCATGTGTGTGATAGCCTACTCGGCACTGGTCGCCAACCCCTGGCCTATTGAAGGTAGGATTAGGGAGTCGCGGCTCGGGCCCCGTTGGATCGGGTCGTGACAGAGTGGTATCAGAGGAGGTTCCACCTTTGGGATCTCAGAGCGTAGCTGGTCTAGCATTGAGTTTGGTTTGGGTTGCATAGCGGCAATTTTAGGGTGTTTCGAGCTCGGATTTCAGGCTAGAGACTCCAGTGTTGGTGCGGAGGCCGACATATCCATACACCAGGACTCTGATAACCTGCCTTTTGACTCGGGACATTCGTACACTTGTCGCAGAGACATAATGGTACATGCATCATATAGGACTGGGTTTTGAGTTTTCCTTGTCCTTCTTGAGTCAGCTCTCTAGATATACTCTTTGACTGTGGTGCGTCTTGAATTTATTTCAGGATGCCTACACGACGACAGCCAGCGAGGGCTCCGCAATGGGATTGTGGTGATGATCCGCCCCGTGAAGAGGCTGTGGACCAAGGCGTAGGTTCTGAGGCTGGATCTCTAGGTGGTCCACCAGTTGAGCCACCACCTGTCGAGCAGCTGGTTGTGCCGGCAGTGTAGGACGAGGTTGCACACAGGCTGAGTGCACTGCACGAGTTCCAGAGGCAGCGACCTCTGAGGTTTCAGGGTGATCCAGACCCCCAGGAAGCTGATGACTGGCTTGAGGCAGTCACCAGAGTTTTCCGCCTAGTGAGGACACCTCCAGATGAGATGGTGGTCCTAGCGGAGAGCCTTCTGCACGGTTCTGCCGGGTGATGGTGGAGTTTGGTGACACGGTCCCATGATGAGGAGACGCTCACGCGGGCAGAGTTTGAGTGGCTCTTCAGGGAGGAGTTCTATTCGGTGACGCTGAGATCAGTTTGGATCCAAGAGCTTCTGCAGCTTCAGCAGGAGGGCATGATCGTGTCGGAGTACTCGGTGAGGTTTACAGACCTGTCGCGCTACTCCATGGATATGGTTCGAGACCCGTTCTTTAGGGCTCAGACCTTTGAGCAGGTCTTACGCAGGGACATCTGAGCAGGTGTGGTTTCCTTGTGTCTGCCCACCTATGCTGGAGTACTGGAGCGAGCGTTGGTGGTGGAGAGCTTTCTGGCTGAGCAGATTCCCCCTGTTAGTGTTGGGCACGTGAGGGCTGAGACGTCGGCATCTGGTAGCCGACGACAGACTCAGGGGTATGGATGTGGCCGACGTTTCAGGAGGCGACCTCAGGATGGAGGATCTGAGGCTCAGGGCTCACAGGGCTCGCATGCCAGTTTTGGCCAGCCGTAGGAGAGGCGGTGTTATGCTTGCGACAGTCAGAGACATTTTGCTAGAGATTTTCCGACCCAACATGCTGCTAAGAGGGAGCCGGTCGATGGACCGCCTTGGCAGAGGCAGTGTCTCGATCTAGGAGGTCCGTAGGGCGGCGGACGTGGCGGCAGAGCGGGTGCAGGAGGAGGAGGTGGTAGGCGGTATCAGTTGCCACCACCCCCACCCCCAGGTGGTCCACGCCAAGCTCAGGGAGCTGGTGGCAGAGGGCGAGGAAAGCTGCATGCCCTGGAGGCTGTTGACCCAGAGGCTCCGCGGATGGATAGAGGTACGCCTTGTGTCTTTTCTACTTACTGCAGTAGTTTGTTAGACACTGTTTAGCGGTACACTTTCCTTTCCGTTTCTTGATCTAGTTTTGTTCATGGCGTTGGTAAGACCCTGTGTGTGTGTTGTTCGGCATGCTTCGAATGTTTGGGGAAGAGGAATCCTTCCCCCACCAAGATGCGTTTTTGTGACGCGATTAAAACCGTGCGGGCGAGTCAGTTCCGCCCAAAGCGGATAGTATTGAGGTGTGGTGGATGAGTCCATCTGACTTATGTGTTCGGGCATGGGTGTTTGTTGGTGAACTCGCTGGTGTGGGACCTAGTTGAGAGTCCAGTCGCTTCCTTTGAGCTTAGGGATTTTCGGGGACGAAAAGTTCTAAGGGGGGGAGGATGTTGCGACTCGGATTTTGGCCCTGTCAGACTTTGGATTATTTCTACGAATAATTCCAGAGCTAGGCGCGAAGAAGACATGCGATTTTGAGGCCCGGTGTGACCAGAATTAATTTTATAAAAATATTAAGTATTTTTATACTATCCACGTGGCGGGGGTGTGATATCTCCTAAATGGTAGCTCAAAGAGGGAATCTGAGGGCACGTTTGCGTCCGAAACGTGCCGTTTACCCTAGGCGAGGTGTAAACTTTATTGGCGCGGGCCTGTGGCGAGAAACACCACCAGGGGAATTTTCATAATTAAATGGAGAAGTTAGTATGCGAGCGTCGGCTCAAATAACTTCATAACGGAGTCTCGGATGGAAAACATGAGTCCTCCGTTGCGTTCATAACGACGTGTTTACCCTAGGGGTGACCTTACCTTTGTTCGCATCGGGCGTCGGGTCCGAGACGGGTTTGGTGCCGGCGGGCGGCTGATATAAATATCAGCCCCCCCTCCTTTTCATTCCTCTCGGCGTTCTTCGCCATTCTTCGCTTCCAATCCTCCAAATCAAGCAAACTAAGCACCCATGAGCTCGGATTTCGACGGCGGGCGTTCCAGGAGCGTGCAGCGGAAGCTCTGAAGCGCGGATCTAAGGCGGAACGTCGGCATTTCGCCCGCGAGGTAGGTGGTTTGAGTTTTAAAATCCCAGATCCTGTTTTTGTGTTGTTTTATTCAAATTTTCATAAGGTTTGTATAGTTCGGGTCCTGAGCTTTCCGAAACATGTTTCAGATCTGAATTTGGAGCACTGGGGTGCTCCCGGTGGCTCCCAGAAGTTTTCCGGCGAAAACCCGGTTTTCTGACGACGAGGGGCGGCGGCCATGGCGGAATCCGGCGAAGGTGCGGCAGAGGTGCGGTGGAATCTGGTGGCGGCACGGCAGAATCCGGCGGCGGCGCAGCGGAATCCGACGGCGGCGTGGTGGTTTCCGACGAGGCAGACGGTGGTGCGGCCAGGTTTTTCCGGGTGTTCTTTAAACCCCCGTATCTTGCAATCCGGGTGTCGGATTCGCGTTCCGTTTGCGGCGACGCGACCCTGACGATGAGGCAAACCCTCCAGTGTAGGTTCGAGGGTTTAAGGGTTCGGGGTTGTGGCCCGGGAGCTTGAAATGTCGAATAAAGTAATGATATTTTATTATTATTCGACTTCGGGCCGTTGTATCTTCTACCCGGAGAGTCCGATTGACGTTCCGTCAGTGGCGTTGAGACACTAATGATATGGCAGACTTTTCTTGAGGGTTTCTGGGGGTTGGGACCGAGTTTGGGGTGTGGGCCCCACGAGGCCGGGTTTTTTGCGTTTCCGGGGAAACGCAGCTTTCGTACCAGGAGTCCGATTTTGGCGGATGATTAGTTGATCCTGTGTGTTTTTCCGAGAGGATCGCAATGGTGTGATCCATTCGATGTGTTTCGGGATCGAGGCGTGGGCCCAACCCGGGCTTGCCTTTGGTGAACAATACCTTTTTCACCGAGTGCCCGTTTTGGACAAGCGAGTAGACGTTTCCGCTTGTTTTTTTGAGGGGATCGTCGTGGTATGATCCGCTCGATGGGTTTCAGGATCGTTGTGTGGGCCCCGCATGAGCTAGCTACCGTGAATAGTGAATTTTTCACCCGGTGCTCCGTTTCGGGTGAGTAAGCAGCCTATCCTGCGTGTTTTTCCATGTAGATCGTGGTGGTGGCCTCGGTATTGGCCTTGGAGGTGCACCGTGTGGCGTTGTTGCGGGTCACTCGGGTTAGCGATGTTTTGGACCAGCAGTGGTTGAGGGTACTCCCTTGGTTCGTTCTTACGAGGGGTCGTGTGGCATCACAACCTTCGTATATGTTTGTGAAATTCTCGATGGGATGTTTAAACTGTTAGAGTTGTGGCATCCCTCCGGTGGGCCCGGAGCGGGATCCTCTAGCATCTTCTCCCTAGATCGGGTTCTTGGTATCGCTGTGACCGCTTATTCACGGGCGACGATCCCCTATCTAGCAGGTTAACCCCATAGGGTTTGTGGCATCATCGGGAATATGATCCCCTACGCAGTGGGTCGTGCCTAGTAGGGTTGTGGCATCGTCAGGTATACGATCCCCTGCTCAGCATCAGGTTTATAGTAGGGTTGCAGTATCATTGGTTACACGATCCCCTACTCAGCACATGGTTTCAGTAGGGTTGAGGCATCGTCGGGTATATGATCCCCTACTCAGCATGAGGTTTATAGTAGGGTTGAGGTATCATTGGTTATACGATCCCCTACTCAGCGCTTGGTGTCAGTAGGGTTGCGGTATCATTGGTTTTGCGATCCCCTACTCAGCGCGTGTTTTCGGTAGGGTTGTGGCATCATCGGTTCGATCCCCTACATTGTGAGTTATACCAGATAGGGTTCCGGTATCGTCGTGACCACCTTTATATGGGCGATGATCCTCTATCTGATTGATGTGCTTCTGTCAAGCGCCAGATCGGGTTGTGGTATCCCCCAGCGGATCCTGGGTGTGATCCCCTATCTGTGAGAACTACGTATGCCAGATCGGGTCGTGGTATCCCCTAGCGGACCTTGGGAGTGATCCCCTATCTGTGAGCTTCGTATACCGGAGAGGGTTCTGGTATCCCCTAGCGGACCCTAGGAGTGATCCCCTATCCGAGGAGTTTGGTGGTTCTGTTGTTTCAATGAGGTTTCCTCAGTGATGCTAACCGACGAGCGTGATCTCTCGGGTGAGCGTCTGAGGGGTTTGTGAGAAACCCGATGGATTGTATCTCTCGGATGAGTGTCATCTGGGATGACAGTGATCGTGGAGTGTGCTCTCCTAGTTTTGGACAGTTGCTGGTGATGAGGTCGATAGCTCTTGTGGTTTGGGGCGTGAGCTGGGTATATCTGGATTGTTCAAGGTGTATGTATGGGGATACACCTGAACTAATATGACTAGTTGTGTTTAGCCGAGGATGGTCACGAGATGAAGTTTCTCTCTCGTATGGGTTCCCTCTGGCTGGGATGAGCGAACTGTTGCCTTTCATTTGCTCTCTTTGGTTTTGGGTTTTTGGGGTGCCTACTGAGTATGTTTATACTCACCCCTGCACGGGCTTTGCCCGCACATGTTTGTGTCTTGTGCAGACCATAGACCTTTCGACGGAGTCCCAGGTGGACCCGGAGCGGGCGAAGCTGAGCGAGCAAGTTTGACCGGGGTGTTTACCGATGCGGTGCCGAGGGAGCTTTCTGGTGGGTGTTTTCGAAAGCGTTCCCCTTCTTCAGAGTAGGTTGGACGTGTTTTTGTAGTTTTATTTTGGCGGGCCCTGTTTTTCCCTTTGTACTTCTGTTGTACTCTGGTTGTGGGATAGTGTATGCATGCATTTACTTTTCTATTTTCTGTATCTCTGCACTGTTGCATGGAGGTGTTTGTGGGTGCGTGTGTACAGGTAGCTTAGGCTAATGCCTCCCATGTGTGTGATAGCCTACTCAGCGCTGGTCGCCAGCCCCTGGCCTGTTGAAGGCGGGCTTGGGGAGTCGCAGCTCGAGCCCCGTTGGGTCGGGTCATGACAATATATTCCTAGTTTATGGAGGATATGAGGAACTAGTCATCAGAGGATAAAAAATATTATAATTTCCAAATTGATCAAGATCGCATGGAGTCACAAACAAGATAAATCTTCACTTTGAATGGAGGTTTGATAAGCTCGAAGAGCTCAAATCAGGATGTGTTTTCATATTCTACAACAGAATCCATTTATATTGAAACTTCTGATGCAGCTAAATAAGCAGTATGGATATGAAACTTCATCCAATATCTTGATGTGGTACCTAGAAATAAATATCCTATCACACTCAATTGTGATAATATTGTAGTGGCGTCTCTTGTAAAATAGCCAAGGTCACATCAGCTGATGAAGCACATACTTCAAAAGTATAATCTCTTGAGTAATTTTTCTTAGAGAGGAAAAGTTTTAGTGAGCAGTATTTCCATATAAGACAACATGGAATACCCCTTTATTGAATCCTTGACTTAGTATAAATGTGGCCATCATGTGAGGTCTAGTGGACTGAAGGTTGTAGGTAGTCGACTCTAGTCCAAGTGGGAGTTTATTGAAGGTGTCCTAGGTATAATTTTTTTACTTTGATTACATGAATACTCGATGTATTTAATATTAATAAAACATATTATTATATATTTTTTGTTGTTCTGTATGAATCTAATGTAATAATTTTCTAGAGTATATGTCACATTAATATGGTCATATCAGTTACCCTCTATGATGAGAACCTTGATGTGCTATAACAATATTCTCAAATAATGGTCCATGATTGGATAATGTACTATGGTAGGACACATAGTGTATAGATTATCATGTGTGTGTACTCTTAAGAAGATGAGGATTTTTCTCATGATGTTCTTACTTGGTAATCTCCAAGATGGACGATTATGAGAACTGGTCCACTAGTTGGAAATCCAAATGTTTTGGTGTTATTAGATATTCTAATCTACGAGCATGTGTGATGGTCCTTAGACATTAAAATTATTATTAATTCATGCTATAATTCACATAATTATATGTATTTCATAAACTGTGATTAAAAAAGTTCATGTAGAAGTTTGATATGTTGAGTGCACCACGAGTGACATTTCATTAATGAATAAGTTGAGTAAGGGTTTGTCCCTTCAATATTTATGATAAATGACGTCTCAGACCTTTGATTGGAATTATCACATTAAATTCCATGACCATGGTGTAATAACATGTTTATTTCAGATAGTTGAAGAAATACATATAGATCATATAGGTTGGTGACACAGATGTGAAACCTTCTTGATGAGATATTGTGCCAAAGGGATTATATTTCATAGTTAGCATTCGTATGTGGTTATCGACGTTGTGCCATTAAGTTCTTTCTCTAGGGTGAATTGACCCATTTCTAGATATTATTCTTGGACTTCAAATAGACCCACCTAATTCCAATGAGAAAGAATCCTACAGGGTCACACACTAAGTGTTTCCATTGATCTTGATTAAATTATAATTGAGTTTAATTAATGGAATAAATATTATTCTCAAGTTCAAGGAATAATTTTATTTAAGTTATATCGATCACGTAAATTAAATAAATATTTATTCACCGATTTGTGAATAAAATATTTATTTTATTTATTGAATATTTTAATAAATATTTACTTACTAGATTGAGAACAGAATATTTATTTTTGAATAAAATATTTATTCAGTTACTCAATAAATTCTAAACGAGTTCCAACAGACCAAAACTGAGTCTGGTGACAAGTATTAATTAATAGGACCATTACATACTATTTGTTATTATGCAAGTTGGAGTGCACCAAAATAATAATAAATATATAATTATTATTATATATAATGGTATATATTATAGGTAATAAATTTTATTAAATGCCCAGTATGTAATTAAATAATATTTTAACTCAAATCCCAACTCTATAAATAGAAAACTATGAATATTGTGTATAACATTTGAAATTGAGAATATATAATTGTTGCACACAAAGAATTATCTCTTGACTCCTCCTCCTCTATCCCTCTTAAGAACGAGAAGTGCAAGAGATATTTCTTCAATTTTTAAGAACGTTCGATCAAGAACGAACAATGCAAGACATTCAAATCACCATGATAGAATATAGAAATTGAGTGGTGTTGCTCAGATAACATTGGAGCATGTGTGGATCATATCTTGAGGTATTCTATCCTTGGATCCCTACAACATAATGAATTTAATCATAAAGGGTCTTTTTTTGTGTGATCAACATTCACCAACAAATAAATTTCCCAAGCTCGGGTATTTATTTCTTGAAATATTAAATAAATTATTTATAAAGATGACATTCAAGAACAAATCTATTGGTTTTAGGAAACAATTATTAAAAGAAATTTTAATATATCTCCCAAATATACATGCTTCCACTACTCCTGAAACCATCAAGTGGTATTAGAGCGGTCACATTTAAATTTATAATTATTTATTTTATTGTCGATCTATGCACAATTGTGGTTAGATATTCATTTCAACTTATTCGTTCTTTAATAAAATTTGAATTTACATGTTATCTACATATTAATCATGTTCATTTTGTGTTTCATTTTACTAAAGGTTTAATAAAAAATGAACAACAAATATAGGTTCCATCAAGAAGTGCGAAATCATTGGCATGTATAACTGGGTTACACCGCATGTGGCTAGAGAACTTTCTTAATACCCATCCACACTGTATCTAGATGTGCTAATAAATTAATTGTAAGTTGTGATTTTATTACACACTGTATGTTTACCAGGACAACTTGGAACACAACAAGTAGATAAAGGGTGTGTAACTGGCATGTAGACACTATGTAGTTTGGATGAATCAACATGCCAAAACCCTAGGCATGTGACTTGGATATATGACAACTAAGGTATAAGGTGTGTATCTACAACTACATGCTGTGTATTCTCCCATTATTGGACAAAATTAAAATTACATTAAATTTAAAATTTCAACATTAAAACCTGATTTTATTGATTGGCACATCGTGGTGTGTTTGTAAATTTAATAATGGTTTTAAATAATGTTAAATTTTCAATTAATTTATAGTAAATAATATGTCATTATTGGTTCTCTCGTTTATTTTACATGAATTCCATTAATGATGGGTATCTCCAAATAATATTGTATTATCATTATTATGAAATAGAATTAATTAATTAATTAATTAATTAATTGATTAATGAAATCATGCTTATCTTAAATAAAAAAATAATGAATAAAGAAATGAATTTTAGCCATTTACTTTTGTGTATTCATTACATTTATGGCCATTCATGAGCTTAACCAAGACCTATGTGGGTGTTGGATATTTTAATTTAATTTATTTCATGAGTTTTGAATTATTTAATATTAAATTAAATGATGGTCTATGAGTCCTCCCTCCATCCACTATTACGTAGGACCTACATGTCCAAATATATATATTTAGTCCCCATTAACCAATCCTTTGGTTCCCCTCACCTACATGGGGGTAATAAATATTTGTAATTAATGGAGCATCTACAAGGAGCTTGGAGGCAGTTCAAGATAGAACCATAATGATTCCAACCCAAGTGATACGTAGGTGGATTGTTGGAATGCTATAACTCAAGCCAGGACTGGAAATATGAATTATTTCCCTTGGGTCAAAGGTTGATTTAATGTCCTCTCATTAAATCAACTATTAGATAAAGCTCATGAATGGGTCATTTAATTAATTATTTTCTTGTATCTGTGCTATTATTTATTTTAAATATGTGATGTTGTGATCACATAAATAAATGAATTAATGTGAAAAGATATAAATTAAATAAATGAGTTATGCGTAAATGTTTTTTCCAACATGGTTAATTAATTAAGTAATATACAATTAATATTAACAATATGTGTAAAGGATAAAATAAGATTAAATTTACGAATAAAAAATTAAAATCACTCAATTGAATATTATGTCAAACTACACATTCCATTACATGATTGGGAATGAAACTATAGAATAAAGTGTAGTACATGGCCAGAGTCTAGACACTTACTTTTATTGGGGAGTTATCATGATAGATTTGTGTTGACATTACAAAAATTTTATTATGTTTAAAATCCAAATTCTCTTAAATAAAAAATTTATAGGTAGGTGTTGAGGAAATCCATGTCAAGATTTCAGTATATGGGAATCCACTCAATGGATCAAGAAGATGCAAGTCCATATTTGGCAAGAACCCCTACCTAATTACTTTATTATGGTGTTCATGGCCAAAGTATAGATCATTACTAAAATTAATGGGAATCATTTACATTAGAATGTTAAAAAAACTTGACATTCCGAGTATAATGGTGAGGGATATCGAGACTTTATAAAATAGTTTGAGATTTAATAAATAAAAAAATAATTATTTAATTTATTATTTCTCACTTATTTTATAATCAATCAAAGTACTAATAATCTGCTCTTTCTAATTGTAGAATAAAATGAAAATTTCATCATCCATACTGTCCTAGCGATCAATAGTGGAAAGATATCCTCATAACCAGCAGGAACTTCTAGAATTGGTTTAAACGCCTTTGGGTTGTGCTACTCCATAAAAGGAAATTGTACCTGTTATAATCCTCAACGCCTGATATGCCTGCTAAAGAGGCGAGTGATGAAGAGTTATGTGTATATGAAAAACATCTAAGTGAAATGGTATAAATTCAATGTTTTATGCTTTCATTGATTTATAATGAACTAATTATGTCTCATGAAAACATGGATGTGTATAGCATGCTTGATCACCTCTGCGGTCTTTACCATGAGAGAGCTAGATATGAATAGTTTGAGATTTATAAAGTGCTCTTTCAGATAAATATTGAAGAGGGTTACCCATATGGGTTTCATATAGTTAAGATTATTGGCTACATTGAGTGCTTATAGGTTCTAGGGTTTAAACTCCTCGAAGAATTGGGAACCAACCTCATTCTGGCATCACTCCCTCATTGATTCTCCAACATTTTTGTGAATTTTAATATGAAAAAAATTGAGATGTCTCTACCAGATCTTCTTAAACTTCTTCACCAAGTAGATAAGAATATATAGTGTTAAAAACCTTCCCTCATTATGGTGAACAAATGTAAAGGGAAAGTGAATATATTTAAGGCCAAAGCTTCTTCACACCCTTCCAAGGAGAGGAATATCATGGAATAAGCAAGGAAACAAGATTATATATGTTTCACATGTGGAAAGAAGGGCTGCTAGAAGAAAAAATACACCCAGCCAAAGAAGAAAGTGGAAGATTCATGTACATTTCTTATCAAGTGAAATTTATCCATTTCTACAAATTGGGTATTAGATATAGCTTATGGTGCTCTCATATGTATTTAAATATAAGAACTAAGTAGATTCAAAAATATTATTTGAGGAGAGGTAGATATTCGAGTAGCCAAGAGAGATAGACTTTCTCTTGTATCTATTGGGGACTACCACCTCACATTGATAACCAGAATGATCTTGGTTTTAAAGGGTTGTTATTATGTGTCTTTAGTTACCAAAAACATTATTTTTGTATCCATACTTGATACATATGAATTTATTTTAAAATTTGAGAATAAATTTTTCTAATTTTATAAAGATATCATTTTTTATGGTAAGGCACATTTAAATAATGGTCTTATGTGTTCAATTACATGAACCAAATAATGGAAATCAATAACTAATTTACTTCACATGACTCATACCACACCCAAATTTGGAATCACCGGCTAGGTCATGTAAATGAAATGCACTTGACTAAATTACATGAAGATGTATATTTAGATTATTTTGAACTAAAACCACTTGGTTCATGTCACACATGTTTATAAGGAAAAATGACCAAAGACCCATTTAGTGGTAAAGGTGAAAGGGATAAATAGCTTCTTGAATTAGTTCATGCTAATGTGTGTGGACCATTTCCTCTTAACAAAAGAGGTGGGTAATCATACTTTAAAACTTATACTAATTATTTTAGTAGATATGGATATGTATACTTAATGAAGTATAAGTCAAATTATTTTGAAAAATTCAAGGAATAAAAGAATGATGTTTACAACCATCTTGGTAAGAATATTAAGAAGCTTTTCTCAGAAGTATTTTATAAACCATGAGGAAAACAGTTCATGGAAATTTTGGATAAGTTGGGTGCATCACGAGTGACATGATATTAATTAATAATTCAAGGAATGATTTGTGACTTCCATATTTATGGAAGTTAATATCTTAGCCCTTTGATTGGAATATGACCATCGCATTAAATTCCATGGCCATGGTGTAACGACATGTTTATTTTAGATAGTCAAATAAAGTTATATTGAGCATACAGGTTGGTGACATGGATGTTCAACCTACTTGATAATATATTGTGACAAAGGGATTATATTACACAGTGGGTGTCCATATGTGGTTTTTGGAATTATGACACTATATTCTTTCTCTTGGGTGTCTTGACCCATTTATAGACATCAATCTGGGACTTTAGGCAAGCATGCCTAATGCCAATGAGAAAGAATCATATAGAGTCACACACTAAGTGTTTCTATTGATCTTGATTAAATTTCATTTGAGTTTAATTAATGAAATAAATATCAGTATCAAGTTCAAGGAATAATTTTATTCAAGTTATGTTGATTGTATAAATTAAGTAAATATTTATTCGCCGGATTGTGAATAAAATATGTATTTTATTAATTAAATATTTTAATAAATATTTATTCTCTGTATTGTAAATAAAAAATATTTAATTATGAATAAAATATTAATTCGGTTATTCAATAAATGCTCGAGATGTTTGAATGTACTAGGACCATGTCCGATGACAAATATAAATTAACAAGACCATTACATAACATTTCTTATTGTGAAAGTTGGTGTGCACCATAAAATAATAAAATAATAATTATTTTTACGTGGCATGGGATTTATTAAAGGTAATAAATGTTATTTAATGGATGATATGAAATTAAATAATATTTTAACTCAAATCATAACTCTATAAATAGATGACTGTGTCTATTGTGTAGATAATATAAAATTGAGAATAGAGAAATCTTGGTTACAATGAATTATCTCTCAACTCATCTTCCTCTATCCCTGTCAAGAATGAGAATTGTAAGAGTGATTTCTTCAATATTGAAGAATGGGTGATAAAGAATGACCAATACAAGACATTTGACTCACTGTGCCAGCACCCAAATATCGAGTGAAGTTTCTCAGAGACCATAGGAGAATGTGTGGATCACCTATAAATGGATTCAATACTTGGATCCTCATAGAACAATGAGGGTAATCAGAAAGGGTCTTCTGGGATGATCAACATTCACCAAAGAAGAAAGTTCCTATGCTTTGGTATTTATTTCTATAAATATTAAATAAATTAATTATAAAATTAATGTTAAAGAAACCCACTCTTGGTTTTGGGAAACGATTATTAAAATAAATTTTAATATATCTCCCAACTCTGCATGCTTCTGCTATGCCTGAAACCATCATCCTGGGCCAGAAGGGAATATATCACAAGGGATACACCCTCAAAAAAATATAAAATAGTAGCATCCAAGAGAGACAGATCATATCCCATCTCATATTAGGGTCTCAAACTAGGTTTGTCTGAACACCCAACTGATCACTCTCACTTCAAGTCTCTCTTTGTAGAAGACTGAATTAAATTTCTAGATGATGAACCTCTATATTAGGAAAATCCAGAAACCCCATCTATGATTCCTTAAAACACCCCATGGGTCTTTCCATCATGATATATGTGAAAAAATACTCATATTGGACACCTCATTGTCCAATTATGACTCATGGGTGAAAAGATATGAAAAACCCTCAAAGGGTAGAAAAGGAGGAGTATACGGTGTGTAACCCTAGTACATGGTGTATACCCTCAAGACCCCACATTGGTATGTACTCCCACCGGCCTGGGCATGTAGACATCCCAGGTACATGACATGTGAATTGGGTACACGATGTGTACCTAACATGGGGTACCTTCCCATGTCCCTCAACCATCCTGGCCAAGCACTTGACTAGGTAATGTACTTGTAGAGGATGTGTTATTCACACAAGATCTAGCTGTGTACTCTACAGGACCATGTACCACTATACGGGTAGCCTGACCAGGTAATCGGGTACACGACCAAGACCCAGTACACTATGTGTACACCCTAGTACAAGATGTGTACATAAAAAACTTTATCTTACCCAAATGGGAAGAACACACAGCATGTCACCCTGAACTACATGTCGTGTAGCCTGGTTTTCCCTAACAAAAAACCTCTGAATCGCCCGAAACCTCCATTTTCACCCCCAAATTAATAGATTGGGACTCAAGGGGACATAAGAAAGAATAATAGTGGTTTAAAACTTAGAAAAGACTAATCTAAGGTTATTTTAAGTAAATCTCCAAAATGAAAAACCTTTGGGTGGAAACCTTCGAAGCTTCACCCATTTTCTTGATCCATGCTTGCTGCACGCCAATCCAGCGTGCCGAGAGCTTCATGATGGTACCTCCATTCCTCCCTATATCTCTTTATATCTCCCTCTCCATTTCATCTCTCAGTCTCACAGTGAATAATCCTATGGATAAATGTTCCTAAGAAGAAAGAGGAAGAAATAAAGGAAAGAAAAAGAAAAGAAACAAAAAATGAAGAAAAAGAAAAAGGGGGTCCCTAGACGGTCCCGATGGCCGACCTCAATTTATTCCATGCCTAGAAAAAAATCCCTATTCTAAACTCAATAGAGGAGTTGGAATATAAATCCAATGCTTCGGTTAAAATATATGATCGAAACAACCTTCATGAATAAATTAATATTTCTTTTATTAATATTAATTATTAATTATTCCGCTAAAATTCAAATGTATTGGATTTCCACCAAACTCATGTCCTAATGTAAAATACTATTTAGAGACCAATAGAGTGGTCATAAAAAGTATCCAAGATTGTATTCTAAGTTAAAAAAGACTATTTTACCCCTTACAAGCATCTTAAAGAAAAGTCTCAAATTTATACTCAAAATTTCAGTATGAAAAAAACACTGGTCATTACAAATGTCATAAAGGATCTTAGAAAGGCATAATATCCAATTTAAACCAAATAATTTGACCCAAAATACATAATTAATATATATATATATATATAATTATTTTAATTATTAAAAAATATATGTTATTATATCATATTTATATAAATTATATACATGCATTTTCTAATTAAGGTATATAAATAAACATTAATTTTTGAATATAAATATAATAATTTTATACATATTAATAATATTTTTTATTAAATGTTTTTATTAGTGTTAAGAAGAACACAGATAAATACTCACCTTTATTAGTGCTAAAAAAACACCATTAAAGGATATAACTGATCATGTGTTCTAATCTTGTTAAATTATTGTATATTTGAGTATGAAAATTTGATCTAGTTATGATTATTGGGTCATGAATAAGAATTGATTTATTGACCAATTATATTTTGAATCAATTATGAATTTTTTGTTTCAAGTTGGTGTCATTGTGATATTGTCAATATCTCTATAAATTTCAAAGGGAATTTTCTTGATAATTGTTTTCCTGTTTCTCAAAATTGAAACTATACGAGTTTATAAAATTTAATTTGTGTTTATTTTCTGAATTTTTAAAATTGTTCATATACCAATTTAATATTTCATATTTCATGAATTTATATAATTGGGGATCATGGGCTATTGGATGTGAAATCTTTGTTTCCAAAGAATATCCCACAATAATTATTTTAATTATAAAAAAAAGCGGAATGAAGTAATTCGGAATGGATTGTGGTTCAATCATTGTATGAGTTCCAATTCCAGCTCAGTCCGAGCCACCTGGTTGGGTGTAGGGTTTTTGACAATAAGTGTGAATGAAAGTTATCTAGAATTGAAATTTGTATAGGGGGGATGCATCTGACCCATTAGATTAATGTATTAATTTTACAATTAATTAATCTTATAAATGGCATGAAAATTAGCCTCGACTCGACGCCTTACAAACAAGATATGGTATGTTGAAGCATTTTGTTTCAGATCTCTTTTGGTATTCTGATCTCTTTCCTTCCCTCTTTCTCATTGATATACCTTCATACAAACACTCCTTTTCTTATGCTTTTCTGTGGTGGCATGGGGGTCACCTTTTTTCCTTCGAAAATTAAAAATCATACCCACTATGAATAATACACACTAAAAGTAGCTATAAGTTTATGGTTTTCATGGATGCAAGACATTTTTAGAGAAATTTGGACATAGATCCTAGGTAGGTTATCTTATACTTTGGAAATATGGTTATGGTTGGCATGGTTGCGAGACATGCTTAGATATATTCCAACATGGCATAGAACCAGGTTTATTTGGTATTAAGTAAATTTTTTAATTAATTAATACTCTTGTTTATTGAATTATTTCCTACACTTGTTATCAGACAATTTATATTTAGACCTGATGGTGTCGACCAACTGATTTATACTCACACCCTATTCAGGGTTCCGTTAGGATCCTTATCAGATTATATGGATGAAGGTTTGTACAAGAGCAAAGGATCTTGTTGTTTATTATTTTTATTACAAGATGGGATATATATTGGAGATGGGACCAAAATAAAGTTCAAGATTTAGGACTTTGGAGCCTTTATTTTAGTCTACTAGTCTTTTATTTGTGTTGTTTCTGGCATGAAATCTAGTTACATTCCAGCATGTCATGATATTATTCCTTTATTATTTATTGGATTATTCAGTTATATTATTAGTTAGTTCCTACTTAATAATTTTGTTAATATGGTTTTCACACTCTGATATTTATATATATATTTATTTGGATATTTTCCACTATGTTGTAAACTCTGAATATAGGGGTTATAGTCTTCCTACTATACTTATCACACCCTCACTGTTAGTCGGCAGCCTCTGGCATATAGTGAGGCACTGTAACATCCCCCAATTGGGCACTATCTCACATGGTCATAAAGGGTTGGCTACGAGACATCAATTGTACCTTCCCATATGCGAGAGGATTCCAACTAGTAGAGGGGGTGTGAAATGTATAGTGGGGACACTATACCACTAGGTATAAAGTTTCATATCTATAAAATAATTCATACTAAAACAGAAATAATCAAATTAAAGATATAGAAGAAGACAATAATAAAATCCAACTAAATTGTCCAATAAATAAATAAGGAATAGTTTAATGACATGCTGAAATGTAACTAAATTTAATGCTAGAATAATACAAGAAAATGATTAGAATAATCAAATAAAAGACTCAAAATATCAGGTCCTAAATCCCACATTGGTCCTACCACAAAACTTCATACCAACAGCAAAAAAGAAATCAATAGTAAGGTCCTTTTCCCTTGTCTAAACCTGCATACAAGAAATCTTCTGGACCATCAAACGATGAACCGAATAGGGTGTGATTATAACTCAATAGGTTGACACCACTGTGTCTAAACTAAACCAGTCTAATAATAAGTGTATGTAATAAAGAGATTATAAATTGTATTGATTAATTCAATAATTATATACATAAAAAAATATCCTACTTTTTCTCCATGCCAGAATAACTATGAGAATTTCTTACATCCATTCCAACCACAATCATATAACCAAGGTAAGATAACTTGCTTCGGTGTCATGACAGAATATCTATGAGCATGTCTTATGACCATATTAACCACAACCATATAACCAAATTATAATATCTTGATTTGGAGGCATGGCAGAATATATCTGAGCATGTCTTATGACCATCTCAACCATAAACACATAACCATGGTAAAGTCACTACAATCTGGGTTAAATCCCTATAGAAATTATATATTTTCTAGGAAAAATCCCTATAATCATTACATCATTTTCAGGTCAAATACCTATAATCATCATAGCATGGGACTAGGCGTAGCCCACTCTCTATAATAATTACAACATGGGACTAGGCCAAGTCCACTCAATATCAGCATTACAACATATTAATGTGTAAGTGTCAGGGCTGAGCCTGATATATAAGAATGACAACATAGAACACATTCCCTATCATACTGCATGAATATCATAATATCACATCATTAATCTCAATGGTTAATCATGTGAATTACCATTCTTATTTCATATTCCACTTGAAATTTAATTCTCAATTAATTAAAAATGATATCATTAAGAAATATGATACAATTTAAGGATTCTATAAAAATAAATCACCCTAGGCCGCATGTCATGAGAAACATACTTTAATCCATTAGAAAATTACAAATCCATTTGAAACCAAATGAATTCAAGGAATAATCTCATTCAATTATTAAATTTGTTTGGGTGCACACTATATTGGTGCTATCAAAATATCACATTAAAATTGAAAATAATTAAACCATAGGGTTAATATTTAGATCCCCTTCCTTTAACAGATGATCCAACAATTCTTCTAATGGAAAACACCCATGAGGAACAAGTTTCAGATGATTGCAAAGAGGTTCCTAGATCAAAACTGATCAAGATCAAAACCAACAATGCAATTATAAAAAGGATTTTACCACAATGGTTAGAGAAGAAGGAAGAGAAGGAATAACCATGAACAAAACTACTTACCAAGTATTTCTCACACATAAGGGATGTTCATAAGAGATGTTGACACCCAAAAAAACACCTAGAGAATGCTGAAGGGTCTAGAGAAGAGGAGCTTCAGCCGATTGGAATGAAAATCAGCCGCACAACATTTTTAAAATAGTTGGTCAAGAATTTACACATTGTGTAATGTGATTACATGATGGGTAAATGTTTTTAATTGAATATGCTGAAAAAACAATCACATTAGATTTATTTTATTAAAATACTTGAAAAATTACATGATGTATAATCTCTTTACATGATGTGTAAATGTTTCACACTTGATTTTTCAACCCATTTTTTAAACAACCCAAACCACCTTTTAAGCTTATAAATTTACCAAGAACCCATGAAACACTTATCCAATATATTCATAGACTCAATTAACTCAAACAATCATACATCCCTGAACATTAAGTCATTTTCTCTAATAAAGGATCTTCATTTCTGAACAATACTCATCTACCAAGGTTCAAATGAAAAACTTAGAGTGAAACATGCCTGAAAAAAGATATAATCTTACAACCTCCTCACCTTATAAGAGAACATTACTGAGATTCTCCAAGCATAAATATGAGGCCTTAGTGAAAAATTCAGGTCATTTTGTTTGAATATAATACTCCCTCTCCCAGGTCTCCTCTTAAATTCACCATGCTGCCACTACACTCAAACCAATGGTATAGTCTAAACCTGAAGATATTTCTCACTAAGATCCACAACCTGTATCAGATTATCCTCAATGGACGCATCATCACAAAGCTTTATGTATGCTACATCAATCACATGGATGGTTCAGGATTATATCTTCATATTTGTGACACATGAAACACATGGTGCATGGAATTGTATCATTGTGGAAGGGATAAATAGTTTTAAAATGGACCACCCCTTAGAACTATTTCAAATGGCCCAAAAAACCTGGGTGGTAACTTTCCTTATTTCTTGATATTTTGATTACCAAATATAGGAAATAGCCAAAGGAAAATATGATGAATAAACTCTAATTCTATAGGTCATATCTGATGGTCTGTATATGATTTCTTCCTACTCTACATGGTCCCTAACCACTATCTGATCAACTGAACCAATTCAGATGTCACCTGCATGAGACTAGTCTGAACAAGTGATGAATCACCTGCCTCTATCCAAAAAGATGCTAATGACATGAATTTACATACGATACCTCAAAAGTTACTATTTGGATTGATTCCTTTTATCTATTATTATATGCAAACTCCTTGAGTTTTATATGTTGCTCCCATGAACCACCAAAATCCAAAAAGGCTTGTAAAAATCCTTTAGAACCTGAATACTCCACTATGATTGACCATTAGTCTATAGATGATAATATGTGTATAAAATGACTCAAAATACCAAGGATTTCTGAATAACCTACCAGAAACGTGATGTGAAATGAAGATCTCCATCTGAAATGATACTTCTCTGAACACCATGCAACTGAACCACCTCATGCACATAAAGATTCCCCAGATCATCAACTATATAGGTTTACCTAATCATCAAGAAGTGGGATACATTAGTCATTTTATCTAAAATAACCCATAAAAAATCATTCTTATGGGTCATCCTAGGTAGTCCTATCATAAAATTCATTGTGACATCATCTCATTTCTACTCTAGAACGTGTAATGACTATAAAATCTCAACTGGCCTCTGATGTTCGGCTTTTACCTGCTAAAAATTGAAACATCTAGTCATGAATCCTTCCACATCATTCTATATTCTTGAACACTAGTATTGTCTATAGATATCATGATACATCTTTTTTAAAATAGGATGTACTGCCCATCTAGAATCATGAAACTCCCTCATTAGATCCTCGTGTAATCTTGTAGGAACCCATACTCAGTGACATAAAAGAAGATAATTTCTACTTCCTAGAGACCAAACTGATGGCGTCTCCCCACCAAAAAAGTTTGCTCTTTGAACTAATGTAACACTCCAAGCTTCCAAGGTACGCTCCTCTTTGAATAATAGAGCAGCGTGTGTTGTACGCAACCTCGAGTTCTAACACACCGCGACTAATCAAAGTAGCCGTTATGAATAGTAATACACACTTTTTAAAATTATAGAAATTTTATATTTCACAATGGAATTAATTTTTGTATTCCTAATATTGAAATTAGCCTATGTTGAATTTTTTATAATTTTCTGAGAACTTCCAAATTTTTATGAATAGTGAAAAATACTTAAAACAACTTTTTTAATCAAAATAATTTATAGTGATAAGTTATACTATTGAGTGGTTTTAAAGTATAATTAGAATATATTTTTACCATTTTATCCAATGGTGTTCATTAGAATTAATTTCACTTTGAAATTGGACATAAACAATTGCCAATCTTTTGATATATATTGTTTCTTAAAAACACGCTATTTGTTGTGGCAGCGGGAATTAATTATAAAATTAATTAATGAAACTTATATGTTTGGAATTTTGTAAAATAGACATCATTTTTGAATTTGGAATATCAATTATAGCTTATGGTGAAATTTTGGCATTATTCTGAAAAACTTCAATTTTTGATGAATAGTGAAACCACTAAGTGGTAGTTAAAAAACTGATTTTTCGTTTAAATGAAATATTACCACTTCTATGATTTGATTTTCAAAAATCTGACATAAATGGTTGTCATTAAGAAGTAAAATTTGGTTCAATGAGATTAAAATAATTTTTTGGTGAATAGTAACTTTTAAGTTCTTAATCGCGATTAGAGGTAATTAGTGTAGTTTAAGGTAAAAATAATGTTTTAATAATATGAGATGAGCTTGAAACATGTCCTACCCTCATTGTATGTTCCATGGCCGACCAAGAAAATCCATGGGTCAACTTAGGGACCCCATGGAGCCACTTTAGTTGGAAAATGACATAAATACCTTTTATTTAATGTTAAAGTAAAAAATGACACAAACATGAAATGTTTTACTAAAACAATTTTTACATGGGGTTATACAAGTCATATTTTTGACTATAAATATTCATTGGAAATATAAAAATATTTTATACATCATAGTATTTTTTTTATAATTTTTATACATTAAATAAATTAAATTATATATGACATCATGATGATGCAACAATGACCTCATTATTTAACGATTTAAATAAAATAAAACGATAATGTAAAATCCAAGGCTTACACTTGTCAAAAACCTATTGGATGAGTATATTTATAACCCTTATCACCTTATCCTCGAATTATATGACTGCGGGACCTTTGGAATCTGAAAAGAATTGTATAATAATGTAACATTTCCTTACTTTCAAAGAGTGCCCCTCCTCTCCACTTATAAAAGGCCCCCACCACTCCCACCTTATTCACACTTTCAAGCCATTTGGCTCGGCCAAACTCTGCCCAAATACTCTCCCAAACTTCCCTCCCTTACTCTTAGAAGCCTCACTTTGGGCAGAATTATTCCCAAGGAAGCCTTTGGCTCAAATCAAAAAGAGTTACCCGATTTTAAGGTAATGTCTTCTCTAATGTTGTTTTGTTTTATTTTTCTTCTCCAACCCCCTAAAAACTTTTTATTAATTTCTTTTATAACAACACCAGTATCCTCAATATACTAGGATGTTTTTATAATAAGTATTCGAGCTAAACTTACACACACCTACATCTAATGGTTAATGAACATACTGTTTCTGTGGATGGCGAATTTTTGCCTCACGAAACGATGATTGTTCAACACTCATATAACACCTATAATGGTGGCCATTATGATGAAACTATTTTTATATATGATATATATTATGTTTTTGTTTTCCTTATGATTTTTTATTTTTCATTTATGGCATACCTTTATGGTTTCCATTATGGGTAAACGCGATATTTTCATTTTAGGAAGTGCGGACTACCGCCCCCTCAAAGTGATTTGAATCGTTAATACCATATGTTGGATGTATAAAGGATTGAGTAAATGGTATTATATGATATATTATACTGGAATTATATTAGACATTTATATCATTATGATTTCATTCCATTAAATACGAAATATAAATGAAAGTAGCGTTCATGTGTACGTACGGCTTACCGTCTCCATGAACGGTGCATTTCATTTCTTACCTCTAAATGTTACGTAATATTATGAATGAATGTATATACTAGATATATATGATATATATGATATCTACATCATGAATATAATTCTGGATATAATGGATATTTCACCACATGAACAACTTGTAATTATAAGAAGTTTATTGTTGACTCAAGTACCAAAGATCGACAAAATGACCGTTATTAACTTAAAAAATTACATAATGTTCATAACATTGTAATAAGTGATATAAAAAGGATAATGAAATTGAAAATGGTTCTTAATAAGGTAGATATTAACTCTAGTTTATTATTCAGGAGGTTAAAGAACGGTTGAGTCAAGTCGGACATGAGGTAAGGGAATTTCTTAACCCAATTTCCAATCTTTGGGTTAATATCCTACTTTCAAATTATGTCATGATATTATTATGTCCTATATTGTATTTTTTACTTTCTTTATGTGTACATATAGTGAATACACATAATAGATCTATTTTATTTTAAAAATGATCTTTGTAAGGACTTCGTCTCAATCTCCTTTCATTGAGGCATATTTGGTTTTATACACAAATTTCTTTTATACGGTGTATAAACCCCTTTGACTTTTACGTTTATTCAAAAAGAATATTTTTTATACTAAGCATTTACCAAACGACAAAAGGGAATGTTTTTGTCGTACGTATGCGGCGACAATGACTTCTCCGCCACCGTGACCATTATTTGAGTTTCAGTTTCCTCTACAAGCCATACCTTTTTTAATGAAAAATAAATACCATGTTTTACTTTTCTTTTATTTTTGTATTGAAAATGGTTTTGAAAGCGTTTTTATTATATCAATGTATTGTATTGATATCTTGTGATTGAAATGTGGAAATATTATGTTTCCTTTATGCATGTTTTATGTGATACAATTATGTTATGGTTTATGATATGTTTAAACCTATTCATATGAGGAATGAATTGGACTTAATAAGTGACTGGTGGAGCCCGCTATAGCTCCTCGATGCATCGGTAGGTCTCATGAGACAAACTAGTGTCTTGGCACGAGGCCTTGACAAAATCTTATTTGTGGTCTTGGCCCGAGGCCTTGGCTACGTGGTTATGATAGTCTGGCATTATGCATTCCATCATTATGAAAGTGGTTATTGATATTGCATGTGATTATTCAACCAGTAGAATATCCATGTGAAGAAGGAAATGGCATTATCTCATTTTACTTTTGCCATATTATGTTTATGTTCAAGTTTAAAAGGCTTTTGTTTTAGTTATACATTGCCTTAAATGTTTATGTTTATTTATGAAAGCTTCCGCAATATTGTTATCCTTACTGAGCATCTGAGCTCACCCATTTCAATGTTTTAATATTTTCCAGGATGTGAAGAAGTATTTTATGAATGAACTGCAGGGATTGTCAGAAGAGGATATGAGTGTGGTCTATGGAGACTTTGTTATTGTAGTTTTTCACTTTATGATGTAATGTAACATTTATGAA
Organism: Viscum album; assembly: GCA_963277665.1. Classification (NCBI taxonomy): domain Eukaryota; kingdom Viridiplantae; phylum Streptophyta; class Magnoliopsida; order Santalales; family Viscaceae; genus Viscum; species Viscum album. Next base: position 1,571,256,184 of record OY728131.1, on the reverse strand, counting down.
TGTATCTAGTGTTTCTAAGGCTACTAAACTAATCGGTCTTTCGAGACTTGATCTTTTGTGACCATGCCAATGTTACGAAGTAATGCACCGACTCTGGGTAGCTGGGGTCGGGGCGTTACAACTAATTCCTTTCGATCAGAAAAATACTTGGTCTTAATCTTGTCTGAAAGTACAGGTATAACAGATGTCATAGTCATAACTACTTATCCCTAAGATTCTTTAACATCCAGATGCATGTATGTAAAAAGGTCTATTATCTGCTACTCATCACAAGACTCTTATACTGCCTTTGTCTGTGTCTTCCAGCTCAAAGTGTTGGTAACAATATTTTCCTTGCCTGGTGTATAAGCTAATTCAAAGTTGAAAGACAGTAGATAATTGACCTGCCTCTTCTGTGAAAATTTAATGTCTTGTTGAGAAAAGATATACTTGAGGCTCTTATGATCCATGTATACCAAAAACCTGTCACCCATTAGATAGTGTCTCCAAAATCTCAAGGTATGTACCACTACCTCTAATTCAAGATTGTGAGTAGGGTAATTCCTCTCATGCGGTCTCAGCTACCTGGATCCATAAGCAACCACTTGATACTCTTGCATTAAGAAAGATATGAGTCCCACTATGGATGCATCATAGTACATGGTATATGCTTTATCTATCATAGATAAAGTGACGATAGGTTCTGAAGTCATCATGCTTTTCAACTCTTGAAAAGCACTCTTGTGAGCATCAGACAAAACAAACTTCACCCCATTCTTATTCATCCCAGACATTGGTGCTACAAAACAAAAATAAATCTTTGATAAAACTCTGATAATAACCTTCTAAACCTAGAAAGATATGAATTTAGAAGATGTTTTTATGATGTAACCAAGATATCATGACTACAATTTTCTCTGGTTCCACTGACACTCCTACCTATGAGATGACATGTCCCAAGAATTGAACCTTATTTAAGAAAAAACTATATCTAGTTATCTTAGAATAAATACAATGCTCTCTTAAGGTACTTAGGATGAGGTCAAGATGTTTGGAATTATCATCTTATAACTATAATTACACAAAGATATCATTGATAAAACAACTAAAAAATGATCCCAAAAAGGAAGAAAGATCTTATTCATTAAGGATATAAATATCGTAGGCACATTAGTCAACACAAAAGACATCACTATTAATTTATAGAATCCATAAATACTCCTAAAACCAGTCCTGGGTATGTCCGATGGTCTCACCCTTAACCGATGATATCCTAATCTCATGTCAATCTTGGATAAGATATTACCACATCTCAATTAATCTAAAATATCATAAATGTATGGAAGAGGATACCGGTACTTGACCATCATCTGGTTCAACCTCCAATAATCCAAACACAAGTGAAAATATCCATCAGCATTTTGGTAAAGATAACTAGAGAACACCAAGGAGATGTACTCGGTCATATGAAGCATTTAGATTCTAGACATGCCAACTAAAACTATAAATCTTGAAGCACTGTTGGTGCCATTCGTTAAATCTTGATAGAAACTGACTCTACTCATAAAAAAATCAATCATGAAATCAATCTCTTGCATGGGAAGTAACCCATATAAATCATCAGGGAAAACATCCCAAAATGGTCTACCACTAAAGGAATATAATCTTGATTCATTCCACCACTATCTAGAGAAAGAATGATGATATGAGCCATGAGACAATCCAATCTGCACTGAATTCATCCAGCACAACCAGCCTAAAGATCCTAATCACCTTGGTGAGAATAACTATTTCATTTTGGAGATAGAAAGGTAGCTCTCCTCACACAATTTTTTATATGATCTTGGTATAGAATTAACGAATTCATACCAAGAATCAAGTCGAAGCCTATTATTTCTAGTATGAACATTTCCCAAAAGAAATGGTAACAACCAATCTCTTGAGAACACGCCATACAATGTTTTATATTTTCATAACACACTCCCAATGGTGTGTCAATGGTTAAAAAATCATCTAATATTTCCAAATCCAAGACCAAAACATTTGTAAAAAGATTATATAGAAAAGAATTTCATGCTCTTATATCAAACAAAACACAAGCTAAGTTAAATGATACAAGAATTGTACCTTTGATGGTAGAAAGTCCTGTAGGAACATTAGCTGGTGTAGTTTACATAATTTGTAACTAACTTGTACCTCTACCATGGAATCCAGTCAGACTACCTTGAGAAAAATCCCATGCTTTGTACTGCAACTCATGCACTGGGGTACCACTTCCCCTACCTTGTCCTAAACGGCCTATGGAACTCTAGATACCAACCTACGAAGGAGTACCTGAGACCCTTCCTAACTTTGGTTCCTATCATGATCCTACACCAATGGTATGATATAAAATGTTCACACATAACCTCTGAATATGGACCAATCTTCCACAGATATGACACTCGACTATGGGGTAAGGACACTACGGGTGCTTGTGACCAAAATTTCCACACAGATAGCACTAGAACAGAACACAATATTGAGATAGTATGACACTGCAATAACTGCTCTTCCCACTACTAATTTGGTGGAAACTATCATAACAATGCTTCTTACCACTCAAAGAAGAACTTCTAGATCGCCCCACTGAAACAGTCTGACCGCTTCTCAGAGCCTGTCTCAAATTCCCTTCTGTGATGAGTGACTGATTCATCATGTCATCAAAGATGCTTAAATGAAAAATATTTACCTATGACATAATATCATAATGAATACTATCCTCAAAATGTATCACCTTGGAGATCTCATTAGCTTCCAAATATGGAACAAAGTGTTATAGGTCGGTAAAATGTCTAGAATAGTCCAACATTGACAAACCCTCTTACGTCTAATGTATGAACTCATGAGATTTTTCATCCCTCAAGGTCTCGGTATATAAATGGATCAAAAGCATCTTCTTAAATTCATTCCACGATAGCTCATCATTCCCATATTCCTCCAGAATATCCCATCAATGCTTGGTAGGTCCACGAAGCATATAAGCAGTAATATTTACCGTCCTATCCATGGGTGTCTTGAGATTATTAAAGATTGTTTGGACTGACTCAATCTATAACTTCTCTACCAGTAGTCCCCCTTCCTATTAAACAAAAGCATATTCTAAAGTTGAAACTCTCTTATTATCTTAGAGATTGAAGTAACGATATGAATAGTCTCCCTTTCCATGGATCACATATCCCTCCAGAAGCTATCACAAAATTGAACATCCATATCCTCCCCAGGAACTATAGGAAGTTCTAGATTAGATGTATTAGGAGAATACTGATTTCCACTCTCCCAACACTCAAGTTGAAGATAATGATGAGGCATTTTCTCTATAAGACAAATTCACACCTTAGATAATTGGCTTGTGACAAATTTAACCCAACAAGTGACTACAACAGAGAACCACTAACTCTTTCTCTCTCTAGACATAGCTTATAAGTATTTTAGAATAAAACAAAAACTCATTTCATTTATCCAGTGAAATCGATATCTCATATAATAGTTATACAAAAAATTATATATCACATGAAAAAATAGATATATCCCAATTATGAACAATGCATGTCAATATATCCCTATATGCCTATTATAATGCATATATTCTCATCTCTCATCATACTCGGCCACGAGTACAAATCTCAAGAAATAATAACATCATAAAACAATAACCTCAAAAAAAATGTGAATCACCTGAGGTGAAATAACACCAACTGTAAAAATCACACAACAAAAACAACAATCCCATCCCTCAGCACTTGGATTTTCCTGCATACATGGGTCAGATACTCCCATACATAAGCTCATTACCAAGTCCCTACACATCCTAATATCCTTTATAACTTTCCCAAATTTTAAGGAAAAATAAAAGAAAACCTTCTCCTCACATTCCACTTTGTAACATCCACAAATTTGGAAATATTTCATATTATTGTAAAGGGTTGGTTATAATACCTCAAGTGCATCTCCCTATATGATAGAGGCTGCTGACTAGAAGTGGGGGTGTGAAATGTATAGTGAGGAGACTATAACCCCTAGTATGAACTGTCATAGTAGTATCAAAATTCATATTAAAATGGGAATAATCAAATTAAATATATAATAGAAGATAAAAATAAAATCTAAATAAATAATCCCATAAATAAACAAGGAATAACATGATGATATACTGGAATGTAACTAAATTTCATGCTATAACAATATAATAAAAGGACTAGAAGAATAAAATAAAATACTCAATGTCCTAGATCCCGAATCCCACACCAGTCCTATCTCCAAATTCCATCCCAACAATAATCAATTAATCAACAACAAGATTATTTTCCCTTGTCCAAACCTACATCCAAGAAATCTACTCAGGTACCAAATAGTAACCCAAATAGGGTATGAGTATAACTCAGTAGGTCAATACCAACATGTCTAAACTAAACCAGTCTTATGATAAGTGTATACAATAAATTGATAAACGTGTGTATTAATTAATTCAACAATTAAATAAATACAAAAAAACCTACTTTGTCTCAATGCCATAATATCTCTGATCATGTATTACAACCATGTCAACCATAATAATATAACAAGGTAAGATAACTTTCTTTGGCATCATACTGTAATATCTCTGAGCATGTCTTACAACCATGTCAACCACAACTATATAACCAAGGTAAAATAGCCTACATTGGTGAAATTAAAGAATATCTCTAAGCATGTATTATGACCATGTAAAACATAACCATATAACCATGGTAATGTCACAACAATCTGGGTCGAATCCCTATAAGCATTAAAACATTTCCAGGACAAATCCCTATAACCATTATAGCTTTTCCAAGTCAAATCCCTATGAGAATTGTAGCATGGGACTGGGCATAGCCCACTCTCTGTAAACATTACAACATGGGATTGGGCTGAGACCTCTCAATATCAATATTACAAGATATAAGTTTACAAGTTCCAAGTCTAAGCCTCGTATATAATCATTAAATCATGAAACCCATTCCCTATCATAAAACATGGATATCAAAATATCACATCATAATTATCACTGATTAATTATATGAATTATTATTCTCATTTAATATTATACTTTCAATTTAATTCACAATTTATTAATATTTATATCAATAAGAAATAATCCACAATTTAGTAATTCTATAATAAGAAATCACCCTAGGTCACATTGCATGTTGAACATACTTTAATCCATTAGCCAATTACAAATCCATTTGAAACCAAAGGAATTCATGGAACAATACCATTCATATATTTAATTGATTTGGGAACATACTACATTGGTGATATCATAATAATGAATTAAAATTGACAACAATCAAATCATATGGTTAAGATTTAGACCCTGTACCTTTAACCGATGATCCAACAATGCTTCCAATGGACAACACCCATGAGGAAGAAGGTGAAGATGATTGCGAAGAGGTTCCTAGATCAAAATAGATCAAGATCGAAACCAACAATGCATTTGGGAAAAGTATTTCACTACAATGGTTGGATAAGAAGGAAGAGAATGAAGAAACATGACCAAAACCACTTACCTGGGATTTCTCAAACAAACGATATGTCTATAATGGAATTTGGATCCCCCAAAACCACCTTCAAAGCTTCTCAACTTACCAAAAACCCATGAAACACTTAACCCATTTATTCTCAGACTCCATTAACTCAAAAAAAAAATTACATCCACAAAATTTAAGTCATTTTCGCCAAAAAAATATCTTAGTATTCAAACAATACCTGACAATCAATGTATGATTGATCAATTTTATTATCAAATATTTCATGATTTTTCAAAAGAATAAATAGTGTCCAAATCTATGTAATATCCCATTAATATATTAAAGACTACTATGTTAATGTCATGTAAGAGTGGAGAGATAGAGCTCAACATACACAATTTACCTCAAGTAATTATCTTATGGATTTACATTCAAATAATTTAAGGATTATTCTGTCACATTTATGATACTAGAGGTCAAAATGGAGATAAATATGAAGTCCTGGTTCCCTGAGGACTTTTCTCAGCACCCTTTTACAGTTGAACAGAACCGACAATCCTCTTCTTCCTCCTCACTATAATTAGTATCTCTGTACAACCTCAACTATTTTTCCTCCCTCATTTTCAAAATAAACTCTCCCTCTATCTACCAGTGGCCCATCTCTACCATGCCTCCTAGAACCCTTCTGTGTGGCCATCAAAACCTGGAACCTGACATAGTTTCTCCCATATCTTCTCCCATAGACATAATGATGAGGGTCATCCTCACTATCTTACCCTCATTCTCCTCTTCTTCATCCTCATAACAAATGTTGGGAATGTATTATATCAACAATACACTGTAAAGCTTCTTGATTTTTATTCTCACAAATACTATTATTTGTTTTACTAATGACATTACGTTATGTTAATTTTAGGAAATTAACATTTGTTGAAATATTTTTTCAAGAATTATCTTCAAGTATTTGATCTGTGGGGAATATTTTTTAAAGTATTCTAAATGTGTTTTATAGTATTTTGGAAACACAGGTCATACCCTGAGTTTGCAAACGTAACATAAAGAATAAACCCTATATTTGACAAAATGTGCGTGGATCTTATACCCAATACTATTGAGAAAGTATGGTTAATCAACCCTATGTTTGGATGGAACCTTATGTTTGAAAATAAGAAAAGTACGGATAAATGAACTTACATTGGTATGGAACCCTACATTTGAGGAAACAAATGTATGGTACATCATATCTACTTTGGTAATCAACCATATGTTTTCTACCCTATGTTTGGAGTTTTTTAGTCACATGAAGGAACCCTATGATTGACTATTCAATGACTAAGTTTTTAAATCTGTGATATTATCTGATATTTATGAAAAGGTCTCAATGGAAATAAATATTAATTCAAATCTATTTTTTGACCAATTGAAAGTCCCATATTCAATGGAGTAAATCATTCATATTTCTAAGGGAAGTTATGACTCTCTTGAATGATTTAAATTTAAATGACTATGATTTTTCATGTGACTTTCTTTGATCTTCTCAACCAAAAGAAAGCTATGTGTTCAATATATATGACCAGAGTGTTTTTTCTACATACATGATATACAAATATATACTTTTGTAAAAATATTCATAATACATAACTGTTTCAAAGATCAAGAGACTCTACTATTTTCTTAAGAGGCTACACTTTTAAGATACAAATATCTCAACCTTGTACTATTGTGTAACTGCTTCTTTTTGTTTTTTGCAATTCTTATTGAAGCGTATTCAAAATCAGGATCTTTTTAAAAAAATATTACATGAAGACTTTCATCCTTAAGGAAGAAGATCCATATTCTTCTAGTTGTTATTGAAATTGTGATCAAGAACCTGTCAATTCAACAAATCAAATGTCTTTTATTTCTTATAGTTTTGACTGCTCAAACATAGTCATCAAAGAGTATTAGCTTAATTAGACAAAGATATTTTTTATGCTCATAATTGTGCATGACACACTTTTCTGTAAATGGACACGCGTGATGAGGGATTAGATTATCATATTGCATACACATGTTATCATGATTCTTGGGGAAGATGAGAGTAAAATCTTTACGATACTCCATTGATTTTATAATTTTACTCAATCTCACGAGGATTTGGATGTCGTGTGACACCCTCACACGAGCCTTCAACTGCGCAACACATTGAAGTGCCTTCGGTTATGATGAATTCATTCCATGGATTGCAACACTTTCCATGCACCCTTTGGAAGCCAACCATGACATTATAACACCCTCAGTCATGATATCACATCATACAACCCTGAATATGTGATGCATAAAAGACAAGAAGAGATACTATTCCTAATAATGTCTAGTTTCCATTGCAAGGTCTATCGCCAATCATGTGAAACACCATAGAAAAGAATAATGGTTGTATGTGGTAACTCTCACATGCCACCAGAGATTCATTAATGATCACATGATGCAACACATAAAAGGACAATGATTATCTTGGACAACACTCGCATGGCTGCACAAGGTTTTAAAAATAATTATAAAATAAAGATAAAATATGTAGAAGGAGGGAGCCACTCATAGATGTAAACGTCATGTGACACACCCCAGTCAACCCGCAAGGCACCACGAGACCTCGGTGACATGCTCACCTCATCTTGAAAAAGAAATTAGGCTTGTTAGCCTCAATATGTGAATCATGTCGAGTATGTCCAGACAATCTCTCACTTCCCCTTTGTCTCCCTAAGTAAAATCAGATGGTATTATCCATGAAATGATCGCACATCTCCATGATACCTTTATTGGTCACCTGATGCATCATTAAGAGGTAGAGTAATTGTCTTAAACATTACTCATATAATTTCACATGACCCTTAACCTTTGGATAATAAAATAAAGTAAATAAAATAGGGAGGAGGAAGAAGCCTATGATGATCATAAAACACTTACGACATGATAAGGAAGTCTGCATTGTAAATTTATGAAAATCCTGGACAATTTTCCCTAATCTCACGAAGAACCATATACAAGCCATCCTTACCTCATGAAATTTCCCAGGAAAGGCATCAAGAATCTCACAATAGCCTTTCAATAGGCACTCTGATCTTGAAAAATCCATTAGACATGTCAATATGATAATATGAAGTCCTTCAGCATGACCACATATTTCAAAAAGTCCCCATTAATTAGAAATAATCCAATAAAGGAGGTGTTGATGGGAGGGACTCGCGGTTATTGAAAATTAGGTGACACCCTTAGAGTGATCCATTGTAGAGGCTCATGAAGGCACATGATGTAGGTCCCCTTTTCCAACTCCAGCATGGATTTATGCGAGATATGCCATGAAAACCGATGAAAAACCAGGGTGGTGAGGCCTCTAAATCCCACACCCCAATATGAAGAAGGGAGGAGAGAATATAATTACCTATCACGAAGAAGATAATGAACTATGGGGATTTCACATTGGTGCTAGATTGGATTTTTTGTAGTGGCTGATCTTATGATGGGAAAGTATTTCATCAGGTAATATACCAGAGAATATCTGGAGCAATCATGCGCCATGCTTAAAGCACCTCACATGATCATTTATAGATTAGGTTAAGGGTTATTGGAAAAACATATGAAGAATATACCACATATATTCCAGATTATGCGTGACTCAAAATAAAATGACACTGAATAAATCTATGGAATTCACAATATATGGGATAAAACAAAGATTAAAGGTGGAATACTTAAGCGGAAAACACATTTCTTGACACTCATGTGCTTCGTGTGAACCATCCAAGACACACGAAAACACGAGGATAGGTCCTCCATATCCTATGATGCTCCTTCAACATGCTATTTGGTTCATGAAAAATCTTGTGTACATGTCATACTAAGTCACGTGGTTCCTCTAGGCCTGCCACTTTAGTCTCACAAATCCCTTTGTGATTGTCACTCAATCCTTGAAATTTCATAAAGATACATTTCCTAACTCATATAATGGAGCTAGATAATGTTATCTGAGTCTCACAGTCGCATTTGGGCATGCTAATTAGTCTCCCAACACCCTCGGGGAAAGTCAACCAAGACTCGCAATGCCCTCTAAACATGTTGACTAGGTCTCTCAACTCCCTCTAAGAGTGTTAGCCAAGACATGAAACACCCTCCAAGACAGTTTGTATTGACTCTCGTGATACCCTCCATATGTTTCAACTAGATCTTGTGAATGACACCAGGGTATGTTAGCTGGATCATGTGACACCCTCTAGACAAGTCAGTCGGGTTGTGTAATGGATTCTAGGACAAACCATTTGGATCTTGCAACATCATCTTGATAAGTCAGCCTTGATCATGAAACAAACTTTGAAAATTCCCCCTGGGTTATTCAGAGTCTTTTAGAAAGAAAAACTGGATCATTTAGTTATTTTCATATATTCTATGTAGATACTATCCTACATATTAGGATGTGAAGACAATCATCACATGACAGGTAGGCAAGCAGACTATATCAATAAGAAAAAACTTAGTGTGTGAGCCCCTATCAAGGGAAATGTGATGAATCTAATTCCTTCCATAAACATGATATGTAGGACACCTCCCATAGGTTAACTCTCCATATTAATTATCCTAGTGATCCTAGAATATAAGTCCCATATTCACAAGAAATAAAATTTATTACTTTCCATCCCTTATTTCTCACAACGATAATAGCTCAGGTGGGCTTATGGAGTTTTAATGGTCATGTCATCTTCACCATAAAACTCCACAGAAGACTAGGGAAATTCTAATGTGTAAGCCCGGATAGATTGAACTATGAGAACTCTGATTCCTACAATAACTAGAACACACATGATGCCTTCCTATGGCCCAAGATAAAATAAACACCCCTTTCAGTGTAATTCTTTTTATGACTCTGGAATCTCAATCATTGGGACCTAATCATTCCTACAAGTAGATCACTCTACCTCATCCATCAACAAAATGAGAAATAAACTAGCTAAGATGAATTTGATTCCAGCCATAACCAGGATACATAGGATGTATCTCTAAGGCCTGATCTCTATAATGAATACTCTTAGGGAGTTCCCAGCACATAAGTCCCACATCATGAGCAATGAAAAATGATCATTTCCCATCCCTCATTTCTCACACCGAGCATAGCTCACATGAGATTAGGGAACTATATTAATCATTTAATCAGTACCACATGTCTCTAAAATGAAAAGAAAATCCTCAGTGTGTAAGACTCATACAACTGAACTACAAAAAACATAATTCTCTCCATAATTGGGATATATATAATGTCCCTACAGGACTCGATCTTAGACACTTGGTGTCCCATAACACCCATATAAGTCCTTTTTGTATGATGTTAAACTGCATGGGTCTAATGAAATACATGGGTTTTGATTATTGCAATAACTAGGATACATAGGATGCCTCATAATGGCTCAATACCTTCCTCATAACATTAACCACCTCCTTATATGGTAGAAAATTCTGAAGCTCTTGGTTATACGGCTTTAAAACATAAGTAACCTCCCATTACTAAAAAATTATAGAGATCCTCAGATTCATACAGATGGATTCACTAAAGGGACCCCAGTCTTTTTCACTCGAAATAGAATTAACCCATGATCATTTTTCTAGGGTAACTGGTCCCATATCGAGATTAAGAAGAGATTCATGAACATATATTAAATCTATAACAGAGTACAATAGTATGAAACAATCCCCCCTAAAAGGGTGAATTGAGCCTCACCTACCATCCTCTCAACTAATGTGAGTCCCCAAGAGTTGTTGGGCCTAAAAACCCAGATGACCACCAGACTCTAGAAAGCAAGTTTGTACCCATTTATAGATGAGGGAACTTATGGGAGTTTCTAGGGAAGAATGTATTGATGGAAAACCCAATGAAAGTGATAAAACAAGGATTTAAACCCCCATAATCAATGAAACCGCCGAGCACAATCCCATTCCATGCTGCTTAGAACACTGAAGAAACAAAATGGTGAACCGGACATGAAACTCTCTAATAAGAAATGATTGGTTTTTATCCATTGATCCATTTATTTTTCGCATTATACATAGACAAAACTAGAAATCCCAATGTGAATCTCCCAAATAATAGGATAATCATGCGTTAGACCACCTTATTTTAAATGTCCTATAAAAACAAATTATTAAGACCAGAAGGATCCTATAGATAATCCTCTATAATAAGGTAATCATGAAATAAGTCCATTCTCATTTTGATAAGTACAAGGGAGTAGAGTGGCAGAATCATGAATAAAAGAACAATTGTGTTAACCATGCATATCTGATTGAGAATATTATGCCTAAGATATGGAACTAATTGGTAACATTGATATTTTTATTCTGTACAAATGCAGATGCATCTCTCAACATCTTGATTCAAGATAATGTCTTCATCAACGAGTGTTCGCTCTGGTAAATCATATGTGGCTGCAACCCCTAGATGTCCCAAAGCGATCTCAACTTCTTGACAACTCTAATATTAGGTGGAAAACATAATGGTCTAAGATTACCACCAATGTGGTACAATCTCAACAATGGAAGTTTCCCATGAGGTTCTCTAAGAACAAAATCCAGTGAGTCCACATCACCCATGAAAAGATACCACTAATCTAGTAGCCCTTATTGCTACAACCAACTGATTCATGAGATTATCCTCGAAACATGAAAACTGCCACCTCTAGTCTCTGTTGAAGGTGAATTAGGAAGCCAAATATGGATCCCACTCAGTTTAGGTGCCATTGAGGAGGGCACCTATCAATTTCCATCACCCAAACCATCCCACTGGTACCCACTTGTCACCTTCTAAGGGTACCACTCGACATGCCGGTGCCTCTTATCCCTATGTACGGACAACAACGAAGGATCATTGGTGGAGGAAGGCACTAGATATATAGGAGAGGGATCATATCGTCACTCTTACTGATGATGTCTGCTAGAATATTCTGGTAGTAACTAGAAAGTGGGCTTATATCCCTATTGACTCGGACAAGTCTGTGGGAATATTCCCACAGTAAGCATGGGGGTGCATATCTCTAACCCCATGCGTGAATTCCATCAGAATATTATGATGGAACAAAGAGGATAGAAGTGGGTGCATATACCTACTTCAGTTGAAGACATATTATAGTCTATAATAGAGATAGAAAATGTGCAGGCTTATATCCCTACACACTCTTTGTTAAAATTACAATATATTTTAGGAACAACTGAAGAACACCACTGACATATTCTGACACGGTTTCATATAAAGGTACAGGTGAATAATCCTATACCTACTGTAAGGGAAACTCAAAACTTTGATCATCATGAACAAATAATTTTACTGGAGCAACCATGCATTCTTTCTATTTTATATGAGAATTATTGGCATATTTTGATAAACGATGAGGCATAAAACTGGGATCATACTCTCATTCCAAACGTGGATTACCAGGTGAGAGTAGCACATGCCCTAGGATAGAGAAACATGCCAATCAAAAAAGTCCAATGGCATATTCTAAAGGCTCAAGATTGGGCTCATATCCCCATTCTGGCTAAGGTTCACCATGTGATAGGGGAAAAAGCCTCAGTACATGCTCATATTCTGATCAAAGAATTCTAGTGGCATAATCAAAAGGCCCAGGATCAAGCATATATCTCCATTCTATTTGAGGATGACCAAGTGAGAATGGAACAAACCTTAGAATAGGATCATATTCCGATCAGTGAATCTTCATGGAATATTCCAGTAGATCATGGAAGCCATACACATATTTATACTTCGATCGACTAACGCCTACACCAACATCATTACAAGTCAATACAGGAGGAGGCTCATATCCTTTCTCCCATTCCATAGGTCTGCTGACATATTTTGGTGGGGAATACATATTCAGACTAGGATCGTATTCATGTTCCAACTGGGGCTCACCAAGTGATAGTGGCACATGCCTCAGGGAAATATCATATTCCTACCAAGAAAGACCAATGACATATCCCAAAGGCTCAATATCAGTCTCATAATTCTGTCTTGACTGGGGATCATTAAGTGAGAATGGTACATGCCTTAGGAAATTCCCACGTTCCAATAAATAATGAGACAACATATTGGAATTTTCAAATAGCTTCTTAGCAGTGGGGGGATATTCCCATAGCACTAGAAAGTTATATAAAAGTTATGGAAACCATCATATAGTAGGCCCATATCCTTTCACAGTCCCAAAAGGAAGGTCAGTATATTCCTACCATGATGCAGAACATGGATCATATTCATAATCTTCTCAATGTTAGTGTCGTTGATGCTGTTCGAGAATCACCCATATTCCTAATCTTCTCAATTACAGTGGCCTTGAGGTTTTTTGAGAAACATTATCTACACCATGAGGTTTCATCGACTCTTTCATTAAAATGGAAGTAAAAGACGTTCATTATCGTGATAGTCCTCCTTGTGGTAGCATGAATATGGATCGTAGGGACCCTAATCCTAACATCCATCATGGTTAACCTCCACAAGTAAATATCTCCCACAGATATAGAGACCCTCCCCTTTCCTAGAAACATATGTATAGATATGTGTTCAAAACACCATCGCCTTCATATAGAGAGGTTCTCGAAACATTGAGGTCAGCTGCGTATGGTTCTCCATCAACTTCCTACAGCACACCACTCTTGTCAGTAAGTGATCATCAGAGCCATATTCTATGGTTTGACTAGATTGAGGCATGTAAATATGAATAGGAGGAAGCCTACATTGATTTATGGAGAGATTTAACTAAAAAAACCTCTCCATTATGTTCTGGCCTCTCACTACTTATGACTATGAGATCCCAAATGAGCTAGAAAAGGAGTTCATGCCTTATCTATGCCAAAATTTGTGGGCTACTCATCAGTGAATAAAGAAATGGAATATCAATTATCTATGATATGAGGGTCACCTTTATACAATCAATAATATCTATTATTATCTATACCTTACTGTTATCTCCATAGACTAAGATCCAAAATTGGAAAATCACATCACAGATCTATAACATGGTTTCCGCCATTGCATCATCACCCTTCAGCAGCTGATCTCCAAAGCCACATCATGTACCCATATTTAAGGATGGGGATAGTATAGAGGGTTACACTTTTCTTCACCCCTAGAGTTATAGATCCCCTAAGATTTGGTGTCCTATAATGTTATATCCTCTAGATAAATCAGGGAATCATGTAACACTGGGGATAGTTAATCACTACAATAGAATGCCTCTGCTTAAACGATGTCTAGAAATCCTAAATAGAGGAATAGGATAGCCATCAGAACATCAAATTTGGACCCTCCATGTAATGATAATGCATTTTGAACATAAAAAATGAATTTTTGATCATCTGGAAAACTTCTTGTAAATAATGGTTCCCATTATGGGCTTCCATCTCACCCATCTCCCGCACGAGCCTAGCTATGCAACATCAAAAGGGCCACAATAGTGGCCTCCATAGTAGCCTTCCATGAACGTACCTGCCGCCCTAGGATAGAGGAATATATACCACCACCTATACCCCTCAGATCATCAATTACTGAGAGGATCAAGACATATCATTGATAGTTGTGCATGAACCCCAACCTACTGGGATTGGGATTTAGTGATTTCAAATCACCACCACCCCACTAGACTAGGGGAATTCATATATGCATATCCATCCTAGGAATAATCAAGTACCCGAATGGAATCATTAGATCATCAACAACGAGACCAATCAATACCAATTTTATCCTCAGATAACCCCCAACCCATAGGGTTGGGTGATTTTTCATCACCATTACCACAAAGAGAATTAGTCTTCTCTAGGTTGGGAAGAAAATGGTTGGTGTCCCACCCATCCCTCCCACCACAAGAAAAACCTCTGCTATTCAAGTCTTGCATGGAAACCAAAACCAGAAAATCCATCAAAGTCATTATTCATAGGATAATATGAGAGGATCATATAGTAAATATGATCAGACCCCACTAGGGTCTCAATCCAAAATGACCCAATATGGAAAAGGGTTCCAATAACAACCCTAATGACGGTAGTACAAAATTTTCCTGTTTCGTTGAAAGTAATGGAACAACCACTATAACTCGATAAGCCTCTATGATCTTTTTCACTGTCAACATGGAATACATTGATCAAGAAACAAATGTAGAGGGTCACAACAAGGAAAATGTACCCCAAAAGGAGGTTGTTTTGGATGCACCAACTGAGCCTACATGCACCCAAAACTAGAGAAGTCTCCAAAATATGGCACCAATGAATAACAAGCTTCCCCCTCTCAGGCGGAACACTGACAAAGAAAAGGGGAAAGGTGAAACTACATCATGATCATCATCTAGAAGAGTTGAAATTTCTTCCATGGATGAACAGTTTCCACAATATGAGAGGGAAATAAAAACTCTCTAGAAACTCAATGAGGGGATACTTTGGGGAAATATTCCCATTGGGTATTGTCTTTAAGCAGAGTCGAATATTCTCCCTCCCATATCCAATCTTCCAGTAAGAGTAGTAACTAAGAACCATACATGATCTAGATCTAGACAGCTAGTATACATAAATGAGGAAATCAGAAAATATAATGACTTCTCCCTGTTGCAGTGATATCCTCCCCCTTGCTGGGGAAATAATTTATTCAAAGGATGAATCGAGAATAAGTGGGAGATAAAGTCAAGACCACATCATCATCCCCTTCCCACTACCTGTGGATGGAATAGGGCTCAGATAGTAGTACCCATAGAGTTTCATAATTTCATCGAGTCCTTGTCTACTCAAATGGAAGCCATAGAAGGGAGACACACACCTGTGCAGCCTGAGAGGAATCCATATCCCGAATGGGTGGATGATACTCTACCACCACCCAAAATTGGAAATCCTACCTTCTCTACCTTTGACAGTGTAGGAAACCCTGAACAACATCCCACACACTTCGTATCCTGATGTGGGCTAATGATGGGCCCTTGAGATCAACAGGAGCAATAAAGGTGAGGTGTTTCGTACAGACTCTAACAAGGACAACCATTGTTTGGTATAATAGCCTACTAGAAGGATCCGTTGTAGGATGGGAATACCTTCATCATCAGTTCCTTTATCTATTCAGTCCCACACTAAGGAAAATAATTCTCATTGACCTAATGAACTACAAAAAATGATAGAATGAGATGGTGTCTGATTTTATAGTGAGGTGGAAAAGTTTTAACCTATTTTATAAGTATCCATCTCTCGTGATAAAAACTTCTTGAACTCTATGATGAAAATACTAGGGATGGGTTTCAAACAACTCTGATCCCCATGAAGTATTTGGGTGGTTTGTGTGAATTAACTCAAATGGAACAACATCTTTAGGATGCTATTCAGCGAACCCAATCCAAAACTCGACTCATACCCACAATATAGGGAAAAGGATAGAAAGTTTAGAAGTTATATATATCAATATCAAGCTAGTGGTAATGTCCATATAGGAACCTAGGAAGGATTTGAACCACCCATTACCTCCTATTGAGTGGAATTAACCACAAAATCTCCCTCATTTAGAAGCATAGAGAACTAAGGGTTTCATGGGATTTAATGAACAGATGAAAAATGTATACTTCTTAAAAAATTAATAAGTACTTGGTTATTTCTTGGTAGTTATGGAAAATAACCAACTCAAGTTCCAGTAGTTTAGGAAGCCTGATGAGTTCAACCTCACTGACCATCCCGACTACTACCCTTACCATAGAAGGTTGGGTTATAATATCTAGTACTACTTCATCTTTAAAAAAATCTTTCAAGGTATGGTTGATTCTAGATAGGTGGAATTATGAAACTCCCTAGAGTAGGTGGCATGCATAACTATAATCCAATTAGAAGAAGAAGATGGATGGTAGAAAGTTACATCTAGACATTCAAAAAAGATTGAAAATTGTACAACCTGAAAAAACAGATGATTGAACTCATGACACCTTAAAATCATAGTTGCACACACTCGAAATTTCTCCACCACCTAAGAATGATACATTAGATGTTCCTCCCAAAGTTGGGCATGACCACCAAAATTAGAAAGAAATATAAGATTAACTATCATATTATCTTCCAATGTAATCCCTAACTCTTTTAGATTTCTTCCCTACAACATCCAAAGCTTGGGAAACACCCCACTAAATGGGATCCTCGTTAAACAAAGAGCTCATATTTGGCTCAGTAAATGTGATAAACTTAAAATACCCCTTCTCTGATGATGAATATTCCCCCAAATATGAATTTATCACACACAATTTGGTAATGGGAGGTTTCATGTGTTGAAACCGAGGATACAGGGGAAAGCACAGATGTGGTTAAACTCAAAATTCTAGTCATATCCCTATAAAGGACATATATGTAGCCAAGAATCAGGAAAAAATGCTCAAGTAGTAGCAAAATAGGCATGGAGGATCCCCATATCTCTCCATCAGTCACCCACACCTGATTCTCTTATGTGACTACCTAGAAGGTGTTCAATACAATCAACCCAAGTAATGGGTAAGATTAGCACAACCTAAACCACTGGTAGTAGATATTCCCTCAACTTTTGCACAAGCACCCATCCTGTACACCTATAATGATTTGGCTCCCGAACCATATTCTCATGAGAAACCCCATATAGGGAAGCACAGACCTTTGGAAAAAAATTACAATGTTTTAAAATAGTTGGTAGTTGTTGGGAAAAAATCCCTCAAGGTTAAATTGAATCATTTTTTAGGTGATTATGTTTGTTGATAAAGAAGGTTTGTTTGTTGAAAAATATGTTCACCATGGTGATTTTTTGCATTCTGAAGATATTATTGACAACCTATGTTGAAAAAGAACCATGAAATAGGAATGGATGATCTAGAGGCAGTATGAAAAGAACAAATACATGGTGGCATCATTTTATAGTGTTTTCCAAAATTGTGGGCCTCAAAATTAAAAAATAGAGAAACGTGTTTTTGGTAAAGGTAGTTGTGCGAAAAATTGAAGATGGTATGAAAATTTCACATATGAAATGTTTTGGGATTAGAATATTGATAAAATGGAAAAGGCAATGTATGCGTGAAAGATTTGGAAATGTGCGTGAAAGTTGAGGTTGCAATAAATAAACTTGTTCGCCCAATGAAATGTCAAATGAGGTTTTCACACTCGAGGAGGATCTTGAATGACACGTCGAATCTTCCACACAGGGGTTGGTGACACCTATAAATAAGAGGTAACCCCCCTCATTCAAAGTAGCTCAACACTTAGAGAGAATTAGATCTCCAGATCACATAAGAATTTTAAACAAAGGGAGTTACGTGAAATATTTTGAGTTGTGTGCAAGCTAAAAAATTACACGTAATATTTGAGTTGCGTGTAAGATTGAAGTTGCGTGTAAGGGGTGTTTTTCATAAAAATTGGAATGTTGCACGCAAGGCATTAAAGTTGCACAGAAGATACAATAAGGGTTGAGCAAAAGATTTGGAGTTTCCCAGTACATATGTGGTAATGTGGTATTTATTAGTGGATGAGTGTGGGACATCAATAGAGCATCTATATATCATGTAGGATGCATTCATTTTTGATAATGAAGAGACCTATAGGTCTATAAATTGTGAGTTGATCTTTGGAAGAAGAAGTGGGAACACTTCAGTTGAGAGTGTAGTGATCTTTCAGATTGTAATTGGTTATAATCCAGAAGGGACAAAGAGTCCACTCCGAACTTGTAAAGAGAAGTGTTCTTATAATGGATTTGGTACATTGGAACATTGTCTATGTATTCTCTTTGGATGTATCCCAGTGAGGGTGAACCAAGGAAAATTGTTGTGTCTTGTTCATTCTTTAATATTTGTTCATACTCTGTAAATAGAAGAAGATAGAAGATAATTTTTTCTAATAACGAAAAAATATCAAAAAGGGATAGTTGTTTTAATCTATCATACCCTGATTCACCACCCCTCTTAGGGTATCTATCCTAGTGGACCTAACAATTGGTATTAGAGGGAAAGGTTTATATAAGTGTTTCTCTCTTAAATGAAGGTAACCAATCATAAAGGCATTCTGATCTTCGATGGGAATAATTTTTAGCTATGGAAGAATCGAATGCAACACTACTTCTGATCTTTGGGAATGTATGTTTTTATAGTATAAATTCATGGTATGTTAGTTGAAATCAATAGTGGTTCTTTATCTAATATTGAGATAAGGGAATTAGATGCTGACGCCAAGGGAATAAATGCCTTAGGGGGAGCCCAATCCAATGCTATCTATGTGTCATGAAAAACATCACATGCCATGTGAGAAAATCTATTTAATATATATAAAAGATATTCAAAGGTCATAGAAGCAAATATAAAAGTTATTTGAAACAATAATGAAGATATGAGAATGAACCCGAATGAGTCTATTGAAAAATTATTTTATAGGGTAAATATTGTAGTAGAAGACATGCAAGGTCTTGGAGAATTCATTGAATACAAATAGATTGTAAAGCATATCTTGAGGAAACTTCCACCTCGGTTCAATCTGAAAGTTTCATTACTAGAAGATAATGATCTGAAATAGATGACACTGGATAACTTTCATAGTACCCTTGTAGCATATGAAATGAGAAATTATGGTAATGATGTTGTGGAAAAGGGGAAATCTAAAGAGGTGGCATTTAAGGCCATGAAGAAGCTCACTATTGAATATTTTCCAGAAGAAGAAGAGACAAACAAGGTGATGTCATTCCTTTCTTCAAATCTATAGAGGAAAAGGAAAGTTCAAAGGGAAACTTCCACTTTTATGCTTTAGGTGTTGAAAGATTGGTCATCTTGCACCAAGGTGACCCGAAACGTTCTAAGAAAATGATGAGGATGATGTTTAAATTCCCAAGAAGAAGTATTCATCCTATGTGAGAGGCAAGAAATAGTTCAAGAAAAATTTCTTTAAGAAAAATAACCTTATTTCATAAGAATGTGACAGTTCAAATGAATCTAATACTGAAGAAATTGAAGAGATAGAAAACTTCAAAGACTGTGGAGAAAATGTTTTGGTGGATGTTTTCGGTAGTACTCAGAAAAAGAAAGAAACTTTTGTGGATGAAGAAAAAGAATAAATTGAAGGAAGAGTCGATATGGAGGCTGAATTAGAAGCATACATTGAGAAGATAGACATTTGGAGAACCAAAACGAATAAAACCAACAAACTGGTTCATGATTCTAAACTTTATATTCAACAATAGGAAGAAGAGAAGTCATATCTTCTAAAAGAAGTTGAAAAACATAATTTTTTCAGGCTAGAGAGATCAAAAAAGGTTGATGAACATAAACTCAAGGTTGAAGAATAGAAAAGGAGATCGATGGATCGAATAACATAGTGAAAGATAAAATCAAGTGTATCAAAGGACTTGAAGAAGAAGTTGTTGGTTTATGAAAAAAATTAAAGGATCAAGAAAAAATCTTGACCTTTGGTATGATACTAGTAAATAAAATCATTTAGAAGACCAAAAAGTTGAAAGTGGAGCATATTAGCCAAGTAAAAATGAAGCAATAGTCATTTACAGATGTTAAGGTTGATGTGGGGCTTGACCAAAATTATAAAACTATGAAAGTTGAAGTAAAAAATAAATAACCCGCTCCAAAGTTGAAAATTGATTTTTGTATGATGACAAATAAAAATATTCAGAGAACAAAATGGGAAATTAGAAGTGCATAAGTGACACATAGGAATTCACCTTACATTAGGTGTTATTTTTGTGGAAAGATGGGGCATTCACAAAATGTACGTTCCATAGACAAGAGATACTGAAGGGCATAAGATAAATAGTGGTATCCAAACAGAGTGAAATATTATAGAACATATTTTGAGGTATATTGTTTTTAGTGTGGTGTATTTAGGAACATGGAGATATATTGTGCATCAATCATGAAGAGGAATGTGCCAAAGTAGAACCCAAGTGGTCTCAATAAAAAAATCAGAGAAGCAACAAATGAGTTAAAAAATCAAAATCAATTTGCAGGTTTGCAGGATGAAGATAGTCCATCATAATCTAAGGAATATCATGATTTCCAATCCATTTAGAGTATGAAGTAAAAAACATGGATAAAGAAGAAGAGAGATGAGAAGGCAGTGGTTGCAGAAATTTCCCTTAAATCATTAGACCGTTCTGGTGTATGGATCCTTGACAGTGATTTCACATATCAAATGACAGGTAATAAGGATCTTGTTATAGGCATAAAATATGGAAAATAAACAGTTTTCAAGTTTTTAAATGATGAAGGCCTGAAGATTATTGGCTTAAGAAAGGCCAGGTTTAGGGGAAAATAGATTAGACGTGCTGATGTCTTGGTAATAGAAGGTCTCAATCAAAATTTTCTTAGCATCAGTAAACTATGTGACTTAGGGAATTCTATAAGATTTAATAAAAATATGTGTATCATAAAAGGATGATATAGTTTGGTTATCCTATATGGAAAAAGGAAAAATGGAAATCTCAACATTATAAGTGGAGAAGAAGATATGTTCTTTTTGTCAAGAGAGGAAGAGAACAAGTCGTGGCATAAACGACTGGGTCATCTATAACAACCATCCCTAGAAGATCTGGTGATGTTTAATGCAGCTAAAGACCTCCCTAAGCTATCATGTGATCATACACATACATATGATGCTAGTCAACAAGGGAAGATCATCATAAATA
The DNA here is from genome assembly GCA_963277665.1 of Viscum album. Lineage (NCBI taxonomy): Eukaryota > Viridiplantae > Streptophyta > Magnoliopsida > Santalales > Viscaceae > Viscum > Viscum album. Next base: position 1,571,234,002 of record OY728131.1, on the reverse strand, counting down.
CATACAAAGAAAAGGAAAAAAAGTCAACAAGAGTGATTGAGTTGGTTCATGATAATGTTTATGGACCAATCTCAATGAGATCCATTGAAGGAAAGAGATATTATGTTCTGTTCATTTATGATTAGAACAGAATGGCATTTCTATTCATCATTGTCCATAAGTTCGATGTGTTCAGTTGCCTAAAACAGTATCAGAGGGAATCTGAAAGGATTATTGGGTAGAAAATTCTGATGTTTTTTTACTGAAAAAGGTATAGAATTCCAAAACAGTCAAGTGGAATACTATCTTGAGAAACTTGGGATAAGGCATCAAGTTTCTTCAATAATAACCCCCCAATATAATGGAGTGGTTGAAAGTAGAAATCATATCATCAACAACATGACCACAATGATTCTTATAGAAAAATACCTACTAGGGAAATTTTAGAAGGAAGTAGTATTGACATCGGTCTACATTTCTAATAGGGATATATTGAATTTAAAAAAAAGGAAATAATCTAAATGAGATGTGTTATGGAAAGAATCCAAAAATAAAATACTTTTTAATCTTTGGAAGTAAGTGCTTCATTTTCAACAATAAAAAACATAGGAAATTTGAGTCACATGGAGATGAGGGGATATTCCTTAGCTACTTAGGAAAAAGAAAAGAATAAAAATGATTTAATAAGAGGTTAGGAAAAGTGGTTGAAAGAAATGATGTCACTATTGTGGAAAATGAAGATAATACTCAACAACACAATGAAAAACTTCATGATGAAAGTGACAAAGAGGAAAGTAACAAAAGGGGAACCGAAGTAGCAGATGCTGACTTGGAAGAAGATACTGATGATGAGAAAGAAAAATTTAAGTCTGTATCTACAAAGAATCCAAAGAGTTGAGCTGAAATTTATAGGCAGAATATCATTGGTTATTAGACAACACCAGTTCAAACAAGAAGAATGAAGTCACTACAAAAAACATATCTCTTATCTCAAGTTGAACCCAAACGTTTTTCCAATGTAGTTGAATATGAAAACTAGGTTCAAGAGATGAATGGAGAGCTATAACAGATTGAGAAGAATCAGACTTGGGAGATTGTCTCGAGGCTGGAAAATAAGAATATCATCGGGACAAAATGGGTATTTCAAAACAAAATGAATATTGATGGTGTTGTGATCTGAATCAAAGAACGTCTCATGTGAAAATGATACTCCCAGATAAAGGGTATTGATGTTGATGAGACATTTTCACCTATGGTAAGGTTGGAAACAAGTAGATTATTATTGGCTATTTCAATGAAAAAGAAGTTCAAAGTGTTCCAAATGGATGCTAAGTCAGTATTTTTGAATGGGGTACTGGAAGAAGAAGTGTATATTGAGAATCCAAATGGTTTTCTCATTCATGAAGATGAGAAAGTATTTTTGTGGATGAAGAAGGCTTTATATGGGTTGAAGAAATAACCAAGAGCATGGTATTCAAGGCTAGATCAGTTTTTTGAAGAATTCTGATTTCCAATGTGGTGGAGTTCATTACAATTTATATGTAAACAATGATATTAATAAAAAGATGATGGTTCTGGTATACGTTTATGATATAATATTTGGAGGATAAGATGAATCACAATGTAGAAATTTTTCCAAATTCATGAAACATGAGTTTGAAATGTCTATGATTGGTGAGATGACATTTTTACTTGGTTTACAGGTGACACAAGGAAAGAATGACACTTTCATTTCTTAATAAAAATATTACAATGAGGTTCTAAGAAGATTTGGAATGGAAAATTCCAAGGAAATGAAGACTTCAATTTATACCCAGATGAAACTGTCAAAATATGATGAGGGCAATGCAGTTAATATCACAGAATACAGGAAAATTATTGGAAGTTTACTATACTTGACTATGACAAGGTCTGACATTGTATTTTCCACATTCCAAGCAGTGAGATATAAAAATAATCCTAAGGAAAGTCACATTCTTTCAGTGAAAATAATACTTAGATATATCAAGGGAATAGTTGATTTCAGCTTAATGTATACTGGAAAATCTCCGCCATAGATTTTGAGAAATAGAGATGCAGATTGGGATGGTTCAGTAAACTACAAGAAATCAATGTCAGGAGGTTCTTTTTATCTTATTCAATTGTGTATTTTTTAGTTGAGAAAGAAAAAATATTTCATTTCTTTGAGCATCGCAGAAGCTGAGTATATTACAGCCACACAAGCATGCACATAATTATTGTGGATGAAGCAGCAGCTTGATGACATGGGGGTGGCAGTGAAATCTCCGATTGGAATTTAGTGTGATAACTCAAGTGCTATAAATCTTAGAAAAAATACCATCCATAATTTGAGGTCTAATCAAATTGAAATTAAATATCATTTTATTAAGGAGAAGGTGGAGCAGGGGATCATGAAGTTGGAATATGTGCCTATAGAGCTACAAGTTTTTTATATTTTGACGAAGGCCTTACCCAAGGAAGCATTTGAGAGGCATCGACTGGCTTTGGGAGTTCAGCCGACTCCCCACACTTGAAAGAGTGTGGATGTGGAACCCCCCTCTCCCCGAAGTATGGTGTGTTTTTCTTTAATATGATGATCTGTGTTCCTTACTTTGTTACATACCACAAAGAAGTGACCTTTGGGTTCATTGACAATGGGGGAGAAATAAAGTGTGGCTATTTAAGGGAGATAAATTATGTCTAAAGAAGAGAGAAAATGTATCTGTCGAGACATGGGGATAAGCTGACTGGTGGAGTAGCAAGATAGGTGGAGTTAATCAAGAAATTTAAAGAAGATGAAGGGAATCAACATGATCAGAATTATTCAGTGTTTGAAGTGATCAGCCAGAGCTTTGCTTGGACAACACAATAACCCAAGAAGTGAATAAGGAGAGATTTAAATCAGATGATGCCAGTAGTGATTGAAAAAAGAAGACATGTCATGAAAAATGAGGTTCGTGATAAAAGTAGTTTTTTTTGTGTCAGTTTGGTTTTAATAATTTGTGTAAGAAATAAAGTGATTCATTTATAAACTTTTCATTTACTCTAGTTCTCATGCCAAACATTTCTCATGGGGGATTATTGTATGTGTTGAGTGAATAATTGATTGCTATCTGAATCGCATGAAGCGAATAGTGGTAGAAGATGGTTGAAGCTATAAATAGGTATCATTTTATGAAAGAGTTGTCAACAAACTCAAAGGGGGACATTGTTGAGAAAAAATCCTTCAAGTTAACATTGAATCATTTTTGAGGTGATTGTGTTTGTTGAAAAAGAAAGTTTGTTTGTTCACAAAGAGGGTTCTATGGGGATTTGTTGATTTTTGGAAATTTTATTGAAATATTATGTTGAAAAAGAACCATGAAATAGGAATAGATGATCTGGAGGTAGTACGAAAATAACAGATACTATATGTCATCATTTTTCAGTGTTTGCCAAATTTTTGCACCTCAAAATCGAAAAATGGAGAAACGTGTCTTTGGGAAAGGATGTTGCATGAAATATTGAATATGGTATGGAAACATGCGTGCAAGGCATATTTCAGGATCAAAACATTGAAAAATGGAAAAGTCATGGTGTGCATGAAATATTTGGAAATGTGTGTGAAAGTTGAGGTTGCGCGAAAGAAACTTACGCACCCAATGTGATGTCAAATGGGGTTTTGTGCGCTCGAGGAGGATCTTGTGTGACACATCGAATAATATATGTAGGGGTATTGATGCTTATAAATAATAGGTGAACCCCCTCATTCAAGGTATCTCAACACTTAGAGAGAATAAGAACTCTGAATTTCATAAGAATTTTAAGAAAAGGGAGTTGCGTGAATGATTTTGAGTTGAGCTCAAGATAATAAATTTGCGTGTAAGATTTGAGTTGTGTATACAATTTAAATTTCATATAAGGGGTAGTTCATGGAAAAAAGTGGAATATTTCATTCTAGGCATTAAATTTGCTCACAAGACACAATAAGGGTTGCACGAAAGATTTGGAGTTTCCCAGCACATCTGTGGTAAAGTAGTATTCATCAGTGGATGAAAGTGGGCCATCAATATAGAATCTACATATAGTAGAGGATTCATTCATTTTTGATAATTAAGAGACCTACAGGTCTATAAATTGTGAGTGGATCTCTTGAAGAAGTAGTGGGTACACATCAGTTCAGAGAGAAGTGAGATTTCAGATTGTAATTAGTTGTAATCCAAGAGGTACAGTGAGTACAATCCAAACTTGTAAACAATAGTGCTCTTATAGTGGATTTGTTACATCGGTACATTGCTGGTGTATGCTCATTAGACATATCCCGGTGAGGGTGAACAAAGTAAAATTGTAGCATCCTGTGCATGCTTTAATATTTTTTCATAATCTGCAATGGGAAGGAGAGAGAACATAGTTTTGTATTACAATGAAACAAGATCAAAAAGAGACAGTTGTTTTAATCTGTCATACCTTGATTCACCCCCCTATAAGGGTATCTAGCATAGTGTACCTAACATCTATTTTCCCAGTCAAACTATCAATACTCGATGCACTTTGTCTTTCAAAAGAACTTAGGTAGGCACTTGTTGAATCCCTTTAGAGCCCACATTATTTAGAGATAGAAGTTGTTGAAGTTGAGTTCTATCGAGTGGAGACCATGTCCTCATAATGGCATGTCACCATCTCCTTTATTGACTAGGATCAGGAATAAATCATCCAAAGGAACATTAGATACCAATATTTCTCAATAATACTCAATATTTTCAACATCCAAAGGGATTTGATTGAAAATGGTTCTGGGATCAATATCATCCCATTTCAAGCCCTCTGACATTTGGGATATGGTGAAGGGGATCTATCTCCCACAAAGATGACCATTGAAGGGTATGATAAGAATGAGAAAATACCAATGAGTAATATCAACCTCAAAGACCAGTTTGGGGAACTCATATCTAATGATGAGTTCATGGTTATCTAGCAAGAATCCGCATATAATGTTATACTTGGATGGCCTTGGATCCATATCCATTTGGAAGTACCCTCAATGTTCCATCACAGTCTAAAGGACCCCATTGATGGAAAAGTCAGCATACTACATGGTGAAAATTCCCCCTTTAACACTTGAAAATCCATATATGTTGAAGAATATTTCTATAAGAATGGAAGAATAAAAATAATGGAAAAATGATTATATATAGGTTGTATACCTTAAGGGACTGGGAACCACCCCTTTGAATCACCGAAGTATGCTTGATAACAACTATGTGCTCCCATAAATCTGGTCTAGGTAACAGATCTAGTCTGAGAGTTCTAATCCCCTTCTATCCTCGGTGTCAGTGTAAAATAAAATTAACTTTGGAATCTCTATGCAACAATTCAAAAAGTAGGGGATGATAATATCAATCCTCATGGCCTTCCTCACCCTGGTAGTGATAGATAAGCCCCCAAATTTCCATATTCACTTGAAAATATCTTCACAAACTCGAAAATGGAAGAGGATGTGGATAACCATGGGAATGCTTCTTTTGTATTCAAGGAAGGGGTCTCTACCACCATTAATGAGCTTAGGAAAATAAATCTGGTAATATAAGAAGACCTACTTCTTACTCTGATTAGTGTCTTTATGCCTCTCAAATAGAAAGATATGTACATTTCATTTCTAATGTAGCATTGATATGTGTTCACTTGGAACTATAAAAAAAATCTTGGAATAAGTCTAGATATGGATACACACCATATTAGACTACTCGATGATCATCGAGGGTTCAAATAGGAATCCAAGAGGATTCAACCCTCTCAGACCACCAATTTAGAGGTGAAATTTTACAAATTGATCAAATTCTACTTCATTCAATATGTGAAATACCCAAGATGGCTTTTTAAAATCAACCTTTTCAAGAAAAATAATTATCATATTAGGGTCCTAATTGATTTCAGAGACCTTAATTAGAATTTATCGAATGATGATTTCCCATTTTTGATCACAAAACTATTAATTGATGCAGCTATTATCTTTAAATCCCTATCATTCATGGATGGGTACTCGGGGTACAATCAGATCAAGATGTCCCCCAAAGATAAAGAAGACACTACCTTTAGAGTACCTTAAGGGATATTATGCTATCAATTCATGCCCTTTGGGTTAAATAATGATGGGATTACATATTAATTCACTATCCATCTGATCTTTAATCCATTACTGGGAAGGATAGCTGAGTGTTATTTCAATTACTTGGTTGTTAAATCCTAAAGGCAATGTGATCACTTCACAGGTCTCTAAACAATCTTTTATAAGATGAGAAAACATATTTTAATGACGAATATGTTGAAATGTAATTTTTGGGTAACATAAGGAAAGTTCCTTGTATTTTTATGATTTCACCACAACATTAAGGTTGACCCAGAAAAGAATAGTGTTATTTTAGAAATGTCACCCTCTAGAAATCTCAAAGAATGAAGGGGACTCCAAAGGGAACATCACCTAAATTCAGTGATTCATAGCCAAAAAAGCTGATAAACCTATCCCCTTCACCATGATATTGAAGAAGAGAATCTCTTATCAATGGGACGATGACTGTCAAAAGGCGTTTGAATGTCTCAGGAAGTACCTATTGCACCCACTGGTTCTGATGCCTCTGGTGGAAGGGAGGACACATATCTGATATGTGGCTGCCATGGAGTGATCATTAGGAGACCTCCTTACATAGAAAAATGACTTGGTAAGTGAGAATAGTATCTACTACCTCATCTGGATGATTCTAGGTACTCATACTTGATATTTGGAGGTCGATAAGAACTACCTTGCACTCATTATTACAGTGAAAAATCTAAGGCATTACTTGCAGAACCATAAAGTTCACCTGGTCTCTCTTATTGATCCACTCAAGTAAATCATTGGCCTCCCTATGTTGATTGGGATCTTGTATTGATGGGTGGTAATTCTATAGAAATACAACATTGATTTCATATCATAGGAGTCAGTAAAAGGGAAAGACATAGATGATTTCATCACATTGCAACCTACCTCAGAAAATACACTGGAAGGCACCAAACTTCTAGATGAGAAGGTTTTATCTTCCCAAAACACTGCCTAGACATGGAATATGTACTTTTATGGAACCTCCTAGAGTCATATCGGTACAAGGATGGAAAACCCAAAGCTCAATCAGGTTGGTATAGGAATTTTATTTGTCTCTAAAAAAAGAAAATTTTCCCTACTCTTTCTCACTATCCAAAGGTTTCAAAAATAATTAGGAAGAATACCAATTCCTCATCACTCGATTGGAAATAGACCTACAGTTTCCTATATCCTACCTAAATATCAAATGAGACATGGAGTTGATGGTAATGAAGATCAATGGTGAATAAGCCATTAAAAAAGAATAACTGACCCCCTTACTATCTACATTAGTGGGATGATTGTAGAGTTTCCTTTTGATCCCACATTATATCATGTTCTTAGACAACAAATTGATCACAATAATTCACTAGCTAATGAAGCCACTATCCTAGCCAACCTTGACCAAGAGGAAACAATATTCCATATCACACATCGATGAATGGTCTCTTTAATCATTGTATGAGTTAAGGAGGAAATAAATTAGGTTAACACCACCCTAGAGAATGATAAACTAATAAACACCCCTGGATGGATGGATCCCATAATTGGTTATCCCTAAAATAGGATTTTCCAAATAGGATGATCTAGATGGGAATAGATTTAGAGTCGTGCAACAAAATCCACTCACTAGGATGGTCCAAATGAGCATAAATCCCTCTAAGAATGAGGATTTGATGGAATCCTCCTCAGATATATAATAGAAGGATATATTCCCACCATCATGAAGGAAATCCATCTAGGCTCTTATAGGGCTCATCAGTATAGAACTGAGCTCTCCCACAAAATCTGGTGGTTGGGATACTACTGGAAAACTATAATGTAGAACTATGTAGTATTCACAAAGAAATTTTATGTGTTCTAGATCCATACAAACTTCATCCATCAACCCCTAGAATTGCTACATACAACTAAATACTCCTGGTCATTTTTTATTTGGGGAATGGATGTTGTGGGACCATATCCCCCAACCACAACTAAGCAGTTCAAGTACATCCATAGTACAAATGACTTCTTTTCAAAATGGTCTTAGAAGATAACCCTCAAGGAATTTGGGACAAAGAATATCATCATCTTTGTAAATTCCTATATCATCACTAGGTTTAGATTCCCTCAAACAATATTGACAAATAACAACACCAACTATTGTTCTATAGAGTTGAAAATACTATACCAAGAGTACAATATCGAGTCCAATCACTAATCTTGCTATCATGAAATTGTAAATGGAAAGATAGAGGTCTTCAATAAGACTCTATCAAATATACTCCATAAGATGGTAAAAAAGGATAAAAAATCTTGGTTGGGAAAGCTCATCCATGCTTTATGGGCCTATTGTATCACCACGAGTACTGCCACATAAGCAATGCTATACTCATTAGTGTACGAGACCAAGGTAGTGTTATTCGTAGAGGTCTAGTTTCTTTTACTCCAAATAACCATTTGCAGAAAGTTATCAGATGATGAACAATCTCAAAAGTGTCTGGATGAATTGGAATGGATAGATGATAATAGGTTGTGCACACTACACAACCTATAGGTCCATCAGAATCAGATCACATGACCCATTAATTAAAAGGTTTTCCTCATTCATTCCTACAAGTAAGACTAGTATTGACTCTCAGAACCTCGAAGATATCGGAAAACAATCCCCCAAAGATGAAACCCAAATTATAAGGGACTTAAATCATATGTATGGTCTATTATAATGGATCCTACTCATTGTCTAGCATGGATAGGGAGTATGCCACACCACCCACTAATGCGAGGTTTCTCAAGAAATAATTTTCATAGTTGTCATCACCATGGGAATCTACATCTATGTAAGTCCCAAAATTTTTCCTAACCACACGATGTTAAACTATACAGAACCCATTCTATCCACATGAAGTTAAGACATATAGTGACTTCCTGGCATCAATACGTTAAACTTCACGATATCTCATATCCTTACCTCATGATGTAAAACTACACAAATCCATAACATCTGTCTTCATTCACGTCGAGTCACCCACGTCCTTACCACATTATCTAAAACTAAAAGTGTTTTCTATAACTACATATAGATTTATTCTCATTTCTAATGAGATACATAGGGATGCCTTGATAACATATCTTGGAATATCCATCACATGATACAAAATGACCATATACTTCTCATAAATTCCTCTACATAGTTAGAGGAACCCTTATCATTCCTTGTTTATCACACTTAGTATAGCTCATGTGGGTTTAGGGGTCTCGATAAAGGCTTTCCCACACAAACAATTCATAAAATCTTTCTACATGCCCTTATCAGACCTAAATACAAGACCATAAAAGGTATACCCTGAGTCCTCACTACATGACATTAAACTTCACAGTTAATTTCCCCTTCATGACATGAAACTACACACTCCTATGGACCTCACCCAAGAGGACCACTATAGTTGGTGTTAGTCTTCTACTACACCTATAGACACTTTATCCCTCTTCACATTAGGGATACCATGTCCTTTCCGCATGACGTTAAACTACATGGTTCTTCAAGAACTACGTGTGTCTTGATTCACATTTTCATGATATATGTAGTTATTCCGAGACATCCAACCATGGTCATAGCCGTAACATCACAACCTTTTCACATCGGTCCATATCCATCCCTATCGCATGATGTTAAATTAAATGGTTTATTAATAATTATGTGTGGCTTGATTTATTTCATCACAAGATACATAGTGATGTGTGAGACTTCAATCTTAGGACCAATTACAACAATTAATGGAAATAATTCCCACCTCTACGTTTGGGTAAGACATGCGTAGAGTATTTCCCCCTCAGGAACTATGTGTGACTTGATTCCTATCATCATAGGATATGTAGCGATATCTGAATTTCCAACAATGGGCCCAGTAACAACAAATCAATATAAATATGCCCCCTCTTTTCATATGGTTCATACATTCATAGGGAACTTCATTAATAACTACATGTGGCTTGATTCCCATCACCATGGGATATGTAGTGACACCCATAATTCCATTCATGAGACCAACTGAAATACCATCAATTAATGTATGTGGATCCACATCCTTACTGCATGACATCAAACTATAAAACCCTTCATAAATATGTGTGATTTGATTCCAATTTCTCATGAGATACGTAGTGACACCTGGACTTCCACACGTGGGCCCAATCACAACATTTCCATCCTTTCATGTTGATCATATATGTCCTCACTACATGATGTTAAACTGTAATAGATTTCAAGAACTATGTGTGTCTTGATTCCTTTCATCATGGGATATGTAGTGACATCTGGATCTCCAATCCTGGGTCCAGTTGCAACAACCAATAAGAAATGCACCCCAACTACATAGAAACCAAGCCACACAAGATATTTTTTCCTACATATAAGATAGATCTATGTATGACCTACTTGTGTTCATAATTAATCATGCATAATTTTTTCACACTGATTCCCACATCCTTACCACATAGTGTTAATCTTCATCGAAATAAATCCTTACCACATGAAGATAAACTGTCTAGAAATATGTCTTTACCACAAGATGTTAAACTACAAGGAAAACGACTTAGTCACATGACATTAATACTTCACAACAAATATTTCTTTTCCACCTGACATTAAACTACAAGGAAAAATTCTTGGTCTCACAACATTAAAACTGAACAATAAATAAATCATTATCATATGATATTAAACTACAAGGGAATACATCCTTACCCCATAACATTGAACTGCATGGGAGTACATCCTTACTTCATGACATTAAAATTGACGGAAAAATTCCTTATTTCATGATGTTAAACTGAATGGAAAACAACCCCACTATATGATGGTAAACTATAAAGACTATCAACCATTTTTCATTCCTTATAAGGACCTAAAGAGTTGTACCTCAGTCAACCAGAGTATAAGGGGCTTTTACCATGTTTTAAAATCACCTCAATTCATGTTCCACACTCCATGTCTTGAGTACATTAGGTTGCCTAAAGCCTTTCATATACCTTAGAAAGGAAAATATATCTACCATTTTAGTCATTCTATTAACATAGAAGGGCTTGAGACCCACCAACCAGAGACATCTTCGACCAATATAAAGGTTTTTCTAATTCTTGTGAGCCAGATGTCATCGAGGTACAACTCAAAACCTTAGAGTGATTTGAACCTCTCCCCATATTAATCCTCCATATAATTTCTAATGACCCAATGACTTTAAGTCTTGATTTACAACATTTCCATCTCCCACTTAGAAATATGTTGGAGTGATATTGACCCTTGGTATCCTAATTAAGGTATTGTGTAACATCCCCTATATCAAGTTCATGTGTGTCATGACTTTAAACATCCTACACTTTGGTCAATGTTATATAACCTTAAAATCTACCTATGATTGTCTAAATATCAAGACATTAAACTGCTAGTGAAAGATACATAAAAATTTCAAGCTAAAATCCAGCAAAGGGAGACCTGAGAAAAAGTTTAGTCTTCTATCACTAAACTCTTCATCGTCAGAATATAAGAAAAATTAGGGTTAAAATAAATAAGGCATAAAGCTCATATTTTTCACGTTTTTTCCTTAATTAAAGCCTATTTATGCTCACTGGACCCCTTGGTTCAGGAAAAAGTTAGATTAATGATTTGTCACATCTTCTTGATGCGATAATATGTTCACTTGGCAGTGAAACAACCTTTAGGGTGTTTGGACCCTCCTTGGATATTACACTTTACGAAAATCAAAATCCATGATTTGGGTGCCTCATATCACCATAAACCATTCATTAACCATGTAAAAGTTATCTATATTCAATGGAACCTTTTCTTTTCTATGCATGTATGCTTATGGCTCCTGTAAATGCACCTATGATCATCAACCAAATGTGTCACTCTACAAAAAATAAAATCCAATCCTTATGATCCATGGAATCATCATAGAAGCACTCAACACCTCATTGTATCTGAACTACTTCTGGTATGATTTCCCCATATCATCCTCCTGGACCAATCACTTTGGACCAGGACTTACAGTCTCCATAGTAAACTATCCTAGTGAATTCTAAATCCTTGATGTTACATCACCATGTTTTTTACCCTTTCTCAAGGATGGAATGTGAAACTCCATTCCCTAATCTTGTATGGTCCACACACCATGATTCAAAAACCATAGAGTATAGGGATCGAGCTTCGCAATCAAGAGATGAACAACCCTAGGGGGCCAAAACCCTTCCTAGATAGGTTTCCTCCCATACCCAACCTTATCATCTGGATGTTTGAGTATTCAAGAATCTTTCATAGCCCTCATAAATTAGTGGAGATAATGTTTTTCTTGGCCATGTTACCAAAGCATAAGGGCCCTAACCCACCAACTAAAGGTAACTCCTCCTTCTCATAAAATATCTTCAATCCTTGTGAGCCCTATCAACACCACGACAAAACCTAGAATCTCTTAATGTCATGAGACATACCTAAAATTTATTCCCAATCTCATATTCACGACTCAAACTTTTGGGTTATTATTTATATCACCCACACTTCAACTATCCAGGATAGCCTTGTATCCCAAGAAATTCACCCTCAACCGATGTTACCTCCATAAATATTCCATAGCCTCTGAAAAAGATACCCAACTTCAAGGACCCTTTTCTTGACTATGATTACATGCCCATGGATCCTGCATATGTTCCTATGGACATTAACCAAATGTGCCACTCTACAAAAGGGATTTTTGATCCTTGTGAGCCCTTGAAACACCATGGTAGAACCCAACAAATCAGTGTGTTTTGGGTCATTCCTTGGATGTACACATGACGAAAGCCTGTCGTAGGGCGTGGAAAAAGAAAATTTATTTTTCTAATGTAGCACAGTGGCTGACAAGGGTCGTCTCACTTGAGGAGAGTTACCCTCAGTTAAATCACTTATTCTAGTTCACATATTCTATTTTTTTTTGGTTTTTCTAAATATTTATTGAAAACAATGTTTTTATGGGTTTTGGAAAACATGAAAATGAAATAATTAAATGAAAACATTAAATATAAATACAGATGCAGATGCAAACAGAATGGAATTATGGAAGAAAGGGAATGGTCCTAGGGTTGGACATCACTAGCTCATTCATTATTTATTTGTTATTAAAATTCAAATTTATAATTCATTTTATGAAAACTCATTAATGAATTAATTTTATTTGATTTATTAAGTGTGTGACTATATCATGCCTCAAGCACACCAAACCACACCTCCTCTAATAGTCAAATAAGAGAGCACCTCGATCGAGAATGCCATTCCTAAAAGACCCAACTCCACCATATGATGTTTCTTCCCTTATAGAAATCCCAACTCTATTGTATGAAGGGTTTTCCTAAGAGAAGGGAGGTAAAATTATGAATCAAGGAAAAGAAATGGATTTGTAAATAGTATCATGGTGGATGACCGCCGTACCTATGCAATATTCCCCTCTCTACCACAAATAGATTTAAAACATTTTCAATTTGAGGTTCAATAATAAAGAACACTATGGAAACTCCCCCAGGGAAAAGAACCGGGTTAGTCACTTTCCATTGCAATGTGAGAATATATCATGATGAAAAGATGGAAGATATAGAATGAGATAATTAGAGTTTGAAGACAAAGAAATATGGAAGAAGAAATGGGAAACACTTTAATAAAAAAAGATGAATGTGTTACATGTAAAAGAAAACTAAAATAAAAAGACAATAAAGAAATAAAATTCCTAAATTGTTCTTGGCATCATACATTTGGTGCCCCGAATGGTGTGGGGATGGGAAGGAATGAGTTGAGAGGTAGGAGATCCTCTCCTTTTATAGGAATATTTCTATCCTTTGAAAGTTGATTCGTTTTGGACCCATTAAATGGACAATTCAGGCATGGTCCCCTTCATAAAAGTTGTTACCCATTTTCTTGTGCGTATTGTATAAAAAATTAAACTCTTTTGGCAACCAATTATAGAAGTTATGAATTATTAAATGACTATTTTTTTTTGATGAAGGTTCCAGGAAGCTTCTTTCAAAAGTATAGCATCCAATGAAAACATTAATTACTCCAAAATTCCTTAAAATTAATTTTAGAGATGTTCATATGTGTCCTAGTTATATTATAGGTGAAATACTCTCAATTGGAGGTGTTTATGCTGATATGAGATTCAATTACGTTAGTGGGTTCCACACTGTGCACTTGGAAAATTCTTCAACTTCATTGATTTTAAGGCCTCTAGATGCTTGAATCAGCCCCTGGTCCAAAAGACAATGTTGAAGGAAATAAAATATTTATTTAAAAAAAATAATATTTCAATTTTTAATTATATTTTTTCAATAAATAACTAAAATACCTTGACATAAAAATCTATAAAAAATCCAGAATTAAGAACTTTTCACCATTTTGCTCAAAACACATCACAAATCCAAAATTGATCAATATAACCTCAAACTGATAATTTGGGATGGTTAAAAAAGTTAAAATTCATAAAAAAAATGTGGAAAATATTAGCTCTATCAATGAACCACATATCAGGATCATCAATAAAGTCCGAGCTAAAAAGCCATAAACTAAAGCAATATGAGGTCTGAGCTAAAAGAACCTAAACTAAAGCAATATCAGGCCAAGCTAAAAGAACCTAAACTAAAGTGATATCAAGTCCAAGCTAAAAGACCCTAAACAAAGATATATCTATTTTGGGGTAAAATACCCTAAAATAAAGTGATATTAGGTCTTAGCTAAAAGACCCTAAGATAAAGCAATATTATGTCTGATCTAAAAGATCCTAAACTAAAGAGATATTAGGTCTCAGCTAAAAGACCCAAAACTAAACCAATATCGTGTCCAAGCTAATTTAACCTAAACTAAACTGATACCAAATCCAATCTAAAAGACCCTAAACTAAAGTGATTCCAGGTCTGAGTGAAAAGACCCTAAAATAAATCAATATCAGGTCTGACCTAAAATACATTTAACTAAAAAAACATAATGTCTGAGCTAAAAGACCCTAAACTAAAGCAATATAAGGTCCAAGATAAAAGACCCTAAAATAAATCTGAAAAATTATTTAGTCATAATAGTATTGTAAGGTCCACTACATGGCCTTACCACAATCAAGATGCTCTAGCCAAGCCTATCACATTTGAAAAAATATGATCACTCTCCCTCTTGGGAATGCATCATACCCAAGAAATCCTTCTATAAGTTAGGTAATCTCAGGATAACTGGAACATATTATCGATAAATAATCTTTTTTTGTGGTAATTTAGGAGAATTTGATAAGGAGAATCTATTTAATTTCATCATTCAATTATAGACATTTGTGTTTACTTGATATTATGCAAGAGATGGGTATCATTTTTGATTAATACAATATAAATTCAAATCCAATCACTCTTCTTCAAGAGTATTCTCTTTATAAATAAATCCCTCAGTCAACCCACTCTTGAAAAATCCTCTAATAGGGCTCAATATCAAAGCCCTCTAGTTGTTTGGATATGTGGAAAAGTGATCTACATTTACCTTTGAATCAGATTCTTTTTTTCTGAACAAATATTACTATAAGGGGGGATTTTTTAACACTAATAATCGTGCATGATGCACTTTGCTGTAAATGGAAACATGTGCCAATGTATTAGTTGATCATAATACATACAAATGTGACCATGATTCTTTAGGCATGTGTGAGTAAAATATTCACAATACTCCATCGCTTTGCCTCCTTTACTCAATCGCATGAGGATTTGGATGTCGTGCGACACCCTCACGTGAGACTTTGGCTACACAACACATTCAAGTGGTTTGGGTTATGAAAAATACATGTGACAACTTTCATATCTTTACATGCACCCTTTGGAATCTGGACTTGATATAAAAACACCCTCAATCATGCTATGGCATCATACAACCATGAATATGCAACCAATTAATGTTAGGAAGAGTGACAGTTCCTGAAAACGACTACAAACAAGGTCATGGTCTGTCACTGATCATGCAATGCACCATGGACAAGAATAAGGGTTTTCTATGGCCACCCTAACACATTGTCACAGGATTCATTATTGATCACATGACGTATCAAAGACATGGAGAGTGATCGTCTTCTACAACACTCGCACAACTGTGCAAGGTCTCAAAAATCCATATAAAATAAGGAAAAAAATATATAGGAGGTGAGAGACACTCGGGGTCATAAAAATCAGGTGATGCACCCCTGTAAACCTATAAGTCACCATGATACCCTGATGGAATGATCACCTCATCTTATGGAAGCCCTTCGGCTTTTCAGCCTCGATGCACGAAGCACCTCATATATGTCCTGGTGGCCTCACACTTCCCTTTTTCCTCCAAAAGGAAAAATGGATGGTATTTTCCAAGAAATTCTCGCACATATCCATGATACCATTATTGTTCACACGATGCATCATCAACAGGTGAGGTAATTATCTTAAACATTACTCATGTAATTTCTCATAACCCTCAACCTTTGAAGTATAAAATAAAGGAAATAAAATAGGGTGAAGGTATAATCTTATTGTGGTCATAAAATACTTGTGATGCGCTAAGGAAGTCCATATCATGAATTCATGAGACTTCTAGATAATTCACCTTGATCTCACAAAGACCCTCAGATAAGCCATCATTGCCTCATGAAAGGTCTCAGGCAAGGCATAAAGCATCTCACAATGGCCTTTCAATAGGCACATTGATCTCACAAAGACCCTTGTACATGTCAATATGACAATATGAATCCCTTAATCATGAATTCATAATTGAACAAGTCCTAATTAATTGGAAATAATCTAATAAAGGAAGCATTGATGGTAGGGAGTTGCAGTCACTAAAAATTAGGAAACACCCTTGGAGTGATCCATGGTAAAGGCTTGTAAAGATGTGTGGCACCAGGCCCCTTCACTGACTATAGCTTGGATTTTTCTGAGATAAATTGTGAAAACTAACGAACAACTAGATTGGAGAGGCCTATCAATCCCCCACACTAGCATGAAAAAGGGAGGAGAGTGAATGGATACCTATCATGATGAAAAGAACAAACTCTGGGAATTTCACACCGGTGCTAGAGTGGATTTCTCAGAGTGGCTTATCTCACAATAAAAAAGTCTTCTGTCAGATAATATACTAACGAATAGCTGGACCAATCATGCGCCATGCATAAATCACTTCACATGATCATTTATAGATCATTCAAAGGGTTCCTGGTAGGACATAATAAGAACATCCAACACATCTTCCAAATCATATGAGACTCAAAATAAACTAACACTGAATAAATATAAGGCATTCACAATATAAGGGCTAGAACAAAGATTAAAGGTGAAAGGATTAAGCATAAAACATGTTCTATGACCCTCATGTGTTTCATGTGAACTATCCAATACATGTGGCACCACCATTATAGGTCTCCTAGATCTTTTTACACTCCTTCATCATGCTTTTTGGGTTATGAAAAATATTTTGGACATGTTAGGGTAAGTCATGTGGGTTCTCTAGGCCCACCACTGTAGTCTCATAAACCCCTCTGGGATCATTTACCAAGCCTTGAAAAGTTCTTCAGATACATCTCATGACTCATATAAAGATTCCAGATCTTGTCATCCAAGTATCACGATCACATCTGGGCATTCCAACTAGCTCTCATAACACCCTCTGGGCAAGCTAGGTGAGACTTGGGACACCCTCCAGACATGATGTCCAGGTCTCGGGATTCCCTCCAGAAGTGTCATCCAAGACTCATGACACCCTCTAAGACATTTCATATTGAATCTCATGAAATCTTCTATACGTGTCAACCATATCTTGAAAATGACACTAGGGAAAGTTAGCATGATCATGTGACACCCTATAGATAATCCATCCAGGCCATGTGGTGGATTCCAAGACATACCATCTAGATCTTGCAACATCCTCTAGACAAGTCAGCCTTGATCAAGCGAAAACTTTCAAATATGACACTTAGGTTATGAAAAGTCCTTTATAAATAAAAACCTGGTCATTTATTTGGCTTTATATATGATATATTGATACTCTCCTACTTATTAGGATGAGCAGACAATCATCACATGATAGGTAGTAAATAAGGACAGATTAATAAGGGAAACCCCGATGTAAAAGACCTGATTAAGGGAATTACGACAACATGGATTCCTGCCATAACCAAGATACATAGGATTCCTCCCAGAGGTTTGAGCTCTATATTAATTATTTAGGGTGATCCCAACATATAATCCTTATATTCAAAAAGAAAATACATTGATTACTTACCATCCCTTATTTTTCACAATGAGCACAACTCACATGGTCTTAGGGAGTTTCAATGGTCATATCATCTACACCATACACCTCTACAGAATACTAGGTCATTTCTTGTGTGTAATCCCTAATAGATTGAACTATAAGAACTTTGATTCCTGCAATAACCAGAATACATAGGATTCACTCTAAAGGCCAGAGCTGAAATAAACACCCCTTTCGGTGTAAGTCCTCTTATGAATCTGACATCTTAGCCATCAATACCCAATCATTCCCATAAGATAAACACTCTACCTTATCCATAAATAGATAGAGAAATAAATCGAACCACGATGACTCTAATTCCTACCATAACCAGGATACATTAGACATCTCTCTCTGGCTTGAGGTCTATAATGAATCCTATCAGGGCAGTCTTGGAAGATAATTCCCACATCTTGAGAAATGAAAAATGACCATTTTACATTAATTGTTTCTCACACCAAGCATAGATAACTTGGTATTAGGGAATTTCAATAATAATTTCATCTATACCATGAGTCTCTATAATGAAAAGAGAAACCTCAGTGTGTAAGCCTTGAACAACTGAACTATGACAACCCTAACTATTTCCATAATCAAGATACATAGGATATCCCTTGAAAAATCGATCTTGAACACTTGGCATCCCAGATCACCCATAAAAGGCCTTTCCTCATGATGTTAAACTACACAGGTCCAAAAAACTACATGGGTTTTTATTCTTTCAATAACTGGGCTTTGTAGGATGCCTCATAATGGATCAATCCCTTCCTCAAAACATTAATTGCCTCTTTGCATGGAAAAAAATTATGAAGTTCATGGTTATACGACTTTAGTACATAAGAAAACAACCATTATTGGAAAATGATGGAGGACCTCATATACATATATATGGATTCACTAAAGGGAATCTAGTATTTTTCACTCAAAAGATAATTATCCCATGATCATTTTGTTTGGTCGACTGGTCCTGTATTGGGATAAGGAAGAGACTGATGAACATATCTTAAATCTATAAGAGAGTCCTGGAGTAAGCAACAATTCCCCCCAAAAGGGCATGATGATCCCAAACTCCCTTCCTCTAAACCAATGCGAGTCCCCAAGATTCATTGAGCCTAAAAACCCAGATGACCACCGGCCTTTAGAAAGCAGGTCTCTACCCATTTATAGATGGGGGAACCATTGGGACTATCTAGGGAAGAAGGGAAAAATGTAAATCCCAATGTGAGTGATTAAAAAAAGTCTTTAAAAGCCCATAATCACTCAAACAGTCAGGAACAATCCCATTCTATGAAGCTCATAATCCCAAAAAAACAACTGTGGAGAAACCAGTTCCCCATAAAAGAAGATAACGCTGCACATCTGCATAAATCACTAGGAAAGTTAAAAATTATTATTTTTTAGGATTATCAAAAAGACACAATTCACCCCCCCTCTTGTGTATCTTTGCATTATTCAGACCTAACACTGGAGGCCCATCATGTTCGACAAGTATGAGGGTCGGTAGGGGTAAAAACACTACCAAAAATTGACATAAGGAAATCATTTACTTTTATCAATGCTAAACAGAAAGTGAGAACAAAATCCACACCTTTATCAGCACTATCCAAAATCACTAATAAATGTCATGTTTATCAGTACTAAGAAAACATTGATAAAAGTTTATAGTTTATCAGTGTTTTTAACCCTGATAAAGGATAGATTTATCAGTGCTATTCTTAGGGATGATAAAAGTTATTTAATAATAAATATTGTTAATATATATAAAATTATTATATTTATAATAAAAAAAATAATGTTTAATTAAAAAACACATGTTTATAATTAATATAAATATGATATATTAATATATATTTTTTAATAAATCAAATATATATAATGTCTTAAAATCGTATTTATATGATTATAAATATATATATTTATATAAATAATTATAATAATTTTTTTAAAATAATAAATATATTTATTATATTTATAATTATATACTTATAATTATATTTTTATAATTATATATAAATACTTTTTAAATATATTTATTTATAATTATAATTATAAATATATATATTTAAATAAATATATGTCTACAATGAATTTGGTCAATAAAAAAATATATAAAAATACACACACACACACACACCCATATATATATATATTTCATGAGATAATGATGATATTCATGGACTTGATTACCATTATTTATGTTCATAAATTGATGTATGGGTATAATTGATGTTATATGACCATAAGTTTATTTGTGGACATGATTGGGGGATGAAATGTTCCAAATGTTAAGATTACCTATATTATGATGACACATGCATAAGTTATGTATTCATCTTGAATGTTCATTTATACACTGACATCCTTATTATTCATGATTTCTATATATGTGATGACTCATTTTTTATGATCTATACTTTACTAGGTGTGATTCATTCATGTTATACCCATGAACTTATTATGTTCTCATAAATACTTATAAAATTACAATAAATATATTTAAAAAATAAATATATTTATTATATTTATAATTATAAAATTTTAATTATATATAAATAATTTTTAAATATATTTATTTATTTTTATAATTATAACTAAATGTGTATATATATTTAAATAATTATAAAATTACAATAAATACATTTATTATAATTTTTTGTATATAAATATAAATATAAATATAAATATAAATATAAATATAAATATATATTTATATTTATATAAAAATATTTATTTATAATTATAATTAAAATTATATATATATAATGCTGATAAAGTTCTATCTTTATTAGCACTAAAAAGTGATGATAAAGAGTATTTTTATCAACACTTTCTATTTTAGCACTAATAAAACTACTCTTTGTCATCACTTCTTGAAAACGTTGACAAAATCCTCATACCTTATTTTAAAATAACCCTAACTGGATGTCTTCACTCGCACACCTTCAAGCTCTCAAAGAACACAACTAATGTTGCACTGCTGCTCTCAATGAATCCTATTGTTGCCGCTCCTGCTGAACCCTACTGTCGCCGATCTGCCACTCTAGTTGAACCACATTGTTGTCATGATGCCACTCTCGCTGAACCCTATTCCTACCACTCTCGCTGCTCTCACCAAACCCCACTATTTCCGCACCGCCTCTCTTAGTTAACCACAATGTCACTGCTCCACCTCCCTCATCAAACTCGACTCCCTCCACTGTCGTTGTTCTGCCTCCAAGGTGACGCATTTTGGGTAGTGCGGAAATGGTCCAATGAGGATCATCACCCTTCTCTTTTTCCAGAGACAGCTTCCTTTAAAATTCACCATCTTTTTTTCGACCCATTATGTGTCATTGTATTTTAAAGAAAGTCGGATTAACCCCATAGGGATTAGATAATTTACCCCTTTCACACTGCGAAGGAGATTCCACAGTCAGTCAGTCCCAGAAGGTGATTGCATGGGGTCAAGTTCTTTTGCAATCAGTCTTCCTCAGATATAAATTCCTCGAATGGTATTCAATGAGTTTATTTGTGGATCCAAAAACACCCAACGACCCTAGTATCCATGATTCATGGACCTACTTTCCAAATACATGCACTCGTTGATTGATGATTCATCCAACGACACTTGAGGACTCCATTGGTCGAGAGGATGGGATGTACGGATCACTACACCCTTCTAGGGAAGGATTATCGCCTGTTTCAGGACTCTTTTACAGATTTAAGTCATGTTAATATGTTCATGAATACTTGGTTCATTCCCAAAGAGTGTGTCCATGGGATACCCTTAGTTTTTAGGATCATCGTAGGCATGCATACAAATTTTATGCTATGGAGATTATTCTAACATGAGCCATATGATAAGGCTCTCTGAAGTTTATCGTCATCCATGGGGGATAGAAGGTGACTTGGTGTTGGAATCAGACCCATAATATGGGTTTCCTACATATCCCTGAGAGAGGAATCATAACCCATGTATTTCAGATTGGTTGGGGCTTATGCATGGGAGCTACCCATTTGGGGGACATGATTGGGTTGACCCTTTTGGATGGGAACCCTTTTGATCTTGGGCTATTTGGTAGGAATCCTATGTATCCTAGTTTGACCAGGAATCAGATTTCTCATACTTCATATTGTGTGGATGTTGTAATCGTCATGAACCTCTAAGCCCACATGAGTCATGCTCTGTGTGAAAAACAAGAGGACATGAAAGATTCAACAGAGCACAATGCTTGATCTCCTATTGGTGGGAGAGGGATATCCTTTGAAAGATGAGGCCGAGAAGACCATGGGTGAGGGTGCAGAGCGATGAACCTTTCCATGTGAAATGGAATTAAAGGTCATATGGCCTGGCCTCAAAAAACTGGGGACTTACCTTAGTGGGAGGGCCCTAGAATACGTTCTGGGAAAGGGGATGAGTTCCGTCCTCGTCAAAGGAGAAGTGAACATAACTCATTCGACTAATCATTATTCCTTATTGAAAGGAAAAAAGCGATCACCCTTAATCCCTAGAACGAGAAGGTTCATGTCGACATCCCAAGGTTGGACTGCAGGTTACCATAGGAATGTAGACCCACATGAATTACCGAAGCCCGAGCCGTTGTGGGGAGAGCCTTCTTGACTCCACTTACCATGAGTATGTAGACTCAAATGGTCACGCTGATGCATCTGATGGTCTGATCATACAGGTCAGGTGGCTTTAGAGGAGGCTTTGGGCTGATGTCGGAGGACTGGTTAGCGGAGGGATTATGGAGGACTGGACAGAAATGGAGGAGTGAGGTTGGAACCGGAGGAAGTAATACCCGAAAATACCCCACTCCGCATAGTGATTTCTTATGTGGGATAGGGGAGGCTCCACATACTTTAGTGGTATGTGAGCAGAGGGGTCATCCACGTACCGATGTAGTTCATGGGCATATGTATAGATCACTGTGTACCATATTGGTACATGTCCCATCACACCACTTTGGGTTCCATCCGTGTACTGATACAATATGCGACGCCGGGTTCAGTCCGTGTGGTGGTACACTATGCGGAGAACCATATCGAAGGCAGGTCCGAGGGGTTAACATTAGTAGGGAATTCATCCCTGAGAAGTATGTGGTTTGTAATTTACCAATTAGGTTTGCAGTTCTATTATTATTATTCAATTACCCTATTTTTTGGTTCGCGACCAACTGTAACTGTGGAGAGTGTGATTCACGATTTGGGCTCCGCCGATGAACCAATACTAAAGCCAGAATCTTCTCCGAACTCTTACTTCAAACCTTTGATTCCCCTTCAAGCTTTCGTCGTCCTTCCTCTTTCTCCTTGTTCTATGCTCCCTTTTATGGAGCATCAGGGAAATTGTATCTATGGGCATGTGACACCATTTGCAGAGGCCCATGAGAAGATATCCTAACCTGCGGAATACTTGGTTAATCTGGGGTTTGGGGTGGCTTCGGTTCACAATAATGGCTCACGGAACCCTATTAGTTTTCTTTGTCTGCGAACTAATGAGTTCACGGGATGGTACACAAATGGATTTCACGCACACGATTCCTTCAATAATGTGGTTTGAGGTCCACTTGGTTTGTTTTCCATCGCTTCATGGGATAGTGTCTTGCAGATTGTTCAATATACCTGGTGGTTCACAATCCAGATGGTCCACAAAAATTTCCTTGCGATGGTATGAAATCCACTTGAAATACTTTGAAAACTTGAATCTCTTCAGGTTTATTATGAAATTTTCAACTCAATTTGATTCCATTAACCATGATCAACTTTTAAGAGTACTTTATTCTTTCTATAAAGTGATTGTGGGGGTATTTTATTCCTTGGAAGAATTTTTAGGACCTTACAAATTCTCCCCATTAGATTGGGGTCCATTCAGAACGAAAAGGGGACTATTTTGATGTAGAAGCGGTCCTGAACTGAAATGGTTTATGGTAGAACAGATGGGACCAATAGGTGGGGACCAAACCTATATATAGGGTCCCATGTCATTTGTCTTTTACCATTTCTCATGGTGAAAATCTCTCTCGACCTCCCCGGCTCCCTCTTCTTTTGTGTACCGTTGTCCTTGCGAAAATATCATTTGTGAACCACTTTGTACGTTATGCGAACTGAATTTTTTTTAAAATTCTCTGCCCACATACCATATTTTGGAATTCGAAAATAGTTCTATGGAATTTTAAAATTAAAATCCGACTTCTGTGTAGGAGGATTCTATGCGGATAGTGTGTCCATTTACCGAACTTGGATCGGCGAATTGAACTTTAAGAACTAATAATCCGAACATAAAAGTTAATCTGCAACTTCCAAACATGAACTTAATCAAGGCCTAGGTTTTTGGTATAGACCTTCCATGAACCTTTCTATTTTCTGACCAATGATCTGCAGGCCAACGCCTCACGAATGGTTCGCATACCATGGCTATATGTGGTGAAATGCATCTGTGTACCGCAGCTGTAGGCGGGGTTGCTTCCACACACTATGCAGTACGCAAGATGTGGGTATCACGTACCATTTTCGGAAAAAGTATGTAGAGCCTTATGTGGACATATTTTGAGTTCTTTATACATTATTCCGCCTTTATCGCACAACAATTTTTTATTGGAATGACTTTTTGTCAGCTTCTGGATCTTCTTGTGAAGGTTACAATGGATGCTTCACATGCTAATGCTGACATCACTGCTTCTTATGTGGCTATTATTACTGCCTCTATTTCTACTATCGACGAAATATTGAAGATCATGGTGTCTTTGGTATACGAAAAAATTCTGGTCGTTCCATTTCACCAATCTCTGGAGAATCTGCTTATAGTAGGCCAACATGAGTACCTTGTTTCAGATAGGCTTCCTTCATGTGGGTTTGGTCTATTGTCTCACACAGTGATCACAAAACCAAATCCAATTGATCATCCTACCACCTAGATAATTAATACCTCTATTCCAAAGGCTTTGATTTCTTCTAAGGGTAAGTACCTTCAGAGGGATACTACCTCCAGGTCTTTTTTGAACTATGCACCTCAAACATTAGAGGGAGTAAAATGGAAGCCCGAGTAGATATCCCACTGTTATAAGAGAATTGCGAGGAAGGATATACTGAATGATCAACACAGTTGGTCATCCCAGTGGGATCTTCTCCCAAGGGGCTCATTCGGCTGGTACTGGGGGTGGACCTTTTGGGTTCTCTAGAGTTGTGAAGAATTCCAAACTAAGCTACAGACTATGGGAATGTATGAGGATTCTTGGGTTTCTCAGACATACATCCATTGTACTACTACCCTTATTTCAAAACTCCTAAGCTGGTGGACTCCAGACACCAATACCATCCATTTGACCCACAGGGAGGTCAACATCAGTCTTTGGGATATCCAACTGATTTTAGGAATCCCCATCATCAGGGACATGTTTGATGAATTTCTTCATCCTTACTCCACTTGGAATTATGAGGAAAGAACCCCCCGCCCCTTTGGCCAAGAAAATCATTGTCTACGCGAAGGCGCTTTTGAAGGAAATGATCCCTGTTCAATGTAGGACGTTCCTTTCGATGACTGGTTTGGTGCTTTTGTTAAGCATATTGGTCTCGAGCCCGATCCGCAGAGACCTAGGACTTGTCCTACCAAAACCATCCATAGGTGAGTGGGTACTTACTATCCCACCTTGGAAGAAGGGGATTTTCAAAAATGGGGATGGGGGATCATCCCTAACGTCGATCGGTTATTTCGAGTGGCGAATTTCTTGGCCATGTTTCTAAGTGGGTGGATCTTACCAGTGCAGAAATCTGGTGGCATAAGAGCCTCAGCTTTTATCATGGGTGCTCAGTTGTCCACCGACAAATGCATTTATTTTCTTATTCCAGTGTTGTCCAAGATTTACCACCTAATGGGTTAAATCTGTGAGGGGCGGTCACCTTATCGGGTGAGAAATCACTTCTAAATTCTTTGGGGTTGGATGGGTGCCCACATAGGAGGTTACTCCTTCATCAATTCCTTACCAATTTCTCATTCCACCCTCCAACCATATATTCAGAGCACCAGAAGGGTCATGATAGTGGCTTTGTCTTCATAGGATAAGAAAGAGGAGAAAACTGAAAAGAAGGAGCAAGACCTAATGGCTTGTCTCAACATTTATGAACGTTGCTCTTGCCATCCTTATGACTCCCCTACTAGTACTATTACAAATAATGAATCTGAATACTTCATCAAACGAGGTTACTTATTTTATTTGTGAGAAGGCATATTGGTTTCCCATATTGGAGGGAATCTTATTTGCAAGGGATATGCACCCAACATGTTTAGTCAACAATTCAACTGTGTCCAGAAGTTATGCCCTCCTGCTCTCAATAGTGCTCTTCAGGAGAAACATCTGATAATAGCCCATCAAATACGGATAATATTTACCTGGGAGGACACTTAGAGCCAATCCAGACTTCTGGATTCTAGGTATTCCATGCCCTTCCTTTCCAATAACTATGATGAGGCCTGGGTTAAGTCAGATCCCGATGGAAAATTAGCTAACCTGGTTCCCATCATGACAACTTCCAAAGAATCCAAGGTGAAGTTATAGGAGAAATAGAAGGGAGTTTCTGAAAACTCTCTATTGGGAAAAGTCCTATGAAGGCCTCTTAAATCCCCCATGAGGAAAGTTTTGAAAGACAAGGTTTTGACCTCACGGGCAGTTGAACAAGCTATTGGAGCTGCTACTGGGAGTCCATCACCCATTCCTTTCGAGGCGGATTTTCCAGTTTCCTAAAAGAAATGTGACCTTTTGAAAGTTCATCCATCTACTTGTGACCAGATCCCTCATGATTTATGGAATCTCCTCCAGACTAGGGTAGTTTCCCTTATCGACATCAGCTATGTTTCATCACTGGATGACCTTTCTTTTGATGAGGATCTAGATAGGGTGGGTTGTTGTCTTAAGGACCTCGATACCCTCATCCACTCCTGAAGTGGTCACTGTAAGTACTCGCATCAGGTAATTACAATGCTACGAATAGAAAAAATTGATGAGGTTGACGATGTCGTTGGTTTACCTATGGTGGATGCCATGAAAAAATATTTTTACATGATCCCATCGCCTTATACAAGTTCTTCTTCTTGAGGTGTTGAGTTTGTAGGGATGCCTAGGAAACATTTAAGGGTGTTGAAAACCACTATGCCTCCTTGCACCAATCCTCCAATGATGGCCATCCCAATTACAGCTACATTTCTAGATTCCTGGAGAGTCAGGTATGAATTGAGAGTGAGCGCTTCAAATGAAGATATATAGAGGATTCTTCAGAGGGAACTCTTTGACCATCCGGGCTTTGGGGTATCCATTGATCCTACCATTATTTCAGCTGATGAAGAGCTTGATGAGGTGGCTTCTTACTTGAGTGAAATGGATAAGTGTCTTCATGCTTCTATGGATAGGCATTACTGGTCATACTGTGTTGCGTTGATGGTAGTATTCTCGTGGTTTAAAGGATAGGTTGTTCTGGTTGAAACCTCTGGCCATAAGTTCATTTATTGAAAATATTCGGAAGTCTCACCCTTTCATCCTCTTTCTATTTTTTAGGGGCCTACAGGATCTTGGAAAATGGATTTATCCCCAATTTACTCTCCCAAAGGTACTAAAGATGGGGAGTGGACCCCATCAATGGTAGGGGGTACTACGAAAGGATCCTCTGGAGCCCAAGAACATATGGAATCCGTTTTTGCAGATCCCTCCATGGTTTTTCCTCCACCATCTCCTCTTAGTGATCTTATTCATGAGTTATCCCCCTAACAATCAATGAAACGCAAGCAAGACTCTCAGCTGTCTAAACGTATTCGGAGGGGAATCACAAGTAATTTTTTGTTTACCTGGTGATTGAACCATGTATCCTTATCTTATCAACACAATGGTACATGTATGTACTTTGATGTCGGGTATATTGGTGACCAAACAATTATCGTTCAAGGATCTATAGATCTCGTCCCTTTTAAGGTAGAGGAAGGGTTTCCATCTGTTTCAGTTGATCAAAATTGGGAAACATGACCATTTGAAGAAACCAGGGGTGTTGTTTGAAGGTTATGGGCACAACGGAAGCATGGTTGGGATGGGACCCAATTAGATTTTTACCATGATCAATGATTATTTTGAGATCAATACGACGATGAACACCAGTGTCCAAGGAATATAATCAAAGTTTTAGACAAAGAATAAAGAGGCCTGAAACTTTTAGAGAGGATCTCTCACATCATGTTTATAATTAACTCAATTAATTTCATAAAAAAATATTACCTATATCTTTGGTATTTTTCTTCGTTGATGATGTTCATCGTCCATAATGACCCTTCCGGATTATCTCATTTAACTTTTAAGGATCCAAACTAGAATCCCTCTAGCAGTGATCCACACGTTCTCCGATGGCCTCTGATCGATATCTCTCGTTTTCCGGGTGCTAGCACAGTGAATCGAGTGTCTTGTGTTTGTCATTCTTGATCGCCTGTTCTTCGGCCTTGAAGAACATCTCTCATTCTTGAGAGGGTAGAGAAGAGGATTCAGGAGATAAATTATTTGGCTCAACAATTCTCAATTCACCAGGAGTGCGGTGTGGTGTATGGCATAATAAGCGTACTTTCCTATTTATATACATGGAATTTTAGTTAAAATATTTAATTGCATAGCAACAATTAAATTCATTCATGAACTTAGAGAAAACCCATGAATTTAATAATAATACCGTGTCATTATTTATGGTGCACCAACTTGTGAAAAATGGAATTATAAATAAAATTACACATCTCAAAATAATAGCAGCATTATTTTAATTTTTGCCAACTAGTTAAATAATTATTTACCATATTGAAAATAATGATTTTACTATCGGACCGACCATTTTCCGCTCGAACTCCACTTCTATTTATTGAACACCTAAATAAATAAATAAATAAATTATTATCTTAAATAAATATTTTATTTACAAACTAGTAAATAAATATTTAATAAATGTTCAATAAAATAAATAAATATATTTTATTTAATTTATGCAATCATTTTAACTTGAATAAAATTTTTCCACGATCTTGAGAATAATATTTATATCATTAATTAAATTCAAATATAATTTAACCAAGACCACCAAAAACACTTAGTGTGTGACCCTCTAGGATTCTTTCTTGTTGGAATTAGGTGGGCTTGCCTAAAGTTTAAGAGTACTGTCTAGCAATGGTCAAGACACCCAAGAGAAAGAATGTAAAGTTGAAACAACGACATCCACATACGAACACTCACTGTGTAATATAATCCATTTGTCACAATATCTCATCAAGCAGGTTTCATGATTGTGTTGTCAACTTTTATGCTTGATACATCATTCTTTGACTACCTGAAATAAACTCATCATTACACCATGGTGATGGAATTTCATGTGACGATTCTATTTAAATCAAAGGGAAAACATATCAAATTGCATAAATGGAAGGGACAAATACTTCCTGAATTGTACATTAATAATATGCCACTCGTGTCGCACCCAACATTCCCTAATTCCCGCCAACTTTCTGCGTGATGGTTTTTGTCAGTAAATCAAAGTGCGTAAGTCATGACACATATTAATAATAATCTTAAAGTATAAGTATCATTACACATGCTTGTAGATATAAATATCTGATGATACCAAAACATGCAGAATTCCTATTAGCGGGGATGTTCTCATAATCTCATATCTTAGAGATTTCCATGTGCGAACTTCATGAGAGGAATTCTCATCTGCTTACAAGTACTCGCACCTGACGGTCTGCATGCTATGTGTCCTAACATAGCATGTCATCCAACTGAAGAACTATATTTAAGAATATTGTTATATCATTTTGATGTTCTAATCATAGCGGGGAACTTCCACGACCTTACCAATGCAACAAATACTCTAGGACATTATTACATCATAATCATACAAAAGAATGAACAATATGTAATAATTCATTAAATATCCATGTAATCAAAGTAAAACTAGTTAGTTCTAGGAAACAAACTCTTACAAACTCTCACTTGGACTAGATCCAACTACCTACGACTTTTAGTCCATTAGACCTCACATGATGATCATATTTCTACTGAGTCAAGGATTTAGTCAAGGGGTCCGCCACATTGTCTTCCATGGAAATACTTCTCACTACAAATTCACCTCTCTGAGAAAATTCCCTCCATTGATGATACTTCCAAAGTATGTGCTTCATCCACTGATGTGACCTTTTCTCTTTTATGAGAGGCACCGCTACAGTATTATCATAGTACAATGTGATGTGATCTTTACTAATAGGTATCACATCTAGCTCTTGGATGAAGCTTCACATCCAAACTACTTCTTTAGTTTCCTTAGAAGCTGTGATATACTTGGAATATACTGTAGAATCTGTGAACATTCTCTTCTTTGAGCTCTTATAGCTCACTGCACCTCCATTCAAAGTAAAGATGTATCCCATTTGTGACTTCATGTCATTATGATCAGTCTAGAAACTAGCATCTTCATATCCTCTGATGATTGGTTCTTCATCTCCTCCATAAACCAAGAACATATCCTTAGTACACCTTAGATACTTTAGGAGAGTCTTAACTGCCATCCAATTGCAGTTACCTAGGTCATCTTGATATTTTCCTACAACACTCAATGCGTAGGTGACATCTAGCCTAGTACATAGCATGGCATACATGACATACCCAATTGCTGATGCATATGGAGTCCTTTCCATTATCTTTATTTCCTCATGGTTCTGAGGACACATTTTCTTGGAAAGATGAATGGCATGTGACACTAGCAATAATCCCTTCTTGGATTGTTCCATACTGAATCTCTTTAGTATCTCATCAAAGTATGTACTTTGACTTAGGCCCAAAAATCTCTTGAATCTATCACGACATATCTTGATCCCAAGAATATACGCTACCTCCCCCAAGTCTTTCATGGAGAATCATTGATTAAACCATGCCTTAATAGACTATAAGATTGGTATTTCGTTTTCAATAAGTAATATGTCATCAACATATAATATTAGGAAAAAAACTTCACTCCCACTAAACCGTTTGTAGACACAAGGCTCACATTCATTATTGATAAAACCAAATTCTTTTATGGCTTCATCAATATGAATGTTCCATGACCTGGATGCTTGCTTTAATCTATAAATGGATTTTTGCAACTTTCATACCTTATTGGCATCCTTTGAAGTCACAAACCCTTCAGGTTGTGTCATGTAGACATCTTCCTAAAGGTTCCCCTTAAAGAATACTATTTTGAAATCCATTTTCCAAATCTCATAGTCATGGTAATCTATAATGGTAAGTAGAATTCTGATGGATTTCCGCATTGCAACTAGTGATAAGGTTTCATCGTAGTCAATTCCTTGATGCTGTTTATAACCTTTTGCAACCAGTAGTGCCTTATAGGCACTGAATTATCCTTCCATGTCCATTTTTCTCTTGAATACCCATTTTAACCAATAGGATTTACATCAAGTGGAGGTCTACAAAAATCCAGACTTGGTTTTGGTACATGGAATCCATTTCAAAATTCAGGTCTTCTTGCCACTTGGAAATGTCTGTGCCACTTACTACTTCCTTGTAGGTTATAGGATCATTATTATCAACTAATAAGGAGTCACAATCCTTATTAACTAGAAAACCGTACTGTTACGGTTCTATAACCACTCTTGTACTCCTATATAGTACTTGGATCTATGGAATAGATTCTTCTTCCATGAGGCTTTTTGGAATTTGTTCTTGTACCAACTCTTGTGTACCTTGATCCTCGACTTCATCGAAGTCTATCTCGCTCCTACTATCTCTTTTGAAGATATGCTCCATCTCAAGGGATATGTCATGTATTTCCACGATAACCTTTTTCTCCATGGGGTTTTATAGTTAATATTACCTTGTTTCCTTGGTGTATCCTATAAAGGTACACTTTGTGCCTCGGGGTGCAAGTTTGTTACTTGAAGAGGCTTTAACAAATGCTTTGCTACCCCACACATGTAAATTCAATAACATGAATTTTATTCCACTATAGAACTTGTATGAAATACCATTTATCGATTTATTTGGTACTTGGTTTAGTATGTGTGCCGCTGTTTGTAACGCATATCCCCAAAAGGATAATGGAAGACTCGCATGACTCATCATTGATCTCACCATGTCCAACATGATGCAGTTTCTTCTTTCACTCACACCCTTCCACTGGGGTGTGTTTGGAGGAGCGAGTTGGGACAAGATCCCAAACTCTTGTAAGTAATCAATGAAGTCTTGATTAAGATATTCTCCACCTCAGTTTGAGCAGAGTTTCTTAATCTTCTTACCAAGCTGGTTCTCAACTTCATTCTTGTATTCTCTGAACTTATTAAAATAATATGAATTATACCTCATTAAGTAGATATATCCATATCTACTAAAATCATCAGTAAAATTTATAAAGTATGAGTACCCTCCTCTTGCTTCAACTGGAGATGGTCCACACACATCGGTATGAACCAATTTAAGTTCTTTAGCCCTTTCAAATTTCCCACTAAATAGGGATTTGGTCATTTTTCCTTGTAAACATGCATGAAATATGCCAAGTGATTTTAGTTTGAAAGAATCTAAATATCCATATTGATGTAACTTTTTCAAGCATTTCTCATTTACATGACCTAGCCAGTGATGCGAAAGTTGGGTGTGGTATAAGTCATGTGAATTATCTTTATTACCAATTTCCATTACTTGGTTTGTTTAATCCAACATGTAAAGTCCGTTTTATAAATTTTCCATACCATAAAAAATCATATCTTTGTAAAATAAGCAACATTCATTTCCGAACATTAAAACAAATCCATCTGTATCTAATTTGGATACAAAAATATTGTATTTTAGTAACAGAAGGCACATAACAACAACCATTTAATACCAGGATCATCCCAGTTGGCAACATGAGGTGGTAGTCCCTAACAGTTACCATAACAAGTCTTTCTCCTTTGGCTGCTCGTAGATCTACCTCCCCTCAATCAATCTTCCTGGATCTACTTGGTTCCTATATTTGGATACATATGTGAGCACCAAAATTTGTATCTTATACCAAATTTGTAGAAATAAATAGATTTCATTTGATAAAAAACGCACCTGAAGCTTTCCCTTGCTTCTTAGACTGGGTGCAGTTCTTCTTCCAGTGGCCATTCTTACCACATGAGAAACAAACATCCTCCTGTTCCCTTGCCTCCCCTTTAATCTTCCTTTTATTGGAAGTCTATGAAGATTCTTTGGGATTAAAGCTCTTTGCCTTCCCTTTCCTCTTATTCACCACAAGGGATGAAGGCTTTTTACGCTTCATATCTTTGTCCACTTGGTGAATGAGGATAAGAAGATCAGGTATAGACTTCTCAATGTTGTTCATATTGAAATTGATAAAAAAAGTTAGAGAAGCTCTGAGGAAGTGATGTGAGAATGAGATCAGTGCCCAGTTCTTCAGGGAGTTTAAACCCTAGAACCTCTAGGCGTTCAATGTATCCAATGATCTTGACTACATGAGGCCCAACCGGGTTACCTTCTCCAAGCTTACTCTGAAA
Source organism: Viscum album (assembly GCA_963277665.1). Taxonomy (NCBI): domain Eukaryota; kingdom Viridiplantae; phylum Streptophyta; class Magnoliopsida; order Santalales; family Viscaceae; genus Viscum; species Viscum album. The sequence continues at coordinate 1,571,200,120 of OY728131.1, read as the reverse complement.
GAGTGCCTTAGAGATCTCAAAACTTTCCTGTCTTGCTCTCTCCAGGTAAAGACCATGGAGGTGCTCAATAATTCTATAAGAATTCAGGTTTTCATAAGACTTCATGAGCTCACTAGACATTTATGATAGCATCAAACATTGAACGTCGACCATATCAATAATATGTTTCTCATAGACTAGGAAATCCTTATCACTAGCCTCTTTAGAAGGCGGATCAGGTGATGCTGACTCCATCACGTAAGACTTCCGTTCATGGAGTAGGATAACCCAAATGCATCTAAACCATTCATGGAAGTTATTGCTGGTGAGGATGTTGTATTTATCCAGAATTGATCATAGGGATAGTGTGGTTGATGAGTTTTTCATTTTTATTCTACAATTAAATAGCAGATCATTAGTAATTTCTTGATTACATTTTATAAGAAATAAATTTTTTTATTAAGTCCCCCACTATTTTATCAAGTCCCAATATCCCTCACCATTGAACATGGAATGTACAGTTTCCATGACATTCTAGTTGAAAGGATCCAGATTCCACTTCGCAAAACCCCAACAAGGGTTGGTCAAGCTATTAGAATGTATTTAGGTAGATAGGTCTTTTCCAACTTCAGGCTTCCAACTCTTTGATATGTTGAGTGGACTCCCCAATCCTGAAGTCATGACTTTAGATTTCCTCAACTCTTTCCTCCAATATTACACCAAGTCTAGCAAGGTATACTCCTCTTGATGTAATATGGTTAAGTCAACCTAGAACCTTTCATAAGGACTTCCTGTATAAAAGTAAGTGTCCCAACAAAGGTTGGTCAAACACATAGTTTTATTGAGTTTTTCCCTTAATCAAGTAATGGAAGGCTTGATATGACTTAATATTTTATTTTAGGGTTTTTTATCTCTTATGCATGAATTACTTATTATCATTATCACACGCTTGTTAATATTAAGTGGAACTTACTTAAGTGATTAACCATGTCTGGATAATATTTACGCATAAGTCTAGTTTATTTTAGTTCCATCTTGCATGCTTGTTTAATTAATTAATTATGTGATCATGACAACACATCCATAATGATAAAACGTGCAACTGAAAGAAATAAAATAATGTAAATGGCATAATCATGAGCTTTTCTAATGGTTAGTTTATTTAGCGGTTGATAAACTAACCCTAATATAGGGGAGAAACACCTTGAACCTTCTGGGTTCGTGTTTATATCTTCCACCTTTTCTCCTCTATATCTATTGGGATTGGTTTCATCTCGGATCCAGCTTAAACTACCTCCACTAGCTTGGGAGTTCCATCCATTACATATGCCTTTTTTAACTCACATTTAGATGAGGGGTAAAAAGGGTTTTTACATAAAAGAAACCTTGGGAACATAGGCCCAACATATTAATGAGGAGAAGGCTCGCAGTACAACAAATTTAATTCAAATAAATAAATTAAAAGAAACCATCCACATACAAAGGTCTTGGTCTAGCTCATGATCATCCATACATGCAACGATATTTACACATAAATAAAATTAGAAATCAATTATTTAATCATTATTGTTTAAGATAAATCATGCTTGAATCAATTAATAATCATCTTTAATTAATCAATCCTTTTATCTTAAACCATTTTTTGAATTTCCTTGATATTCTCATTCATCATAATTTTAAACAAATAAATTCATTTAAAATTATCTTTGTACGTAACTTGTACCTTGGAGGCAACCCAGTGAATTCTTATTCATAACTACCTAATGAGTGTAAATGAACATTACACAGATATTAAATTAAATAGATATATATAAAACACCAATCACATGTTGTGCCTCAGGTTCATTCCTGCACGATGGAACACATATAAAGGGTTTGTATAAAATAATAATAAATAATAATAAATCAATATAATTTCGATGAGTACACGACGTGTAGTTCCAACTACATGGCGTGTATTATTTTTTACCATCTATCCGAAGTACACACCTGGGGAAACTTCGTGTGAGTATACTTTTGAAATCTTTAGAGTACACAACATGTCTAGTGGGCCACACACTGTGTAGTTCCTCGTTACATGGTCTCCAGCCAGTAAAGCCGTGTATGGGGTACACAGTCCAACCCTAACCCAAAGGGACTACATGCCATGTCCATTGGGCCACATGGTGTGTAATCCAGAAACCATGTTCCACCTATTCCTGGTCAACACACAGAGTCATTTAAGACTTAGAAAGACTCCAACACATGACTTGGTTTGGCAGACCGGTCCGATGCATTGAATCTTGACTACACGACGTGTACTGCCAAATACATGCCGTGTGTTCTAGTTTTGTACAACCAGGAAGCTTGGATCCTCTGGATGAGATCCTCTATTTTATTTTAATCAAAATTAAAAGAAAAGATCGTTTTTGTAAGGTGAACGAGAAACAAAAGAGGAGGAATAGATATCTAGACTCAGATTTACAGAATGATTAACTTGAATTAAAAAAACTAAATTATTAAATGCTTAATTCATCATCGAAATATTTAAATAATTATAAACTATGATGTAACCCCTCGGATACAACTTGAAGGTTCTGGGTGCAGCAGAAGCATGGTTGGGACTAGACCCAATTTTATTTTTACCATGATAAATGATTATTCTCGGATCAATATGACAATGAATGCCAGTATCCATGGAATATAATCAAAGATTTAGATAAAGAACAAAGAGACCTGAAAGATTTAGAGAGGATCTTGCACATCATGTTTAAAATTAATTTAATTAATTTAAAAAAAACCTAGATCTTTGGTATTTTTCTTCATTGATGATGTTGATCATCTGGAATGACCCTTCTGGTTTATCTCGTTGTGCTTGTAAGGATCCAAAGTAGAATCCCTCTAGTGGCGATCCATACATGCTCTGATGGCCTTTGATCGATACCACTCATTCTCCGGGTGCTAGCATAGTGAATCAAGTGTCTTTTGTTGGTCATTCTTGATCACATGTTCTTCATCCTTGAAGAAAGTCTCTCGTTCTTGAGAGGGGAGAGAAGAGGATTCGAGAGAGAAATTGTTTGGCTCAATAATTCCCAATTCACCAGGTGTGTGGTGTGGTGTATGGCACAATAGGTGTACTTTCCTATTTATATACATGGAATTTCAGTTAAAATTTTTAATTGTATAGAAACAATTAAATACATTCATGAAATTAGATAAAACCTATGAATTTAATAATAATATTGCGTCATTATTTATGGTGCACCAACTTGCGCAAAACTGAATTATAAATAAAATTCCTCTTCTCAAAATAATAGCAGCGTTATTTTAATTTGTTCTAACTAGTTAAATAATTATTTACCATCTCGCGAATAATTATTTTACTACTAGACCGAACTTGGTCCGCTCAAACTCCACTTCCATTTATTGAACACCCGAATAAATAAATAAATAAATTATTCTTTTAAATAAATATTTTATTTACAAACTAGTAAATAAATATTTATTAAATGTTAAATAAAATAAATAAATATATTTTATTTAATTTATGTGATCATTTTAACTTGAATAAAATTTTTCCATGGTCTTTAGAATAATATTTATTTCATTAATTAAATTAAAATAGTATTTAACCGAGAACACAAAAAACACTTAGTGTGTGACCCTCTAGGATTCTTTCTCATTGGCATTTGGCGAGCTTGTCTAAAGTCCAAGAGTACTGTCTAGAAATGGGTCAAGGCACCCAAGAGAAAGAATGTAAAGTCGCAACAATGACATCCACATACAAACACTCACTGTGTAATATAATCCCTTTGTCGCAATATCTCATCAAGCTGGTTTCATTACTGTGTCATCAACTTTTATGCTTGATTCGTCATTCTTTGACTACCTAAAATAAACTCATCGTTACACCATGGCCATATAATTTTACTTGATGGTTCTATTTTAATCAAAGGGCCGAGATATCAACTTCCATAAATGGATGGGAAAAATCCTTCCTCGACTTATCCATTAATAACATGGCACTCGTGATGCAACCAACGTACCCTACTTCCCGCCAACTGTCTGTGTGTCGATTTTCATAAGTAAATAAATGTGAATAAGATGTGACACATACTAATGATAATATTAAAGTATAAGGATCATTACACACACTCATGGATAGAAATATCCAATGACACCAAAACATGCAGAATTTCTACTAGCGGGTCTGTTCTCATAATCTCTTATCTTAGAGATTACCAAGTGAAAAATTCATGGGAGGACGTATCATATGCTAACGAGTACTCGCACGTAATGGTATGAATTCTATGTCTCCCATCATATCATGTAATCCAACCATAGAACTAGATTTAATAATATCGTTATAGAATTTCAAGGTTCTCATCATAGTGGGGAACTTCCATGACCTTATCAATGCAACAAATACTCTAGGAAATTATTACATCATAATCATCCATAACAATGAACAATATGTAATAATACATTAAATATCCATGTAATCCAAGTAAAACCAGTTGGTTCTAGGACACTAACTCTTACACTATGGACCCCTCATGTGTGCCTGCTCCTAGTTGAAAAATATCTGCCCCAATAGTGGAAGGATATCTAAAAGTTGAGGGCTCACTTGACCATGCTGATCTAACTCTCATAGAGAGAGACATGGTGGTCTTTATAGCAGGGGATAAATCTATTGGAGATCCCCAGGTCTTGCTAGATCTTGGAGGGGATTCAAATATTGAGGATCCAATCAATCTTGACCGAGTAGTTTTTTCCCCTATAGAGGGATTTACTTCAGAAACTGATATTCCGCCTACTCGTGGTGGCTCTGGGGAAGTTACGATTGGTGAGACTAATATTCTGACCTCTAAAAATTTGGAGCGGGCTATTGTGCCCGTTTTTCCAGTTCTGAGAGGGGTTATGTTTCCTACCCCCAAGATTTTGAGACCAGTATCCTTATCTGGAATTACTATCCCCACAATATTTATATTAACCAGCAACCTTTTGAGGGCTGCTTTGAGGGCTAATGTTTCACCCAAGCATGGCCCTAGGTCTTATGAATTCCTACATATCCATAGAGAACAATTTATTATTGAAGATGTAACACCACCTATTTGGGATAGCGGTACTTGTTTAGTGGTTAGAGGTATTTTCATCTCCTCCCAATCCTCAGAATCACAACCACATGCCTTAGTAATAGCAGTAGACGTCCCTGCTCTATCCTCCATTAAAATTACTAGAGATGAGGTTGTTGTAGGTCTGAGCATCACTGTAGCTACCGAATCAAGTCCCTATCTGGTTACATTCATTCTTAATTACATTTTATCATCATGGAGTGATTTCGAGACTAATCTAGAAAGCCTAGTAGATCTTCATCCCACTCAGCAAAAGGCATGGAGGAACATTTGGAGATTAATCTCCCAGACTCCATTGGCTGATATTCCATTGAAATTTAAAAAGTTAAACTGCCAATTTGTTGTCTTAGGATTAGGTGGATTTAACTACCATGGAATTTGTAATATAGTAAGGAAGGTGGTTGCTACTCGGGAAGCAACTGATGCGCTTGAATCTAGACTATCTATGGTGGAGTCGATGGATTATCTGGATGCTACATGGAAAATTATTATTCACGAAGCTGACACTCATGATGGAATGGTTTAAAAGTTGCAAAAAAAAACCTATGAAGGAAGAGTCTTTGATAGAACAACTTGATCAGGAAGTGGAACATCAAATCCAGAAACTGGAGTGGATCAAATAAGAGCAGGCCCAGGCTGCAGCCACCATTGAGGAGGGGCGATAGAAAATGAAAGAGGGAGAAAGGGAAAACCTATAAGCCATAAGGGACGTGGAGGTACTATGGGTGATAATGGAGGACAAGACTGTGAAATTATTGAAGCTTCAAAAATCCATTGAGGAGTCTTACCAATTTTTGATGCAACTCTGCGACTGCACCAAACTTCTCTTGCAAAGATCATGTCTTGCTTACAAGGAGAGGATCCATGCTGGGGATGCCCACCATGCATTTTTATGAAATATGATGAATTTTTTTCCTTTTAATGCTCATTATATTCTTTTTAATATCATGTAAACTGATCATAATCAATCATATAAACATCATTTCAATTAGGTATTAATTTTAATCCATGATTAGTAAACTGGAATAATTGAATCAGGCTCTAATTTTTTTCTGAGCCGTGGGACTCAGCGAGTGTAGTTTGACTATTGCTGAGGCCTTATTAAACATTGCAGGAACTTTTATGTATTTTTAATTATTACCCAAATTTTTTTCTTAATCCTTCTTGGAATGGGCTTAGTGGGAATAACTTGACTTTTTCTTAGGACTCCCTTTATGGGTTTTTGACTTAACAAGCTTTACACCTTTTTAGATGGCTCAATGTTTTTAACAAACCGATAATTGAATTTTACCCAGTGGTTCCTTATGTGTATTTTCCCTCTAGCAAGTAAGGCATCTTTTTCTTTCTCTGGAAGTTCACAGTTCTACAAATCAAACTTATTACCGATGTTTTTAGGTCGAACTAATTTGACTAAATTTAATGGGGCAGGGCCCTGACTCGGGATCGTCAGCCAAGAATGTTCTAATATTATTTTTACATGGATTAAGGTTTTTTTCATGACCCTTAATTTGTGGATTTTGGACATGCATGAGGCTCAAAAGCCATTTTAGGCATACAAAAGTGGTAGACCACTCTTTTGGGGATGAATTTGCCTTTGATTGATGGTCATTTTGTAGGTGACATATGCAGAGCCACTAGGGCATGATGTGTATAGTCACTCAAATGTGTCCGCAGGACATTGGACTTCCTTCTCCGATGGCTTGGTGGGATTTTCAACACTTTGAATTTATTTTGATGTTGGGAGCCACTGTGGGTGGCTAGCCTGAGTAGTGGTGTCTAAAAACATTAGGGACATTCATTTTGGCTTTAGATGGGAAGCTTCTCTTGCACAGTTCTTAATTGCATGAGGGAGAGATAGTGAGTGGTCTGTTTAGTTAGAAGTCCCTTTTATGTCAGGGGAATTAGAAAATAATAATGCATATAAGTCATTATCTAGGAGTTTTAAAAATATAGGGGTGTGACAGGACATGAATGTCATTTGAGCATGTGAAATATAGAAAAGACTCTCTTGGGGATTGATTTTACTTTGATTGACTACCATTTTTGTGGAAAATATATGCAGAGCCACCGGGGCATGAGGTGCATATTCAGGAAAAGGTGACTTAAGGACATTATCCTTCCATCTCCGATGGCCTATGGAAGATTATGGATATTGGGAACTCTCTAAATACACTATATGACCTCTGAAAAAAGGGTTCATCTGAACATTTTAAGGGGAATTTTAACTAAACTTCTCTGGGGGAAACTCGGAAATTAGTGGGTGCACTCTTCTTTGGTATGCAAACCAACTTCATTCATATGTATGGGGTATCTTTAGAAACATCCAAAGGAACTAGAGATGAACCAGGCCTACATGTTTTGATATATCTTGGATGTGCGGAGGGAGGAAAATGTAAACCTTGACTTTGAGGGCCCTTGAATCGGGAGGGATGGAATGAGGCTTAAAATCCATTGGGCATACTAAGATAGGAGACGAATCTCCAGGGGAAGAATTTTCCTTATATTGATGGTCGTTTTTGTGGGAAACATATATAGAGCCACCAGGGCATGATGTGCATAGACAAAACAAAGGTGTCCACAGGACACTAGACATCCATCTTATATAGCCTTGAATGATTATGGGGATTCTATATTTCTTAAAGCATAGAGTCTGAGATATGGTAGGAGTGTATCTGGACATACTGGGGACATTTGGGCTGTGATTTACTCATGGAATTAGGTATCCCTTATGTAGATCTTGCTAACACATAGGGTGAGGCATTCATCCCATATTTAGGGTAGCTGGTCATTCAACATCGTATGGCCAAAGCATGGGGCTCCTCTTGGGAAAGGGAACCATGACATGTCTTTTAGGGTCATACTGCTACGACCAAATTCCTAGGCTATTTTTCCATAATGTCATGGTGTATCTCTCACTAAGATCCCTAAGCTCACGTGAGCTATGTTTGTTTTGAGAAACAAAGGATTATGAGGAATCCGTGTCATTTCCTAAGAATAGAAAAATCAACATTAGAGGGAACTTTATGCTTAAACCATTTATATGTAGTTTAACATCGTATAACAAGGATGGTTTTGTCCTCTTAGTTTAATGTCATGCAGTGAGGACATGATGCTGTGATGTTTAGAGTCACGAAGTGAGGACGATTATACTTTCATAAAGATCTTTAATAGTTTTGAGTTAATTGCAATTAGTATGTTCCAGCGTTCCATAGAAAAGAGTGATGATAGAAGGTGTAAACCATAGTCCCTAGGGAAACTTGGATCAGGAGGAATGACATGGGGATTGGAAGCCATTGGGAGTACTGATATAGGAGATGACTCTCCCGGGGAAGATTTTTCCTTTTATTGACAACCATTTTTGGGCAACATATGTAGAGCCTCCGAGGCATGATGGGCATAGTAAAAAAAAAGGTGTCCATAGGACACTGTCCTTCCATCTCTGATAGTCTTGAATGATTATGGGGATCCATGTTTTCTTGAGGTATAGAGTTTTAAAAATGGTAAAGAAGTGCCTAGGAATATAATGAATACCCAGACCATGATTAAATTTGAACTACTGAAGCTTCCACATAGGCCTGACTCATATGTATAGGGGGTAGTAGGATCTTTTGACTTCTAATGAGTGAGGGGCATGTGCGGGATCTTGTGAAACTTAGAACTGGGCCATACATAACTCTTAAATAATTTCATAGTTATTTGTCATGCGATTAGGACATATCATGGACTCCTTGTTCAAGTCCGACCTACACATGGGGAAATGGGAACTTTTTTTATGGTGGTTGGGCCGGGATGCCAAATCCGAGCGTCACTACGTATAATATGAGTGTAGAAATAAACCCATAAATAGTTCTTAATGTTCCCTACAAATGGTTGCTTTATGTGTAAGGACATGTGAGGGCATTTTTTTATGATGATGGCTGGGTAGGGATTCCAAATCTGGGAATCAATACATATCCTTCACGAGCAGGAATCAATCCACACATAGTTATGAAAGTTCCCTGTACCGTTCTGGCTTGGTTTATATGTAGGGACATTTTTGTTTCATTTTCTACAGGTGACATGTCTAACCTACTTCCATATAACTTGTTTTCACAGGAAAATACTTACCACTAATCCTAAGATCACATGAGTTATACTCGATGTGAGAAACATGGAGTGGACATAGGGTTTCCTTTGCCAATATAGGGAGGTAGAGAATATGATAAAGGCATTTTTATTTTTGTGGGGGCTAGGCCAAGATTGAGGATCGGAGCATCACTACATATCCTGCGAGGGCAAGAATCAAGCCATACGTAGTTTTGTGAAAGATTATGCAGTTTATTGTCATGAAATTAGGACCCTTTGTGCTATGTAGTTTAACATCTTACAGCAAGGACATGAGACATAGTTTAATGTTATGTTTTAGGGACCTGTTTTTTATAGTTTAACATCATGTGGAGAGAAAAATGACTCATACTTTAGGGTCTTAGAGTTTGGACCATGAAATGGGGGTATTATAACTCATAGTTTAGGGTCATAGAGTTTGGACCATGACAACATGGTTCAATGTCATGTTACATGGACTAATACCATACAGTTTAATGTCATGTTGTCTGGAAAACATCTCATAGTCTAGGGTCTTAGAGTTTGGACCTTGACATAATGGTATTACAATTCATAGTTTAAGGTCTTATAGTTTGGACCATGACATCATGGTATTACTACTCATAGTTTAAGGTATTAGAGTTTGGACCCTCACATCATGGTTCAATATCATGTTTCATGGACTAATACCATACAATTTAATGTCATGTGTTTAGGACAACAACTCATAGTTTAGGGTCTTAAAGTTTGGACCATGACATCAGTGTTGCCACTATGGAAAGTATCTCTTCATGAAATTCACATTTCTGGGAGCTATGATGAGCTTCCCTATGGAATCCCTCCCTTTTATTACATAACTTTTCATCACATTTTAAAAACAGAGGACCTTTAAAGTCTAGTGTCTTGGAAATCAGGAACAAAATACATGAGAAATTTAGACACACTTTTTAATCCCCTTGAAAAGCCTCTTGAAAAGTTCATCCTATGTACAACTACTCCATCTCATAACCTGGAGACATAAATCAAAGGAAAGGGTGAGCCGAAGGCCCAATAAGGAAAGAAAGGGAATCAATTTACTTGTGATATCAATAAGAACTTGATGAAAAACATAAACACATGAGCAATGGAAGTAGAGGCATATCATAATGAAAATAACATGAACCGTAACTTGAATATGTGGCTACAAAATTTAATTTAGACATTAATGAACATACCACCAAGGTACATCCCCAATGTGTCATAAAAATTACCAAGGTTATTCACCAAGGTATCATGAAACTTGTCATCTCAAGAGATTAAATTCTTTACTCGATGCATTGGAGTGATATCAGGAAACACCCTTAATATGTATTTATTTTCTTGTGATCCACATATATAATAGTCATACATTTCATAAATAACACATAGAGAGTAAAATAAATGGTTTTCACTTCAAAATCACGATGTTTTAAAAGTGCTTAAAAATATGATCATTATATCATTAATAACCCTTAGAAAGAGAGTGAGGGATATATGTATGTAAATTATAGAATAAAATAGATCAATTTTATGTCTTGATGAAAACCCCTAGAAATTAAAATAGATTTGGGTATTCACATAAAAAAGGATAATTTATTGAGAAAGAGAGAGATTTTGAGATGAAAATTATACAGCATAACAACTATACAACATGGTTTTAGAAAATATTTGAAAGAGGGGTTCCAAGGGTCACCCACTAATAAATAACTCATAATACAGTATGGGTAAAGAATAAAACAAAATAATAACATGTTATGGATATTTTAATGACATACAATATGAAAAGGAAACTTGAAAAAAATAGAATATGTGATTTAATTTATGAAAATTCAATAGCCTAACGGTGTCGCTTAAAATTTCAGGAAATCTATTTGTGAGAGAGGAAAGGGTCTATCATTATTTGGACATTAAATGGACAGTAATAAAGATATATAAGAATATACCCTCATATAATGAAATGTAAACTAGAATACATAACATAAAGGAAGTCATGACTTAAAATAGGAGGGTGAAAGGTTCCCTTACCTTGAAGAGTGACTTTGAAAGCTCGAAGGTTGGGACCTTGGGGGGATTGAGGGAACCTTAGGAGGACTCATTGGGAGGTAAAAATTCCAGAGCATCATTGAACATGATTTTTTAATAAAATGAATGAGGGAATGGCATAGTATTTATAGCAAAAGTGAGAGAATATTTAATTAATTTCCAATGGACACCTCATCGGCGGTATTTGAAAAACCATGGGCTTTCCCATGGTATTTTCCCATGGTATTGGACACATGAGAAACCTCATAACATATATTTAGGTTCTGGGTGTAGCAGAAGCACGTTGGTGGGTTTTACTAACTTTAATTTTAGCATTAAAAACAATCAATCTAAGATCTGTCATGATGTAAAACGCCGGATCTTCGAAATAGAATGAGGAACGAAAAAAAGAGGGAGTCCTGAAACCATAGAGATAGGATCATCATATGTTGGTTATAATTAATTTAATTAATTGACAAGAATTACCTTGATGTAATTATTTCTTCGTTGATGTCTCCAGTCACGTTCCGGTGTGATCCATCATTGCGTCGTATAATCCAAGTGTAGGATTCCTTTAGCAGTGATCCACACATGCTCCACATATCTTTGGACATCGCTGAATGGATCTTCGGGTGCTATCATGAAAGAACCTTCTCTTGTGATATCCACCTTTGATCACCTTTATCTGGTGGTGGTGGATCTCTCTCGGTCTTGAGAGCATTCTTGGAGGAAGGAGTTCTTTCAGCCTTGAGAGAACTCTCTATAATTGTTGTTCACAATGATTGATGGAAAAGTGTTGGGGTTGTGAGGATATTTATAATCGGGTTTGAGGTTATAGAGTTATGACAATAAATTAACGCATTAATCATTTTATTAATTTCATTAACTCTCATTGAAAACCCCTGTGTTGAATGATTGATTCCTTGACATGTGCCCATGCTAATTATAATAAATATCATTCAATAAAACGATATTATTTTCTCAAAATCCTGACTAGAAAAACTACACGGTGTGTAATCATTAATACACGACGTGTAATCATTTTCCATGAAAACTACATGGCATGTATATTCAATATACACGTCGTGTAATTTTATTTTCCATTTTTCATTATTTCCTTCACCACATTTATTAGAATTTTAGTAATGGCTATTTATTTGTTAAATAAATGTAACTGTATTACTAGCTAATAAATATATATTATTTCTCCCACAATATATTCTATCGAATAACTAGTGTTGAAATAAATGTGATCAGGAATACTTAAATAATTATTAAACCACGATTGGGAATAATATTTATTTAATTTTTTAAATTAATATTTAATTGAGATACATGGACACACTTAGTGTGTGACCCTCTAGGCCTCTTTCTTGTTGGCATTAGGTGGGTTTGCCTAAAGTGAAAGATTACTGTCTGGCAACGGGTCAAGGAACTGAAGAGAAAGAGGTTGATTCCATATTGACGTGTCACCTCATACGAATTATTGTTGTGTAATATAATTCCTTTGTCATGATTTCTCAAATCAATCAGGTTGCATGCTAGTGCCATCAACCCATGTCCTCGATTATTCTTTATTTGACTTTCTGGAATTGAACTCGCCCATAACTTACCATGGCCATGGATTTATTTATGCTATATAAATTCCATCAAAGGGCCTGAGATATCTACTTTTGTTATGGAAGAGAAGAGAAAAATCCTTCCTTTCATTATCTATTAATGCAGTATTACTCGTGACGCACCCAACATATCCTACCTCACTGCGAACAATCTGTCGTTATAGTTTTAGTCAATACATCTAAGTGCGTGAGTTTTAATACCCAGTAATAATAATCTTAAAGTATAAGGACCAATACACATGTCCACATATATGACATCCAATGACACTATAAAATGTGAATTTATTACTGGCGGGTCTCGTTCTCATAATATCCTCCTGGATATTACCAAGGGTGCACACCATGAGAAGGTGCATCAATGTTTTATGAGTCCTCACCTCTAATGGCCTGTATTATTTGTGTCCCTAAAATAACATCATCTAGCCATAGAACATATATTTAAGAACAGTTTTATGGAACTTCCGGGTTCTCATCATAGCAAGAATCCACTATGACCCTTTAATGCAACAGCTGTCCTTAGGACATTATCACATGCATTGTCACGTAGAAGAACAATCAAGATGTGATATGGTATTTATTAATTAATAGTGTACAAAGTAGTTGGTTCTAGGCCACCAACTCCAAAATACTCCAACTTGGACTAGATCCAATGGCTAACAACCTTTAACCCACTAGCTCTCACATGATATTCATGCTTCTGCTGAGATAGGACTTTAGTCACGGGGTCGGCCAATTTCTCTTATGTGGACACTCTGCTCACTACAACTTCACCCCTTTGATAGAAATACCTCAATAGGTGATACTTTCGGAGTATGGTCTTTTTACATTGATGTGACCACAGTTCTTTTTCAAGAGCCACCGCTGCTGTATTGTCACAATACAATGTGATAGGGTCTTTACTGCTAGGCACCACATCACACTACTGGACAAAGTACTAAATCCAGATGGCTTCCTTGGCTTCATCAGAAGCCGCTATATATTCGGACTCCGTTGTAGAATCAGCGACAACTGGCTTCTTTGAACTCTTCCATCTCACATCTCCTCTATTGAGACATAAAACATATCCAGATTGCGACTTCAGATCATTTTGATCTTCTTGAAAACCAGCATCAGCATACCCTCTGATGACAAGCTCCTTGTCTCCTCCATACACCATGAACATATCCTTAGTTCTTCTCAGATACTTAAGGATTGTCTTAATAGTAGTCCAATGCTGTTCTCCTAGATCTGCTTGATATATGACTACCATGATCAGTGCATAGGCAACATCAAGCCTCATATATAACATGGCATACATGATGAATCCTATAGCTGAAGCGTATGAGATATTACTCATTCTATCTTTCTCTTGTTGTGTCTGAGGAAACATTTTCTTAGAAAGATGTAGGTTATGTGATACTAGAACCAATCCCCTCTTAGATTGTTCCATACTAAATCTATTTAGTATCTAGTCAATGTATGTACCCTAACTTAGACCAAGCATCCTCTTGGATCTATCACGAATGATCTTGATCCCTAGAATGTAGTCTGCTTCACCCAAGCCTTCATGAAAAAACACTTGTTCAACCAGTCCTTAACTGACTGTAAGACTGGTACATCATCTCCAATAACTAATATGTCGTCAACATATACTACTAGGATAACGATCGCATTCCCATTAAACCACTTATAAACACATGGATCACATTCATTCTTAATGAACCCAAATTTCTTTATGGATCCATCAAATCGAATGTTCCGTGACCAGGATTCTTGCTTTTATCCATAATTGGATTTCTTCAACTTGAAAACCCGTTTGGCTTCACCTGGTGTCACAAACCCTTCTGGTTGTCTCATATAGATATATTCCCGAAGGTTTCCATTAAGGAATAATATTTTGACATCCATTTTCCAAATCTCATTGTCATGGTAAGCTGTTATGGCAATTATGATTCTTATGGATTTAAACATGGAAACTGGACAGAAGGTTTCATCATAGTCAATTCCTTGACACTGTCTGAATCCTTTAGCCACTAGCCTTTCTTTATAGTTGATAACTTGACCTTCCATGTCCAGTTTTCTCTTGAATACCAATTTGCATCCAATAGGCTTTACATCAACTGGCTCATCGACCAGAACCCAAACTTAGTTATGATACATGGAATTCATCTCAGAATTCATAGTTTCTAGCCATATTGAAGCTTCTGAGATTTCTACTGCTTCCTTTTAGAATATAGGTACATCATTGTCCAACATTAATGATTCGCCATCCTCGGTGACTCGGAAACAAAATCTCTCTGGTTCCCTTACCTCTCTTGAGCTCCTATGCAGTAATTGTGTTTTTGTAACCTCTTACACGGGGACCTGTGGAACTTGTTCCTGTACCAAATCATGTGTATCTTGAGCATCAACTTTGTCGAAGTCAGTCTTTCTCACACTATCCTTTTTGAGGATGTGCTCTCTCTCGAGAAAGACGACTTTTCTGGCGATAGTCACTTTCTTTTCTGAAGGGTTATATAGGTAATATGCTTTTGTTTCCTTGGGATATCCTATAAAGATAAACTTTGTGCCTTGGGGTGCTAGTTTTTTTCCTGATAAGGCCTTAACAAATTCCTTGAATCCCCATACATGTGTGTGAAAAAAAATGGGTTTCTTTCCATTCCATAAATCAGATGGAATTCCATTTTCTGCCTTAGTTGGTACTCAGTTTAATGTGAATGTTGTAGTTTGTAATGCATATCCCCAAAAGGATAATGGAAGATCTGCATGACTCATCATCAACCTCACCATGTCCAATAAGGTGCGGTTCATCCTTTCACTAACACCATTCCATTGTGGTGTATAAGGAAGAGTGAGATGAGATAGAATCCCAGAATCCTATAGAAGATCGATGAACTCTTGGTTCAGATATTCTCCACCTCGATTCGATCGAATTTCCTTTATCTTCTTGCCAAATTGATTCTCTACTTCATTCTTGAATTCCTTAAATTTCTCTAAGGCTTCTGACTTATACCTCATTAATTAGACATATCCATATCTACTCAAATCATCAGTAAAAGTAATGACATAAGAATATCCATCTCTAGCTTCTACTGAAAATGGTCTACATACATCTGTGTGCGCCAATTATATAAGCTCTATGTCCCTTTCACCATGTCCACCAAAAGCCAGAATTTTCATTTTACCTTGAAAAAAAGAGTGACATCTATCAAGTGGTTTTATCTCAATAGAGTCTAAATAACCATCTTAGCAGAGCTTTATCAAACGCTTCTCATTTACAAGACTGAGATGGTGATGCCACAGCTGGGTGATGTATGAGTCATGTGAGTTTGTTTCGTTATCGATTGTCATCACTTGGTTTTCATAATTTAATACATACAAACCATTATTTAAATGTGCCATACCATAACATACATTGTTCTTATAAAAGAGACAACCCTTATTTCTAAGCATGAAAATAAATCCATCCATATCCAAACAAGATACAAAAATTATGTTCTTTGTAACACTAGGCACATAATAACAGTTATGTGAAACCAAAATCATCCCATTTGGTAGTTTGAGGTGGTATTTTCCAATAGCCAACACAACCAGCCTTGCAACATTGGCAGCTCCAAGATCCACCTCTCCTCTGTCAATCTTTCTAAATCTACTTGGTTTCTTTATTTGAATACAGATGTGAGCCCCACAAGCTGTATCTAATACCCAATGTGTAGAAATAGAAATATTACACTCGATAACGAATGCAACTTTAGCGTCCCCATGCTTTTGGGTGCAGTTCCTCTTCCAGTGGCCTTTTTTGCCACATTAAAAACACACAACCTTCCATTCCTTGCCCTACCTCTGGATCTTCCCCTTCTTGGAGGGACGACACTCGAGGGCTTCAGACCGTTTATAAGTCTTTGGACCCTTTACCTTGTCCTTACTTTTCTTATTCACCATAAGGATTGTGGGTTTTTCACGCCCCATTCCTTATCTACCTAGAGAATCAAGGTCAGGAGTTCTGATAGAATATTCTAATTATTGCTCATGTTGTAGTTGACAATAAAGCTAGATAATGTCTTGGGAAGTGATGGTAGGTTGAGATATGTATGAAACTCATCTAATAATTTAATCCCTAAGATGTCCAAGCATTCGATTTAGCCAATAAGATTGACTACATGAGGCCCAACTAGCATAGAATCTCCAAGCTTAGTTGTAAACACATAATTGGAGATCTCATATCTCTCTTGTCTCTCCTTCTCGTGGTAGAGATCCTTAAGGAGAGACATCATGCTATACACGTCCATGTTCTCATGTTGCTTCAAGAGCTCATTAGACATGGATGATAACATGAAACATTGGACATTTGTGGCATCATCCATATGTTTCATATAAAGCGATAGTTCCTCATCACTGGACTCATTTCTAGGGGCAACTAGAATAGGCACTTCCAGCACATACAATTTCCTCTCGTGGCTAAGGATGACGCATGAACACCTCTGCCACTATTGGAAATTGGTGCCGATGATAAGGTTTTCCATCTCGAGTATAGTTCACCATGATATGTTTGAAGTCATTTTTCTTTCAGTTTCTACAAATTAAAATGAGAAAAGGTTTATTACTTTATTATAAAAACTGATACAAATAAATAAATAAATACTTATTAGTCTCCCACTATTTTATCGAAATCTAATAGCCCTCACCATTGACTTCAGAATATTCTGTTTCCTGAATATTCTAGTGGCAAGGATCCATATTGCCCTTCGCATTACCCCAACTAAGGTTGGTCAAGCAACTTGAAGGGTTTTAGGTAGGCATTACAAATGCCAACTGCATTAACTCGCAGGTCCTTGATCCGCTGAGTGGACTCCCCAATCCTGAAATCTTTTTATTTTGGATTTCCTCAACCTTTGCCTCTTGGTCACACCAAGTCATGCTATGGAAGTCAACCCTTGATGCGAACCAAGTCAAGTCAACCCAAAACCTTGAATTAGAATTCCCTGATAATTGAAATCACCCCAACTAGGTTTGGTCAAGCACTTTGAACTATGGTTTGATTCTAACCAAGATTATCGAAGGCTATACTGGCTTAATATTTCTTTGAGGGACTTTATCCTTATACTTAAATTTCAATTTTATTATCTTTGATTACATGATTGTTAATATTAAGTGAGATATACTTAAGTGATTAAACATGTCTAAGATAATATTTATGCATAAGTCGGTCTTTATTTTAGTTCCATATTTCATGCTTGTTTAATTCAGTAATTGTGTGATCTTGAAAACAGACCCACAATAAATAAACTATGAAACTGATAGAAATAAAATAAATGGTATGATCATGAGATTGTTATATTGGTTAGTTTATCTAGAAGTTGATAAACTAACCCATGACCTAGGGGAGAAACACCTTGAACCTTTTGGGTTCGTGTTTATAGCTTTCCACCTGCCCACCTTTGTATCTCCTTGGATTGGTTTCGCCTTGGCTCCTGACTTGAGCTGCCTCCACTAGCTTGGGAGCTCCATCCATTAAATATGCATTTATCTCACACGTAGGTGAGGGGTAAAAATGGGTTTTTACATAAAATAATCCTTGGGCGTATAGGCCCTACATATTAATGAGGATAAGGCTCGCAAACCAAGAATATTAATTTAAATAAATAAATTAAAAGAAACCATTCACAAACAAAGGTCTTGGTCTAGCTCATGATCATCCATACATGCAACGATATTTATACATAAATAAAACTAACATTCAATTATTTAATCATTCTTGTTTAAGATAAATCACGCTCGAATCAATTAATTGTCTTTAATTAGTCAATCCTTTTATCTTAAACCATTTTCTGAATTACCTTTAGATTCTCATCCATTATAATTTTAAACAAATAAATTCATTTAAAATTATCATTGTATGTAACTTGTACCTTTGAGGCAATCCGATGAATTCACTATCATTATGCAGATGTTAAATTAAACACATATATATATAAAACCTATCACGTGTTGTGTCTCAGCTTTACTAATTCACTATGGTACACGTCTCAAGGTTTTGTATAATATAATAATAAATTTTAATAAATCTGCGTAATTTGGGTGAGTACACGGTGTGTAGTTCTGACTACACTGCTTTTACTTTTCTTCACTATCCACCCGAAGCATCCGCCCGAGGACATGGCGTGTTGATGTAATTCGAAAATTATCGTAGTACACGGCGTGTTCAGTTGGACACACACCGTGTAGTATCTGCGTTACATGGTTTCCAGCCCGGCAAGCCATGTATAGGGTACACGGTCCAATCCCAACCCAAAGGGACTACACTCCATGTTCAGTGGACCGCATGACGTGTAATCTGGAAACCGTATGCCACATGTTCCTGGTCGACAGACGGTGTCATAATTTTCCATATTAATTATTTAAAATTATACTACTTTAATATTTTTAATATCATTAATATTATTTTTCCATTAATTGAATAATAACTATGCTAGCATTGTGTAAGAATATAAGGTAATTATTTCTTAACTAAAATTTAAAATTCACGGAGAAGATAAAAATTTCATCTTTAAAAATAATATTTTTAAATGAATATATCCCCTCTTTAGCCCTATATTTAAAATATTTTAGTTATTAAAAATAAAAGTGTGTAATTTTTTACATTTCTTTAAATAAAATATTATAAAGTTCATAATCACATAAAAAAGAAATAAAAATTACATATATTAGAACATTTTGTGACTATTGATGAAATATTATCATTTAATAGAATTTAATAATGTCTTTGGGTCATTTTATAGTCTTTATAAGTTTATTTTTATCATTAATTATCGGATTTACCATTTATAATTGTAACAAAATTACTAAGGTTGATACTCATATTGGACAAAAATAGAAGTGTCTTATTTTCAAAATTTTAAAAAACTAATTAAAAATATAGAATCAATTTTTGAATTTTATAAACATAGAATATAATGAAAAAAATCTAAAAGTAAACTGACAAAGTGTGAAAAAAAATTATTTTCAAGAAAAAATGCCTATTTTAAGTATAAAAATGATTTTATACTAAATTAAAATTTAAAATTCATTCCAAAGACAATAATTGAATTTTATTAATCAAATTGAACTAATAATATTTCAAAAAAAAAGGATTTATAATTTTTAAATACTTGAAAATAATATACAATTTTGAATAAAAATTAGTATTTTTCTTTATTTATTGAATTTTTTTCCAAATTAAAATTCAACTATTTGGGAAAAAATTATATAAAACTATATAGTGCATGAAAACTTAATTTGGTAATAAATAATACTTTTTTCATTTAACAGGAAATTTACCTAATGTATTCTAATGAATATAAATCAGAAATATATTACTAATGAATAATTTCTTCTAAAATTAACATATATGTTACATTATTATTTTTTATAACTGAGAAAAATGGAAATTTTAAAACAAAAACAAAAAAAATAAACCAATTCACCCCCAAAAATCCCCCCCACACTTTAGTTATGCATACTCTTATTTAGTATTTCCTTTACCTACCCTTTATCCTTATATATATCTCCATTGATTATAGATTCAAGGAGAAAATATTGGTTGTTTGATCCAAGAATATACAATGTATGAGTTATGGAATCCTTTATATCCACTTTTAATAAGCTTACATATAGTATGGGGGTTAGATCTACTTCTCGTTGTGAGTTCTTTTTTGACATATTTTTCCTCTTAGATCGTTAATATTTATTGGAGGGGTAGGTTATATTAATTGACACAACAATATTTCCTTGGTCCCCTTATTAAAATTATTTTATCTCTTTATGAAAAATATAATTCATAATTTTCCATTGTTTATAGAATTACATAATGGTTGAAAGGGTTGCTAGATTCTCTTCTTTGGAACTCAATGAGTGGTTCTGTAATTAAATAGTTAGGAATACTCCTTATTCATGACTTACCCATAGTGTTCTAGCCTAGAAATTGTATAAGTCCTAGTGAACCCACATAATAATCATGTTTTCATGCTAATAAATTATTTTACTAAATTATTTTGTACATATTGGATATTACTCTTCCATCCATGGTCATATGTTTAATTCATTGATGCATTTTTATATTTTGTCCACATATTTCCCATAATATGGTTTATTTATTATAAAAAATGATTAAATTTTAAATCAACTTTCGTGATTTGAGTAATTATTTATTTTGCACATGAGCCTCAGCCCAGTTAGCGAGGTGGACTCCTTAAGTGCATCCAAGAGACTCAGGATCAAATCCAAGCAGAGGCTAATTTATAGGTCACTATAGCAGTACTATAGAAAGTACTGTAGAAAGAGCTGTGCAGAACTGTAATAGGTACTGTACTGGGGACTGTAGTAGGAATTTTTTTGGCACTGTAGTAGCTGGGAATATTCCCTCGTTTGGGCCTTCGGGCCACCAATTTGTCCCCCGAGGCCTTTAAGGCCTTCGAGCCACCTAGGACTTAGGGCCAGTAAGGCCTTCGGACCACCTCAAGGCCTTTGGTCCACCTTAAGTTTAGATGCAAACCAGAAAACCTACAAGGAACAAGATTCAGAAGGATGAGGAGCAAGCATATTTCACCATAGCAGAAGCTAAACAAATTGCAAGAATGAGAGAGTATGACACTTTCCATTGGGACAAGCCTGTGTATGCACGGGAAAGCCTAGCCGAACAACCATGCGAAGGTGGAGAGATGATTTCACAATGAAGATACTGGGGAGGAGTAGTTCCGAGTAGATAGTATGGTTTGTATGTAATGTTTGAAGCCTACAATGTAATGAATTCCTCTAAGGCCTACGGGCCATGTAATACTTAAGCCTACGGGCCTTGTAAGGGTTCCACCTCACCCCTTGAAAAATGGATTATCAAAATCAATAAAAAAACGACGACCTTTAGGCCATTGGAGGTGGATGAGTAATTATTTATTTTTATTATATGTCGTTAATATTAATAGGGACAATAATTAAGGGTATTTCTTATTGTTACTCCATAAATTCAATTATAGTTAGTAAGAATTTAATTCTAATGAAATTGTACCATAATCGACCTATATTTATTCAATGATGTGAATAAAATTTAAATTAAAAAAAATTATAATTTTAATTTTATGAAATAAAGTCATTTATTAATTATTAATGTCAAAATGATCACATGGTAATTTTTTATATTTTTTTAGAAATATTTGATTTTGTGTTCAATAGTGAAAAATATATATAATGCCATTTTAATGACACTAAATAGATATAATAATGAAATAAATATTTATAAAACCTTCTTCAGGACCAAATATGATATTAATAACTAGATTAATTCATTTAAAATTATAATCACTAAATTAGATATATTTGTTTCATGTTTTTAAAATAAAAGTATTGATTTCATTCAAAAACATAGTATTTTTTGGTTCTTATCTCTTAATTAAGTATTAAAATGGTTATGTTTTATTTTAGATTATTTTTAAAGTAATAAATACTATTTATATTTAAAGTAATTAAATTTATTTAAGGGTAATCTTCATTAAATGTGATTTTGGTAAAAAATATTTTTTTTTATTATTAAAATATTACTTTTTCTAAAAAAAATTCTTTTATTTTTTTGAAAATATATTGAAAACATATTATTATAAATTATGGAAATTTAATAATATAAAATAGATTCATAATTTATTAAAAAAAATCCCCATTTATGGCTGTATGTTCAATTTTAATTTTTTCTTAATTAATAGTATACATGGTTAAAATTTATCAACTTTTTAAGTGTAAAAGTTATTAGATATGGATAAAATATATGGATAAGTATTTTGGATAAAAAATTACATAAATCCCCTTAGTTGGTGGGGTTTCAAACATGACCTTATTTATTATAAAAAATGACAACATGGTTTCACATAACTTTGGTAAGCCATATATTATATGAAAATGTTCAATGTATTTACAAGTATTCTAACCATAGCTCTTATAAAAAGTAATATCCTCCCCTTACTTATCCACATTTATTGTGCCACCTAACCCAAAAAATACCTAAAAATTATCTTCCCATCATATTTACCCATGTTTTATAGGATTTGGTATTCAAAAATGACCACATCAGGAAGTATAACGGTGTAATCCAAATGAGGTTTTCTAAAGAAGTGGTAATCATTTTAACAGAATCCTTTAAATTTATTTCTTATTCCAACACCAATATTTTTTTTATCAAACATAGTATAAATAAATATTAATCATAAATAAACTGATATTTTATTATTTTTGGGGCATAGTGATTATATAACTTTTCCTAAAAGACAAAAAATTTAATCTTTGATCTTACGTACGTGTAGACTACTACCTCCATCAAGATATGTGTGAAATTTTTCATTCCCAATGCATGTGGATGGTTATAATGTTGTATTCAATGAATATATATGATATTTATGACTCTTTAATGGTATAATATTATCTAACTTCTTGCCCATCCATAGTTTGAAAATGATAACGTCGCTCATACATACATGTGGACTACCACCTCTAAGAAGTGATGTGATTAATTTTTCATATCTAAAATAATTTGATGATAATAAGGATTTATTTAATTAATATATAATATATTTATGATATTTATATAATTCATTAATGAATGATCATTATATAGATAATTTTCTTTCCAATAATTAGGAAAATATAAAAATCATTATTCATACATATCAAATGCCACTATCAGGAAAAAAATATTTCATATTTTTATTACCTCCTTGTATAAATGGTTCTAAAATAATTTATAATTAATAAAAAATATTTTATTTAAATTATTAAATTTATATATCTTTTGGGGCTATTTTACAATATCAGTGACCATGATAAACATATCAAATTAGTTTTGAAAAAATTGACCGAACCACCTTAAGTGGTCGATAAAAAAAATATATATACAATTAATTTTTGAAAAAATGATTATAAAAAGAATTAAAAATTAAATACAATGAAAATGGTTCATAATAAAGTATTTAATACAGTTAAAATTATTATTTAGGAGGATAAAATTCGTCTATATAAGGAGGAATCCATGGTAAGGGTATTTCATTTCCAATTTACTCCATTGAGTTATATTTTATATTATGCACCTAATTTTATTAATATAGTGTATATACTGTGAATTTGATATATTATGTCATTAATTCCTCTTTGTTAAAGGAAGTTTATATTTAAATTTCTTATTTCACCTCTAAGGGGTATTGATTCCAAAGTTATTAATGTTATAATTGATAATTTTTCAATATCACATTTTTTAATATTGTTCATCATTAAATTTATGTTTGAATAATTATATTATATTTTTTTTTTATAAACACCCATATATTTTCTCCTTAATTATTGTTTATATTACTTTCATTATTTATTATAAATTTTCAATTTTTTTTTAATTTAAAAAAGATGTTTTTTAAATAAAATCCAACATTATTTATCTTATTTTGGTTGAAAATCTCTCTTCCCCATAACCATGTTCTTAAACATGAATTATAAAAGTTTTTACCTACTTTTAAATGATTAGTAAATGTAATTTCCAAAATATTTTTCTTTTATTATATAGATTTTAAGGTAGTTATTTTAAGGTTTTATAAACATTTAAATTTGTACTTTTTACAGATTTATAAAATGAATTTTTATTACAATGATACCTAGGATTTATGAATGTTTTTTTATGATGGAAATTTATAAAATTAATTTCTATGGTTTTATGATGGAAATTTATATCTATTTTTCTATTAATTTTTTTTTATAAAAATGCGTTATTTTAGGAAAGGATGAAAATCATAATTTAATTAATCTATAAATTAATTTTTTTACAAATATACAAAGGAATTATGAATGTTTTTTTAATTTTGATAAAATTTTCAATCATATTTTTTCAAATTTTTTGATTTTACATCAAACCTTAATTTATGATGATTTTATGGCCCTCTATTTTCCATCATATTTTTAAATAGATGTATTCAGCATTATTTATACTATTAATATTTTGTGTTATCCTAATACCATTTAAATATATGTTTTTAGATAGAGGAATCATATTAAGAATGTTATTTAATTAACTTTGGAAATATTGATATTCCATATTATGGTTTTAATAGATATAATTATTTATTTATAAGGAATATTTATTATATATTATATGTTAGATTTAATATATGAATAATGAATTTGACAAGTGTATGTAATGGGTGGGGTCTATATATAGATATACCCTTGATTAATTTACGGGACTCATGAGACTAATAGCTATCCAAATTAGTAGGATATTCAGTTTATACAAACCCATTCATCAAGATGTATTAGTATATGGACTTTAAATTAATATTATTAATTTCATGGAAGGATTCCTTTATTATAAAATCATTACTTCCGAAATTATGAATTACCTTAATTGAATATTAATTCATTATTATCCATGTGATTATTTTCTTAATATATTTCAAATAAATATTTTTAAACATGGTAAATGTCCTAAATGGAATAATTTTTAATCGTATACTATGTCATAAAATTTATTCCTTATATATTCCTAATATATTATTTCATCATGTTTCCCTCATTGATTATCTATGATCACACTTTATTTTTTCCCTTCCCTTGGTTATGAAGAATGAATATTTGAATGGGTTTCAAGAATTCAAAGTTTTTATCTTGATAATTTTTATTTTTTCATTGTAATAATGATATCATATATGTATCTAGTTTTACAAGACTAATAAACTGAATATTCTATAATGATTTGATCCCTTTTATCTTGAATCAACATCATAAATTAAACATTGTCTTTATGTTAATTGAGTCAGAGTTTTTACCATTTCTATCGAGGATAGTTTAGTAGGATCATTGGGATAAAGATTTTATAAAAACATAGTTTTAACAATCATTATGATAATCTATTAAAGTACTTGAATTATTTAAAAACTATAAGTATTTTTATACTTTGTCTAAATATTTACGGTTTTATTAGTTAACCATGGGTGTTCCATTATTTATAGATGGATCCTAGTGGATGAATGATAAATCACAAAAAACCCCACAAGCAATGTTTGTATTGCCCCTAAAATAATGTCAATATAGTAGATGTTAGATAAAAGATTATAATTTACATATTTTGGAAACAAACCATGTTATGAAAAATTTCCTTACAAATTGGGATAAACCTGTTGCTCGACAGCATACTGCACTAATGTTGGATTTTGTTCTATGATAGAAGCACCCATACTTAAATGGAACAAAATTTTCATTGATAGATGAGAAATGAATTAATTATTTGAAAATATATTCCCACATTTAGGAAGTAATTAAAGGTAATAGTTAATTTTTATAGCATATTATTAAATGGTATATGTTGACAGATGATTATCATTAATCATATATACTAAAGAAGGTGAAGAAATAGAAATCAAAGATCAGAGAACATTTAAAGTGATATTATTTGAGAAATACATTCCTCAATTGTAATGAGATAAAATGGAGAGAATTTTATTCATGATTAAGTAGATAAAAAAGGAATGTGTCATTGAATATGAGTCTAGATTCATAATATTAGCAAGGTATGAAATATATTACATACCTAATTCAAAATGAAAGAATGGTCATTTCAATGCAATGGTTAAGAAAAACCTATGAATGGAACTAGTCACCCATGTTTTTTCATGATATGATGATATAGTATCACATGTAATCAATATAGAAAAAAACTTCCACGACGGTAAAATTTCGATGAAAATAAAAAAAATAACTAGTCAGTATAACAATATGAGTAATGAAATGTGCTAAATAATAAAGAATAGATAGGATTTGTTAATGTGATAATTATGGAAGGAAATGTCATTATAATTTTTTAAATGGATTGTGTTTTTGTTACATATATTGATATAAGGTCCATCTGGCTCATGAATGTAAATAAATGAATGATGAAACTTTCATCCAGTTCTTCAATTTTTGGGATAGGGGGAATTATTCAAAAAATTTATAAGGAATCATGTATACCTCCCATATAAGAGTCTAAATTGTGAATGTAAATATTATGCAATTACTAAAGGTTAATTTAAAGTCTCAAAAGATATGGTGGTCAGTAAATTGACCATAAAATATTTTTTTCTAATGATTTATTTGATTTTAGATCTCCACACTATTTTATATCTTCTATGTTTTCTAAGAACATTAAATCATCCCTTAAAATAATGAGACGAGACTTGTTAATCATGAATCCTAGTGGAAATCCTATTGCAACTCAAATATATCAGTATGTTCCAATTATGATGCGGATACATACCATATTTTTTAATATCACTATTAATCTTATAGTTTACTATGTTATAGTCCTTGGTATGGATTAGAGTTCAATGTATAAAGAGAAAAAATATTTATAGTGGAGATTAAAATTCATGAAGGATATATAGAAGCCAATGTCATCAAATTAGAGACTTTATCATTTGAATATTATCAATATCCTCCTATAGTAGCTCACCATAATTAAGTTATAAGAGAATAAGAGTAAGAAAAATTTTTGTATATGAAAGGTAAACAGAAAATATATGATGTTCATATTTTGTAGGAATATATTGGTTTTTTATAGAATAAGTTACCAAGAAATCCATAGAAACATAATTTTTAGTATTCCATTATAATTATACCTAATGAAAAACCTAGATATAAGACTCTATATATATTGGACATAGCATAATTAGTGGAACTAAGGAAACAAATAGTTGAGTTACATAATAAGGTTTTCATTTAACTTAATGGTTCACCTTAGGGAACACCTATTCTTTTTGTTCAGAAAAAAGATGGGTCTATGTGGCTTTGCATCAATTATTGAGATAAAAATTCCATTAATACGAAGAATATATATCTTATTTTATATATTGATGACTTTTTTAGTTGAATTATACGATCTGAATAATTTTAATTGGATGATCTTTATTCTGTGCATCATCGTATTCATGTAAATAAGGATGATATTTCAAATATGACATTTTACATGGGCTATTTTTTTTTGGGTTTATATTAATTCCAATTATATTGACTATCTCAACCTAAATTTTATAGAGATTATAAACAAGGTAATCAAATATTGTCTTTATAATTTAACTATACCATTTTTAATGAAATCTTGGTATATTATAAATTCTATAAATATAATAAAAATTATTTGAGAATAATTCTTTAAAATCTCCGAGTAATGGAGTTATATAGAAAATTTTGTATGTGGGATTTTTGAAATAGTATGTTTCTTTACATGTTCATATTCTCTCAATGGATGGAATATTAATTGATCATACGATGAAAAAGACAAATAAATAATTATGTATATTTATGAACATAACAGAGATATCACTACTAAAAAAAAGGCCATTAGCGACCGCCATTGGCGGTCGCTAATGCCCTATAGCGACCGCCATTGACGGTCGCTTCAACTCCGTCACTGCAGGGCTTTAGCGACCGCCAATGGCGGTCGCTATAGGTGGCCGAAATGCCGCCTTCAGCGACCGCCTGGCGGTCACTGTAGGCTGACTTGCAGGCACCATTAGCGACCGCCATTGGCGGTCGCTAATACTGCCCGGACGGCAGACTAAAGCGACCGCCAATGGCGGTCGCTAATGCTGCATGACAGGCATGCTATAGCGACCACCAGAGGCGGTCGCTAAACTTGAATTTTTTTTTTAAAAAAAATTCATACCATAATAAATATATATACATATATATATATTTATTAAATCAAATATATATATATATATAAAATAATGAAAATATTGATATATATAATATTAAATAAAATATGTATATTTATTTATTAAATAATATATATATATATATATATATATATATTAATGAAAATATTTATATATATAATATTAAATAAAATATTTTTCATTTTTTAAATAAAATGTACAAATTGTGTTTTTTTCTTCACGGTGGAAAAGCAGACATAAAACAAGATAACAATCATAAAAAATGGAAAACAATTAAGCGCACGCAACACTTAAAGAACGCATAATGAGCCCTACCGCGCAGACCGCACGTCCGATTGGCGTGTCGTCTGTGCGTACACGTCACGAATAATAATTAGATTGTTTCCCTGTGATTTCAGGTCAATCCGATGTGGTCCGCTATGATTTTGAGCGTGAGATGCTCGTGTTGGCCATTTATGACACCGGAACGGCGTTCCCGGTCACCGCGGGCACACGGTGCGGCCGATTGATGTGTCGTCTGCTCGACCACGTCACAATTTACTCACCCTTTGATGTCATCTGATTTCAGGTCATTCGGACCTCGTTCGACCCGTTTGGACCCCCACGCGCGTTTATCAAGCGCGCGTAGCACTTAAAGAACGCATAATGAGCCCTACCGCGCAGACCGCACGTCCGATTGATGTGCTGTCTGCGCGTACATGTCACGAATAATAATTATATTGTTTCCCTATGATTTCAGGTCATTCTGATGTGGGCCGCTATGACTTTGACCGTCAGACGCCCGTTTTGGCCGTTTATGACACCGGAACGGAGTTCCCGGTCACTACGGGCACACGGCATGTCCGATTGACGTGTCGTCTACTCGACCACGTCACAATTCACTCACCCTTTGATGTCGTCTGATTTCAAGCCATTCTCACCTCTTTCGGCCCGTTTGGACCCCCCACGCGCGTTTTTGAAGCGCACGCAACACTTAAAGAAAGCATAATGAGCCCTACCGTGCAGACCGCACATCCGATGGATGTGTCGTATACGCGTACATGTCAAGAATAATAATTAGATTGTTTCCCTGTGATTTCAGGTCAATCCGATGTCGTCCGTTATGACTTTGACCGTCAGACGCCCGTTTTGGCCGTTTATGACATCGGAACGGCGTTCCCGGTCACCGCGGGCACACGGTGCGGCCGATTGATGTGCCGTCTGCTCGACCACGTCACAATTAACTCACCCTTTGATGTCGTCTGATTTCAGGCCATTCGGACCTCGTTCGGCCCGTTTGGACCCCCCCCCACGCGCGTTTATCAAGCGCGCGCAACACTTAAAGAACGCATAATGATCCATACCGCGCAGACCGCACGTCCGATTGACGTGCCGTCCGCGCGTACACGTCACGAATAATAATTAGATTGTTTCCCTATGATTTCAAGTCATTCCGATGTGGGCCGCTATGACTTTGACCATCAGACGCCCGTTTTTGCCGTTTATGACACCAGAACGGCGTTCCCGGTCACCGAGGGCACACATCACGTCCGATTGATGTGCCGTCTGCCCTACCATTTCAAAATTCACGCAAAGGATGTTGTCGTGTGGTTTCTTGGCATTCGGAGGTCGTTCGTGTGGTTTTGACCCCCCAACGCGCCATTTCAGCGCGCGCCGAGCTGCTGAAAATGACGTATTCGGTCGTGCCGCGCGCACCGCACGTCCGATGGACGTGACGCCTCCTCCTGCATCTCAGGAATAATATTACTATCGTTCTCGTGCGGTTTCAGGTCGTTCGGAGCGCGTTTGCTCTGAATTCGACCGCCGCACGCCGTTTTGGTGTTTTATGGCTCCGGAAACGCGTTTCTGGCCGCCGCGGTCAAACGGAACCTCCGATTGACGTGCCGTCTGCCCGACCATTTCAAAATTCGCGCAATGGAGTTTTCGTGCGGTTTCGTCTCATTCAGAGGTCGTTCGGGTGGTTTTGACCCCCCAACGCGCCATTTCAGCGCGCGTCGAGCTGCTGAAAACGACGCATTCAGTCGTGCCGCGCGCACCGCATGTCCGATGGACGTGCCGCCTCCTCCTGCATCTCAGGAATAATATTCCTATCGTTCTCGTGCGGTTTCAGGTTTTTCGGAGCACGTTTTCTCTGAATTGGACCGCCGCACGCCGTTTTGGTGTTGTATGGTGCCAGAAACGCGTTTCCGGCCGCCGTGGTCAAACGGCACCTCCGAATGACGTGCCGTCTGGCCGACCATTTCAAAATTCACGCACCGGTTGTTTTCCTGCGGTTTCGTGGCATTCGGACGTCGTTCGGGTGGTTTTGACCCCCCAACGCGCCATTTCAGCGCGCGCCGCGCTGCTGAAAATGACACATTCAGTCGTGCCGAGCGCACTGCACGTCCGATGGATGTGCCACCTCCTCCTGCATCTCAGGAAAAATATTTCTATCGTTCTCGTGCGGTTTCAGGTCGTTCGGAGCACGTTTTCTCCGAATTGGACCGCCGCACGCCGTTTTGGTGTTCTATGGCGCCGGAAATGCTTTTCCGGCCGCCGCGGTCAAACGGCACCTCCAATTGACATGTCGTCTTCCCGACCACTGCAAAATTAACACAACGGATGTTGTTGTGCGGTTTCGTGGCATTCGGAGGTCGTTCGGGTGGTTTTGACCCCCCAACGCGCCATTTCAGCGCGCGCCGAGCTGCTGAAAACGACGCATTCGGTCATGCCGCGCGCACCGCATGTCCGATTGATGTGCCGCCTCCTCCTGCATCTCAGGAATAATATTCCTATCGTTCTTGTGCGGTTTCAGGATTTTTGGAGCACGTTTGCTCTGAATTGGACCGCCGCACGCCGTTTTGGTGTTCTATGGTGCCAGAAACGCATTTCCGGCCGCCGCGGTCAAACGGCACCTCCGAATGATGTGTCGTCTGGCCGACCATTTCAGAATTCACACACCGGCTGTTTTCGTGAGGTTTCGTGGCATTCGGAGGTTGTTCGGGTGGTTTTGACCCCCCCAACGCGCCATTTCAGCGCGCGCCGCGCTGCTGAAAACGACACATTCGGTCGTGCCGAGCGCACCGCACGTACGATGGACGTGCCGCCTCCTCCTACATTTCAGGAAAAATATTCCTATCGTTATCGTGCGGTTTCAGGTCGTTCAGAGCATGTTTGCTCCGAATTGGACCGCCGCACGCCGTTTTGGTGTTCTAGGGCGTCGGAAACGCGTTTCCGGCTGCCGCGGTCAAACGGCACCTCCGATTAACATGTCGTCTGCCCGACCATTTCACGATTCACGTAACGGATGTTGTCGTGCGCTTTCGTGGCATTCGGAGGTCGTTCGTGTGGTTTTGACCCCCCAACGCGTCATTTCAGTGCGCGCCGAGCTGCTGAAAACGACGCATTTGGTCGTGCCGCGCGCACCGCATGTCCGATGGACGTTCCGCCTCCTCCTGCATCTCAGGAAAAATATTTCTATCGTTCTCCTACGGTTTCAGGTCATTCGGAGCACGTTTGTTCCGAATTGGACCGCCGCACGCCGTTTTGGTGTTCTATGGCGCCGGAAACGCGTTTCCGGCCGCCGCGGTCAAACGGCACCTCCGATTGACGTGTCGTCTGCCCGAACATTTCACAATTCACGCAACGGATGTTGTCGTGCGGTTTCGTGGCATTCGGAGGTCGTTTGGGTGCTTTTGACCCCCCAACGCGTCATTTCAGCGTGCACCGAGCTGCTGAAAACGACGCATTCGGTCGTGCCGTGCGCACCGCACGTCCGATGGACGTGCCGCCTCCTCGTGCATCTCAGAAATAATATTCCTATCGTTCTCGTGCGGTTTCAGGTCGTTCGGAGCACGTTTGCTCTGAATTGGACCGCCGCACGCCGTTTTGGTGTTCTATGGCGCTGGAAACGCGTTTCCGGCCGCCACGGTCAAACGGCACCTCCGAATGACGTGCCGTCTGGCCGACCATTTCACAATTCACGCACCGGCTGTTTTCGTGCGGTTTCGTGGCATTAGGAGGTCGTTCGGGTGGTTTTGGCCCCCCAACGCGCCATTTCAGCGCGCCCCGCGCTGCTAAAAACGACACATTCGGTCGTGCCGAGCGTACCGCACGTCCGATGGACGTTCCGCCTCCTCCTGCATCTCAGGAAAAATATTCCTATCATTTTCGTGCGGTTTCAGGTCGTTCAGAGCACGTTTGCTCCGAATTGGACTGCCGCATGCCGTTTTGGTGTTCTATGGCGCCGGAAACGCGTTTTTGGCCGCTGCGGTCAAACGGCACCTTCGAATGATGTTCCGTATGGCCGACCATTTCAGAATTTACGCACCGGCTGTTGTCGTGCGGTTTCGTGGCATTCAGAGGTCGTTCGGGTGGTTTTGACCCCCCAACGCGCCATTTCCGCGCGCGCCGCGCTGCTGAAAACGACACATTCGGTCGTGCCGAGCGCACCGCACATCCGATGGACTTGCCGCCTCCTCCTGCATCTCAGGAATAATATTCCTATCGTTCTCGTGCGGTTTCAGGTCGTTCGGAGCACGTTTGCTCCAAATTGGACCGCCGCACGCTGTTTTGGTGTTTTATGGCTCCGGAAACGCGTTTCCGGCCGCCGCGGTCAAACGAAACCTCCGAATGACGTTCCGTATGGCCGAACATTTCAGAATTCACGCCCCGGCTGTATTCGTGCGGTTTCGTGGCATTCGGACGTCATTTGGGTGGTTTGGCCCCCCAATGCGTCATTTCAGCGTGCGCCGCGCTGCTGAAAATGACACATTCGGTCGTGCCGAGCGCACCGCACGTCCGATGGACGTACCGTCTCCTCCTGCATCTCAGGAATAATATTCCTATTGTTCTCGTGCGGTTTAAGGTCATTCGGAGCGCGTTTTCTCCGAATTGTACTGCCGCACGCCGTTTTGGTGTTTTATGGCTCCAGAAACGCGTTTCCGGGCGCCGCGGTCAAACGGAACCTCCGAATGACGTTCCGTCTGGCCGACCATTTCAGAATTCACGTACCGGCTGTTGTCGTGCGGTTTCGTGGCATTCAGAGGTCGTTCGGGTGGTTTTGACCCCCCAACGCGCCATTTTAGCGCGCGCCGCGCTGCTAAAAACGACACATTTGGTCGTTCCGAGCGCACCGTACGTCCGATGGACGTTCCGCCTCCTCCTACATCTCAGGAAAAATATTAATATCGTTCTCGTGCGGTTTCAGGTCGTTCGGAGCACGTTTGCTCCGAATTGGACCGTCGCACGCCGTTTTGGTGTTCTATGGCGCCGGAAACGCATTTTCGGCCTCCGCGGTCAAACAGAACCTCCGAATGACGTTCCGTCTGGCCGAACATTTCAGAATTCACGCACCGGCTGTTGTCGTGCGGTTTCGTGGCATTCAGATGTCGTTCGGGTGGTTTTGACCCCCCAACGCACCATTTCAGCGCGCGCCGCGCTGCTGAAAACGACACATTCGGTCGTGCCGAGCGCACCGCACGTCCGATGGATGTGCCGCCTCCTCCTGCATCTCATTAATAATATTTCTATCATTCTCGTGCAGTTTCAGGTCGTTTGGAGCACATTAGCTCCGAATTGGACCGCCGCACGCTGTTTTGGTGTTTTATGGTCTCCAGAAACACGTTTCCGGCCGCCGCGGTCAAACGGCACCTCCGAATGACGTGCCGTCTGGCTGACCATTTCAGAATTCACGCACCGGCTGTTTTCGTGCGGTTTCGTGGCATTCGGAGGTCGTTCGGGTGGTTTTGACCCCCCCAACGCGCCATTTCAGCGCGCGCCGCGCTGCTAAAAATGACACATTCGGTCGTGCCGAGTGCACCGCACGTCCGATGGACGTACCACCTTCTCCTGCATCTCAGGAAAAATATTTCTATCGTTATCGTACGGTTTCAGGTCGTTCGGAGCACGTTTTCTTCGAATTGGACCGCCGCACGCCGTTTTGGTGTTCTATGGCGCCAGAAACGCGTTTTCGGCCGCCGCAGTCAAACGGAACCTCCGAATGACGTGCTATCTAGCCGACCATTTCAGAATTCACGCACCGGCTGTTGTCGTGCGGTTTCGTGGCATTCGGACGTCGTTCGGGTGGTTTTGACCCCCCAACGCGCCATTTCAGCGCGCGCCGCGCTGCTGAAAACGACACATTCGGTCGTGCCGAGCGCACCGCACGTCCGATGGATGTGACGCCTCCTCCTGCATATCAGGAATAATATTTCTATTGTTCTCATGCGGTTTCAGGTCGTTCGGAGCACGTTTTCTCCGAATTGGACCGCCACACGCCGTTTTGGTGTTCTATGGCGCCGGAAACGCGTTTCTGGCCTCCGCGGTCAAACGACACCTCTGAATGACGTGTCGTCTGGCCGACCATTTCAGAATTTACGCACCGGCTGTTGTCGTGCGGTTTCGTGGCATTCGGGTGGTTTTGACCCCCCAACGCGCCATTTCAGGGCGCGCCGCGCTGCTGAAAACGACACATTCGGTCGTGCGGGGGGCTGTACGTGGGTGCGGGGGGGCTGTACGGGGGTGCGGGGGGGCTGTACGGGGGTGCGGGGGGTGGTAGGGGTGTGCGGGGGGGGGGGGGGGGGGGTTGTTTGAGGGTGCGGGGGGCTGTACGGGGGTGCGGGGGGGCTGTCCGGGGGTGCGGGGGGGCTGTACGGGGGTGCGGGGGGCTGTACGGGTGTGCGGCGGGGCTGTCCGGTGGTGCAGGGGGCTGTACGGGGGTGCGGGGGGCTGTACGGGTGTGCAGGTGGGCTGTCCGGGGGTGCGGGGGGCTGTACGGGGGTGCGGGGGGGCTGTCCGGGGGTGCGGGGGGGGGGGGGGGGGGGGGCTGTACGGCGGTGCGGGGGGCTGTACGGGTGTGCGGGGGGGGGGGGGGATGTACGGGGGTGCGGGGGGGCTGTCCGGGGGGCTGTACGGGGGTGCGGGGGGGCTGTACGGGGGTGCGGGGGGGCTGTCCGGGGGTGCGGGGGGGGGGGGGGGGGGCTGTACGGGGGTGCGGTGGGTTAGAGTTTTTAAATGCACGCCTTATATAATATTAGCTATCATATAATAAACAAGAAAAGAAAGAAATTATAAGTACACAACCTTCTAATTTAAATTAAATGAATACATACAGTACATCAATGTCAACCCCACCAGTAAAAACAAAAAACATATCTCATGAATATATGATGCGTGACGCGTTGTCATCAATGCTACCTCCTTCTGGTGGGCCAGGGGCCTACAAAAAATAAACATTATAAATATTTTAATAACAAAAATAATTTAAATTAAATAAATAAATACAGTATATACCTGCGTTGTATGATCCCCTGCACCATCAGCTCGACGCACATATTCCCGCAGTGCTCTAACCTCAGCTGTCAATTGTGCATTTGTCTCCTCGGAAGCGCGCAGCCGTGCCTCAAAATCTGACATCTACTGTGTCATATGAGCAACAACAGGACCGACAACCGCAGTGCGTGACACTACAAAACGAGGAATCCCTGCTCCATAGGTCAAACTATAGCCATGCCCGTCCCGACCGATAATGCGATGAAAGATCTCATCCCGTCGCATGGGAAGCTGTCGTTGGTCCTCTGGCAGATGTTCTAACTCAGCTTCAAATTGAGCCTGTGAAATATTTAAATATATATAAATATATACATGTTAATATATAGATTTATGTAATTATTGGTAAGTACAGACACTTACTATCAATGCTGCAACCTCTGGATCATTGCGATCACGAGTCCTTATCCACACCGACATTTTATCAGTTGCTGCACCTTGCTCTCGCAACTGTATATTAAAAGAATATAAACACAAAACCATATTAATTAATAAATTAAAAAATGAATAATATATACCTCATGTCGGATCTGAGACACGTGACGAGTGCTGAGCCTGTGAGGTGGTCCCTGCAACGCTCGATTCTCAGAATGGCGTGTTGACACCTCCTACATTCAATTCATTCAAATTTCAAAAAATGACATATTCTTGAAAATATATATACACCAAAATAATTAATATACAAACCGAAACACCCTCAGTAGATCAATATGCAACCAAGTCACGCCACTGAGCCGGGAGGACACCTCTCGGGAATTTTTCCAAAATGTCTAGGGCACCCACATTTGGTACCCAGTGGTCCCTCTTCACTTTGCCTTTATAATCTTTCCACATCTTACGGCATTTGCTCATACACACGGGCCGAAACTCTTCAGGGCATACTTTCAAATTTTGCTATAAAGAAAATAATCAAACATATTAGTATTCTTTATACATAGAAAATAAAGTAAAATGATTTTCTTACCTGAACCTCCCTCCATAGACAATCTAATGTGTCCTGAGGGATAGAATCCCAGTCACACGTGGTCAATGGAAATCGATGTGGGTCACGTATGATATGACCCAGCTGACGAATAAATGCCGGGGCATTCGGTCCCACAGGATTAAAAACCTCATCAAATGAAACATTTATCGTCGTGTCAGAATTCCATGATAATATGCCACGACCAGGGCCTCTCCTGCGAGAGGAAGAAGCAGCCGAGTCTGATCCTGTTGAAAAAAATTTTATATATAAATTGAAAAATGTTATATATATATATATGTATGTAAATTACATAAAAAATATAGACAATGACATTCAAACATACCTCAACCCTGAGACGTAGATGCCTCAGATAGATGATGTGGATCTTCTGCCTCTTCCCCTGACATGTCTGCAGTCATAGAAAACATCAGTAATGAGTCCAAAGTGTTTAAAATATAAATTGGATTGTTCTTAAAAAATCAAACTTGTACAACTGTTAATCAAACAAAAAATGGATTGAATAATTATTTGTGAATGAATTTTAAAAATTCAGAAAGTTAATAAAACAGATATACAAATTATGTACAAAACCAGTCAATGCATAGACAAATTTCAGATAGAACTAATAAAAATTCAAGAAGCACATGAATCAGATGAATAATACCTCAAAGGGATGATACACCGACCATAACATCAATAAATCAAGAGTAAAAACAACCTAAATATTTATGATTGAATTAAAACTTACAAAAGTGAGGATTAAAACTTATAAAGATTTATAAAATGATTAGATAATTTATGATATCCTAGGACATTCTACTGAATAGCGGGAAAACAATTATACCTTTCATTAAGCATGCAAATCGACCGTTTCTCCTTCAACAGCCGCTCTGACCCAATAAATATCTTCTTCACGTTGAGCTACAGTATGTTGATCAAGTTGTTGGTAAACAAACGGAACAGTCTCGGGTTCATCTTCTTCAAATAAAAACACTCCTCACCGAGACATTTTGACAACAACTTGCCAACTTGGATCCGAAGGCAAAGTAACGAAGAATACTTGTTCCGCTTGTGATGTCAAAATGAAAGGTTCATTCTCAACTCGTTCATTATTTCTGTATAACATATAGTTAAAATTCACCAATGAAAAATGATATTGATCGACTTTACATCCACGCACTGGATCAACCCAATTACACTTTAACAATATGTACTTCAAATCGTGTGTGTATACAACTTCAATGATGTCTATCAATTGACCATAGTAATAACCAGAATCGACAAATGGACAACCGATGCCACTGTTTTGTGTTTCTCGTTTTTCGTCAACATCTTTAATGCGAAATCGAAAACCATTAGCATCAATATCTTTATAACGGCGAGCCGTTATAGATGGACCCTCAGCCAGTTGGATAAATACTTCAGGTAGCGTTGGGTCCCCTAACTCCCTCAGCTTACGAACCTACATAATTTATAAAAATCAATACTGATATATACAGAAAGAATTAGTATAATACATTACTCATAATGAAAAACAATTTATACATACATAATCCTTGAACCAATCATGAAATGACGCATAATGAGATTGTTGAATTTGCAACTCATTCGCACGATGCATCGCTTCTTTTATCTCATTAATGTGTTTCTTGCAAATGATAACGCGATGTTTAAAAGATCATCTTATGCAAACAAAACATGTAAAAGTTATACAAGCACATTGATAAGATACTTACTGCATTAATGGTGCAACTGATGGAGTATTGAACAAGATATATCGATGTGCTTGTATCCACTCGATGTTGTCCATATCAAATGTGGTTCCTTCTCCAACTGGACCATCATGAATCCGAGAGGGTTTATCTAATTTTGTTTCAACATCCGTAAGATATTCTGCACAAAAGGTAGTACACTCATCCATCAAATAACCATTGGCTATTGATGCCTCTGGACGAGCTCTGTTGCGTACAAATCTTTTCAATGTACTCAAATACCGTTCAATAGGATACATCCACCTGAATTGCACTGGACCAGAAGCCATTACTTCATCAGTTAGGTGCACTGTCAAGTGGACCATAACATCGAAAAAAGAGGGGGGGGGGAAGTTTCTCAAAGTGACAAAGCGTAAGTACAATTCGGTCCTGCAAACTTTTTAAATCACTCATTCGTTGATTTCTTAAAAAAAGATGTCTAAAAAAATTACTCATCTCAATCAAGGGCTGAACAACATTGGGGGATAAACAATCACAAATTGCGATTGGAATCAACTACTGAAGTAATATGTGATTGTCATGACTTTTCAACCCTTGCAATGTCTTGCTCGTCAGATTCACACACTTTGAAATATTAG
This sequence comes from Viscum album, assembly GCA_963277665.1. Classification (NCBI taxonomy): domain Eukaryota; kingdom Viridiplantae; phylum Streptophyta; class Magnoliopsida; order Santalales; family Viscaceae; genus Viscum; species Viscum album. Next base: position 1,571,160,974 of record OY728131.1, on the reverse strand, counting down.
AAGAATAACCATCAGGCACCTTGACCATCTTCAAAATGGAAAGAAATGTTTCTTTCTCCTCTGTAGTCATCGTATACTGTGCAGCAGGCATATATGCCTTGTTTCCCTCAGCTAACTGTAAATGCAACTGTTTCCTTAAACCCATTTCTTCCAAATCACAGTGTGCATTAACATGGTCCTTTTATTTTCCACTGACACCTAAAATGGTCCACAATATGTTATCACAAACATTTTTTTCAATGTGCATGACATCCAAATCATGCCTCAACATGTTAGTTTTCCAATACGGAAGACTATACAAAATACTTTTCTTTTTCCAATTGTGACTGCGCTGCCTACCCGCAGCACGAATATTACGTACTGGAGGAGCCACCAAATCCTGAATTTCATATACCATGAAAATGTTTTCTTCCTCAATATGCGATAACATTTCGACTCCTGTCATGATCTTTGGTGCTGGGCTGAACTCTCTAGAACCATCAAATGCCACTCTGTCCTTTCTGAATCTGTGCTGAGGAGGGAGAAAATGCCTGTGACCCATGTATGCCCATTTTTTGGAATGTTTAAGCCATACAGATTTTTTACTTTTATTGCAACAAGGGAAAGAAAATTCCCCTTTCGTACTCCAGCCTGATAAATTTGCATAAGCTGGGAAGTCATTGATTGTCCACAATAAAGCAGCATGCAGTTTGAACATTTCATTCGTTTCGCAGTCATAAGTCATCACACCATCGCCCCAAAATTCATTCAACTCATCAATCAATGGCTGAAGGTAAACATAAATCTTATCCCCCAGACTTTTAGGTCCATCAATAAGAGTGGAAAGTAATATAAATTGTTGCTTCATACAAAGCCACGGAGGAAGATTATATGGAACCAACACCACGGGCCATGTGCTATGAGTTGCACCAACGATAGACTTGAATGGATTGAAACCATCTACTGCCAATCCCAATCGGACATTACGAACATCTTTAGAAAAGTCGGGATGTCTCTTATCAAATTCCTTCCATGCATGAGAGTCTGCCGGGTGGGTTAACATATCACTTTCATGAACTCTTTCTGCATTCCATCTCATTAAATTTGAAACTTTAGATGACATAAAAAATCTTTTCAACCTGGGTTTAAGGGGAAAATAACGCATTTTCTTTATGGCAATCAGTTTCCCCTATATCGCAATCTGACTTTGATGAGTATTATTTCCCCTGTTCTCTTTCCATCTGGAAGCACCACAAACCGTACAAATATCCAAATGGGCAGTTTCTTTTCTAAACAACATACAGTTGTTTGCACATGCATCTATGGTCTCATATGTAAAACCTAAGTTCTCTGTCAACTTACGAGCATAGTAATACGACTCAGGAATCTTAGCGTTGACAGGAAGAACTTTTTTCAATAAAACCAAAAGCATGTCGAATGATGTGTCTGACCAATTATTCAAAGTCTTCAAATGCAACAACTCCACGATAAACGACAGTTTATTGTAACAAGTACATCCAGGATATAATTCTGTTTTCGCATCATCAAGTGCTTCATAAAACCTCCTCGAATCACGATCTACACCAGAGCGAAGATTTATCTCACCGGTCTCAAGATTCTGGATGTCAATGCCTTCAGGATCAAACCCACGTACCATTTCAGTAAGCATTTCATGCATTGGATCAGTCATTCTTGCATCAACATCCATCTGAGATGCATCTGTATTTTGACAACGAACATATTCTTCTCCATGACGAGTCCAAATCTTATAATTTTTCAGAAATACATTAAAGAAAAGGTACTCCCTCACAGTATCTCGTGTGAATTGATATCTGTTAGCACATTTTCTACATGGACAAATAATATAGTCACTTCCAAATCCTCTCGTGAAGTTAATAAACTGCATAATGCCATTGAAATACTCTCTAGACGTTCGATTTGGAAGATCAATCCAACTCTTATCCATAATAAGATCCCTATAACAAACATTTACATAAGACTTATTACATTTTCATTTTTGATATCAAATATATTTAAAATAAATACTAACTAATTGTTTGTGAACCATTTATAAAATAATAATGTAAGTGAAAGCCCATGTCATACCTGATTGCGCTACAAACCTGGAAGGGAGGGGAGCCTACGGCGGTGCTTTGAGGGAGAGGAGCGGTGGGGAGCCGGAGCCGGAGCTGGTGCGGCGAGGGAAGGGACAGTGAAGGAGGGGACATGTGGCGGTGGTGCGGCGAGGGAGGGGACGAAGACGAATGGGACGGGGGTTGGCGGGGTGCGGGGGGGGGGGGGGGGTGTTCGAGGTTCTGGGGGGAGGGACGAGGGGGCGGAGGGCCGAGGGCGGAAGTCGGAGGCCGGAGGGGCTGGAGGCCGAAGGCAGGAGGGCTGCCGGAGGGCTCCCGAGGGCTTCCGGGCTGCCGGAGGCGGGTGGCGGGAGGCCGGAGGGCGGAGGGCGGCCGGAGCCGGAGGGCGGAGGGTGGCCGGGGAGGGCGGGGCTGGCGGAGGACTTCCGGAGGGCTGCCGGGCTACTGGAGGCGGGTGGCTGGAGTCTCGAGGGCAGAGGGAGGTCGCAGGGCGGCCGCAGGGCGGAGGGCGGCCGGAGCCGGAGGGCGGAGGGCGGCCAGAGGAGGGCGGGCTGGTGGAGAGCGGTCGGAGGGCAGCCGGAGGGCGGAGGGTGGCCGTCCGGAGGGCGGGCTGGCGGAGCCGGCGGAGGGAGGGCCGGCGGAGGGCGGGCCGGAGGAGGGCGGGCCGGCGGAGGGCGGGGCGCCGGGGAGGGCGCACGGCGGCAGGGAGGGCGCGCGGCGGAGGGGGGGGGGGGGAGGGGGGGAAGGGTTAGGGGGGGGGCACGATCGAGTGGATATGGGGGGGAAGCCCCTTATTTGTTTTAAGGAGGCTTAGCGACCGCCATTGGCGGTCGCTATAGGTAACAGGGCTCAAATGCCCTATTTTCTAGTAGTGTATGTAGTATCCTTAGATTAACTATTTACTATGAGTGTGTAGATCCAAATTATTCCTAACTAGATAAACCATCAACCAAGTTTATATTTAAAGAGGATATTTTTATAATTTTATAATAATGCAATGACTTTTAATTAAATAGGGTATTTTTTCTTTTTAAACATATATTGAATTTACAATTAGAAGTGATAGTATTTTGATATACAATGACATAAATAATGATATATTTTTTTCACATACATAATAAAAGTTAAATATATATGAATAGAATTATCAAATCAATTTTCTGGATTCAAAATCTATAATATTTTCCTTGATGATATAGAGAAATTATCACTATATTAAAATAAGTGATATATATATATATGGATCACAAATGATAAAAATAAATCATTTTACAAAAATCAATGAACATGGGACAAAGGTGATGACTAAATCCATTGAATGATTATAATTTCTCAATACACTACTAAACTTGAATGGTAAATAAGGCATTCAATTCATTCATTGTGAAATAAAATGGATTTGTAACTAAAATTTTGATTAGTAAAGATCCAATATTTAACATTTAAGAAAAAATGGACATAGGAATGCTTAGGTAAGCAGAATCATTTCCCCATTTGGAAATAATTAACAAATTATATTTAATAAAGATGGTCAAATGGTCTTAGAGTAATGATAACTACTCTAAAATACAATTAATTTTTGTGAATGGTGGGAATCTAAAAGACTTGGTTTATAAAGCTGGTGTACTGAGATTTGAAAAGAGTCTAAGTGTTCTATCAATACATAATCTAAATAAGGGATTATGATATGAATCCTATATATCCAATTTCTATATACACTTTGGTGTCACAGACATATATCAGGGTTTAAGATAAAATTTATTGTGAGATAACGTAATGTAAGGAATTTCTATCAATGTACCAAGATTCTTGGGTTTTATATAGGAAAAGGATGAGAGTCAACACCCTATGAGATTCTATAAGACTATAAAAGTTCATGATAACATTAAAATTATAGTATATGGGTCATGTATTTAGCTTTTCTTGAATTTTCATATAATTATAGCTTCAATTCAAGCATTTATATTGCACCATATGAATAGTTGTAAGGGAAAGTATGTCAAAAACCATATTTCTGGATGATGTTGCTGAAGGGATGTTTTTTCCCTGGAACATGTTGATGAGACCACTTAAGATGTAAGAACTATTCAAAGTCATATAAAAAAAGTTTAGTATTGGTAATAGATCTCTATTGATAACCGAAGGAAGGATCTATAATTTTATGTATGGGATCAAGTTTTATTTGTGGTATCTCTATGGAAGGGTGTTATAATGCTGGTTAAGAGAGAGAAACATAATCGTAGGATGATTGGAACTCTTGAAAATTTTGAATTAATTGGACTGGCGGATTACTGATTAGAAATACCACCAAGACAATCTAATGATCATGTGATTTTTTATATTTCATTAATGAGAATGTATAATACATCCCCAACACACGTACTCACCTCTGATGAAATAGAAATAGATCACGATTTATATTATTTTTAATAGAATCTCAATATTCCTTAAACTAGAGAACATGTGTTCTAATATAAAACGTTTAGGTTAGTAAAAGTACATTGGGTAAATCTGATGATAGAGGAAAAAATTTGAGAACCTAAGGGAGTTATGTTGAAGGAATAAAAATATTAAATTTAGAAGGTGAAGTTATAGAAATTTTAATGAAGAAAATTTTTAGGGGGGTGGGGGTGAATATAACACCTAATGTTTAATTATACTAATTAATCATTTTATTCTAAATAAAATGAAGCACAATTCATATAGCTTTATTGAAGAATGTGAACAAAACTTAAATTAAAAAAATTAATATTAATTTTATAAAATTAATTTCATTTATTATTTAAAAATGTTCATATTATCTATGGGTTAATTTTTTATATTTTTCAAAAATAGTTGATTTTTGAGTTAATAGTTAAAACATCTAAGGATATCACTTTTCTACAATGATCAAGACATTGTAATTACTTTAATGTTTAGGAAAACTTTTTTAAGAATAGACATACATTTATTAAATAATATAATTCATTTAAAAATATATTGTTTAACATGTAAATATATGTTAGAAATTATGAAAATCTTAGTAATTTTTTATTCAAATTAAAATTAATTTTGGTTCTTTTCTCTTAATCATGTAATCAAATATTTACTTACAGTTTTTATTTGAATTTAAATTTAAATAAGAAAAATTTTATTTATAATTATTAAAATAATTACATGGGAATCAAAAATATATATATTACTTTGTTATAAAATCATTTTTATTAAAATTTTTGTTTTTTAAGAAACTTCTTTGGTTTTGAAACCTTATATGAAAAGTAATTTCAACATTTTCTAGAAATTTAACCATTGAAAATATATTTCATATTTTTATCAATATTTAATTTTTTTTTCAAAAGGAAAATTTCATTTTTCTATATAATCAATATTAACAATGGAAAAAATTCATCACCACTATTATATGGCAAATATGTTTAAAAGGTTATAAATGGACAAGTCTTTAAGAAAGAAAAAATTATTCTTAGGTCTCTTTTTTTTCTTTTTTTAATCCTTCACCTTTATATATTATAAAATATAAATTTTTTTTGATCCACCAATGTTGTGTAATATATATATTATATAATAATTATTCATGAATTGGTTAGTGTATAACCCACTAAAATTAAAAATGTGTGCTTCATACCCTCACATTTAAACACTTATTAAACCATATATAGATATGAAAACCTACCGAGATGCCTTACCAAAATCCATATAAATTTACTAGAGGTTGTGTCTTTCCAAAATATCAACTCAAGAAAGACTAATGTGTAAGACAAAAGAGGATTCCCCAACAAGATGTAATTGTCTTAACACACTCCTTTAAATTCATTTCATCGTATTTCACCTAAAAATGTATTGTATAAATAAAAATGGAATTATAATAGTATAAAAAAATATAATTAACATTTATTATCATATGTAAATAATTATTATCCACCATTTCTACATCCCCTAGAAAATGAAAACATTGCTCTTGCATACATGTGGATGACCACCTCTATGAAATGATGTGCACCATTTTTTAACATTGCCTTATTTGTATTATTATAATTATGGATTTAATGAATATATATGATATATTTGATATAATATTTATTATTTAATGAAAAAATATTAGTTACCTTCTAACCCTCCCTTCTATGTGAAAATGATAACATCACTCGTGTGTAAATATGAACCACCGCCTTCAACAAGTGATGTGATTCATTTTTCATTTCCGCATCACATAGATGATATAAAGTATATATTTAATGAATTTATATGATATTAATGATATGAATATTATTCTATAAATATTTATCATTAAATACATTCTTTTTATTCTACTAATTAAGAAAATTAAAATGGAATTATGCATACCATAGGACAACGACCTCTAAGAAAAACAAATTCTTATTTTCTGCTATTATCATACCGGGATAGTCCTAAAATTTGATAAAATGAGTAAAAATGATATTTGAGATTTTATGAATTTGACTAAAAAACCATAAGTTCTATATGTAAGAAACAACTGTAAAATGAATGTAATTCAATTGATTATAATAGGACCATAAATTTTGAATATAGATGGAAATATTTTTTATAATAGTATTTAATAAAATTATATTGATAATTCAGGAAGATATAATGTGTCAGACCATGCAGGAGTCCAATGTATGTGTTCCTCATCTCAAAGACACTCTATTCTGACATATTTCATATTATCAAAAAAGTAATATTATGTAGTGTATATACCACCCATTTGGAATATTATATCACAAATTATTTTCTTATTCTTGGAATTTAAATTTCAAATTCACGTCTTATCTTATAATGGGAATAAATTCAAAAGATAATAATATCATAATGGGTTATTTTACAATCTCACTCTAATTTAGATTATTGAAGTTAAAATTTAGAATTGAAGAATCGTATGCTCTTTTTTCTTTAAAAAGGTTTAATTTTGTATCGTATTGTTTTTTATAGTGATTCAATATTTTTATATTCATTTCATATAAATTTTTTAAAATATACTAATATAATGTTTTCAAGAAAATTGGGTCTTAATTATATTCTTTTTGTAATAAAAATATAACTTACATATACATATTAAGAAAAAAATTATTTATGTTTTTATTTACTATTATATTATAGGAAAATGACTTTTTATACTATCATTATTTTTATTTCCATTATATTAAAAGTAATTTGTTAATTTTTTCTAAATAAGTCATTTTTTACTTTTGAAAATAGTGTTTATGGAATGTTATTTTCATTAAACTTGGAGTAAAATACTTTTCCAGACTCAATGACTATTACTCGATATTTGGATACCTCTACATGTTTCTATGGGGTTTTGAAGAAAACTATATTCCATTATCATATGAAATTTTGGAAATAAGTACTTTTAAAAAATTGAAAATAATTTTGGAAGTAATTTATAACTTTCTTTTTATAAAAAGTTACAGAGATTTTAAGAATGTTTATTTTTTATGTTTTGTTTCCATTTTCCACTATATATTTCAAGAAGAAATTATTTTACTTTAAGACATAATTTTTGATTAATTTATTTTCATGAAATATATTTTAATGATTTATGGATTAGATATTATATTATGATTATTCACATTCATCTGATCAATCTTTTTTTCAATCACAATTTTTCATTATAAATTATTTTAATGGTTCATGTTCATATATTTAATATCTTGGATTTATTTAGTATAATTTCATATATTTAAATATTTTCTTACACATATTTCACTACAATATATGGTGTTAGTTAAAAGAATATTATAAATAATATTATCTCAATGGATGTGGAAATATTGACATTGGAATTATTTTTACAAGATATATTATTATTTATTGACAAGGAAAATTTACTATATATTATATTATTGATTAAATATATGAGTTTTTCATTAGAAACATTTATCAGATGGGTGGGACCTAGTAAAAAATATCCCCTTAATATAGTTATAGGTCTCACGAAACAAATAGTTGGCCAAATTTGTTAGTTATTTGATATATACCTACCCATTTATTGAAATATCATGGCATAAGTCCTTCATTGTAAGGTTCCATAGAAAGTTTTGATATGATATATGGGGCAAACCTATCACTTGTAGTAATGTACCATTAATATATGTTAGAAGTCTTGTTCGGTGGGCCTACCTCCAACATAAGTTTATCAGGACACCTAAAATTTATGACAACCTGTAGCTACCGGGCAGTGCACCTTAGGTTTTGTAATGAAATAAAATGGATTTTTTATAAATATTCTAATAATAAACATTAAAAAAGTTATTTTAGGGAAAAATGATGGATCTTGGTTATGGAACATGAGCATATACCAGTGAATAGTGACATTGAGATTTGGGATGTTACCAATAAATATAAATTCCTAAAACATTTATATATAATCATTTTCCATGTAATAGATATGGTGAAATTTTTGGGAAAAAAATTACTTAATAATATAAAACTAATTTTGTTTCCTAATTAAGGTCAAATATTGAATTGATTATATGATTTTGGACCCTATCAAGGGTATCAATATATACCAGGAATTGATTATTAATGGACGCATAGGGAAAGGGTAATATATTATTTGTTATTAGAGATAAACACTACATGATTCAGGGGAAACATATAAACTCATGAGGAAATTTATGGGATTAATCTTTTCACTAGTTCTAGGTCATGTCATGGCCTAATGGACATCATGAAATTATGGGAAGGAGGTGATTTATTAGGTTAAGGCAGAATGAGGATCATTTAATATAAAATGGGCATCATGGAATGATGGATGACTTGGAAATCTAAAAATAGATATGTTTTGTATGTAATGTTTATATAAGTGCATACATATATATGTGTCGTCCCATACCTAAGAGACTCAATGTGTAATAGTATACTCTTATATATGGGACCCCTCATATGTAATAGTTCTATAAATAGTAAAAAAATAGTTACGATGGTTTTGTGGAGGGAAATGTAGTCGTGATTAGGGGATGTGTCATGTTGTCACCAAATGTATTTGGTTTTGAGATTTATAATAGTTTCAAACATTGTAAAAAAAATATTTAATAGTGGGAAGCAATTACACCCTGACTCAAGGGAAACACCTTGATTTGAACATGCATAGTATATTTCTGATTTGGTCTGGCTTCATGATAGGTGTATCATGTCATCATAAGGAATGGTCAATGTGTAACCGTCCTTGATAAGTTTTTTTTTCAAATTGGTAAATTTATTTAAAAAATATAAAAATAATAATTGTTTTTTATTTTGACTTGTAGTTTAATGATAAAAACATTGTCCATCCTTCCATTTCATATAATTTATCCATCCTAATTCTAAACCGCTTCCAATTGAATCATGTAGTTTTCCTCTCATTTTAGTACTAATATTTTATTATTAAACAATTTATACCTTCCTAGTGGAATATTTTTTGAAATTTCTTATTCATTGAACACATAAAAAGGGTTCTTGATGTTATAGAATTCCATCTTTCACATTATTGGATTCTAACCATTAGTTAACTGTTTTTTTTCTATCTATGGAATGTTATTCCAATTCCTCTATTCATTTGAAAATCCATATGTTCTCAACTCAATAAAATAATGTTTTATTGTTTTTAATAAATTTGGTACCATGTTTTACAACTAATATAAATGTTATATTTATTTTGGATTCTTACATTTGTTATGAGTAAGGAAAGTGGATTAAAAAGCATGTTTTATTTATTGAAATTCATTTTTTATCATTATGTGTTTAATTAAATTCCTATTTTATAGAAATGGGTTTTTAATAAAAATGATATCCTTAAAAAAATATTAGGACTAAGGGGAATGATATTTTATTGGGTAAGGATTATAGTATATTTACCTTCTTAGGAATGATTCCCATCTACGTATTTTATACTCCACAGTCATTATACCACACTGACTACTTGTGGTTCCACTAGTTTTCCATCCCTCTATTCCAATAGGCCTTTTCCAAGATTGAGATGTTATATAGAGATAGGTTAAGGGATTCTGGTAGGAATCAACTCTATTGAAACTTAGAAAATTTCCTGATTCCTATATATAAATTCATTTTTACTCAGATATTTACATTTTTTTATTGAATGGATTAAATATTATTTTATTTTATTTAAATTTTATAGTGTATTATCATATGTTTATTTTTTTAAAAACCTAATTATGTTATATAGAAAAATTTTCTATTTAAACACTTGGTGAGATCCTATAATGCATGTTGATCATAACATGCATACACCCAATGTGTCTATTTAGACTTGTTTAACCCAAAACATGTAAAGTCAAGGCACCTCATTGTGAAGGTGAGTTTCAATGTTAGTTTTGTTTTATTTTAGTGGTGTATAAATAGTGGGTAAAAGTCCTTATGTCACACAATTATGTGTAGAAGTTATTTTTTAGTTATGTTTTCATTAGTGATTATTATATCCTCACTCTATGAATCACTTTCCTATTATTCCATTACATCCCTCATTTTACATTGTTTTTTTATTCATTTTTGTTTACTATTGGTTAATTTTTATATTAACTATTTTGTGTGTTTTATTATATATTTATTTAATTATTATTGTTTTATTTATTTTAGTGCATGCCTATCCAAAATATGGTGTCACCATATCAGGTACTCATTTAGGACCCTTTGTTGACGGATTAATTCAGTGGGGAAAATTATTCCCAATGTTATTTATATCTTTCCAAGAAAATAGTTATTAGACCATGGGGATAAAAAATTCTATTTGAACATTTTAATTGGTAATCTTGGGTTCCTGGGATAGGAGAATATTTTATTAGTTAATGAAAATATAGTTTCAAATCTAGATATTCATTTGTGTTATTTAGGGTAGTTAAGGGAAACTGTTGGTTGGATACTTGGTACATGATAGGTAGGTTCTAAATGAGTTTATAGATAAAACTAATCATAATGTGAAATAATTCACTATTGGTTGATTAGAAAAAAGTATTCTAAACTGTTTTAATTTGAATTCCTATTTTTTTATTTCACCCTTTAATGATTTTTATGGACACTATTATCGATTAATAAATGTTTTTCATTTCAATTGATGCCACTCATCATTTTTAATCATCCTTAATTCCACCAAATAAAATCTATAATGTCTAATTGCACCCGACTAACCCATGTAAATGTTCTAGATGGTGGAATGGAAAATTTACCTGAATTAATCTTCTTATTGATTTTAATTTTATTAGTATGGTAGTGATAAATGTTCAAAACATCAAATAATGAGTGGACCATGGAAAATATCAAGATAGTGTGCTAAGTTTGGTTATGAGTTAGGATAAGTAATAGGCTTATAAATTTTATCTATATTATGACCCATCCATTTAAGGAAGGAAAAATCCTAAAGAGAATTATGATTGGATAAAAAATAATGAAATGGGTTTTTAATTCCATGAGACTTTAGTGCCCATAAAATCCAAGTTTCTCTCATTTATTCTAGAAGGAAGTATCTAGATGTGGTGATAATATGTTTCACATGATATTTTCAATAAGAACCTGGAGTAGAAATATGACAACCAATAACTTTAATACAACTTTATTCATGATTAATTATATAAATATACACATAATACAATCCTAGAAGATCGTGAGGCCTAATGTATTCCAGAAATTAGGTATATAAAATTTTATCATGAAAAATTGGCAAAACAATGATATTTAAAAACTCTATAACATGCCCTCATATTTCATAAATGTTCTAATACATGATGGGACAACCTGATGACATATATAAGAAATGGGTGAGCAATAAATCCTAGTAAGGGAATAATAATATCATAAAATGATAAATGTAATTAATATTAGCCAATAACAATATCAAGGTAATATAAAAGGGGTTATAATCATAAACATGGTTATAAATAAATGATATAAGATGATATCATCAAGGAAACAAAGGAATGTTGATACAACATAAAACATGACATCATAAACATAAGTCAAGGAGAACAATCGATGCATCATAACATAGTTTTATTAGCATAACCTCCCATGACATATATATGATATCTGATGAGATAAAAACATTACCCAATATACTAGATGGATATATACTTATAGTAACACCTACCAAATTTATATCATAACAACTCATTTGTGTGCCACATATATCATATAGTATAAGAAAATCATTCATCACTTATAAACCCATGATTAAGGAGTGTGGGTTATATCCATGGATTTCTACAATCATCAAAGGATAGTTACATCAATGTGAATACCTTTTTTTATAAATGTTAATGGTTATTAACAACCTAATGTTTTTGAAAATAATATCATAAGAAAATTATTATAGCATAACTATTTTACCCATTGATTCATGGGCATGATTAATAACAGTGAAATGTGGTCTCTAATTACTTCTAAATCATTAGTATTGTACAAAGGATTTGTAAAAACACATGATAATATTATCAGTTGGAAATCAAAAAAGACGTAATACAATTAATGTTCTTGAATAATGTGGTGGATGATAAAATCACTTTACATGATATGGTGCTTCTAAAATATTGATAGAAGATTCTTATGATATTGGAAATAAAATTGGATGAATTTATAGAGGTATAGAGAGTGAAATAATTCTCATTGTTATTTGAGTGAAGATGAGTGGAAGGACGGGTGGGAATTTATATTAAAAGAGATTGAAATTCATTATTAATTTCTAAACATAGGTTTTGGAAACTATATAAAAAAATTAAAAAACAAAAAACATACTATGGTTTTTGAACATGGTATATTAAAACTACTAGTGGATTCTAATATTCTATAATTATATGAACCGAACACTATAAAAATAACCCTATTGATGCATAAGTGAGTTTTGTTTATAAATTAGCGATTTTAAATCATTAGAATATGATATTGGTCCTAGTGGATTCATTAACGGTATATAAAACTAATCAAATACATTCAAAAATACATTTTTAAGAGGGAATATGTTTTTGGTCATGGATTCCATTTATTATATTTCTTTACTCACTTTTTTGGATATTATGATGTCATAATACATATAGTATATTTATAGTGTATTTTATTTTTACCAAAGAATTCATCTGTCTCAAAAAATTATAAAAAAGTCACTATTGGTAAATTTTGATGTTATAATATCTAAAATAATATTTATTTTTTCAATATAAATAACTAAATATTATAATTTAAACTTTTAAATATGAACACTCATTTATTGAAAAATACTATTTTCTATGAAAATAACAGTTCTCTTACCCTTATAATGATCATGTTAGACTTTAATGAATTATATTATAGTTTGTATATAAATATAATTTAATAATAATATTTTATTAAAGAAATTTTTATTTCAAAATAAATGAATTGATCAGAGATTGTGTTTTAATTTAATCCGTAATATTTCCATAAATACAATTTTGGTTTCTTTATATCAACAAAAAATTTTCATCAACTAATATTACAATTTAATAATGAAAAGGGGTAACTATAATAAATAGTATATTAAAAAAAATATAAAAATTCATATAACTATTTCATAAGATAAGGTGTTTGATGGTGGGGATTTCTTAGGGTGGTTTAGAGAACATAGTTTGGGTCATGAACTTGATAAAATTTAACTTCACCCATAAGAGGTTTCAATCATGCTATAATTGTTGATTTTAAACTTGGGGTTAATGGTGGAAAATCATAGTGATTTTATATCCCTCATATGATCTTAAAAATTAACTCTATATTGTATGACCCCACTGGTCGAATTAGTCAACTATTTTGATATTTTTAATTGGAAATTTTCCATTAACTATAACATATAATTTTCACAAAAATATATATATTATCAAATGTTATGATGCCTAGTGGTATTTTAATTATGAAAATATATAACCATTTATAATAACCATAGTAGTGTATATGTTCTTTATAATTACATTAATTAATACTAATTTTATTCAACTAAACATTTAATTTCATTTATAAACGTTTGGGTGGTTTTATTCTCCCCCCATTCAGATATTTCATGCTAGAAATTTCATTTCATAGACTAGAATAGATGAGGATACATCTATTTCATCACCTCTTTTGGTACCCTTGTCGCCTCCCCAAGCATGTGGTTCCACTAGAACACTTTGATCCAATGAAATTTATTTTTTTGTATAATTTTCTCTTTACGATCTATTATCCTAAATGGATTATAATCATATGGAAGATAATTATATGAATGGAAGAACCTTAATATTCTGTATATGTTAGGGGTATATTATATACTTCTTTAAGTGTGATACAAAGAACACATCATGTACTTGAGATAGTTTAGGTGTGAGGTCTAGTTGATAAGCCAAAAATCTGATGGGATCAAGGATCTTAAAGGAGTTTATATATCTAGGACTATGCTTTCCCTTATTCCCAATCATCATGACATTAATCACTGACATTATATGAAGGAAATGCTTTTTTCTAACTTTAATCTCTATGTTTTGTTGATGATTGTCTATACATATTTTATACTGACTCTGTATATTTCATATGACATTTAATTGTTTAAAAATTTCCTATTATCTCTTGGATAAAATAAATTCCCATAATATTTCCCTCTCAAACACCATCTAATATGTTAGATACCATCACCTAATACCCTAAATAACCTCATAATAGTCCATTTGAATTATAGAATGTAAATTTTTGTTATACAAGTACTCAACTAAGTGAAAATACTTATAAAAACATCCTTGGAAATCCATTTAACATGATCATATTATATCTACTAGAATATGAATAGTAATTTTAGACTTACCATCTATATGAGGGAGAAATAAAGTACTGAAAATCATTTCTATATCCAATTAAATCTAAAGGATTCTCCAGAACCTTAAGGTAATATTTGGATCATGATTAGACACAATAGAGAGTGGAACACCATGTAATATTACTACATCCCTTATATATATCATGGTGAGTTGGTCAATATAGAAATATTCCTTGATATAAATAAAATGTACTGAATTTTTAAGGTGATAAACTACCATCCAGATGGAGTTATTTACTTTAGATATCCTTGGGAGTCTAAAAGAGAAATCTATGGTTATTTTTTCCATTTGAACCCTATTATGGGAATTAGTTGAATCATTCACCTTGAATTATGTCATTTAGCATTGAAATGTTGTAATATAAATAATCTAGATATAAATTCTGCAATATCACTCTTTCTGTTATCCCATTAAAAGTTTCTCATTAGATACATATAACAACTATTACTTCCAAAGATGAATAGAGAAGGAAGAGTTATACGCCTCATCTAAAATTTCCTTCTTTAGCTCTGTATTTTATGGAAGCATTTTCATGATCCAAACATTAGAAAACCATCATATACAATGTTGAACATTAGAATATTCAATAAATTTCATTTTAGTACCTCATTTTCTTTTTGGCCACCTTGATCCCCTAAAAATGAATGGTTGAGTAGTTATTTGAAGAAATTATGATAATGATCCATTTATTATTTACATTTATATCATATACATGTACATAATGATTAGATAACTTATAATACTAATCATGGATAGGGTTCAAGGTTCCTTTTTAATCATTGAATCTACGACATTGTTCACCTTCCTTAGATTTTAATAGATTAAAAATCATAATACCTGATCAGCTCTAACCAAAATTTTAGGTGAATAATGAGATAATTTTGTGTGAATATATACTTGAGGATTTTATAATCTGTATATACTTCCCACTTATCACCATATATATAATTTAACCAAATGTTCAATAAGAATATAAATGCAGTCATTTTTAGATCATGAATTGTGAAGTTCTACTAATGTATTTTTAATTGGTGTAAGGAATAGTATATCAATTTTTCATATTGATTAAATAAACAACCAAATCCTTTTTTGATCCATAACTATGGATTGAAAATCCTTCACCTCTAGTGTGTAACTTTCGTATAGGTTTTATGACTACACTCTTTGATAACTCTTCAAAGATATCCTCACATTAACAAGTCTAGAAAAACTTTAATCCCTTCTAATTTATCTTGTTTAGTGAGATTTATAATAATGAGATGTTTCTCAAAATTAAAAATAGTTCCAATATAATACAATAAAAATAAAAATTTCTATCACTGATGTTGGAACAGGGAATCCTTAAATTTCCTATTTTTTGGATCTATAGATATACATTTACTAGTGATATCATTCCCCATTAATGTTACATGATCCATCAGAACATTCATTTACTATACATAGCATATAAATTTTCCTTTCACAATTTCATTTGATCAAATTTTAAATGGTACTCATGTTACTTCATTATTTTGGTTTAGATATGAATATCATCTATAAAGACTACCAAATTTTTATCCAGGAAAACCCAAAAGACTCTATTCATTACGTCAATGAAGGTAGCTATAGGATTATTTATTAAAATTGAAATCACTATAAAATAATAGATAATTGATGTTTTATCAAATGCAATATTAGAGATATCATCATTCTTCACAATTACATTAAAATTTCCCAAGATAATGTCTACCATAGATAAGTACTATAATCTCCATTGTTGATAGAAGAAGTCATCAATATGGTGAAATGATTACTTTTTCTTCATCATGATATTCATGATCTTATCATATTCAATTAAGAGGTGCATTGACACATCATTCTTATTTATGAAGAGGACCGATGAACCTCATGATTAAGAACTAGGGCATATAAATCCTTTAACCAGATACTCCTTTAGTTTCTTTTCAGCTCTTCATGTTTAATATTTTTCATTCTATATAGAGTATTGGATGTGTGAAATGATCTAGGTATAATATTGATCTAGAAATCAACCTCATAACTTTGAGGAAGAACCTATAGTTCATCTTAAAACACATCATTATATTCTCTTCTGATTTATGTGTCTTAAAGGATGACCATTTCATTTGTGTTAATCATTTGAGAAAAAACACTTTCTCATATAGATATAATATAAATGTGGAGATGATTATGCCAATGTAGATTTACCCTCCTCATTTCACTAGTATAGAATCCTCATAAATTCATAATATAGAGGTCGATTTCATTCTATAGGTAATTTAAATTTTATCTATATACATAAATCCAATACATATATAGATTTCCCATGAATCCTGCTAATGGAAATGTTATAAGGTTCAATAGGATATTTACCCCAAAAAACTTTATATTGGAGGAGCTATATTTTTCTGACAAAACAATTGACCCATTTTCAATCATAAATGATAACTAAACTTATATGTTTGTTGGTGGTGTTTCAATAGTTATTCTAAATAATATTGGTATGAAATAGTTCAAATAACCATATCACATATGATATTAGATGTTTATAAATGGAAAACAATTCCTCCTTCCATTATTTGATTCTACTTATAAAAAATTCATTCATAAATATAGACTTAGGGATGATTGTTTTCAAAATACTGATCATATTAAAGGGAAACTATGAAAATTTATGGGATAAATTATAAATTAAATATATTCTAAATCCTATGAATTTATATGTTTCAAAAATAGTTATCCATGATATAAGTATTAATAAAAAAATTTGTTTCTATTTTTTCTTCCCATCATTATGGTTTATAAGGAGCTTTTGAATTTAACAAAACACAAAACATTAAAGTATAAAACTAGGTGTCAATAATTGTGTCTTTTTCTTACTTTATGTTATGATTTAGTTAATAATCAATGTTCCCTATTCATGGTTTTTACACCTTTTTAAAAATGTTCCAAATCCACATGCTATATCCAAACACAGATTTTATTAATTGGAAATTACTTAATCTATGTATTATAAAACTTTATGGATGTTTTATTATGGTTTTTTTACCCATAAGTCTATAAATATGGGTTTATAAACCTAATTCTAAAAAATAAATAAAATTCCCCCTCATATCAACTATGAAAACCCATGTATTTTATACTCTATAATTCAAGATTTCTTTCATAAATATACACATAATCTTAACCTAGAATATCTTGAGTCTTTATTTCATTAGGAAATTAGGAACATAAAAAATTTACATGGTACATGGGAAAAATATAAATATTAAAAAACTCCATGATATTTTTTTACATTTTATTTATATTCTAATAATGCATAGGATAAACATTCATGTTGGTAAAAATATGATAAAATAACATAAAAAACAAACCATATCACGGTTTATATGAATGTTTTATTCCAAATAAGAGTCATATAAAATATTTTATAATTCCAAAAACTAATATAATAAAAATAATATGCATGGTGATGTGGAATAGATTTTTGAATGTAAATAATTGATTTTAAAATATTAAATTATAATATAGGTATTATAGGATTCATTATGTGTTTTTAAAAATATTTAAATCATATAAATAAACATTATTTTAAAGGGAATATGTCTTCTTGTTTCTAGATATCCTTTATAAAATTTCTCAGATCATTTTTTTCTATTTGGATGTCATAATGCATAACTTATATTTTTAAAATATTTATTTTTTAACCAAAAATTCGACTGTCTCAAAAAATTATGAAAAAATCACAATTTGATATTTTCAAAATCTTAATTTCAAAATTAATATTTTATTTATACAAATAATTATTTAGATATAAAAATATTTGATTTTAAATCGAACTATAATTTATTGAAAAATACTTGTTATTATAACAATAATAGTTTTCAGACCCGTATAAAGATAATATTGGAATTGATTAAATTTTAATTTAATTTTTATAAAATAATTAGAAATAATATGATATGGAATTACCATTTATTTTAAAATTAATAAATTTATTAAAAATATTTTTTTAATTAAAACCATATATTTTAGACGAATACAATTTTTGGTTTTTGCACATCAACATATGATTTTCATCAAACTCAAATAAAATTGTGATAAAGAAAATATATAAACATAATAATTAGTTTATTAGAAACAAATAGATAAATTCAAACTACTAGATTCTAGATAGATAACCTATTATTAACCCAGTGTATTCTATAAGGGTATGGTGTGTGATAACGGTGTTTTCTTGGGGGGGGGGGTGAATGATCATGATATGGGTAATGATATTGATATGATTTAAATTATCTCATAAATGGTTTCCATAATTATTCCATTGTTGAATTTTAACTTGGTATTAGTTAAGGGAAAATCTCAATGTTTACATATCCATTTGAAGCTATAATTGTAGCATCTCAAAAATTATAAGTTTATTTTTTTCCTTTAATAAATATTGTATTGATTAATTTACAATCAAAATAAACTTTGATTAATTGTTCAAGTTGAATATTTAAAAAATATATAATATTAAATTAAATTACAACTTCAGTTATTCTTTTAGAAAATGTATAGTTTTCATATCTTATGTTATAATTTTTTTTAAAATTATTATATTTAATAAATAAGATTTGATATGAAATTAATATTTAAAATTATAAATACTACGTTTATAGATGTGGTTTTATTTATAACAATATTTTGATAGTTTTGATAATTTTTTTTATAATAAATAAAATTCTATTTGAGAGGTTTATAAAATGATTATAAATAATTGTTTTGAAAATAATATAAATATGTTTTCATATAATAAAGTGTTTCTAAAAACTAAAGTTATTTTCAATGTTGGTTAATATTTTTTTAAATTTTTTTAATGATGAAATAATATTTTATTTTTATAAATTATAACAATTTTAATATAAAACTTAAAAATGATTTATATCTTATAAATACTTAAATTTATATAAATTAATTATAAAATAAAAATTATGTTAATTTAAAACAAAAAAATAATATTATAAATTATGTTTTCAGAAAAGGTAAAATAATATTTTATCAAATATTTGAAATAAAACTTTTTATAAATAAATATATATTTTTTAAATAGAAAAAAAAATATTTTTAATTGTGAATATAATTTTTATAATAATTATGTGAATTATTATTTAAAATATGGATTAATTTTTGTTTTATAATTTTTAATAAATAGAATTACAATTAATTTTTTTATTCAAATATAAATGATAATAGTAATAAAAATAATAAATGTTAAAAAAAGACAAAGTGAAAAAAGAAACAGTGAATCAAAAAGAAGAGAAAATTTGGATTGACGTTAAGGGGGGCATCAAATAAAGTAGGGTGAGGAAAAATGGTATAAAGGAGTCAAGAGAAGCTGGAGAACTAGCTTCATTTTCAGTTGAGAGTGATAGGGGTTGAGCACCAAGGGGTTTCAACAGAGGGAGATCGACAACCGATGATGAGTCCAAGAGAACTTTGACCACCGATGAGAGATTTTGTAGGCTAAGAATTATCAAATAAAGATCCAAATGTGGTTATCATTCAACTATGTTAATGTTTTGGTCCATTCTTCAACTCCTGAATATTGATTGCAGGTCTATGTGGGGTATGTGTATTTGTTTTTTCTAGGTATAAAATATTACTTTAATTATTTTCTTCACCGTTATATTGTCATTTTTAACTATTTATTGACATTATATACCTCAATTATTGTTAGACATATTTTTACTTGGTTTTTTGGGGTTCAATTGTTGTATTCTAGTTTTCTTCTAAATTGTGAATAGAAGTTAATTGGTTCTGATCCAAAGATTTAAATTATGCCAGTATATAATATATATTAATATATATATATGATTGATTTGTTGAATGTTTTTATCCATGTTTGATCTTATTTTATTTGAAAATGATTTCTTGTATATGTCATTGTTTTTATATTCTTGAAAATATACTTTGGCCTCTATTCCACAAATATATATATATATATATATATAATACAATAAAAATTGAAACTCTGTTTCCATTATGGTTTACAAAAAAAAAACCCTTATCCCATTCATCATATGTCAAGAATAAATACTTTAGTTATTTATTCTTATAACAATGAAGTAAACACACACACACACACACACATATATAATATTTAATTTCAAAACAAGAAGAATTGAAAAATTGAAAACCCTAAAAATTCCTATCCTTCTCAAAAATAGTTGATGTGAATAAATTTTACACAATAATACTTATATAGAAATGATCACCAGAAGGACCCAACAGACACACCTACTTCTCTCTCAATTGTTTTGTAGTTTATCTTCCATTTAATATATTTATACTTTGATAGTAGTCTTTGGTTGAATTTATGTTATGATATTGTTTTTATTTTTATTCTATAAATTTATATTTTAATATGAATTCATTTTTTTAAAAGGGGAATTATCTTTTTTTAAATAAAAACTATTATATATATATGTATTTAAAATTTTTGTTTCTATTATTCAAAAATGTATATTTATTTTCAGAAATTTCATGTTTATATTCATAGGATTTAAATTCATGATTTGCGTTTGTGTATTATATTATTTTTATCATCTTCCAAATTTATTATTTTCATCATATATATATATATATGTATTATTGGTAAGTATTTTTTCTAATTAATGAGGGGTTTAAATGAGGGAGTTATCATCTTTTAAAACATATATTTTATGAAAAATATTATATAATTTTTGGTTATGATTTTATGTTATGTCTTCATGTTCTTATTTTTTATGAGACCAAGAGATTATCCTCAATATTATAGGAAAATTTAAATCATGATTTGAATGCTCAAAAAATTTAGGTTCTTAGTCATTCTATTTTGGAAAATTAATCAAGTATATAATGTTTATGATAATTTTATATTTTCATGTGTAATATATTTTTTCTTTTGGTTATTTTTATATTTCTATAATGAATTATTTTATGTGAATAGTAATTTTAAAATTTATATTATTTCATTAGAAGCACTTATATATTCACAAACTAAATTTATGTATAAAAATTAATTAAAAAAATGGGTATCCAATACTTTTGTTTATTGATGATTTTTTAAATGCTTACGTTCAAAATTTTATGGCCATTTCACAAAATTTATTTTATGACTTTATGAATGGAATTAATATATGGATGTTAATTAATATTCTATGAATTTATGTAGTTTCTAAGGCTCATGAAAATTTGTTGTACCAAATCTAGAAATTTCCATGAGTGAAAGTAATTTTAAATAAATATATAAATGGATGAAAATATGTTACCGTGTAGTTAAAAGAAAAAACAACAGTTATATATATATATATATATAAGTAAAGATTAAAATATTTTTATAAAATTAGGAATTTTTAACTTTGTAATAATAATAGGAAGTAGGGAGTAATCATGTCCCTCAAGAAAGTGAGTGGGTCCAGATAGCCTTCAATGTTTCAATTGGACTCATGGTTTTTCTTTCAAAAGCATGCATTGTGCATTTTTTGAAAAATTATTGGATTATTTTACACAATATAGGTAAGTTTTTTCAAATTACTATATTATTTTCATAATTATTTGTATTTTTAATGGTTTTAATCCCCTTATTGGGAAAATCAATTCTGACCCTATGTTTTAAATTTTTTTCTATAGGGTTTTCATAATTTTTTGAATGCATTCTCTTTTCTCATAGAGTTAGTATACATGAAGAAATTTAGTTATTTTATTTTATTTTCATACAACTCTGATAAATTGTATGGTTTGTATGCTCCTCAAAAATCTATACTAGAAACGGTCATGGTATGTAAAATTATATTTTTATTTTTCATTTATCTTATTTAAAAAATAATACATATGGTTTTTAGGTACTAAATCTGTAAGCACAGGTTCATAACTTTACAGATGGTATCAGAATGATGGTCTCGAAAATTTTGAATAATAGGCGCTGTCAGGATATAATTTTCTTATGAAATCATATGTAATTAAGTTCCCTAATGTGTTCTAGTTTTATTAATTCTGAAGATGGAAATTCAATATTTTCTTAAGTCTGATGTAATAATTTTGATGGTGTAATTCTTTTATGGGGGGAAGAATGCAACATCCAAGAAATTATAAGCTTATTTTTTTCATTTTATAAATATTTTTTTATTAATTTGTAATCAAAACAAACAATGATTTATTATTTAAGTTAAATATTTAAAAATCATATAACATTACTATAAATTAACTCATCAATTATGATTTTACAAAACGAATAGTTTTTATATAT
This sequence comes from Viscum album, assembly GCA_963277665.1. Taxonomy (NCBI): domain Eukaryota; kingdom Viridiplantae; phylum Streptophyta; class Magnoliopsida; order Santalales; family Viscaceae; genus Viscum; species Viscum album. The sequence goes on along the minus strand of OY728131.1, from coordinate 1,571,137,839 downwards.
AATATTATAATGTTTTTTAAAAAATTATTATTTTTCATAAATAAAATTTGATATTAAATTAATATTTTAAATTCTATGTAATTATTTTATAAATGTGGTTTTATTTTAAATAATATTTTAATATTTGATTATTTTTATATACAAATTAAAATTTTATTTGAAAGGATTGTGAGATCATTATAAATATTTATTTTGAAGACAATAGTAATACATTTTACTAAAATAAAAAGTTTCTAAAAAGTAAAATGTTTATCAATGTTTGTTAATATTTTTATTAAAATATTGAATAATGAAATAATATTTTAATTTTATAAATTATAATAATTTGAATTTAACAATAAATATTTTTATAACTTATAGATACATAAATTTATATAATTTAAATATAACAACAAAATTTATATTAATTTTAAAATAAAAATTATATTATAAATTATGATTTCATTAAAGGAAATATATTTTATTGTCAAATATTTGAAATAATATTTTTTATAATGAAATATAATTTTTTTGAATAGAAAATAAGTATTTTGTATTAAAAATAATGTTATTATTTAAAATCTGGATTATATGTTTTTCTAATTTTTTTAAATGAAATATTAATGATAATAAAATCATAATAATAATTTAAAAAAGATAACGGGAATAAATAAATAAAATATGAATTAAAAAAAGGAAAAAATAGAAAATGTGGATTGAGCCTGGGGGTGTCAACGAAGTAGGGTGCAGAAAAAGGGGATCGAGGAGTTGAAGAAAGTTGTGGAATGAATTTCTTTGTCAACTAAGAGAGATGGAGGTCGAGCACTAGAATGTTTCAATAGAGGGACATTAGTAGCCAGTGAGGAGTCTGAGTGAGCTTCGACCATCGACAAGGGCTTCCAAAGGATGAGTGTTTTCAAAAGGAGATTTTAACATGGTTAGGGTTTGATTGAGGTAAAGGTGTGGTCCATTCTTCGTCACCTGCAAATTGACTGCAGATCTATGAGAGATTGGTGTATTTGTTTTTTGTTTCTATGTATAAAATATTACATCAAGGATTGCATACAACGTGACAGTGTCATGTTCACCAATTTCATAACATTCTCTACCTCAATCATTGTCGGCTGACTGTTAACTAGATTTTTCGGTGGCTCAATTGTTGAATTATGAATTACTTTTGGATTATGAACAGAATTTATTTTGATTTAATTAGAAGATTTAAATTCATCAAGTATAAAATATACATATCTGTTTGTGTGTGAGTGTGATTGGTTTAGTGAATTTTAGGATCCCAATTTGATACAGTTTTATTTGAAAATAATTTTGTGTATCTATCATTGTTTTGAGATCTCCACAAATAAATTCTGGTCTATATTCTGCAAAACGATATATATATATATATATAATTCAATCAACTAAAAAACCATGTTTCCTTTATGCTTTACAAGAAAACACACTTGTCTCTTTCTACATATGTCAAGATATAATCCTTCAGTTATTCCTTGGCACACTAATTAAGGAAAAATGTCAAAATATATATATTATATTTAATTTAAAAACAACGTGAATCGAACACATAGAAACCCTTAAAATTAATATCCTCCTCTAAAATAGTTAATGAGAGTAAATTATACACAATACTACTTGTATATAAATTCTCAACATAAGGACCCGATAAACCCCCCCTCTCAATTGTTCTATAGTTCATCTTCTGTTTAATATGTTCATGCTTCGACAATAGTATTTGGTTCAATTTAAGTTAAGGGATTGTTTGTATTTTTATTCTATAAATTTATGTTTTAATATTAATTGATGGGGTTTCAAGGGGAATTATATTTTGTTAAATAATATATATATATATATATATATATGTATTTCAAATTCCATTTTTTATTGTTCAAGAATGTATATATGTTTTCAGAAATTTAATGTTTCAATTATTAGGTTTTAAATTCATGATTTGTGTATGTGTATTATATTATTTGAAAGAATTTTGTCTTTTATACTCTTCAAGAATATATATATATGTATTATTTACATGAATTTATTCAAATTAAGGGGGGTGTTTATATAAGAGAGTATCAAATTTTCAAACATATATTTTATGAAAGTTATTTTAAAATTTAAAATTATGATTTATGTTTTTGTGTTCTTATGTTTTATGTGACCTATATTTTATCCTAAAAGTTATAATTCATTAATTTAATGTACAAGAAATTCAGGGTCTTACGCATGATGCTATTGTAAATTAAGAAAGAACGAAATTTTTATGTTCCTTTTAAAATATTATGTGCAATATATATATATATATTTGATTTTGTTTATTTTTACAAAGTTAAAAAAATAATTTTATATCAAAATTAATTTTACAATTACTATTATTTCATGAGAAGTATTTATACCTTCACACCCTTAATAAATGTATAAAAATAAATTAATAAAATGGGTTTCCAATACTTTTATTTAAGGATTAATTTTATAAATTAATAATTTGAACATTTTATACCCATTTCACAAAATGTATTTTATATGTTTATGATGTAATATTAATATATGGAAGTTAATTAACATTCCAAGAAATTATGAAATGTCTAATGGTGAAGTGATTTGGTTTCTATAAATCTAGAATATTTCATACTTTTAATGTACATTTATATAAATATATAAATGTATGAAAATATGTTACCATGTTTTTAAAATAAAAACTCAAAGGTAAAATGAATATATATAAGGAAATCTTAAAATGTTTTTATAAAAATTTTCACTTGAAATTTTTGAACATAATAGGGAGAGGAGAGTGAAATGATCCTTCAAGAAAATTGGCAGGCCGAGACAACCTTCAATGGTTCAAGCGGCCTCATGGTTTTGTTTTCAAAAGAATTCATAATGTTTTTTATGAGAAATCATTGGATTATTTTACACAACATAAGTATTTTTTTTTCAAACAACTATTAAATTTTCCAAAGTGTACTATTTTTGAATTGTTTTAAACTCTGTATTGGGAAAATAAATTCTCACCTTATATTTTAAATTTACTTTTCATAGGTTTAGTATAATTTTCCAAATGTGTTCAGTTCTCCCATAGTGTTAGTAGTCACAAAGCAATTTACTAATTTTATTTTATTTTTTATATCTCTCATAAAATGTAAGGTTTGTCCAATGATAAAAAACCTAGACCAAAAAAATGTTCTGGTATGTAAAATTTATTGTGTATTTTTCATTTATCTTTTATAAAAAATAATACAAATAATTTTTATTTACTAAATCTAGAAGCACGGGTTTGGGAATTTTCAGTTGGTATCAGAGTGAAGGTCTACAAAACATTAGAGATATGGAATTTTAATGATATTTTTTTTATGAAATCCTTGGTAATTAAGTTCGTTAATGTGTTCTTGTTTTCTAAATTCTGATGATGAAAATTTAGAATTTTCTTAAGTTTGACAAATGAATTGTGAGGAAACATTTTTTAAGGGGGGAAGAATGTATTATCCTATAACTTATAAGATTTTTTTTATTTGTATAAATATTTGATTGATTAATTAATAATAAAAAACAATAATTTATTAGTTATGTTGAATATTTTAAAATTATATAATATTACTTCAAATTACCTTATTAATTATGCTTTTATGAAATGAATAGTTTTCATATTTTATGTTATAATTTTTTTTAAAAAAATTAATATTTTTTTAAAAAATAATTGATTTTAAATTAACATTTTAAATTATAAATACTACTTTTATAAACATGCTTTTATTTAAAATAACATTTTATTATTGTGTTATTTTTGTAAAAAAGTGAAAATTTTATTTGAAAGGAATATGAAATCATTATAAATAATTATTTAAAAAATAATAGAAATATGTTTTAATACCATAAAATGTTTCTAAAAACTAAAATGATTTTTGATGTTGGTTAATATTTTTCATAAAATTTCGAGTTATGAAGTAATATTTTATTTTTATAAATTATTGGAATTTTAGTTTAATAATTAAAAATTATATATATCTTATAAATAATCAAATTTATATAAATTAATTATTACAACAAAATTTATAATAATTTAAAACTAAAAATCATATTATTAATTATATTTTATTTAAAATCAGTATAATTTTTTAACAAATTATTGAAATAAATTTTTTTAAAAAATATATTTTGTTAAATATAAAATAATTATTTTAAATTATTAATATAATTATTATAATAATTTTGATGATTATTATCTAAAATATAGATTAATTTTTTTCTAAGTTTGTGAATAAATAGAATAATTAATTTTTTTTAACAGAAATATAAATGATAATAATAATAATAATAAAAGTTAAAAAATACCAATAGAATAAAACAATAAATGATCAACTAAAAAAGGATAAAAATAGAAAACATATATTGAGGTTGGGGATGTCGAATAGAGTAGGGTACAGAAAAAGGGGATTGATGAGTCGAGTGAAGCTGTGGAACTAACTTTGATTCCAGCCGAGAGTGGTGTAGGTCTAGCACTAAGGGTTTGACTGAGGGATATTAGAATATGGTGAGGAGTCTAAGTGAGATTAGGCCACCTGTGAGGGCTACCAAAGGTTGACTATTGTAAAAAAGAGATCTGAATGTGGTTAGGGTTCAACTAAGGTAAAGGTGTGGTCCATTCTTCCTCTCCTGAAAATTGATTACAGACCCATGTGAGGTAGGTGTATTTTTTTTCTAGGTATAAAATCATACTTCAAGGGTTATCTTCACCGTGATAGGGTCATGTTTAGATATTTATTTACATTATCTTCCACAATCATTGTCGGATGACTGTTTACCTGCTTTTTTCTGTGGCCCGATCATTGTATTCTAGTTTACTTTTGGATTACAAACATAAGGTATTTGGTTTTAATCCAAAAATTTCAATTCATCCATTATAATATATATATATATATATATATACGATTTCTCCATTGAATTTTTTGATCCCTATTTGATACAATTTTAATAAAAAATGATTTTTTTATCTGTCATTTTTTGAGATCCCTGCAAATATAGTTTGATCCAAATTCTGTATCATGATCTATATATATAATTTAATAAACATTTCTACCCTATTTTATTTATGATTTACAAGAAAACACCCTTGTCTCATTCTACATATGTCAAGAAGGAATCCATCGGTTATTCATGCTTATAATAAAGAAATAAAAAATGTTAATATATATATATATATTATATTTAATTTTAAAACATGCTCAATGGAACACTTGGAAACCCTCAAAATACCTATCCTCTCCTAAAATAGTTAATGTGAATAAATTATACACAATACTGATTATATATAAATTCTCACCAGAAGTACCTGACACACACACCCACCTCTCCGATAATTGTTATGTGGTTTACCAGGAAGGTGCAGGACTAGGCCGAATGCCCAGCCCCGTAGAAAATTATTAATAAAAAAGATAGTACAAACGCAGGGAGAGAAAGAAATAAAACAGCAAACCTCAAAGCCCCACAGCCTCATGAACTAGAGCACATCAAACACATCATCACCGCCACCTTCTGAGAACTCATCCGGGTCCGCCGACTCCCATTCAGATTGTGGAGCATATTGACTTAGCATTTGTATATATTGCTCCCTCAGTCGTAGTTCCGCTGGGGACATGGGCTCCTTGCTCTGTCGTCCCTTCTTTTGCTCCGATTCTTTCAGCTTTCCATTTTTGGAAGACGACCTGGTTGCAATGGTCCTTGGTGTGTTGGAGTAATCTTTCTTATGTTTCCTCTTCGGTGGAGCAGTGGAAGCTCCATTACTCTCAGCCCTTTGCCCCACTTTTCTGAGAATATCACTATATGACTCTTTCATCACACTCTGTGCTCTGCCTCCTTGATTCTCCTCCCCCTCACCTGCCCCTAAAGAGCCCTCATGCACCATAGGGGTTGTAACCTGAACAGATTCCCTGTTACCATCTCTAGGTGTCAAACATGGATACTGGTCCTCATTATTCTGCCTCTTACAACTTCCCTCTAAGCAGTCCTGCTTGTTCAAAGATGTTACCCTGCCATTCTGCCGCTCTGCAATATCAGTATCACTCAATACATCCTCTGAAATTTTCCCAACATCATCTGCAGTCGGCTCCTCCTGTATCAGAAAATCAGGACCCCCATCAGCCAGCTCACCGAAGTCCTCAGCTAGCTCCCCCTCTATCAGAGTAGCAGGATCCCCATCAGCCTCCTCCAAACCCCCATTCCCACTACGGCCAAACATTTCAGCACCATCTGCAGCCATAACCTGCTGTGAGTGTGCTGCTCCTTGATTAGTGGAGTCCAGATCAACCAAATCTAAAAATCTGTTGCCCAGAGATACACCGCTGACTTGCTTCATCAACTTTTCACCTTCTCCCTTGTCTAGCATCCTGTTTCCACATTCAGAAACTGGTTTATAATCTATTTAATATGTTCAATATTTGGTAGTAATCTTTGGTTCAATTTAATGTAAAGGATTGTTTTCATTTTTATTCTATCAATTTAAGTTTTAATATGAATTTATGGGGTTTCAAGGGGAATTATCTATTTAAAAATAAAAAACTATATATATGTATTTCAAATTTATTGATTCTCTTATTCAAAAATGTAAATATATTTCCCAAAAATTCATTCTTATATTATTAGGATTTAAATTAATGATTAGGGTATCTATGTTATATTATAGGAAATACACTACGGGAAAAATGGGTATTTGCGACGAGTTATTTGCGACGGGAATATATCCCTTCGTAAATAGCCCCGTTAAAAACTTATTTGCGACGGGGGTATTTACCCGTCGCAAATAAGTAGGCTTTTGCGACGTAATTGCTTTCCCCGTCGCAAAAGAAATGGCGCGCGATGCGCGCCAAATCGCGGGAAAACTATTTGCGACGGGAATATTCCCCCGTCGCAAATAACCGGCGGCGGTAAAAGGTATTTGCGACGGGAATATTTCCCCGTCGCAAATAGTATGTGGGCAGGTGGTTATTTGCGACGGGACCCGTCGCAAATAACTATTTAACCGTTGAACGTAATAAATGTTGGCTAAGGTATTTGCGACGGGTACCGTCGCAAATTACACTATTTGCGACGGGAATCCCGTCGCAAATGGACCCGTCGCAAATAATCTAACCTATAAATACCCCATCTGTTTTTTCAAATCATTCTCAAACTCCATCTTCTTCTTCTCCCAAAGTTGTATTTCTAAAGTTCAGTTTTTCTCCAGTTTAATTTTTTTCTCCGGAGTTGATATTAAAGTTTTGAAGAACGATCAGAGCAGATCAATTTTCAAGGTATTTATGTTCATTTTAATTTAATATTTATTTTTAATTGTTTATTAGTTTCAATTATTCTTAATTAGTTGTAATTTAATTATGTTTACATTGTTTTGTTACTTAATAAATTTAAATTATTAGTATTGTTCATAGTTAATGGTAATTAGGAATAATTAGTAATAATTTTTAATAATTAAGAATAAATATTAATAATTAGTAATAAATACCAATAATTAGGAATAATAACATTATTACATTATTAGTATATTTTATTATTAATATTAAAATAATATAATTTTTTATATATATACAATTCTCTTTTCATCTGTGTGTTTGCTGTCTTCACATGTATTATTTGTATGTGGAGATAGAAAACGCACAGATAAAAGGAGAATTGTATATAAATTAGAAAATTATATTATTTTAATATTAATAATAAAATATACTAATAATGTTATTATTTGTAATTATTGGTAATTATTCCTAATTATTGGTAATTATTCATTTAATTACTAATAATTAGGAACAATTACCAATAATTATCAATAATTAAGAATAATTAGTAATAATTAGTAATAATTACCAATAATTATTAATAATTACCAATAATTAGTAATAATTATCAATAAGTAGTAATAATTATCAATAATTAGTAATACTTACCAATAATTAGTAATACTTACCAATAATTTGTAATAATTACCAATAATTAACAATAATTAGTAATAATTAGTAATAATTATTAATAATTATCACTAATTAGTAATAATTACCAATAATTACCAATAATTACCAATAATTACCAATAATTACCAATAATTACTAATAATTATCAAAAAATAGTAATAATTAGTAATAATTAGGAATAATTAGGAATAATTAGGAATAATTAGTAATAATTAGTAATAATTACCAATAATTAGTAATAATTAGTAATAATTACCAATAATTAGTAATAATTAGTAATAATTAGTATTAATTACCAATAATTAGTAATAATTACCAATAATTAGTAATAATTACCAATAATTAGTAATAATTAGTAATAATTACCAATAATTAGTAATAATTAGTAATAATTACCAATAATTAGTAATAATTAGTAATAATTACCAATAATTAGTAATAATTAACAATACTTACCAATAATTACCAATAATTACCAATAATTAGTAATAATTACCAATAATTAGTAATAATTACCAATAATTACCAATAATTAGTAATAATTAATAATAATTACCAATAATTAGTAATAATTAGTAATAATTACTAATAATTACTAATAATTAGTAATAATTATTAATAATTAGTAATAATTATTAATAATTAGTAATAATTAATAATAATTACCAATAATTAGTAATAATTATCAATAATTAGTAATAATTAGTAATAATTACCAATAATTAGTAATAATTAACAATAATTACCAATAATTAGTAATAATTAGTAATAATTAGTAATAATTAGTATTAATTACCAATAATTAGTATTAATTACCAATAATTAGTAATAATTTCCAATAATTAGTAATAATTACCAATAATTAGTAATAATTACCAATAATTAGTAATAATTAGTAATAATTAGTAATAATTAGTAATAATTAGTAATAATTAGTAATAATTACCAATAATTAACAATAATTACCAATAATTACCAATAATTAGTAATAATTAGTATTAATTACCAATAATTAGTATTTATTACCAATAATTAGTATTAATTACCAATAATTAGTAATAATTACCAATAATTAGTAAAAATTACCAATAATTAGTAATAATTACCAATAATTAGTAATAATTACCAATAATTAGTAATAATTAACAATAATTAGTAATAATTAACAATAATTAGTAATAATTAACAATAATTAGTAATAATTACCAATAATTAGTATTAATTACCAATAATTAGTATTAATTACCAATAATTAGTATTAATTACCAATAATTAGTAATAATTAGTAATAATTAGTAATAATTACCAATAATTAGTAATAATTAGTAATAATTACCAATAATTAGTAATAATTAGTAATAATTACCAATAATTAGTAATAATTAACAATACTTACCAATAATTACCAATAATTACCAATAATTAGTAATAATTACCAATAATTTGTAATAAATACCAATAATTACCAATACTTGGTAATAATTAATAATAATTACCAATAATTAGTAATAATTAGTAATAATTAGTAATAATTAGTAATAATTACCAATAATTAGTAATAACAATTAATAATTAGTTATAATTAATAATAATTACCAATAATTAGTAATAATTGTCAATAATTAGTAATAATTAGTAATAATTATCAATAATTAGTAATAATTAACAATAATTACCAATAATTACTAATAATTAGTAATAATTAGTAATAATTAGTATTAATTACCAATAATTAGTATTAATTACCAATAATTAGTATTAATTACCAATAATAAGTAATAATTACCAATAATTAGTAATAATTACCAATAATTAGTAATAATTAGTAACAATTAGTAATAATTACCAATAATTAACAATAATTACCAATAATTACCAATAATTAGTAATAATTAGTATTAATTACCAATAATTAGTATTTATTACCAATAATTAGTATTAATTACCAATAATTAGTAATAATTACCAATAATTACCAATAATTACCAATAATTAGTAATAATTACCAATAATTACCAATAATTACCAATAATTACCAATAATTAGTAATAATTACCAATAATATTAGTGCTATGAAAATAACAAAAAATTTATATAATAGTAAAATTATCAATATTTGTAACATGTTTTGCTTTATTCTCAACATATTTAATTCTTAAAGGGTCAATTTTTAGGTCTATCTCAATAAAAAGTTTGCGTTAGTCGTGTATGATCTAAACTCTATAATTATCCTAGCTTGAGTGTTTTTTCTAACAAATTATTCAAAAACAGTAATGCTTTTATATTTTATAGAGAAATATAGAACAACGAGGTCGTCAACAATCATTATTAGGTGACCGCATATGGATAAATCAACGTAGAAATCCAAACGGTTCTGGTTTAAATCCAGTATATGTAGAGGGTGTGGAGACTTTTTTATCATTTGCGGCATCAAATCCAAAATTTGTTTCAGAAGGAAAAATAAAATGCCCTTGTAGAAAATGTGCATTGAGAAAGTTTGACACGTTTGACAAAGTGGGAGAACATCTCTTGCGTTTTGGTTTTCAACCAGATTATGTTTTTTGGTATTAACATGGTGAACGTAGTTCCAGAACAGGTGATACCAACTTGATTCCGGATCCATCCCAGTTTCAAGATTTAGTACATGATGTTGTAGGTTCATCTGTTCAACATACAGGAACTCCGGCTGATATAGCTTCAAATCCTGAGTTGGCACCGTCTGAATTTTATGAGTTTTTGAAGTCTGCTGAGGATTCATTATATCCTGGCTACAAGATGAGCAAATTAGAAGCAGTGGCAAAATTTATGGCTATCAAATCAGATAACGGAATGTCAAACACCTGTTTTGACCAGATATTTTCTTTGCTGAAAACACTGTTACCCGAAGGAAATGTTTTACATGCAAATTACTATGAGAGTAAGAGGCTGGTTCGAAATTTGGGACTTACTTGTCAGAAGATTCATGCATGTTCAAATGACTGAATTTTATATTCTGGGGAAAATGATTCGTTGGATAGTTGTCCCACATGTGGGCAACTGAGATATAAAAAAGGACAACACGGGAAGTATGGTCTGATTCCTGTAAAACAGTTGAGATATTTTCCACTTACATCCAGACTTCAGCGTTTATTCATGTCTAAGAATACAGCGACAATGATGTCATGGCATAAAGAGAATATTTCAACCGATAAAAGCTTGAATCATCCAGCCGATGGTGATTCATGGAAACATTTTGATAGAGTGCATCCATCATTTTCTTTAGAAGCTAGAAATGTTCGACTGGGCCTTTCTACTGATGTTTTCTGTCCGTTTGGATCTTATGGTAGTCAATATTCATGTTGGCCTGTTTTTTTTAACTCCGTACAATTTACCTCCATGGATGTTGATGAAGGAGCCATATATCTTTTTGACTTTACTAATTCCAGGACATCCGAAGAAAATTATTGATGTTTATTTGAAGCCATTGATTGATGAATTAAATTTATTGTGGAGTACTGGTGTCAGTACATATGATGTTGCAACGAAACATAATTTCATACTGAGAGCAGCATTGATGTGGATAATAAGTGACTTCCCGGCTTATGGGATGTTATCTGGCTGGAGTACACATGGTCAGAAATCATGTCCTTACTGTATGGGAGAGAACAAAGCATTTATGCTCATTCATGGAAAGAAACCTTGTTATTTTGACTGTCATCATAGATTTCTTCCAGCTGATAATCCTTTTCGCAGAAACAGATCTCATTTCAGAAAAGGAACAGTTGAAAGGGATGGACCTCCAAAAATGCTATCAGGTTCGGAGTTAAAATCAGTTGTATTTTCATTACCTCCCATCACTTTTGGTCCCACAATAAACCAACAGAAAATTTCTGGTTTTGGGAAAGAACACAATTGGATTAAACGTAGCATATTTTGGGATTTGCCATATTGGTCTGATCTGTTGGTCCGACACATGTTAGATGTCATGCATATTGAGAAGAACTGTTTTGATAATTTGTTTCATACAGTTTTGGATACGCCAGGAAAGAGCAAAGACAATGTAAATGCACGTTTAGATCTTGCCCAAATTTGCAGGCGTCCAGAATTAGAACTATTTGAGAATGTCAGAATAGAAAGGTTACTGAAACCAAAAGCAGCTTATAAACTGTCTAAAGAAAACCGTTTATTATTTTGTCAGTGGATTGCAGATTTGAGACTTCCAGATGGCTGTGCTTCCAATTTGGGTAGATGTGTAAAGAATGGTCATATTACTGGATTAAAAAGTTATGATTGTCATGTTATAATAGAGAGACTTCTACCCATTGGATTAAGAGGTCTGTTGAATTCTGTGATTTGGGATTCCATAACAGACATGTCTCATTTTTTTCGGGAAATTTGTGCGGCTACGGCAGATTATGATGCTCTAGGCAAACTTGAAAAAGATGTTGTTGTAATTATATGTAAACTGGAAAAAATATTTCCGCCGTCTTTCTTCGACTCAATGGAACATTTGATGTTACATTTGCTATATGAAGCCAAATGTGGAGGTCCGGTACAGTTTCGATGGATGTACCCATTTGAAAGATTCATGCAAAAATTGAAAAGAAAAGTACGTAACAAAGCATCTGTTGAAGGATCTATTGCAGAAGATTATTTTCAAGAGGAAATATCTTTTTTCTGCTCCCATTATTTTGAATCTTAGTATCCTTCAAAACACAACCGAATGGGACAGAACGAGAGGAATATTGATGAAATCGACAATCAATTATCTATTTTCAACCAGTCAGAGCTTGGTTTTGGTGGAGTTTATGAACGCTGGCTTTCAGATGATGAACATCAGAGAGCTCATACGTATGTTCTGCTCAACTGTGAAGAGATGACATCAGTTGTACTGTAAGTGTTTATATCACTTATTCTATCATTTATGTTATAGTAAATAACTTTGGTTTTTATAGGTTGTATGATAATCATATCAAGAAACAAATTCCACAAATTACAGCAGCTACTCTCGAAGAACGTCGACTGAAAAATTTCTCTCAGTGGTTTCAAAAACTGGTAACATAAATTCTTTATCTTTTAGCAACTCATTCAATGTATAGTTTACTATATTGATAATTATTTCACAAATTTTCAGGTGTCTCGAAATGCTGATAAAATTGACAAACGGCTGTGTGTATTGAGTAACCCACCTTCCAAACTTGTTAAAACTTATAATGCATATGTGATGAATGGATTTCGATTCCACACACATGCATATGGGGAATCGAAAAAAACAATGAACAGTGGAGTTAGCTTGAGAGGATCTCATCATCGAGAAAATGAAGTTGACTTTTATGGCATACTTGATGAAATCATTGAACTCTGTTATCTTGGACAACATTACATAACCATGTTCAAATGTCGGTGGTTGGATACAAAGAGAGGCGTGCGTGTTCATCCGACTCATGGAATCATCGATATTAAATGTAAAAGTGTTCTCGCAGTAAATGAACCATTCTTATTGTCTCAACAGGCATATCAAGTTTATTACGCAAAGTACTGTGCAACATCAAGAGACTTGACTGATTGGTGGAGTGTAATAAAAATCAAAATTCGAGACAATCAGTTTAGTCAAAGTGAATGTGCTTTCACTGATGTGCAAAGAATTGAAGTTTTTCAAGAGAGTACTCAAAATCAATCTTTTTTACAAAGAGACATGAGTATCGATGACGACACCCCACATTTAAGAGTCGGTGATGACGATGATGTTAATGATGTCACATATGAATTTGAAATTGTAAGAGATGAAGCAACTGTAACTCGAATGGATATCTATGATGTTTAGGAGGAATATGAAGATGACATTGACATATATGAAGATGATGATGAAGATGAACACTGATAGCATTCCATGGTATTTATATACAATCATAATATGTATATATGTATATATAATAGTAATTATCAATTATTTGCTAACATTAACATTTTCTGTTTCAGATGGACGACGCCACATTTCGTGAGTTGGTGGATGCTGACCTGACTTTCGATGCAGATGAGTTGCTGACAGATGACCCTCAGCCTGCAGGCGCTCCAGGGAGTATGCGGAGGGGGCGCGGTCTTGCACGATTGATGATTCCTGACCCCGTCCCCGAGCGACGTCCACGTCTTGGGTTTGATCCACGCACACGGAGGTGTGATAACCTGTGTGATAACCTATGGATTTGACTAAGATTTCATTAATCTATTCACATAATAAATGTTTATTATTTTTTCAGTTTTCCGCATATAGCAGTCGGACAGGGCAACGCTATTTTGCGCAACTATTTCTCTCAGCCGTGGACCACATGGGAGCAGATTCCCATTGATGTGCAGCAGACCATGTTCGACCATTGGTTGGTACGTACGTAAATAAATAATTTTTATTTTGAAAATTATTTCATTTCTAACTTGATATTTTGATTTATTTGTAGGGTTTATGGTATCCGATCGAGGATACCATGCGTGACGCCATCCACGAGGCATGGGAGGTGGCCATGCGTGATCGCCTTCATCAGTTTTTGCACAATTTAAGAAAACCTACGATGAAGAAAGCAGGAGTGTCAGATTTTGACGAGTCATGTAGAGCACACCGACCAGAGTATATTTCATCCCATGTATGGGATGGATTATGTGCGCACTGGTTGAGTGGTGCCTTTCAGAGGAGATCATCGGTGGGGAGGTAGAATCGGGGGAGACAGGAGGTGACTCATCGAGCTGGGAGTCGTTCTTTCAGTACTCATAGACAGCATCTGGTACGTACATTATTTATAAATATTTTATATAACTATAAATATTAACAGTTTATTTTTTATTCTTATAGGCTGTCGAGCACCCTGATATTACAGAGTACGACGTATATCAGAGGATGTATAGTGATCCTGCTACTGGGGAGCTCAGAGGTGATCGTCAGCATCACATCGTGGTCAGTATTATTTGTTTTCAAGTTTAAAAATCAACTGAATATAATATATTCACAATTTTAATTTTAAATTGCAACTATAGGAGTCATATGAGGCCGCAACGTCACAGGCCCGGTCTGAGAGTCAGGCCGAGTCATCAGATCAGACCACTGCCCGTTAGTTTGATGAGGCGGCATGGATGCAGGCCACCCAGTATGCCTTCGAGAAGGGCCGGGTAGTTGGTATCGGCTCTCGACTGACTCCCGGAGATTATTATGGCAGTGCTGCGATGTCGGCGTCCAGCTCGAGAGGAGCTCGTGCATCTTCTTCTACTACACAGTATGAGGATCAGTTGCGATCTCAGACTGCACAGATAGAGAGTCTCCGACAGGAGCAGGATCAGATGCGTCAGCAGCATGAGGAGGAGCGTCGACACCAGCAGCAGATGTACGAGCAGCAGACGAGTTGATGGCAGCAGCAGCATCAGGAGCAGATGGAGTACATGCACCGACTCACTCATGCTTTAGGGATGGAGTTTCCTCCACCACCATCTGTAGATCCCCCCCTCCCCCCTCCTTCAGATTAGAGTTTGTATTTATGTTATAAAATTTGTGAAATCAAAATATTATTTTTTTTCTATTCGTAGTTTCTGTCTCATTATAAAATATTAATAATATTATATTTTTAAATAAAAATATTTATATGAATAATAATATTATTTATATTTTATAATATTAAATTTTATATATATATTAAAATTTTATAATATTATAATTTAATTATATTTTTTGTAATACTTGAATTATTTTAATATTTGAATGTAAAATAATTCTATTATTTTTATATTAATTAAAATAACTTATTAATATTTTTTTTATTTATGAATTATAATTCTAATATTATTATATTAATTAATTCATTTATTAATATTCTATTATTTTTTATTTTTGAATTATAATTCTATTATTATTATATTAATTAAAATAATTTATTATTTTTATTTGTGAATTATAATTCTTTTATTATATTAATTAAAATAATTTATTAATAATTTATTAATTTTTTATTTTTTTATAGTATTTGCGACGGGATACTATGCCCGTCGCAAATACTAATATTATTATATGCATTAAAATAATTTATTAATAGTTTTTTATTTTTTTTTTAAAAATAGTTTTTGCGACGAGACCCGTCGCAAAAACTATTTTAAAAGTTTTTTACAAATATACAGAGTACTATTTGCGACGGGGAGAATAACCGTCGCAAAAAAAAAAGGCTTTAGCGACGGGCCCGTCGCAAATAAGTGTTGTTGCGACGCCATTTTCAGCAACGGGCCATTTGCGACGGGCCCCCGTCGCAAAAAGCCATTTGCGACGGGATCCCGTCGCAAATGACCCGTCGCAAATACCTGTTTTTCTAGTAGTGATAATTTATGAATTTATAATATTTATGTATATATATATTTATATATTGGTATTATTTCCATGTATTTATTATAATTATGGAGGTGTTTATATAAGGGAGTTATCATCTTTTCAAACATATATTTTTTGAAAGTTATTATTCATTTTCCAATTTTTGATTTTTATGTTATGTTTTCAATTTCTTATGTTTTATGTAACTAAGAGATTAAAGTTATAGAATATTTTAATGCATGATTTGAATGAAAAACCAATTCCTGGTCATAATTATATTCTTTTTGAAAAATAATCAAAAAATAATGTTTTTATGATACTTTTATAATTTTATGTGAAATATATATATATTTTATTTTGTTTACTTTTATGTTGTTGATAAGAATTATTTTA
The DNA here is from genome assembly GCA_963277665.1 of Viscum album. Lineage (NCBI taxonomy): Eukaryota > Viridiplantae > Streptophyta > Magnoliopsida > Santalales > Viscaceae > Viscum > Viscum album. The sequence goes on along the minus strand of OY728131.1, from coordinate 1,571,121,195 downwards.
TGTGAATAATAATTTTACAATTACTATTACTTCATGGGAATAATTTATACCTTCACACCATTATTTAATTTATAAAATTCAATTAAGAAAATGGTTATATAATACTATTATTTAAGGATTATTTTTTTAAAATGATTATGTTCAACATTTTATAACCATTTTAAAAAATGTATTATATTAGTTTATAAATGATATTTTAATGTATAAGTGATAATTAAAATTCCATGCATTTATGTAATGTCTAATGGTGATGATATTTGGTTTCTCAAAACATAGTAGATGTCCTCCTATGAAATTAATTTTATATAAATATATAAATGTATGGAAATATGTTACTGTATTTTTAAAAGTTAAAAATAAAATTATAAATGAATATATATGTAAGTAATTCATTATTATTTATTATAAAAATATCTCCTTTATATTTAAAAACATGATCGGGAGTAGAGAGTGAACCCGGGCCTCAAGAAAGTGGGTTGGCTCAGAAAACCTTAATTGTTTCAAGTGTCCTCATGCTTTTCTTTTCAAAAACATGAGTAATGTTTTTTTTAAAAAATCATGTGATTATTTTACACAACATATGTACTTTTTTTCAATGTTTGTTAGTATTTCCAAAATCATAGTATTTTCCAATGGTTTTAAAACCCTTATTGGGAAAATTAATTCCCACCCTATGTTTTAAATTTATTTTTCATAGGTTTAGTATTATTTTCTAAATGAATTAAATTCTTTCATAGAGTTAGCACACATGAAGAAATATCATTATTTTATTTTATTTTTTACAACTCTGATAAAATGTAAGGTTTGTCTAATCCTTGAAAACATAGAACAAAAAATGTCATGGTATTTAAAATTATCTGTGTATATTTCAATTATCTTTTATAATAAAATACATATAATTTTTATGTACTAAATCCAAAAGTATGGTTTCAGGACTTAACACTAATAAATTGGCTCTATAGGGTATAATACTACTAGTCAATGCCAAAATTTATTTGGTTTATGGAAAATGTATTTGATCATAACCATTATTATATACTAATCTTAATGATTCTTATACAATGGATATATTATCAATGGTAATTAATATCTATCCTTTAAATATGAAAGGATATAATAGTCTAAAATAACCAATGTTGTGAATGTGTTATCTATAATTACATTATATAATAAGGAATTTATTCATAAAAAATTTATTTCCATTATAGAAATTTAGGACATTATAGAAATGGAATTAATGTTATGTTTAATTAGTAGTTTTATCTAGATATGATGTTTTTGGAAAATTATAGGGAGTTTGTATATATCTAGTAAGGAAATCATATGGTTATAGAGAATATAATCCAATTTGATGATATCATCCATATCACTCCCAATATGGTTTCTAATGAGTGATATAAAGACTTGATATTTGAGATAAACCTATGACCTATTATTTAAATGAGGTCTTATTAAGGATATTAGCTCTTATATAGATGTGGTAAATCAATCCTTAATGGTGGAGATAAATCTGGATGGGATATCTTGAATGATTTATGGTCATCTTGTTCTTAAAGGAAGTGGAGTTATATTTATGAAAAAGAATATGAATCCTAATGAATCTTAAATTCTTAGTAGTAGTTACTCTATGTATTTATATTAGTCTACCTTCTCCACTATAGTGGGGGTCATATATCACATTTTCTATCAGTATAGAGGTTTTGGGAATAAAATATGGAATTAATATAATCCCCTATTACATTATAGTCTTGTGGGTTTACATTCAATATCTAGATATTATTTTGATCATAACCCTCTCTTATATGTGGTACGAGCTCCTCAACTCCAAGAAGAACCACAATTAAGTTGGATTGTTTTAATAAAAAAGGGTCATGAATGTTGGAGTTTGTTCCCTAGATCTAACTTCTATATACTTTATGATAATATGTATTCATTTTTTTTAATATTAATAAACTACTTATCACATCATGAATATTCCTCTATGTTACATTTCTTATGATAATGTCCTAATATTAACCGTCCCACTAAAAGGTCATAGTAGTTACCAGATATGATGAGAACCCAGAAGTGATACAACAATATTATTGAATTTATGTTATATTACCAAATGATATAATTTTAAAAATAGAAATGATACAAGTTATCATGGGTGGAGACTCATAGGACATTAGGGAACCTCCTCATAGTGTACAACCTTGGTAATATCCAGTAGGACATTATGAGAATGAGACTCGCTAGTAAGAAATCCACATTTATATGGGTCATTCGATATTCTTATATGAAAATGTGAATAATTATCCTTATACATTAATATTATTATTAATGAATATTATGAATCATGTACTTTGATGTATTGACGAAAACCATGACGACATATGTTCGTGGTTAGCTATGAAAGGTTGGGTACATCATGACTAATATTGCTTTAATGAATAATGTGAGAAAGGATTGGTCCCATTTTTTTAATTGATGTTGATATCTGAGGACATTTTATGGAAATGATATAGCCCAAATTAATCCATAGACAATGTGTTTGATGAGAAAGTACATTTTATGGGAAATCAAAGAAAGAGACATCAAGTGTAACATCCCAGGTAATTATAGAATAATAATTTTCATTTCTCATAATATTTATGAATTAAATATTAATTTTACTTTAAAGGGTATTCTATGTCCGATAGCGTACTCGACAAGAAATAATGGGTTTCTCTGAAATCAAATGTTTCACACAAGACTGAGTTATACTGAAAAATAATATATTATTAATATTATTATTTTAAATGGTAGTTATCACCTAGAAGTTGTATGAGAGGGATTGAATTGAAATCACTATATTATTTTTACACATGTTTATTGAATATTTTTACTTTTTTACAATAAATTATAGATGCTTAAAATGAGAATAAATCCAATTTTAAGCACAAAATACTCTAATATTTTTTAAAAGGCAGTTTTACTACCTTTTGATGGAGAATCATTTTTAAATATAGTTTTTTCACTTTTATACGTTCTATTTGACAAAATAAATTTCTTCTTTGGAAGTGGGATATCAAAATTTTGTTTATTTGAATTTTTGGTATTTTTCTTATTAAATTTATATTTTAATGAATAATGAAAAAGACTGTATTTTAATTCAAAACTGCCTTTTCATTTAATTATTTATATAGATAGATTATCCTTTTAATAAGTTATAAAGTGTAATTAGATTATGTTTTTTCATTTAATCCAATGTAGTTCATTAGAATAATTTTTATATAGAAATTGAATAGAAAAACTATGTGATCTTTTGAATGTTTTCTTAGAAAAACTATTTTCTAATTTCGACAACGAGATTAATAGTAAATTTAATTTTCCACTTCTGTGAATTTAATTTTCCAAAACTAATATACATGGTTTTAATAAGTATGAAAAATATTTTCCAATATGATCAACTCGTGAATAATAACTTTAGTATTTTATTTACCACAATTAAAGGTAAATAGAGCAATTAAAGGTAAAACTAATATTATAATAATATAAAACTACCCTAACAATTGTAATAATATTATTGGATGAGTTATAGTATACCAATAAAATCCTTTGGTATAAATTTTGGTTTTTGGAAGCCACGTTGGTGTGATTATGATATTTATAACATTTAAATTAAAGTAATGGAAAATATGTTATAATCATGTCTCTTAATACTAAAATAATTTTAATATGGGGATATATAATAAATATATTTGACTATTAAGATTCCATATAAATATAAAAATATTACATACATAATGGTAATTTATTTATAATTTTTAGGATTTAAATTATAAAATATATTTATTACATAATGATGATGTAGTAATTGGTTTATTAAAGAAAGAATCAAATAAATGATATTAATAATATTAAAATAATATTAATCTGAAATATTTGATTCCATTCAAGAATTTACTAGATGACTATGAAATGTTAGGATTAATTTTATTTAGTTTGTTTGAATGAATCATGTTTTTATGATTTTTGAAAAAAGTGATGTAATGAATAGTATCAAAAATGACATAATTCTTATTTTAAAATATAAAATATTTAATTACAGGATATAAAATTTATAAAAATACTATATTATACTAAACAATTGATATAACTCTAAAAATGCGATTAATGACTCATTCATTGGTCATTTGGAATGATTTAGTAATTATTTTAACTCTCAAATTGTAAATTAATTGATAAAATTGTAAGAGTTTAAAAGGTTAAAACAAAGAGAAAATGATTTATTTTTTTTCAAAACATGTCTAATTATCATTGGATGATTATATTTTGACCAAAAATATTCCTATATTCGAACCAAATAAAATTGGAACCATTTGGAATTGAAATTTAATTTATATTAATTCAAAACTTTTAATAATTCCAAGGGTGCCCCTTCCATGTCATATAAAAAGGCACCCATTCCTCTCTATTACTCACACATAAAAACCTATTGGTTCAGTAAATATCTACCCCAAAACCTTCTTATAATCCCACCACACATTCTTGAGGCCTCATTTTAGGAATTACCCCTTCTTTAAAAGTGTTAAGGTGTTCTTCAAAGGTGATCAATCGAAGAAGATGTATCATTTTATTTAAGTATGTCTATTTTATTTATTCTCCCACATCCTTTAAATCTAATTAATACATGATGAACTAATAACTCTAGTATCTTAAATATACTGAGAATTTATCATGTTAATATCATCATCTAAATCTATCTTCACTTCTATTAAATAGGAAAGCAATTAATCATTCGCGCGCACGTGTAAACTATCACCTCCACGGACCGATCTAATTCATTATTCATAAAAGTATCTCATGACTGGTTATAATAATGGAATTAATGTTCATATTTGATATTAATTAAATATTAATAATTATATTATAATAATATAACAATTATGTTCTTAATTTCCATGCGTATAAAAATGATAACGTCATTCTTGCGTACGTGTGAACTATCATCTCCATGAAGAGATGTGACCATTTTTCCATTATATTAATTGTATGATATATATATTTATATAACTATATTTAAATGATTAATATGATATCAATGATGTTATGATCATTCTGTAAAGATAAAATAATACTTAAATTCTTTCCATAATGTTCAATGAAAAATGGAAAACATTAACCATGCATACGCACGACTTACCATCTCCATGAATATAACGTTATTAATTTTTCATAACCATACTTCATGATTTTATTTAAAAGTATAATTTATGTTTAAAAATGATAAATATTTGATAAATATTATTCTGGAGAAGAAGGACTTATGGCCATGTGTACTAGTGATGTCAAACCATTTTCATTTTCAACTCAAGTACCGAATATCGACAAAACGTCTAATCTCAAAATAAATAATTATGTAATTTTTATTACATGGAAATACATGATATAAAAGAAATAATAAAATTGAAAAACGTTTTCAAGAATGTATAAATTTACCTATGTTTATTTTTCAAGAATATAAAGGTTATACGTGACGATTCAGACTCATGGTAAGCGACTTCATCTCAATATCTTTTCATTGAGGAATATTTTGATGTTATAAAATACCTTATTTTTTTAAGGGGTATAATCAACCCCATTAACTTTTAATTTATTCCACTATTCTAAAAATGAATATTTTTATTTGAATCATTTTAAAAAATGACAACAAGAACATTTTTTTAACGTATGTGGTGACAATGACTTCTTCTCTGCCATAACCATAATTTTGATATTTGGATTCTTCTATAATCCTTAATGTTTTTAAAAGTAAATGAAATATCTTATTCCATTTTTAGGTTTTTTGGTATTGAAAATTATTTTAAAAGTGTATTTACCATTTCAATTTATTGAAATGATTTCCTATGATTATAAATGAAATTTTATGAGTGACCAACTGAATGGACCGAAGACCTAAATTTTTTATTTATTTTTGGATAAACCCCCTTTTAATGAATAAAAGGGAGAAACCTCACATGAATTCAAGGGAATAAGGACATCAACATAACTATAAGTATAAAAACTAGAAGAATACTACTTGGAAATACCCCTCCCCAGCATCAACATCATTATTGAAATCCTCCACCATTGCAAGAATGTTCATCTAGCCGTCCTGTGCAGGTGCATGGGCTTGGTACTGATGGCTAAGCCATAACCTCTAAAACATCAAAATCCGAATAGTCATGCATGGTGAAATCACCTTCTCTAATCCCCATCTAACACATTTAATTGTAGAATTTCTAGAAAAATCCAACCAAAATCCAATTCCAAATGACAACTTTGTAACCTTCTGCTACAGAAAACCAAGTTCAATATGTAATTCTTTCTCAATTTCCCCCTCTCTTAAATCAATACCAGTGCTTTAGTTACATGGCATAGGGAAACACCAAAATACTCTCCAAAATATCAAGAACAACACCTTTACTTCTACATAACACGACCACCTTCACAAAAATACCTTCACATCTTTGCCCCCAAATTCATTCCATCAAAACAAATAAACACTAGCTTCACAACAAGATGCACAACCTAACCATCCAAAAAAACCAGAACACAAAAAAAAATAGACAAAAAACCATCACAGGATTTATAGCCACCCAAACCCTAGTAGGTCAACTAAATTCAACAAAATACTGACTCATTAGTGCGTTAAAAAACCCACGACCATGACCTGAATCATCATTCAAAACAACCTTGGAACACAACGAGTCACAAATCTGGGCACAAAAAAGAAATCCGTCAATCGATGCAATAGAGGTAGAAATAAAATTATCCTCTCATGATGCTGAGTGGATTTATTGGCCTGAATATAATCACATAGTGGAACCCTCAATTCGTCAACCACCAGCTCTTTAGATCGCAACGGTTCACACATAACACCATAGAAGCATTACCGTAAAACTCAAGGACGGTAGAAATCCGAAAATCAAAATAAAAATGAAAAAAAATTATGAACAAAAAACCATCACTCGGGCACTTGGAGAAATCCCTATTGCAATCTAGACCCAAATTCCACTGCTGCCATCTAGTTCATCCACAGAGACCACGAAAAACCACCCAACGCACAACCAGCGACGAAGCAGCACCCTCAGATCGTGGAAGCTGGGACTCAGCCATTGGACTGACACCATGCCACCATGGGAAGACCTATCTAGTTAAAAGGAATTGAGTGAGAAACAGGCCAGTAATGATGCAAAACACAGAGATATCCAAGCCCATGAAGTCACACAACACCACCGCGATATGTGTGGAAGTCGACCGTATAGTTATTATATTTAAGTATAATTCTACCAAAAATTATCTTTATATGTTATATGTTTATTTCTATGGGTTCTAAGGTATTATTTTTATTACAAAAAAAAGTAAGAAATGATCTTATATTCAGTGAAGTGTAATTACTACTTCTCATCAGTGAAAATTATTACTTTATGATAAAGTATTCATGGTTTACATGTTTTTAAAAGACTAAAAGTATTCCTTCTTTGTGTATCCCTTATTGAGATGTTTATTCTCATCCAAAATATTGAAATCTTTTCCTTGGGATTTAAATAATAATAGAGTCCAGGATAAAATCAAGAAAAAGTTATGAAGTTTAAACATGAAATGAAACCATGTTTCTTTTTAAATTTTTTTTATGAAAAAAATTATTTTGAGTAGAAGTGTCTACTTCGTAATATTTGAGTTGTTATGTATGAGTTATGGTGTAATTCACTAAATCTATAAAACTAAAAATATCCTCAATGTTAATTAAAGTAAAATTATTGACTTAGAATAAGATTAAGTAATGTTTAAGGTTGGGGCCTTATAGTTGGTATCAAAGGTTGGTATAAATAACTTTAGGAGTTAGAATATTGTTAACATAATATCCATAAATTATTTTTATTTTATGTTAAAATTGAAATGTTATAGTATTGAAATATTACCATGTTTATTATTTGAAGATAGGTCCATTCAGAATGGTTTTCTATAGAGGAAATAGGGCATCTATGTTGGTAAGGCATACAGAAGAAGAAATCCTTTCAAATTAGCATCTTGAGATGGTTGGAATTGGAACTAAATAGTTTTTTGCAGTGATGGATCAATTGACTCAGGTGATAAATGGTGGTGTTGTCAATACATGAGATCAACCAGATCTACCAAAGAGAAATATGTTGGTAGTGGTTCATTTCATGAGGAAATGTCCTCCATCATTCGTAGGATCATCTGACCCTATGAAAGATGAAGTGTGAACGAAATAACTAGAAAATATTTTTGATGTAATGGGTTGTTCATATAATGAAAAGGATAGTCTTTCTATTTATCATTTGGAAGTTAAATCCAACCATTGGTAGTCAATGATTAAAAATATCAGAGGAATTGAAGTGATTGATGCCATGGAATGGTATGAATTTAATAATATCTTCCATGATAAATATTTTCCTAAAGATATTAGACATAGGATGAAAAATCAATTATTGGAATTGAGACATAACGAGGGAGATTTTGTGGCTTTATATGAAGAAAATCTCACCCATTTTTCAAGGTACATCTCAAATTTTATCTAGGGTATGGATAGTAAGATAAATCGGTTTTACTCAGAATTGAATCTGAAATATTGAAAGGCATTACCTTCTCATGAGTTCAAAAGCTATGATAAACTTGTTCAATGTGTTGAGAAGGTATAAATTGAGTGTTCTGATGATCATGTGTTCTATGAGAGCAATCAAAATAAGTGATTTAGTTGGTAAAAAATGGGAAATCATTCATCAAATAATTTTGGGGTAATAAAATTAAATTTATATCTTGTGATATGTGTGGTAACGATAATCCTAGAGAATGTCTCTCAAATTCCTGGAAGTGCTTCCGATGTGGTAAGACTGCTCACATTTATCGTGACTATAAGAGAGATAATAAGGAAAAATGAAAATTTAGTGGTAATATGTTTTGGTTTTAATGATTTAGGGAATTATGATAATGTGTGTCTATAGTTTATTACCTATGGTGGAAACCAGTAAGATCAAAATAATAAGGGAGTAGAAAAATAATTTTATACTACTAAAGATGATGTGGTGCCATCAAATGAAGTGGTGATAGATATGCTATAGGGTTTTTGAAAACATTCCAATACTCTATTTTACTCTAGATCTCCACATTCACCCATTTCTTAGAGATTTGAATGTAAATTGGAAATATCACCTCATGAATGTGATATATAAATTTTGGTAAATAATACTGGTGGAAGTATTAAAGAAACCAATATTTTTTTAATCTTGCTATTATCATTAGTGGGATGGATTTTCTTACAAATATTATTGAACATATTATAGTGAAATTTGATATCAATTTGGGTATGGATTAGCTTTCATTTTATCATGATAAAATAGATTTCATATCCAATAATATTTTATTCAATTATTTTATACCTTTGATAATATAACAATAAGATGAGAGATTGATTAATGATGTCAATAAATGTTATCTTGATCATTTTATTGAAAATAAAGAAACAGTTTTGATCTGTGACATTCCGGAAGTGAATGAATTTACAGAAGTTTTTCATGATGAATTTTCTAGTACTGTTTTTGACCGGATGGTTGAATTTACTACTGATTTAGTTTCATATTCTAAGCCTATTTCTAAACCCCCTTATTGACTGGTTCAAGTAGAATTGGTGGAATTGAAAATATAGTTTCAATAAGTGCTTGATAAGGTTTTCATTTGACCTAGCACTTCACCATGGGGTGATCCTATTTTATTTGTGAAAAAGAAATATGGTTATATGATAATTTGTATTTATTATAGATCCTTGAATAACATAACTATTGAGAATAATTATCTATTTCCTCATATCAATGATTTTTTGATTAGTTCCCAGGTGCTCACTATTTTTCAAAGACTGATTTGATGTCCTGGTACCATCAGATGAAGGTGATGGATGATGTAATTCCAAATACAATGTTCCAAATGAGATATGGGCATTATGAGCTTATAGTTATATTCTTTGGGTTATCTAATTCCCTTTTTGTATTTATGAATCTCATTAATATAGTCTTTCATCAGTTTTTGGATCAGTTTGTGGTTGTGTTTATAGATGATATTTTGGATTATTCTAAAAGTCGGGAGGAACATAAAGGTCACTTAAGGATTGTTTTGAAAACCTTAAAAGAAAATAAACTATATTGAATTCTTAGTAATATTTAATTTTGGTTGAAATTATTTTTCCTTGGTTATATTATTTCTAAATATGGAATAACTTTTGACCCTTCTAAAACAAAAGTTATTGAAGAGTATCCAAGACCTACGAATATCACATAAATTCATAGTTTTCTTGGATTAACAGGTTATTACCAAAGGGTTGTTTAAAAATTTTCTCAGTTATCCATCCCAATAACTAAGTTAACATGTACAACAATCAATTTTATCTAGAAAAAATAATGTGATGATTATTTTCATGAACTAAAAATAAAGTTGGTAAATGCTCCAATTTTGGATATTCATTATAGGAATGGTGAATTTTTTATCTACAATGATGCTTCATTGAAAATACATGGTTTTATACTAATGAAAAATGATCATGTAATTGCTTATGCTTCATGTTAGTTGAAACCTCATGAGTTAAATTACCCTACACCTGATTTGGAATTATCGAATATTTATTTCATTAAATATTTGGAGGCAGTATTTGTATGGATTAAAGTGTACTATATATACCTATAAAAAATAATGAAGTATATATTTACTAAGAAAGAATTTAACAAGAGACAGATGAGATGAATGGAATTAATAAAATATTATGACTATACGATTTATTACCATCTAGAAAAAATAACTAAAATGGATGAAGATTTGAGTCAAAAAAGTAATGCTACATTAACCATGTTACGTTTAGAATAGAATCCTTCGGTTAATGATTTAATGAATTTTGGATTAGAATTTATTGGTGCAGAAAATTCCTCTATATTGTTTTAGGTGTCAGTGAAATAATCTTTATCAGGAAGAATTAAGAAAGTGCATAAGTAAGACAGTGAGTTGTAGAAAAAAGGTATAATTGGCTCATAAGGATAAGTTACATGAATTTAACATTGATAAGGACTGTGTTTTGAGGCTTAGAAAGATATTATGTGTGACTTGTGATTCACATTTGAAGAAATATTTGTTATGTGAAGCTTATAGATCACTATTTTTAGTTCATCCAGGTAGCTATAAGATGTATAGAAGAATTTGAGAGTATTACAAGTGAGATGGAATGAAAAAATATACTGCTGAATTTACTATTAGATGTTTGATTTTTCAATAGGTTAAAGTAGAGAGACAATTACTGAAAGGGATTATAAATCCTTTTTTGATGTCAGATTAGAAATGGGAAAATATATCCATGGATTTTGTAGTTGTATTACCAAAGGTTTCTCAAGGTTACCATGTGATCTAGGTTATTGCTGATTGATTGACTAAATCTTCTCATTTTATTCATATTCAAGATAATCTACCACTAGATCAACTTTATCGATTTTATATTAAAGATATAGTTAGGTTACATGGAGTTACCCTCACCATTGTATCTGATTGTGATCCTAGGTTCACTTTTAAACTTTGTAATGGCCTTTAGAATACATTGGGTACTGAATTAAATTTTAGTACAACTTTTCATCATCAATATAATGGGAAGTCAGAGTGAACAATTCATACATTATAGGATATTCTACAGGAAGGGTTAATGGATTACTTGGGAATTTGTGATCAACATATTTTTTTGGTTTATTTTTTTTATAATAATAGTTTTCATTATAGTATACAGATCGCACCGTCTAAAACATTATATGAAAAAAGGCATCGAACTCTATATTTTTGGGATAAAGTAGGTGAAATTAAGTTAATGGGACTAGAATTGGAAGAAGAGATGGTAGAAAAAGTTTAGTTGATTTAGAAACACATGAGGATAACTCAAAGAAGGCAGAAAAGTTATTCGGATAACTAGAGGAAGGATCTTTCATTTGAGGTAAGTGATCATATCTTTATCAAAGTTTCACTATGGAAAAGTGTGATGTGTTTTAGTAAGAAAGGGAGGCTGATTCCATGGTTCATTGTACCCTATAAAATACTAGAGATTGTTGGATCAGTTGCCTACTGAGTGGATTTACCTTTAAATCTATCCCAATTAGAATTATTTTTCATGTTATAATGTTAAGAATGTATATGTTGGATCCATATCATGTTTTGAGTCTAGAAGTAGTTCAGTTGGAAGAGAATATTTGTTATGAGGAACAAACAGTCCAAATTCTTAACTGTAGAGAGTAAGTGTTGCAGAATAAAATGATTCATCAGGATATGGTTTTATAAAAAAACCATATGGTTGAAGAGAAAATATGGTAATCTGAAAATGGAATGAGGGAGAAATACCCCCACTTATTTGATAAATAAATATAATTTCAAGGACACAATTTCCAAAAGTAGAGAGGATGTAAAATCCCAGGTAATTATAGAATAATAACTTTTCTTATCTATTAATATTTATTAATTAGATATTAATTTTACTTTAAATCAGATTCTATTTCTGATAGTGTACTCGACACACATCAATGAGTTTCTCTGAAATCTTATGTTTCACACAAGACTGAGTTATACAAAAAAATATTATGAATGTTATTAATTTAAGTAGTAGTTATCACCAAGACATTGTATGGAAATAAATAAATATAACTTTCTATGTTATGTTTACACATTTTTAATCAATATTTTACCTTATTCTAATAAATTATAGAGTTTTAAAATGAGAATAAATCTAATTTTAATCAAAAAATACTCTAATATATTTTAAAAGTAGTTTTACAACCTTTTGACGGAGAACCATTTTTAAATCTAGTTTTTTTTCACTTTTATATGTTCTATTTGACACAATAAACTTCTTCTTTGGAATCGGGACATAAAATTTTAATTTGGTTGAATTTTTGGCATTTCTTTAACTAAATTCATATATTAATGAATAGTGAAAAATACTACATTGTAATTCAAAATTAAATTTTCATATAATTTTTATATAGTTGTATTTTACTTTTAATTCATTTTAACATATAATTAGATTCTGTTTTTATCATTTAATCTTATTTAGTTCATTAAAATCAATTTCATTTTGAAATTGAATTGAAAATCTAGGTGAACTTTTGAACATTTTACTTAAAAACTCATTTCTTAATTCTGATAATAGGATTAATTTTAAATTTAATTCTCCCACTTCTATGAAATTAATTTCTAAACACTGATATAAATGTTTGTAATCAGTATGAAAAATGTGGTCCAATATTATCAATTTTTTTTTGGTAAATAGTAAATTTAGTATTTTATTTACCCCAATTAAAGATAAATAGGGAAATTAAAGGTAAAAATAATATTATAATAATATAAAACTACCCAAAAAATTATATTAATCTTATTGGATGAGTTATTATCGACCAATAAAATCCTTGGGTCGAAATTGTGGCCTTTGGAAGCCACATGAGTGTGATTATGAAATATATAACTTTTAATATCAAGTAAAGGAAAATATGTCATAATCATGTCTCTTATTACTAAAACTTTTTTAATAAGGAATTGTATAAGTGACATCTTTGACAATGAATATTTATTATAATGATAAAAATATTACCTTCATCATGGTAATTTAGTTATAATGTTTATGAATTGAATAATTAAATTTATTTATGACACAATGATAATGTAACAATTGGTTTAGTAAAAAAAGAATCAAATAAATAAAATTAATAATATTAAAAAAAATATTATTTTCAATATTTTATGTCATCAATGAATTTTCTGGATGACTATGACATGTTAGGATTGTAAATTAGTTGATTGAACTGTAAGAGTTACAATGGTTAAATGACAAGGATAATTATTAAAACTTATTGCAAACATGTCTAATTATAATTGGATGTTTATATACCGCCCCCTCTTCATCCTATATTCTAAATAAATCAACTTGGACTCATTTTGATTCAAAATTAAGTTTATATTAATTTAATACTTTTAATAATTCCAAGGGTTCCCCTCTCATTTCCTATAAAAGGCACCCATTCATCTCTCTTACTCATACTTCCAAAGTCTTTTTATTCAGAGAAGATATATCCAAATCCCTTCCTATAATCCCTCCTCACATTCTTGAGGCCTTATTTTAGTCATAACACCCTCCTTAGATGTGTTAAGGTGTGCTTCATAGGCTATCAATCGAAAAGAGGTATCATTTTTTAAGTATTTATATTTTATTTTTTCTTCCACTTTCATTAAATATACTTCATCTATGAGGAACTAATAAATTCAGTATCCTCAATATACTGAGATGATATTATTTTAATACCATCACCTAAATCCATCTCCACTTCCATTAAATGAGAAATTAATTAATCATTCATTCGTACGTGTGAACTATCACCTCCACGAACCTATCTAATTCATTTTTCATAACATCATCTCATGGATGGTTATAATAATATATTTAATATTAATTTTTTATATTCATGACATATTAATAATTCCATTAAAATAATATATCAATTATGTTCTTATATTATATGCGTATAAAAATGATAACATCATTTTTGGGTATGGGTGAACTATCACCTCCACGAAGTGATATGACACGTTTTTATTCATTATATCACTTGTATGATATATAAAAGTATATTTAAATTATTAATATGATATTAATGATTTTATTATAATTCTATAAAGATAAAATAATACTTAACTTATTTCTATAACAATCAATGAAAAATAGAAAATTCTACTCATGCGTATGTACGACTAACTGTCTTAAAAAATATAACGTTGTTGTTAGGTCCACTAGGTCGAATACCCTGAGGGGGGGGGGGGGGTGAAATAGGGTATGAAAAATTAAAAACTTTTTTTGTTTGGATCTTTGGATCTTGTTTAATTGTTAGAAAAAACTCAATTCTCTCTTGCTCCCGTAGCAATATATGAATAAATATAAAATCAAGCACATGACACAAATATTTTTACTTGTTTCACCCTTAATGGGATACGTCCAAGGAGCATACAACAAAAATGTGTTGATGTACCAAATTCACTAAGGATTACTACCAATAATTTTTACAATGTTCGACATAGATCTTCTATGCCCAGGCTCATTGAATTTACAAGGTTTAGGGTCTTCTCACTACATTCCCAAGGGTCACTCCCTATGCCTCTTTCTATGGATCACTATCGGTGGAAAGGGTCACCATATTACTCTTCATTCACACATTGCTCCTAGAAAGGAATCCACTCATTGTTTTTGGACTTGTAGGTCAAACATAGTTTATAGACATGTAGGTCCTTTGATTTACATGAATTCATGCATCCTTAACTATATATAGATGCTCTGTTGAAGTTACTTTTTCACCCGTAGTTGAATTCCACCTTCCTGGGTACTGTTAGGTATCCGAAAATACTTTCGGAAAATGAATTGAAGATTTATCAAGCTTCCTTATGCAAATCGAAAACCACCTTCCTCTCCCGCGTACTGAGTACCAAGTTTGGTATGAAGAACACCTCCTCCAAGTACTCCTGCCATTACTGCGAACCACTCTTCATCTATGGACTACCACTGCCTTCGCGATCGCATATTGCTACCATGTACCGATTCCACAAACCTCTTCTACGAAACCCCTCCTATTCGCGAACTCTTCTTTGTTCGCAGATTGTCTTTGCCTCCTCGTACTGGAGATCTCCCTCCGTGTACTTTTTGTGGAATTCTCCCTCTCGTGTTACAGAGATTCCTCCTCTGCGTACCGAGACAACTCCTTCCACATACCAAAATTCCTTCTCCATGTATCAGACTTCCTTTGCGGGTTAATAATCCCCACAAACACTTTTAGCATGAACCACTTTCATACTTTTCCAAATTCCTAAAGAAAAATATGTTTTCTAATGACGTTCAATATCCACAGTAATCGGTGGGATTAGCGATTCTTATATAGGCAAAGATATCCACAAAATCCACTAATCCAAGATTTACCAAATCTTCGATTTATCCTTCACTGCATACCAATCCTTTAGCCACCATGAACTGCAAGCCATCTTTTCCATGCCGCCCGCATACCACCTTGGCTCAAACGCGGTCGATCTCCTATGCCGATGTCAAGCTATATATGTACCACACCACCATCCGCTATGAACCATTTTCAGTTTAGCAAACCTCCACCACGTACCGTTTCCACCTCTCCACGTACCATTTCCAGAACATGGTACACGACCCATGAATTATGGTATGCGGTCCTCACCCTTTTCCAATTTTCTTCAAAATTCTTCACACCATTCACTCCTATGAAAAAATCCTTCCTTTTCCAACATCAAACTTCTGATTTTGAGGCCAAAAAATTTGGAAAACACTGGGAAATTGCGCCACCTTAAAAATTTGTCTTTTCCAAACACCAATCATTATCATTCGCGGTTATCTGGCTTTGTCAACAAACCTAAACACACCCAAAACATTCCGAGAGGACACCTTGAGGGATTTTTTCACAACAGTATCCCCCTTTAGGTTTGTTGACAACTCTTCTCATGATAATTTATTGAATTTTAATATCTCATTAAATCTTCTTCCATCTCCAACCATCAGTCACTTCATTCGATTAAAATAGAGATCAATGATTTACTCAATACATACTATAATCCCAAATGAGCGATGCTCGACATGAGAAACAAGAGTATAATGAAAAATGTATCAAGGAATCACTTCATTTATAATCAACAATTATTGATACCATACTGATACACTAATACCAATAAAATGCTTTTATCACGATCCTCATCTGTGGTGATATCTAATCATTGATTGATCACTTTTAGAATCGTCAGATTTAATGGTACTCTTATTTTATAGCTCCTCTAACCAGCTTTAGCTCAACATAAACTCCCCCTATCTCACTGCTCCACTTATCATCTTCTCCTCATGTATTTCCTCCCCCTGTAATAGTCACACTTTCTCCCTCTTTGTCAATATACCCGAAGGGCACTTCAAGGTTATATACAACAGGGTAAATAACACATATAATCATATTAGGTAAAAACACATCATACCTCAGGGTAGGGGGGAATCCACACTTTTTCAAGCGTGGGAAGTTTACTGGACTCTCAGAGCCTTTAGATGCCTTTCCAATTCTTCTCTGGGTAAGTTCTTTGTATGAATATCTTTAACTTGTTGTTTTGTAGGCACATACTCCAACTTCACAAGCCCTTTCTCCACTTTCTACTTGATAAAATAATATTTGATTTTAATATGCTTTGTCCTTGAGCGATGGACTGGATTTTTTCTCGGATTTATAGCACTTGAATTATCACAATGGATTATAATTGGAGATTTCACTTTAATTCCCATATCTTCATGTTGCTACTTCATCCACAATAGCTGTGTGTATGCTTGAGTAGTCCCAATGTATTCAGCTTCTGCGGTGCTCAATGGAATGAAATCTTGTTTCTTGCTTAACCAAGAAATAAAAAACCATACAAGATAAAAGAAACCTCCTGATGTTGATTTCCTATCATCTGTTGAACCAGCCCATTCTGCATATGTATATCCCCATAAATCTGGCTAAGATTTTTCATTATAAATTAGGCCAAAATCTTATGTACCCTTGATATAACAAAGAATTATTTTTACTGCAATCATGTAGATCTACTTGGGATTGCTTTGATACCTCACTTCTTGGAATGTGGAAAATAAAATATCAGTCCTTGTCACTGTCAAGTACAATAGAATTCCAATGATTTCCCTATATTCTGTGATATTAACTGGCTTGCCTTTATCATCTCAAGACAATTTCAACTGGGTAACAACTGGAGTCTTCACCTCATTGGAATTATCCATTCCAAACTGTCTCAAAACCTCCTTGTAATATTTATATTCAGAAATAAATGTTCCATTGCTTCCTTGTGTCACCTGTAATCCAAGAAAAAATTTCATCTCTCCAATCACCGACATTTCAAACTCACTTTTCATGAATTAAAAAAATTGTCTACATTGTGCTTCATCTGATCCACCAAAGATTATGTCATCAACATAAATCAACACCATCATCCTCTGAATATTTCCATTATTGTAATAGAAAATATAATCAACTCCACCACACTGAAAACTATGCTTTTTTAGAAACAAATCTAGCCTTGAATACCATTCTCTTGGTGCTTACATCAAAACATATAAAACCTTCTTTAGCTGAAAAAATCTGTTCTCATCTTCATGAATGAGAAAACCATCTAGTTTCTCAATAGAGACTTATTATTCTAGAACCCCATTCATAAATGTCGACTTGACATCGATCTAGAAAACCTTAAACTTTTGTTGCACAACTATGGCCAAGAATAATCTAATAGTCTCTAGCCTTGAAATAGGTGAGAATGTTTCATCGACATCTATACCCTCTATCTGGGAGTATCCTTTTTGTTTCGAATCAAAACACCATCTTCATTCATTTTGTTGAGAAAGAACCATTTTTCTTCTATGACATTATTGTCTTCTAGTCTCAAAACAATTTCCCACATTTGATTCTTCTCAATTTGTTCAAGATCATAATTAATTTCCTGATCCCAATTCTCATCTCTAGCTACTTCATCAAGGCATTTAGGCTCTACTTGTGATAAGTATAATGCTTTCTATAGATACTTCACCCTTCTTATCTATATTAGTGATGTATGATCACCAATTATGTTCTGCCTATCAATTTAAGCTCTTATTGCTGGTATCTAGGAAGACACTGATTTATTCTCATCATATGAGTCTTCTTCTGAATCAATCTTTGGAACTGGAGCTTCTCATGATCTGTTCATCTCTTCATCTCTATCCTCCTAAGTATAATCATGTATTTTCTATATATTATGTTAATTTTCTACAATAGTCCCATCATGACTTTCAATTATCTTTTCCAACCACTTATTGAATAATTTATACACTTTTATTTTCTTTGAGTATCCACGAAATATACCTTCATCCCCACATGATTCAAATTTCATATGTTTCCCTTTATTGAGAATGAAACATTTACTTATGAATATTCAAAAGTACTTTAATGATGACTTATTTCCATACCGTAACTCATATAGAGTCTTCTTTTCTTTGGGAAAATTTAAAGATCTATTTTATTTGTATACTTCTTTCGTCACTGCTTCTTTCCAAAATTTCTCTGGAAGGTCTTTCTCAATGAGCATTGTTCTGGTCATGTTGTTGAAAATATGATTTCTTCTCTCAACTACTCCATTCTAATATGGAGTTCTTACTACTAAAACTTGATTCTTTATCCCATGTTTTTTGAGATAATCGTCCACTTGACAATTTATGAACTCTGTTCCATTATCTGTTCGAATCGTTCAAATTTTTTAACCACACATATTTTCACATTCCCATCAATATCTTGTAATGCAACTGAACACTTCAGATTTGTGGGTGATTATTGAAACCCATGCCATTCTGCTATAGTCATCAATTAATAGAACATAATATCTCATCCTATCAATAGCCCTTGGGAAAATTATCCCACACACATCAATATTCATGAGATCAAGTAATCTATTTTACTTTTTCCCCTTTTTATTATATGTATTTCGAATGATCTTCCCCTATTGGTAGACATCACACATATGAGTACGATCACATGATAATCTAGGGAGATTTCAAGATGCATCATATTTTACCAGACCTTCCAAGTAACCTTGGATTATGTGCCCAAGATAATTATGCCATAACTTGTTTTCATCATCCTTGGACAGAAAATCACATATCTTCTTCTCCACTCATGAGGTAGAGATTCCCTTTCGTACACTTTCCTTACAACATAATAGCACAATCCTTTGAATTGATGATACATAATTTCTTGGAAAAACTTGTGGCATGTTCTGAGTCATATAATTGACTAACACTAAACAATTTGTGACTAAGCCCCTCAACAACCAATACATCTACTCATCTCATGTATTTTACTCCAAAAATGGCTTTTCCAGAAACAATAATTTTCAATCCCTCATCATTACCAGATCATACAATACCTTCTTTATCATACCTGATTCTGATTACTAGATTCTTATTTCCTGTCATATATTAAGTTCATCCAAAATCAATTATCCATATCCCTGTGCGAACTGATGCCTTGAACACAATTTCTACAACCACAACCTGCTCAACCCTTTTCTTTTTGACCCAAGCCTTTGAATTCATAACCGAAAGGGAATGATAATCTTGATATTCCTCAGTATATGTTGGGCCAGATTTAACATACAGAGCTGTAGATCGATTATGAATTTTCATCTCACTTGAAGATACTTTTGGCTGCTTCTTCAAAAAAAATTCAGTTTTCCACAGAATATTCCTCTGCATTGTTGATGCGTAATATCTTTCCATATTTCTGAGACCTTTACACTTGAAACAATGACCATCAAATTATGACCTGTAACTTTGAGCTCTGTATGACCACCTATGTTGGTTTTTTTCCATTTGGTACCACTTTGATATGTAACATACGTTTTGAGAGTGTCCTATTTTACCAAATTAATAATATCTTATGTGAGGTACATTCTTATATAGAAATGATGAACCAATAGTTGTTCATTGGTTTCTATGAATATTTTGATTCTGCTTCATGCCCAAATCAATCTTCAATATTGGACTAGGTTTGTGTGGTCTGACTTGAAGCATAACTGCTTTTTGTTTTATACCAAGACCCATACCAGCCTTATCATTCAGAGCATATTTGTGCTTTTGTTCTGATGGACCAGTCTGCTCAAATCACATCTTCTCTATTGCCTGTATGATCGTCTTTCCTAGCAGTTTTTCATGATCTTTAATTTTTTTGTCGCAGAATGATGAATTATTTTTCTAGTTGTTTGATGTGATTGATTTTATCTTTTACAATTTTAGTCAAACTATCAATTTTAATTTTTTATTCTTAAATTTTTAGTTTTTACTCAACCATCTTTTCAGATCTTTCTAGCATTGAAGACCTCAACTTTTCATTTTCTTTATTTAGTTCAGAATTATCTTCTTACTAATACTAAATAAAGAGTTTGATATCATGAAAAAATTTGTTAGATTTCTTTGTTTTAGCTCTCCAAATATCTACCTCTTCAAGGTAAGCTTCTAATTTAGCCTGAAGATCAACTCTTCCTTCAATTTCTCCTTATTAATTGTAACTTTATATTCTTGTTAAAGAATTTCTAGCAACTACCACCAATGCATCTACCTTATGATCCATGCATTCCTCCAACTCTTCTACATCAGATTCTTCTGAACTTTCATCCTCTCTTGAAAGAAGATTTTTCTTTTTGAAGAACTTTCTCCTAGTACTTATCCTCCATTTCTCATTTGATAAATACTTATTTTGGAGAATATCATCATTTTCTATATTCTCATCATAAAAATTCTTAGGAACCTTTGTTGGAAAATGACCAATCTTTCCATATCAAAAGCATGAAAATGGAAGTTTACCTTTGAACCTATGTTTTTACCTATGAATATTAGAAGAGAGAAATTACATGACATAATCCAAATTTTCCTCCTCAGGACTATCTTCAACAAAGAGATTCTTTATGGCCTTGAATAACACTTCCTTAGGCATCCCTTTTCCACTGCATAATTATCATCATTTTTCACTTTATATGCTCTAAAAGTACTATGTAGGTTATTTAGTGTCATCTCTTTTGGGTATTTGTCATCCAACACTGAAACTTTTGGATTGAACCATGATAGAAGTTTCCTTAAAATTCGTTTCACAATCGTTATATCTTCAATGACTTCTCTAAGACCATGCATGTATTCCACAATGATATTAATCCTATTAAAGAATTTATCAATAGTCTCATTTGGATTCATTATGAGATCCTCATACTTGCTCCATAGAATCTACATCTTTTCTTTTATAACTTTTGTGTCTCCCTCATAAATGTTTAACAATTTTCCCACATTGCATTTGATGTTTTACAAGACATCACCTTGGTATAAATTACAATTGATAGGGATCCACTTAAAGTATTGATCCTTTTAGAATCAGTATCCAATTATCTTCTTTCAGCTTCTGATAAAGCGCCACTATTAATGTTAGTAGATATTACATGTATAGCTACTGTAAATACATCCATCCCTACTGATCAGAATTAGTGCTGCATTTGATTCTTCCATAGTTGAAAATTATTTCCGTCAAAGATCGGAATTACTTTATGATTGACCATATCAATTTATTCTTCTTGAGAGAGAACCAATGACTTTAAAACTTTCCCTCTGATACCAATTGTTAGGTCCACTAGGTTGAATACCCTAAGAGTGGGGGGGGGAGGTGAATCAGGGTATGAAAAATTAAAAAATTTTCTCATTCAGATCTTGTTTCGTTCTTAGAAAAAACTCAATTATCACTTCCTCCCGTATCAATATACAAATAGATAAAAAATCAAGAAGAGGACACAATGATTTTTAATTGCTTCACCCTTACTGGGCTATATCCAAGGATCATACAATGAAAATGTTCCAATGTAACAAATTCACTAAGGCTGACTACCAATAATGAGTACAATGTTCGGGCTAGATCTTATATGACCAGGCTCACTACCCTTACAAGGTTTATGGTATACTCACTACATTCCCAAGGGTCACTCTCTTTACCTCTTTATCTGGCTCAGTGCCAGTGGAAAGGGTCATCGTCTTCCTCATCATTCACACACTACTCCTGGAAAAGAACCCACTCACAATTTATGGGCTTGTAGGTCAAACACAGTTTATAGACATGTAGGTCCCTTCATTTACATGAATTCCTACATCCCTAACTATAAAAAGATGCTCTGTTGAAGTTCCTTTTTCACCTGCAGATGAATTCCACCTTCTCGGGTACTGTTAGGTAGTAGAAAATACATTTGCAAACTGAATTGAATCTTTCACAAGATTTCTTGTGCAAATCACAAACCACCTTCCTATCTCACGTACTGAGTACCATATTTGGTACACAAAACACCTCTTCCGTGTACTCCTACCACTTATTCTAGCCACCTTTCGTATGTGGACTACCTCCGCCTTCATGATCACGTACTGCTACCGTGTACCGATTCTATGAACCTCCCTTAAGAAACCCCTCCTGTTCGCAAACTGATCTCTGTTTGGGAACTATCTTTGCTTCCACATACCAAAGATCTCCCTGTATGTAACTCTTATGGAATTCTACCTCTCACATACCATAGATTCCACCTCTGCATACCAAGAGAACTCCTTCCACTTACTAGACTTCCTTATCCATGTACCAGACTTCCTTTGTGGGTTAAAAATTTCCACAAACACCTTTAGTGTAAACCACATTTTAACTTTTCCAAATTCCTAAAGTAAAATATGTTCTCTAATGATGTTCTATCTCCACAGTAAGCGGTGGGATTAGTAATTCTTATATGGGAAATGAAATCTGCAAAATCCGTTAATCCAAGATTTACTGAATCTTTGATTCAGCCTTCACCAAATACCAATCTTTCAGATGCTGTGAACTGCAAGCCATCAGTGAACCTTTTTTCCATACCACTCGCGTACCACCTTGTCTACAACGTGGTCGATCTCCTATGTCGACGTCAAGATATCTGCGTAATCCACCACCTTCTGTTGTGAAGCATTTTCAGTTTCATGAACCTCACCAGCATACCGTTTCTGTCTCTCCGCATACCGTTCCTAGAACAAGGTAGACAACCAATGAATTATGGTTCACAATCCTCACCCTTGGCCAATTGTCTTCAACGTTCTTTATACCAATCACTGCTATGAATAAATCCTACCTTTTCCAACATCAAACTCCCAATTTTCAGTCCAAAAAATATGGAAAACACTGGGAAACTGTGCCACCTTAAAAACATATTTTTGGAAAACACCAAACATTCTCATTCATGATCATCTGGCTTTGTCAACAAACACAGAAAAACCCAAAAATTCCAAGATGACACTATAAGGGATTTTTAACCAACAATTGTTCATTTTTCATAAACACACTTCATGGTTTGATTTAAAGGTATAATTTATGTATAAAAATGATAATAATGTCATGAATATTATTTTTTATATGAAGGACTTGTGACCAAATGGATGAGTGACATAAAACCATGTTCATTTTCGACTCAACTACCAAATATTGACAAAATTTCAGATATAAAATTAAATAATTATATAATTTTTATAACATGGTAATAATTGATATAAAATAAATAATAAATTTGAAAAGGTTCTCAAGAAATTATAAATTAACCTAATTTTATTATTTAGGAATATAAAGGTTGTACATGATGAGTCAGACTCATAGTAAGGGACTTCATATCAATATCCTTTCATCGAGGCATATTTTGATGTTATACACCACCTTCTTTTATAAGGTTTATAATCAACCCATTTGACTTTTAATTTATTCCATGGTTCTCAAAAGAAATATTTTTTTATGAATATTTTTTAAAAATTGAAAAAAGAAATGTTTTTTTAATATATATGGTGGCAACGAATTCTCTTCCACCGTAACCATTATTTTGATATTTAATTCCCTCTATAAGCCTTAATGTTTTTAAAAGAAAAATAAATACCTTATTAACTATAAGGACATGGACTTAAAACATTACATAATCTTGAATTAAATGAATAAGTCACATTGAGGATCTTTTCAAGTTTAGAGTTTTAGAGAATTAAGCCATAACTATTACATATCAACTTGAATATTACATGTAGATTCTACTAATCAGTATCCATTTTTTCATAAAATAAAAAATATTGAAATGAAACATGTCTAGTTCCATGTTTTAGGCATCATGACTTTTCCTTGATCCCATCCTTGACCCTTATTCATATTTATGTCCTGTGGAAAACATTACAAAAACTTAGGATGAGCATAAAAATATCATTAAGGGTTATAAAAAAAGAAAGGAAGACATTATCCCATCACTAAATATAAATAAATGAAACCATAGTTTTCAGTCATAACATACCTTATGAAATCATAAGATTTATGAATAACACATAGAAATAATTAATCATAAAGGTAACTTATGACATCCATATCATACTTATATTTTATCCATCACAACTATGTATAGAGTTACGTTGGAATACACATAATAGTATATTCCCTAAATCTCTTAGGAGAAACATAAACTTTTACCTCTGTCACTTTACCCAATGCATTGGAGAGCTATCTCGTGCTCACCCGCCCTAGGTTTATCAAAGAACCACCTATATACGTAAACAATTCCCAATAACCATTACATATTTATAACACATTAAACAAGCATAAAGTAAAGATAACATTTCCACATTGCAACTACAATATATCATTTCAAGATATTGACATAATAAATGCTTTATCAAACCATTTTCAAAACCATTTTAAACATTTAATAAATATATTTTTGAATCAAAGTGGCCCATACCACTTTGAATATTTTAATAGAATTGACATTTTAAAACATTATTTTCCATATAAATAAATATGTAAAACCATTTTTTAAAACATGGACATTAAAGAGAAATATTTATAAGAATAAATCTTTAAAACAATTAAATGATATTTTAGTTAAAGAGTTCCTAACCAAATGAGAGACTCTTGAATAAAAATATTTGAGGAATAACATCAATAAAAGCTTATAATATCATGAGAATCGAGAGATTCATGATATAATATGTCAAAGGGAAGTATATAAACCATATAAAAGTGAATTGTTGCATAACAACAATGAAGTCTCAATGGAATGTAAATTTAGGCAAAATTCCTTATAAAGACAATATCCTTAGATTAAGTATAAATCAATGACATAATTATCTATGAAAAATATAAATACACCCAATATAATTGGATATTAAGTGTAAAAAAATCAAATTTTATTCAAACATATTTATAGAACAACATAATCAAGAAGTAGAAGTTTAACCCAAAGAATTGAAATTGGGTGAATAAGTTCTGTTACAGAAATTTGACAGCCTAACGACATCACTTTAAAATTCAGAAATTGAGTTGATGAGAGAGAAAAGGGTATATCATCCCTTGGAAATAAAATTTATATCAATAAGGATATATAAGAAAATATCCCAACATAATAAGATGTAAATGAAAAGACATAACAAAAATAAGTCTTTTAAAAAGAGGAGGGTGAAAGGTTCCCTTACGGATTTGGTAACTTACGTAACATACACCCCATGAACGAAGAATAATTAAATGAAGATGTAAATACCCATATATTAAATTATATTATATAAATAATACAATCATGGGAAGTACATCCACCCCACAAAAGTAAATAGTGGAAAATATAGCATGAATCTCACGGGAATAAAAAGTGAGATGAAAAACCCCTAACCATGTTGTAATCAAACGAGTCGTATGACCAA
Source organism: Viscum album (assembly GCA_963277665.1). Classification (NCBI taxonomy): domain Eukaryota; kingdom Viridiplantae; phylum Streptophyta; class Magnoliopsida; order Santalales; family Viscaceae; genus Viscum; species Viscum album. The sequence continues at coordinate 1,571,094,851 of OY728131.1, read as the reverse complement.
AAGTTAATAACCACCAAATTAATCACAGAATACCATGAATATAAATATAATAATGATAATATATATCAAATGGAAGTACACAATACACCACGTGCAAGAAATAAATGGCTAACATTGGAAATCTCACGGAATTAAAAGTGAGATAAGAAACACCTTACCATATGTCCGAATTGACCCGTTCATTCTTTAATCTCCTAAATAATAAAATAAATTTAATTAATACTTTCTTAAGAACCTTTTAAAGTTTATTATTCCTTTTATATCACTTATTACCATGTTATAAACATTATGAAATCATTTAAGTTAATAATGGTTATTTTGTCGATATTTGGTACTTGAGTCAAAAATGAACTTATTATAATTACATGTTGTTCATGTGGTCAAAATTCCATTATCTCCAGAATGATATTAATGATTTAGATATCATATATATCATATATATCTAGTATATGTATGTATTTATAATATTACATAACATTTGGAGATAATAAATAAAATGCACAGTTCATGGAGATGCTAAGCCCTACGTATGCATGAACGCTACTTTCATTTATATTTCATATTTAATGGAATGAAAACTTAATGATAAATAGGTATATTATAATTCCAGTATAATAAAATATTATATATATGTTACATTATTTCATTAACTCCATCCTTTATACGTTCCATGTGTTTCATGAACGAATCATATAACCTTGAGAGGGCGGTAGTCCGCACTTACTTAAATTAAGTTATCATATTTACACATATTGGAAAGCATAAAGGTATGTTTGTAAAAAAAAATTACAGAAGAATAGAGAAAACATAAATATAATATATATCATATATAAATACAGTTCCATCATAATGTCCACCATGAGAGGCGGTAGGAGATAATTGAATAATCATCGTTTCGTGAGACGGTAGTTCACTGTCCACAGAAACAGTATGTTATTTAACCATTAGATGTAGGTGTGTGTAAGTGTAGTTCAAATAATTCCCATACAAAAAAAATATTATATTGAGGATACTGTTTTTGTTATAAAATAAAATAATAAAAAGAGTTTATGGGGTTGGAGAAGTAAAATAAAACAAAAGAACTTAAGAGAAGACGTTTACTTTAAATAGGGCATCTCCCTTTTGTTTGAACCAAAAGATTTAATTGAATTGTTTTCTTACTAGGATAAGGTCTCTATGAGTAGGATAGGGATGTAGGGAGATTAATTTGGAAGAGGTTGGGCAAGCCATATGGCTTGATAAGTGTAAATAATGGGTTCGAAGTAAGGGATTTTTATAAGGGGGAGGAGGGGATGTTTAGGAAAGTTTAAAAATATTATATTATTATATAATGAATTTCGGTTCCTAAATGTCCATAAATTATTAAAGTATAACATAAGATTACTCATGTTCTAAAAAAATCAATAAATAAGAATTGGGCAGGTTTAAATTTTTTTTCAATATTTTTAATATTATTTATTTAAATCATTAATTAATGAGGTAAACACTACATCATTATTGTGTCATAAATAATTTTATTTACTTGATGTCTAAAAATTATAAAAAAATACCATGATGTAGGAAATATTTTTATCTTTCCAATGAATATTTATAGTCAAAGAGATAACTTATATTAATCCGTGTAAAAATTGATTTACTAAAAGATATATGTTTATGTCATTTTTGTTTTTTACTTTAAATTAATTAATATAATGTATCATTATCACACCCAGGTGGCTCAATGGGGTCCCAAAATCTACCCATAGATTCCCATGGTCGTAAATGTATCAACAAATCATATTAGGACAAATGTTTGGATACTTTAATACTATCATAATAATATTTTGTTACCCTTATTTACCGGATTTACCTTTTAACTATGGTAAATAAAATTTCTACTGAAGTAAATATTCATAATGTCTAAAAATAAAAGTTATATATTTACACAATTTGGATCTCATGACTAAAAATATGGAATCCATTTTTTCAAATTCAAAACACGGAAGTGGTAGAGATTAATTTAAAAATAATTCCCGTTGTCAAAATAGAAAGCGTGTTTTTAAGAAATAATAACTATCAAAAGATTGACATTTTTTTATGTCCAATTACAACGTAAAATTACTTAGAATGTCCAACATAGGATTAAATGTTAAAATTATAATCTAATTACATTTTAAAACCATTTATAAGGATAATCTAACTATATAAATAAATTTTATTAAAAGGCAGTTTGAATTGAAATACAGTATTTTTCACTATTCCTAAAATAATGAACTTTATCAGAAAAATACCAAAATTTTATCCAAAATAAATTTCAATGTCCTGATTCTAAATAAGAATATTATTTTTCCAAATAGAACATATATAAGTGACCAAAACTAGATTTAAAGAGGGTTCTCCATCAAAAGGTGGAAAATTGACTTTTTAATGAATATTAGAGTATTTATACTTAAAATCCAATTCTTTCTTATTATAAGCTTATAACATTTATTGGGAAAATGTAAAAACATTTAACAAAAATGTATATTCATATTTTAGTTAGTTATTTACATTCAATCTAATAAAAACGTTAGGTGTTAACTACCAGTTAAATTTAATATATTATATTTTGGTATAACTCAACGTTGTGTGCAACGTAAGTTTTCAAAGAAACCCGTTGTTGTGTATCAGGTACGCCATCGAACATAGAATCCCTTTTAATGAAAAATTAATATTTAATTAAAAAATATTAATAAATATGATAATTTTATATTCTTTATTTACCTGGGATGTTACATCCTCCCCCCCTTTTGGAAATTTCGTCCTCACAATTTTAAAATTGGTCTCGGAAACTTCATTGAAAGTCCCACATCAGAAAGATAGTTAATAAAAATATCACTTTAAAATAAATAAAGAGAAATAAAAAGGTCACTTGAGACAACAAATACTAGTATTACATGAAAACATGCATATAGATGGGAAAATAACTCTCATAGATTAATAGAGAGTGATGGGGAAATTGATCACAAAAAGTTAACCACCATAATACCATAAATTTATGGTTGGGTAAAAGTATGATGATAAAATAGAGCTTATAAATTTTTTGATTCAAGATCCTTTTCATAGAGTTGAATAATTTTATTAATAACTAGACTATGATCATAAGGAAATATACTTACTTTTCAAGTAGAGTGTCATCCTTCAATAAAATTCTACCACAATATCATCTTTTCTAAAAACAGCAAGTATTAAAGATGACTTGGTCACACCTAAAGTGCTTGAATAAACTTCTATAGTATCATAAAATTTACAAAATATGAACTATATATTTCCCCAATATTTAGACATCAACCAAAACCAAAATTTGTTAGTACAAGACCATATAATCCCCTAAAGGATAATCCTTTATAAAAAGAAATACTACTCTTATTCTTCAAAATTCAACAAAAAAACCCAAAGTTCAAGAAAGACCATTCAATATACAATTGTCCTTAAAATTATTCAAAATAATCCAAACTAATATTGAAACCCAAAACTCAGAAGGATTTAATCACATAGTCTTCCATAGTAAATCTTAACATTTATCTCCAAAAACATTGACTATGCTTAAAGTCTCATACTGAAGTGTGATTAACCTAATCACATATTTTCTATGATATGTTAATCATTTCCATAAATAAACCAAATCATCATATGTCCACAATAAAAACATATATTCTTCCAAAATAAAATTTCTACCATTACTCCACAAATGAGATCCCATAGTATTCTATTTCCCTTAAGTATATAATGTTTCCAAAAGAGAAAACATTTTCTAAAATAATATTTATCACTTAATCACCAAATCATTTTCCTATATTATGGATATCTATTTTATAATACATAATTTCTCAAAATAAACTTATTCATGATCCCTAAAACTATTTAACTTAAAATAATAAGTCATAATAACCAAGGACTTCATGTAGGACAGTGGTAGTCAATGTGCCCTTGTTGCCCTTCAGTTGTGGGATTGATTCCTACGGCCTTTCCGGACGCGATGGGTTGTCACCAATATTATAGGTTTTCCTTTTTATAAAACTCAAAAATAACCCTTACATGTTTTAACCTCAAAGGTATTATTATACCTTTCATTTTCATCCCAACACATTAAGGCCTCAACATCTTATATATTGTTATTTTTTTTCACCTCCATATGATAAAATGAAACTATTCCCAATAGAAAGAACATCATACCTTGATCATGGTGTCCATATGGTTTCATCATCATCTTGTTCAAATAGGTATAAGGTACATGCATTGAAAAAATGATTTAGAGATCCTTCGAAATAATTTTCTTCCTTCATCCAAATACACCTTGTACAACTTGGGTTGTATGGGTGTTCACAGAAAAACAGTTTCAGAAAAAAAATCATGTATGCCATATTATTTCAAAACATATGATAAAACATGATTTTTATAAAATAGTTGGACCGAATTTGAGTTGAAATTTTCAATCAATGGTCTTTTTAAAATACCATAAGTATGTGCTAATAGACTATATTGTAAAATAAAATATAAATAGGTTGTGCAAGGGTCTCCTTCTTCAGCACCTTTTTCAAAATCATAATATGCTTCAAAATCCTATGATAAGGTAAAATATTTAAAAATACCTTGATAATATTTACCTTTCTTAAAAATATGAGAATATTTTGAAAATAGTATTTGATTAAATAAAACCCATGATCCACGATCATATTGAGGTATAGTGGAGGTGTTTGATATCTCAAACAACTGCCTGCAAGTGAGTTGTATGCTAGAAAAAGTTTCACAATAATTTGAACATAACTTTGCAATAATTATTGCAATCATGTCATCATGAAGAGATATGAATGTCGTTTGAGATCCTCCTCATTCCATTTGTAACTGAATTTCCTTGATCTAGAAAAGTTATAGAACAAGGATTTAACTGAAATAATAGACATAGGGAATAAACATGTGTTTAATGAAAACTCATAATCCCTAAATTTTTCTAAACCGACCTCTGATACCAACTATAAGGACCTGACCTTAAAACATTACATAGTCTTGAATTAAATGAATAATTCACATTGACGATCTTTTAAAGTTTAGTGTTTTAGATAATTAGTCCATAACTATTGTATATCAACTTGAGTATTACATGTAGACGCTACTACTCAGTAACCATTTTTTTTCATAAAATAAAAACTCTTAAAAAGAAACATGTATAGTTCCATGTTTTAGACAACATGAATTTTCCTTGATCCCATCCTTGACCCTTATTAATATTTATGTTCTATGGAAAACATTTCAAAAACATGGGATGAGCATAGAAATCTCAATAAGGGTTATAAAATAAGGAAGGAAGACATTATCCCATTAATAAATACAAATCAATGAAAGCATCATTTTCAATCATAACATAACTTATGAAATCATAATATTTATGAATAAAACACAGAAATCAGAAATAATAAAGGTATATTATGGCATCCATATCATAATTACATTGTAGATATCACAGATACGTAATTAGTTATGTAAGAATACCCATCACAGTATATTACTTAAATGTTTTAGGAGAAACATTAACATTTACCTCCATCATGTTACCTAATTCATTGGTGATCTATCCCGGGCTCACCTGCCCTAGGTTTATCATGGAACCAACCGTAAACGTAAACAATTCCCAATAACCACAACATATTCATAACACATTACACAAGTGTAAAGTGAAGATAAAATTCCCACATTGCAATTACAATATATCATTTCAAGATATTGACATAATCAATGCTTTATCAAACTATTTTCAAAACCATTTAAAACATTTAATAAAGGTATTTTTGAATCAATGTAACACATACCAATTTGAAGATTTTAAAAGAGTTAACATTTTAAAAAACTAATGTCCATATAAATAAATCCTTAAATCCATTTTTTAAATCATGGAATTTATTGAGAAATAATTAAAAAAATAAATATTTAAAACAATTAAAATGATATTTTAGTTAAAGATATCCTAACCAAATGAGAGATGCTTGAATACAAATAATTGAGGAATAACATCAATAAAATCTTATAATATCACGAGAATAGTAAGATTCATGATATAATACATCAAAGGGTAGTATATACATCACATGAAAGTGAATTAGTGCATAACAATAATGAAGTCTCAATGGAATGTAAATTGAGACAAAATCCCTTATAAAGACGATATCCTTAAATTAAGGATAAATCAATGACATAGTTATTTCTGAAAAATATTAATACACCCAATATAAGTGGATATTAAGTTTAAAACAATAAGAGTTTATTCACACATATTCATATCATTACATAATCAAGAAGTAGAAGTTTAACTCAAATAATTGAAATTGGGTGAAGAAGTTCTCTTACAGAAATTTGACAGCCTAACAACGTCACTTTAAAATTCAAAAAATGAGTTGATGAGAGAGAGAAGGGTATCTCATAACTAGGACATAAAATTTACAGAAATAAGGATATATAATATCATATCCCAATACAATAATATGTAAATTAAAATATATAACAAAAATAAGTCTTTTAAAAAGAGGATGGTGAAAGGTTCTCTTACTGATTTGGTAACTTACGAAACATACACCCCATGAAAGAAGGATAATTAAATGAAGATGTAAATTCCCATAAATTAAAGTATATTACACAAATAATATAATAATGGGTAGTAAATCCACCACACAAAATAAAATAGTGGCAAATATAACATGAATCTCATGGGAATAAAAAGTGAGATGAAAAACCCCTTACCATGTTGTAATCAATCGAGTCGTATGAACAAAAGTTAATAACCACAAAATTAATCACATAATACCATGAATAAAAAGATATTAATGATAATATATGTCAAATTTTATCACACAATACACCACATGCAAGAAACAAGTGGCGAACAATGGAAATCTCACAGAATTAAAAGTGAGATAAGAAACCCCTTACCACGTGTCCGACTTGACCTGTTTTTTCTTTAATGTCCTAAATAATATAATAAAGTTAATTTATTATTGAATAAAAACCTTTTTCAAGTTTATTATTCCTTTTATATCACTTATTACCTTTTTATAAAATTTATTCAATCATTTAAATTAATAATGGTCATTTTGTTGATATTTGGTACTTGAGTCAAAAATGAACTTCTTACAATTACAAGTATTTCATGTGGTCAAAATTCCATTATCTCCAGAATTATATTTAGGATTTAGATATCATATATATCATATATATCATATATATCATATATATCCTGTATATTAATGTATTTATAATATTTGAAAACATTTGGAGATAAGAAATGAAATGTACTATTCATGGAGACGATAAGTCGCACTTACGCATGAACGCTTCTTTCATTTCTATTTCATATTTAATGGAATAAAAACTTAATGATAAATAGGTATATTATAATTAAATTATAATATCATATGATATATATGTTACATTACTTCCTTAATTCCATCCTTTATACGTTCCATGTATGTCACGAACAAATCATATCACCTTTAGGGGGCGGTAGTCCGCACTTCCTCAAATGAAATTTTCATATTTAAACATATTGGAAAGAAAAAAGAAATGTTTCTAAATATAAATTACAGAATAATAGATAAAACAAAAAAATAATATGTATCATATATAAATATAGTTCCATCATAATGACCAAAACAGGTATATTTAGATTATATATGTATCATATATAAATATAGTTCCATCATAATGATAAATAGGTATATTTAAAATTAATTTCTGTTGTCAAAACAAAAAGCATGTTTTTAAGAAATAATAATTATCAAAAGATTAACCCTTGTTTATGTCCAATTTCAAAGTGAAATTACTTTAATGACCAAAACAGGATTAAATGGTAAAAATATAATCTAATTACACTTTAAACCCATTTAAAAATATAATATAACCATATAAATAAATTAGATCAAAAGGCAGTTTTGAATTAAAATACAGTATTTTTCACTATTCATAAAAAATGAACTTTATCAAAAAAATTCCAAAATTTTATCCAAAGTAAATTTTGATGTCCCAATTCTAAATAAGAATATTTTTTTTTTCAAATAGAACATATAAAAGTGACCAGATCTATATTTAAAGAGGGTTCGCCATCAAAAGGTGGTAAATCAACCTATTAATGAATATTAGATAATTTTTGCTTAAAATAGAATTATTTATTATTTTAAGACTCAAAAATTTATTGGATAATTGTAAAAGCATTTAACAAACATTTATATTCATATTTTAGTTATTTATGTCCATTCCCACCAATACAAAGGCTAGGTGTTAACTACCATTTAAATTTATTATATTACTTTTTAGTATAACTCAATGTTGTGTGCAACGTAAGTTTTCAAAGAAACCCATTGTTGTATATCCGGTACGCCATCGAACATAACATCCCATTTAATGTAAAATTAATATTTAATTCAAAAATATTAATAAATACAAAAATTTCACATTCTTTATTTACCTGGGATGTTACATTATCTTTTTGGGACTTTTGGTATTGAAAATGATTTTAAATGTGGATTGTATATTTCAATATGTAGAAATTATTTTTTGTGATTGAAAATGATATTTTATGAGTGAAATTTTGATAATTGTAATCTTTTATGTGTTATGATTTTATAATGGTACATGAACATTTGAAAGGTGGTTATGTGATAAACCAAATATTGGTGGTTATGTGATAAAACAAAGATGGGTGGTTCCATGATAAACCAAGGATAATTGGTTATGTTATAACCATAAATGCATTGGGTATGGAAGGTGGTCGTATGGAAATTCCATTTGTAAGAGTGATATGTGTGGAAGTAGACCATAGGGTTATTCCATTTAAGTATGATTATCTCCCAAATTACTTTAATATGTTATATGTTGCATTCTATGGGTTTTAAGGTAATATTTTGATTACAAAAAATGTAATCAATGAGATTATATTCAATGAAGTGTAATTTCTACTTCTCAGAGGTAAAAAGTGTTACCTTATGATAAAGTATTCACGGTTTACATGTTTTTATAAGACTAACCATTTTTCTTCTTTGTGTGTCCCTTAATGAGTTGTTTATGTTCATCCAATGTTTTGAAATGTTTATCATAGGATTAAAATAAGAATTTAGTCAAGGATGGGATTAAGTAAAAGTTATGAAGTTTAAATAGGAAATGAAACCATGTTTCTTTTTAAACATTTTTTATTTTATGAAAAATAGATTGTGAGTAGAAGTGTAAATTTTGTAATATTTAAGTTGTTATTTATGATTTATGGATTAATTCACTAAATATCTAAACCTGAAAAGGTCCTCATTGTGAATGAAAGTCAAATTATTGAATTAACTCAAGATTAAGTAATATTTAAGGATAAGGAGTTATATCGAGCACCTTTGTTGATGGAACCAGCATGAAACCTTCTTGATTAGAGATATCATTACTAAAGGATTATATTACAATGTAAGAATACATATAAGGTAACATGTCATTATACCATTAACTTCTTTCTTTCTGGGTTCCTTGGCATATTTCTAGATGCTGAACTTGCAATTTAGGCTACTTTTCCTAATGCCACTAAGAAAAAGGACTAGAGGGTCACATACTAAGTGTATATAGAATTTCAGTTAAATAATATATTATTATTTATTATTTAACACGTTGAATAAAAATTATTCCCGCATATGGTTTAATAATTATTCATGTATTCTTGATGATATATAAATATATATTTTCTCTTTTGTAAATATACTATTTAATTATTTATTAGATAATAATTAAGTGATAATTATTTAATAAATAAATAGACATTATTCTATTCCCGATAAATATTATTGAGGAATGAAAGATCGATATTTTATGTACAGTTAGAAAATAATAAATATTGAATATTATTTGATTAAATAATATTTAATTTTAATTTTCAAGATAAGAACATGTTGAGAAATAATAATTGTAATTATATTATTATTATGTGACATGGGGTTTTTATTAGGATTAAATAAATAATGATGGGCACTTATGCTATTATTTTATTTTAACCCTAACGATATATAAACCCATTTATGTTATTTTTTCAATAATCCAATTCATCTATCTAGTTGTGCACAACAGATTTAGTGAATCCTCTAAAGACCTAGAGAGATACCTTCTCCAAGAATGATTCCAAGAACTGAGAGAAATATTTCTCCATGATATCAAGGTGAATGTGTTGGAATAAAATGCCGTCGTAATCAAATGAGGATGATTCAAGTGCAAGGATATATTGTAATACCACCCAGATAATATTTCAACGATGTTTTGAGATTCGTGGAACATGTTTGAATCACTTCTAGAGGGAATCTACACTTGATTCCTACAACACAACAATGGTATATCAAAAATATGTTACCAGATACATCAATGAAAAATAAATTCCATTAAGGTAATTCTTTTTTAATTAAATTAATTATAAATTATATATGATGATCCTCTCTCTATGGTTTCAGTGTGATTCATTTTTTCTATCTTTCTTTATTCAATTTTTTTGAACACATAGTTTGTGTTCATGTATATATCATATTTATCATTGAACATGAACAAAATCATTGTTGGACATCGTCTATTTTATGCTTATATGATGCCCAAAACCTACAAGTGGTATCAGAGGGGTCACATAATTATTTATAATTTTTTAAATATCATTGGTTATTTAAACATTTTAATTTAGTTTTAAATTAATTTTTAATCATTTTTTAATCTAAATCGCAATATCTTATTATTCCTCCTTTATTTTCTACAGATCTAATAAATATGATTAATATAATGAATAAACTAAAATTAAAGATCTCATACGGAGGTGAAAATAATTTTGGCTGGATAACATAGTAGTACACACTATATAATCAGAGTTACACATTGTGTAGTTGTGTTTAATGAACCAAGAATTAATTTAGAATTAATTTAGTCATATGCATTGATGACACAAAGTGTAGTTATTACCTCACACCGAATTTTGATCAAGACAAATTAGAACACAACCAACCGAATTACACGTTGTGTATCCCACGTACACGACATGTTTCCAACTTACACGACATGTAGTCCCTTTGTGTCAAATACGGGTTGTGTATTATAATACTGGGCCTACCTAAATGGTGACTATATAATTCAGAAATCACATAGTGAGTATACCAATGAAAACATCGTGTACCTAAGTTTATATAGCATGATTTACATACCAAGCCACAGGGAATGTGCCTCAAATATCTGTCGAGATATGTACAAAACGTGTGTCTTGGATACACATGGTGTGTACTTATAAAAAAATATGTAGGTTTAATATTTATTTATTATATTATGTAAACTTTATCGAAATGTGCTTATGTGTGGTCATTAAGTAGATAGGACACCCCATGTGATGGGTTCTAATATATATATATATATATATATAGAAATGTTTAATTAACATATTTTTAATGATCAGATATGCATATCATGTATGATTAATATTTGAGTTGTTACTCTACATGCATTAAAGAATGATACGTTACAAAAAAAATCATGTGATTCATGTAATCATTAAGTTGATGATACACGTCATGAAATTATGTGATATTTCGTGTATACTATATGTCACAAAGCATAAAAAAGTATTCAAGTATAATACATGTTGGGTAGACTCGGATAGGTATTCACCATATTTTCTCCAAGGTACATTTCTATACACGATTAATTTCAAATAAATTTATTTTTTTAAAAAATTATAGTGGCTATGAATCTAAAAAAAATTGGAAAATAATTAAGATAAAAGAATTGACTAATTAATTATGATAATTAATGGATTCAAGAATGATTTATCTTAAATACAATGATTAATAATTGAATTCTAGTTTTATTAATTGCATAATTCATTGCATGCATGTGAATGATCATGATCATAGACCATGTATTTGTATGTGATTGGTTTCATTTCATTTAATTTATTATTAAATTAAGTTGTTGGCATGGGTTTTTTCGCTCCTTCAATTATGTAAGAGTCTTCGTTCCCATGGTTTCTTTTATTTAATCTTCTTTTCCCATCACATGTGTGTGAGTATGATTCATATGTAAAGTATGGTTCTCCTAAGCTAGTGGAGGAGGTTTAAGTGTATAGTAGAGGTGAAACCAAACCAATGACATACATATGTGGACATGTGGAAAGTGGTAACATAAACCTTAATCGGTTCGTGGTTCTTTTCCCCTAGTTCAAAAATTAGTCTAGAAACTATTAGATAAAATAACCATTAGTAAATCTCATGATCACACTGCATTTCTATTTTATTTATATCAAAATGTATAGTTATTTCATTATGGATGATTTTTTTTCACGATCACATAATTAATGAATTAACTAGAATGAAAGATTGATCTAAAATAAACCAGCTTATGCATAAATATTATATACGACATGGTTAATAACATATGTAAATACACTTAATATCATAAATCATGTGATATATATAATAATTGGTAATTTATGCATAAAAGAATAAAATCACACAACAAAATATTAAGTCAGTATAACCTTCCACCACCTTAGTTAAAAATGAACCATATTTCAAAGTGTGTGACCTACCAAAGTTGGGTTGAATTCAATTATCAGGGAATTCTAACTTGATGTTCTGGATTGACTTAAATTAGTTTACATAAAGGGTCAAATTCTAAGCATGACTTGATGTAATTGAGAGGAAAATGCTGAGGAAAACAAATTTAAGGATTTCAGGACTGGGGAGTCCACTCAGCAGATCAAGTAACTATGAGTTAATGTAATTATAATTTGTAATTCCAACATAAAACCATTAAAGTAGCTCAACCAACCAAATTTAGGGTAACAATAAGGGGAATATGGATCCTTTCCATTAAAATATCCAAGACACGTGATATTATAAAACCAATGGTCTAGGCTATTGGATTTCGATAAAAATAGTGGGATACTAATAAATATTTTTTTAAATTTATCACATAAATAACTAAAATTATGCTTATCTTATTTTTAGAAACAACATTAAAACTACATAAAATATATCATTATGATCCAAAATCGAGAATGAAAAAATTCTCACCGTCACAAATTCCAAATAATGGAAATGGAACCCATTTGTCATACTTATCCATGAAATGAAATTTTATATCCTGGAAGAACCTTTTCCTAATGTTCATGGAAATGAGGAAAGTGATGAATAGTTAAGACAACATGAGAAACATTTGACCGATTCTATAGATGTTTATTGTTTCATGCTATCATCCATGTCCCATTGCCTTTTAATGGAACATGAGGATATGGCTGCCCATATAATGGTGTCTCTCCTTTGGGAACTTTATCATAAGAATATGAGAGTTAATATGTATGAGATCTCTAATGTTTTGTTTAAAACTGATTTTGGAGAGTCTACTCAAGACGGGCTTCATGTAGTAAATATTATTGGCTATGTTGAACACCTTAAAATCATAGGGATTAAATTACTACAAGAATTGTGCATAGGTCTTATACTTTCAAAAATTTCTATAACCTTATCTTGCTTTATTGTTAACTACAATATGGGTAATATTGAGAATAGTCCGTCTAAACCTTTTACTTAGATTCTCCAAGTGGATAAGAACTTGGAGCGTGATAAACCCATAGTCCTTATGGTGGATAAGAAAATGAATAACAAGAAAAATGGTATAAAGAATTATAAAATGTATAAATCTCCTAATCATATTCCTTCTAATAAGAAGAAGATCTAGAGTCAGAGTAAGGAAAAAGAGACAACATTTTTTTCATGTGGAAAGCCAGACCACTTGAAGAGGAACTATACCCAGATGTAAGGGGAAGCTAAACATGCATTATTTGTCACATTTATATTTTAATTTCTACACATTGGGAATTTCATACTACTTTTGGGGATCAAATCTTATCCAAATTAAATAAGCATGTAGATTATGAAATATTTTTAGAGGATAGGTGGATCTAAGAGCTACTAATGGTGCAAGGATGACTTCTCTATCCATTGGTGACTACCACCTTTAATTTCCATCAAAAATGTTTTTTTTAATTTTTTTATTATGTAGCTATAGTTAATAAGAACATAATTTCTATATCATTATTAGACACATATGGATTTATATTCAAGTTTGAAAATAAAAGTTGTTTCTTTTATAGGGATAACATATGTTATGGTATGGAACATTTACATAATGGTCATTCTGTGTTAAATAAAAAAAACAAAGTATTGGAAACTGATAATGAATCATGTTCACATGACTTATATAACACCCAAATTTGGCATCACTATATTGGCCATTTAAATAATAATCATTTGAAAAATCTCTATCAAGATGGTTATTTTGAATCATATGAGCTAAAAACACTTCATATATATCACAATTTTTTATAATAAGAAATGACCAAACCACCATTTAGTGGATGGTGTGAAAGGGACACATAACTTATAGGATTAGTACACACTGATGTGTGCAGACCATTTCTAGTAGAAGATATAGGTTGATATTCTTACTTCATAACTTGTCCTGATGACTAGAGTAGATATGTATTTGTCTACCTGATGAGGTATAGGTCTGATATCCTTGATAAGTTCAAGTATTTCAAGTATGAAGTAGAGAATAAACTTGGTAATAAGATAAAAAATATTTAATTAGATTGATGGGGTGAATATATTAACCAAGAGGTTTTATAATTTCTATAGGAGTTTGGGATTCTATCTCAACTCACTCCAATTTACACACCAAAGTAGAATAGAGTTAGTGAGAGGAGTAAACTTACCTTGTTATACATGGTATGGTCGATGATGAGTCATGAAGATCTTCCATTATCATTTTGGGGACATGATTAACAAACTGCATCATAAACATTATACCAAGTACCAACTATAGTGGAAAATGGAATTCCATTAGTGTTATAGAATAGAAAGAAACCTGTTTTGTAGCATACACGTGTATGGAAGAGAGATGAATTTTTAAGGCTTTATCGAGAAACAAAATAGCACCCTGAGGCACAAAGTGTATCTTTATAGGATATCCCATGGAAATAAAGGGATATTACCTTTAAAAACCCTCATATAATAAAGTTACTATTGCTAGACAATATATAATTCCTGATAGAGGAAACATCCTCAAAAAGGATAGTGGGAGAAATATTGAATGTGATGAAGTTGATGATCAAGATACAGAATAATTGGTATAAGAAAATATTCCATAGGTCCCTATGGAATAAGTCATTCCTAATACACAAGTACTATAGAGGAGTACAAGAGACATAAGAGAACCAGAGAGATGTGGTTTTGTAGTCACTAAGGATGGTGACTCATTATTATTTGAAAATGATGAATTCTATCCTAAAAGGATGAATCAGAGAGATTAGAAGCTATAATATGGAAAGAATCCATGAATTATATATTGTATTCCATGTATTAGAACTAAGTTTTGGTTCTAGTCGATGTTCCAGTTGATTTAACGCCTTTTGTATGAAAATTGACATTCAAGAAGAAACTAGATATGGAATGTAAAGTAAATACCTATAAAGCAAGGCCATTGGATATAGGGTTTAAATAGTTTCATGGAATTAACAATAATGAAAACTTTTCACGAGTTTCTATGTTTAAATCCATAAGAATTCTACTTTCAATAGAAAATTTCCATGAATATGAGATTTGGTATATGGATCTCAAAACTACATTCCTTAATGGGAACCTTTAGGAAGATGTATATATGACACAAACATAATGGTTTGTGACTCTATTTGATGCCAAAAGTATTTCCAAGTTAGATAGATCTATTTATGGATTGAATCAAGAATTCTAGTCATGGAACATCCTATTTAATGAATCCATAAAAGGTTTTTGTTTCATTAATAAAAAATGTGAGTAGTGTGTTTACAATAGGTTCAGTGGAAATTTAGTCATTATCCAAGTAGTATATGTTGATGAAATATTAATTATTTGAAATGAGATAACCATCTTACAGTCAGTTGAGGACTAGTTAGACAAGTATTTATCCACACAGTACTTAGGTGAAACATCATATATTCTAGAAAACATGATCATTCATGATAGATCCATGCGACTGGTTGGACTAGGTGAATGTACACATGTTGAAAAATATACTAAAGATATTTAGTATGGAATAATCCAAGAAGGGATCAGTTCTAGTTTAACATGGTTTACATATTTTTAAGAAAATGTGTCCTCAGACACAAATGAGAAAGAGATAATGTGAAATATCCTATACGATTCCACGTTAAGATCAATCATGTATTACTTGTTATGCAGTAGACTTTATATTTCCTATGAATTTAGCATAATATGAAGACATCGACCATATACAGGAGAAAAAAATTTGTCTAAAATTAAGGATATACTTAAGTATTTAAGACAAACTAATTATATGTTTTCATTGTATTGAGGAGACAAGGTGCTAGTATTTAGGGATTATATTGATGCTAGTTTTCATATAGATCAAAATGATTTGATGTCATAGTCAGGATATGGAATCTATCTCAATGGAGGAGCTGTGATTTAGAAGAGTTCAAAGCAACCAGTTGCTGATTCTACAGTAGATTCTGAGTGTATAACAATTTATGATGTAGCCAAGGAACCCATTTGGATTCAAATTTTTTTCTAGTATCATGATGTTGCACCAAGTAGTAAAGATCCTATCACATTGTATTGAGTTAATACTAGAGTTGTTGCTCTGAAAAATATCCAAGGTCACACCAATAGAAAAATAACATTCTCTGTAAGTATCTCATCGTGAGGTTTTTTTATCAAAGGGGTGAAGTTAGAGTGAGCATAGTACCCACAAAAGATAACATGGTAGACTCCTTGAAGAAAGTCCTATCTCAATAGAAGCATGAGTGTCATGTGAGTGCTAGATGAATGAAAGTTATTAGAAGTTGTCTCTTGTGTAAGTGGAAATCTATTGGAGTTAGTTTCCTATAACTAAAATATATATAATTTATGATAGCATGTATTCATTATTTTAAATATTAATAAAAAAATTAGCATTCAATGATTGTTATTTTTCTAGACATTGTAT
Source organism: Viscum album (assembly GCA_963277665.1). NCBI lineage: Eukaryota > Viridiplantae > Streptophyta > Magnoliopsida > Santalales > Viscaceae > Viscum > Viscum album. Next base: position 1,571,077,814 of record OY728131.1, on the reverse strand, counting down.
TTGATAATGTCCTATGAGTATCTATGACTTTAAAATGTCATAGTTGTTCCCCTCAATGATGAGAACCCAAAATTGCTATGAAACTATTCTTGAATATATGTTCTGTAGCTGAATGATATCATTTTAGGGAAACAAATGATATAGACTATCAGGGGTGGAGACTCATAGGACTTTGAAGAACCTTCTCATGACATACAACTGTGGAAATATCTAGTAGAAAATTATGAGAATGAGACCCACCAATAAAAAATCCACATTTCTATGTGTCACTAGATATTCCTATCTAAAGAGATGTGTATTGATCCTTAGACGTTAAGATTATTATTAATGAATATTATGAGTCACATACTTTGATGCATTGATGAAAACAATTATGACATATATTCGTGGTGAGGTAGGATATATTGGCTGTGTTAGGAGTAATATTGCATTAATGAATAATGAGAGAAAGGTTTTTTCCTATCAGTTTTAATGAATGTTTATATCATAGTCCATTTAATGGAAATGATATAGCCTAAATAAATCCATGTAAATGGTTTTCGATAGGGAAGTTAATTTTTCAGGAAATAAAAGAAAGATACATTGAGAAATTTTGTTGATGGAACCAGCATGTAACCTGCTTGATAAGAGATATCAGGATAACGGGGTCATACTACCAAGTAAGCATCTGTATGAGGTAACATGTAGTTTCAACATTAAATTCATTCTCTTTGAGTATCATGGAATGTTTCAAGATGTTGACCTTGGAATTTAGGCTGCTTTTCCTAATGACACTGAGAAAGAGTCTTAGAGGGCGACACACTAAGTGTATCCATAATCCTAGTTAAATAATATATTATTATGTATTATTTAACAAGATAAATAAATATTATTCACCCATGTGGTTTATTAATTAATCACATATTCTTTATTGCATATAGATATTTATTTTCTATTTATTAAATATAATTTTTTTATTTATTAAAGAATAATTAATTGATATTTATTTAACAAATAAATATACATTACTCAAGGTTCAGTAAATATTATGGAGGAATGACAGATCAGGATTGTAGGTTTGGTGAGAAAATAAAAAATATAGAATATTATTTGATTAAATAATATTTTATTTTACTTCCCATGTTAAGAACATGTCAATAATAAAAAAAATAATATCTGACATAGGGTTTTTTCTAGGAATAGAATAAATAATTAAGGGAACTTGTGAAATTATTTTATTTTAACCCTAGTGATATATAAACCCAGTTATTTTATTCTATCAATAAGACAATTCATTTGTTTTATTGTGTAGAATGGATTTGTATAATCCTCTCAAGACATAGAGAACTCCCTTATATAAGAACTCTCCAATGAATGGAGAGGAATATTCCTTAACTTGATCAAAGAGAATGCTTTGGAATAAATTATTTTAGCAATCAAAGACGGATGATGTAAGTGGATGGATCTATTGTGCGAGAACCTGTATATTCTTTCAATGAGGTATGGAGATTTGTATAACATGTGTGGATCACCACTAGAGGGAATCTGCACTTGATTCCAACAATGCAATGACTGTGCATCACATATCTATTATGAAAAACATCAAAAAATAAATAATTCCATCAAGTTAATTCTCATTTAATTAAATTATTAATAAATAACATGTGATAATCCTATCTCTTAAGTTCTAGTGTGATTCATGTTTTTTGACTTCTTTGATTCAATTCCATTGAACATGACATTTATCATCATGTAGATCTCAGATTGATCACTGAACATTATAAAAATAAATATTGGGCACCACCAATCACACACTTCTACTTCCCCCAGAACCTACCCTCAATACACTGGAATTGAAGAAGAAGTTGACCATATTACGAGAAATATTATTTAAGGTTTGATCCTCAGATCAATATTATGCCTTTGGCCAATCTTGAAGAAAAATAATTTTGTATAGTCAAACGATATCCTTTGGAATCAGACCCAAGATAAGAAATTATGCAAGGTTCCATTCTTATTGTATCATCTGTAGATACTAATATATTTGATATTGGATCCTATCATTAAATTAAATTTATTTCTATTGCATATTTTTTTAATATTCCATTTAAGAATATGTTGTATCTTATGGGGATATATATACCTATAGAGAATAAAAATGAGCATAGTCTCTCATGTTCTTAATGTATTATATCTATATCTCAAGAATAGTTCTCATAAGAAGTCCTCCTTATTGAGATTGACCTCTTTGATATTATTCTTAGGACTGAATATATTTCCAATTTCGAATCATAAAATGATTTTTATAATCAAAATTTGTGCCTAACTTCCCCCAATGGGATATCCCATTTATTTCACAGGGAATGGGGTGTGTGTTCTAGTTGAGTTGGAACTTATCTTCCTTGTGTTGGTATATTAATTTTCCATATCCCTTCTAGTAGTGGTCGATAATGTGTATTCTCATAGCGAGATAAATTATATGGTTGTGGATTTTCCTAATGTATTTCTGAAATAATTATTTTTATTACCTTCATTTAATAAATTTTAGTTTTTTATTGATTAGATACAAAAGACATATCTAATTTTATTGTCCAAATATATTATGATACCTACTAAATTAAAATTACAAAATTTTTATTTAAATGATTTTTAATCCAAGGGATTCATTAAACCTATTATGTATACAAGTGTTTCCCTTGAACCCTTTTCAATGAAAGAGTAATGGAAACTTCCTTTATGAATCACTCAAAAAAATCCAATTGAAGTGAAAAAAAAGAATAAGTAACCTTTTCTCACACTTAAGAACTCTTTAATCAATTTAAAGAGAAAATATAGTTTTTGAATATTTAGCATTAGTTAAGGAATCAAAAACTCTAGGTTAAGGAGTCATATTTTCCTAAGGCGTTTTTCAGTTGAATATATAAATTTTTTGAATATTTGGTGATTCCATTCGATTTAACAAATAAAATTTTAGTATTAATGGGTCTAATGATTTAGATATTTCATCGAATACATTACTCCAACAACATGGTATTTGTGTATGAAACTTTGGTCTATCCCTTATCCAAATAAAATTATGACCATTAAAAGGATATTACATTGTAAACTATCCTTTTTCATCACCAAAGTTACATGTTATCATCATTTATCTTCTATACTAAGGTAGTAAACTACTTGGTACACGTTGATTATACATAATGAGTTTTTGTTGATCATGATAAGGTTAAGGCTCTTTTATACTTGAAAAAACCACATATTGTCATTGATATGAATTAAATATATGGTCAATGTGGTTACTACTGATGATATTTTTAGAAATTCTATAGGAGAAAATCACCTTAACCTCCCTCGCAAATAATGGGTGAATTTTTTTATAGAATTGTGAGTGATAAAATACATTTTATGATTAGTACTAGTTACTGAAATCACCTCTCATTTTTTATACTAAAGTATATAAATGAATATGTTTTTTATTGTGAAGTATCTTGTATGGGTTTGGATTATGTGATTTTTCATTATGATCATGTGGTGGAATTTGGTTTTCAAAATAATTATCCACATGAAAATAATTTGATTAACAATGATATTGATCTAATAATTTATATAATTCTATTAAATATGGAACATTTTTTTTGTAAAATTCTTGGAGAATAAAAATTATATAATTTTGATATATAAATTCTCTCAAATGATATTAAATATTGGGAAAATATGATGGCTATAATACCTTAATTAACATGCTTTTTACCTTTTCCTATATATCAGGATAGAGAAATTTTGTTTTTGATGATCTTAGTTGGAAGGTAATATAACATGCCTTGGTGGAATATAATGATGAGTATAACCAACTGAGTTTCCATATTGGGATGTGTTTAGAGATTAATAAATAGAAGGAATATATTTTTATTGAAAATATTTATTTTTAATATTATATATTAAATATTATTCATCTAATTAAATCCAAGGGATGAGGGTTTCCAATATATCAGGAAGACCTTGTATTATGGAGAGGCCATTAGTGAGTGTTCTATATATCTCGAGAATCACTCTATTTGAAGATTAATTATGTGGATCCTCTATCCATGAGGAAATTAATGTTGAATATTTCAATCTATCTCAATAGGTAGGTTCCAATAATATGTATTATGAAATTTAACATTGATAAAAGTAGAAATTTATGTTACTGGATATAGAATATTAGGCTTTATGATTCTATAATTTTAATTATATTAATGAAAATAATCTGAATGCATATGGTTTGATCTAACTATTTATCCACCTCATTGAAAATGGAATTGGTATTCATGAACATCATCATTATGATAAATCATCCCCCTTTAATAAATAATGTTATTTAGGTTTTGATTATGTCTTTACAATGCCATGTCATTTTATCCACATTAATGATAACACAATGGCAGATTATCTCCAGAAGTAACATTTGTTTGAGACCAAGAAACTACAACCTCTGCCTTATTCTATCACATATAACATAGGTCCCCATATCAAATTTAGATTTTGGAAAGACAATTAAGATGATAAAGGTTCCTAGGTGAAGCTAAGAATGTCTTATAATCCACAAATATATTCGGAGATGAAGTTGGTGATTCTGATTCATAATAAAAGACCCCACTCTTATGTAATAGATTAGAGAAGATCATGGGATACCTATTGCAAATTAATTGAGTTTTCATATTATACTATTTTCAACATAATTTTTTAATGGTGATGATCATGGCCCTATATGGTCATACATTCCAATTTCATCTCTTTTGAATTAAAGTTGGTTATATACTGCTATAGGGATTGATAAGTTTAATAAAATTAAAAATAAGATAAAAACTATTTGGTAGTGTCTATTGATGGATAGAAAATACCATAAATATTTTGATGATCTTGGTCAATGAGCTTTGGAGTTCTAATTTTGTGACCATGTATCTTTAAAGGTATCACCTCATTTGAGTTACTTATTTATTGGTATGTAATCGAAGATCACACTATGTTTTGTGGGTTTCTTTATGACCATTAAAATTATTGAATATTACACTTCTCAATTTCCATATACAATTTAGATGAAATTAGTTCATAATCTCTTCCATCTATATTATTTAAAAGAATAATATCCCAATCCTTCTACTATATTGATCTTGGTTGAACTAGAGAAAGAGTCAAACATTTTGGTTACTAAATAGTTGATATAAGTTTTGAATCACAATGTAATGTGTATAATGGGAAACTTAATCCAGTATATCATGAAATATGGAAGAATTTATGTTATTCTCATGAGTCATGGTAGTGGAAATTTATTATTATGGATTTGTGTCCTTATATTTTTCTAATTCAGCTTCATATTGTCTTTTTTGGGGGATACAAATTATATGGTAGGATTAATTTTAGCACCCACAATGTCATTATCATTTATGAGATTCATTTTTGTTTATTTTTATTTATCATTTTTAATTTTTGTAATATATTGGATGGGTTATGATATTTTCAACAATTTAGAGTTCTTTATAGTGTTTTTGTATGACGATAATCAAGTCTCAAGGGGTGGTCCAGGTATAGAAAAATAAATTTATAACAATCTAGAACAAAACACAGGGACTTGAGTGAAAAAATTTATTAAGAGAAGTAAATTGGGGGAATATTATTTCTATTTGTTTTAGGTCACAATGGGGTTTATGTGACATCTTGGAATGAAGGGATAAAGGTGATTTAATGGGATGATGCTAATTGTGGAACAATCCATGGTCAAGGGACATCATAGTGTGATAAGTTTTTGGTGAAGTTTAAAAAGGATATCTCACATACATAAGGGTCATGAGGGAACTCTTATGTGTTGGTGGTCTTACATATAAGAGCCCTAAGGACCAAGTGTTAACAATTACATTTAGGTACCCTATTGTATATAATAGTTCTATAATTAGTAAGAAAGGGTTGTAATGATGTAAAGGATGAAGGTCATCTCACGAATATGGGAGGTCATATCCGAACTATATATATGGGTTAAGTGACAAGAAAGGGTTCTATAAATTTTAAATATTTGGGTTTAAGAGGATAAACATCCATTAAATGAGTTGGAGGACTATGTCGTGATACTATCATGAGTAGTGGAGATAAGGTTCCATATTATTTAATTCTAAAATGGTGATTGGATTATTGAATTTCACTATTTTTTTTAGATTTTTCAATCATTGGGATGATTCTATGGGATAAAGTTAATCTAAATTTTTCTATTATTTTATTTTTTATTTTTATTTTATTTACCCATTTTAATATTATCATTTAACATCGCTATATCTATTCTCTAAACACAATGATAAAATTTTATGAAATAAATAATTATGTGTTTAATGTGATTAAAATATAACACAAAAAAATTATTAAAAACATTATTTGTTAAGTAGTAAAATTCTATATATATACATATATATAATTTGGGACGTTATAGTCGATTATTAGTATGAACATTACATTCTTCAAGTGTTGGGATTTATTTGACTTGGAGCTATTGTAATAGATTTTTTTACATTTACAATAGTATAACTTCAAAAAGTTTTTTTCACATTACATGCATTATTTTAGGATTATGGGTCAGTTTATTTTATTATATTAGTTTTAATTTTTATATTTACATTTTTTAGGATGAAAATAGATTAATCCCACCCATTAATTACTTCATTCAATCATATCTAGTCCCCATCCTATATCCCATTGGATGAGATATTCAAGGGTAACTATTATAATCACTACCATCCCATGTGGAGATTTATAGGGGATGGGTCATTAAATGAATTTAATAATTTATATTTTTCAATTTTTGGAAAGAAAATATTACATTCAATTAAAAATTAGATGCTAATCAACCTATAATGTAATGTATTTTAATTAATTTCATATACATGGGATAAATTTTAAAAGTTTATAAATACAAGTAAAGGTGGGTTGGAAAGAATAATTTTTTTTTTATTTTTTTTACACTTATTAGTATTTATATGATGTGTGGGAAAGACATTATTTTTTACTCAATATATTTTCAATTAAATAAGGATATGTTTATTTTAATGATATATTTTGAATGGAGTTTTCGATATGGGAATCGAATAAATAATATGAGATTCATGGAGTACCAATTATTTTTTTGTGATTATGTATACTTTTTAGGATAGTTAAATTATACAATTATTCATCATTAATGATGTAAAAAGTAATAAAAATATAGATAAATGAAATATGAAAATTGATTCTAAGATTTATGGATCCATATTAAATCATTCTGTAATTGTAAAAAAGAACAAAAATAAATAATTAATAAGTAAATAAGTGGTTGTAAAAGTGTTATTATTGGTTACTAAATACAATAGAATGACTAAAATCAATGAAAATATTGAAGAAGTAGAATAATTATTTGTAAAATTATTTAAAATAATGTTCAAGAGTGTTTCTAAAGAAATATCATGAGTTCTAAATGTAGAGTTCATCAAAAATAGTACACTGTTGTATATTGAAAATTTAAGAGGGATTCTTAAGATATTAAGAATGATTCTTGTGGATAATCAAAAAACATTTTACACAGTTCAATGATAATAACGTCCCTTGGTTAATAATGATTTATTACCAAATTATGTATTGAATTTATGATATTTTTTATAAATAAATGATAATGATTATATATGATTCTCTAAAAGTATTTAGTTAATGAGTTTTTGTGACTTCATGCTAGTATAAATAAAAAATAAAATAAAATAAATCAATTATCTATATTAGAGAGTATTATAGTAGATATAAACAAATGATGAATAACAAATTTCCCCAACAAATCTATTATTCGGTAAAATCTCCTTCCTTACAAAATTTGATACATTTTCCTATTTAATTGTTGAATATATATTTTTTATAGAGGTTTTCAACTATCTTTATGATTCATGTATCATATACATAGAATTTAATATTCACTAGAATATGTTTATAGAATATTAGTGAAGGAAAGTAGAACATAAACAAATTCATGACCATTAGAGTTTGTAGAATTAAGAAAACACCTTTTGAAAATTAGTACATGGAATCAATATATAACATACACTATTTTAATATGAAAAGAAAAGAAAATTAATATGTTGAAAAAACCAAAATTATTTGTCTAATAGTAAGAATTTAAAAATAATAAATTAAATGACCTTTTAGTTATATAATTTTATAGAATTATGAAAAAAATTACAAAACCAAGCGGAAATATAAACAATGTGTAATATTTTTCTACAAAATTAGATTCATAAATTTATACCCATATATCATTTAGAAAAATTTACATTCATTTAAGACATGTAACCTTAGAATAAAAAATTAACACGCTATAGTTAGTAAACATATTTAAATACCATGAAAAAAAATTTAAATGTGTGATGTGGAAAAAGGCTCAGTATGGGTTAGAAAAATAAATTGAACAAATTAATCTTGTGAAAAACATGGAAACCCGTAATTGTTTATTATAGTTTCCACTATAAATATTTATCATATAAATTAAATCATAATAATTTATTAAAATACACCTTTACTTATATAAAATCCTTAAAACTCATGAAATTCATATAAACATCATTATGGTAGCTTGAGATTGAATAAAAAACCATAAAAATAATTTTTTAGGAAAATAAACCTTTCAATTTTAAAGGAAATTATAAATTCTAATTGAAATAAATATATTTACATTTAATATTCTTCTTATATAGATAAAAATAAATTAGTATCCTTGGGAAACTATATTCTTTACGTTTTTTCACTCATGTTTTAATTTTATAGAATATACGACAATTATAAAGTTCAAATAATCAATTTTCTAGAGAATAAATCATTACCCAATGCATTATAGATCAATATCCTAAGAAAACTCATCATTTTAAATATTTCTAAATTAAAATTTATTGAATAAAAAATTTACAATATTTCACTTTGTCATACTAAAACCCTTGAAAATATCATTTGAAAATATAATAGAAAGAAAATTCCTTTTTTACAAAAAATAATGGGGAATATCCTTTTATTTTGAAAACTCTAAAAATGAAAAAATTCCCAAAAGAATTGAAATAAGAAATTATTCCTAAAATTATAAAAAATATAGAGTAATTTTGATAATGAATAATGGATATGATGTAAAAAAGAGGTTATCCTACATTAAACATTAAAAATAAAATCCTTACCAATCCGGATAAAAACATTTATTAGTGACCCATATGAAAAATATTAAAATAATCCCCTTCGATACCATTTGAAAATAGAAGTGTATTTGAAAATGAAATTATGAAATAAATTTAGTGTAAGTAAAATTATTAAAATAATTTTTGGATCATTGATATTAAGGAAATTGGGTTAGATAAAAAATAAAAAAATTGCATTTTAATAGAAGAATCCCTTCCCTTGTGTCTCAAATTTCTTCACATGTCCAATAAATCATGAATAATAATAATATATTAATTTTTTTATTCCATTTGAAATTTATTCAAGTTTATTACAATATCAATATTCATTTTAAATCAATTTTTTTAGTTTTTTTATTTACTAAATTTGTTATGTTAACATCAAAAGTTTTGAGGTTGTTATTTCCAAAAAAGATTTGGTATGTCGAACATGGACAAAGGGGTCATAGAATAATTATGTATGAAATTGTAAAATATTTATGAGATAATTTTAAATCCATTTATCTATGGAGGTAATGAGAAATGAGATACTTCATTCATGATTGTGGTAGTTTTATCCTATGTAAGTGCAACATTTTTCATTTTTTACTATGGATTAAGATTTTGAAAAAAGATATATTTCCACCTTTTTTGAATAATAATAATGTTATAAATATCATATTTATTAATTTAATATATCTGTATATAAATTTTTATGAGTTTATAATGAAAAAAATTACATCACATCATGGAGGTGGTATTTCACATGTACGTACGACCGACATTTCTATTTTCCCTTGGATGGGAGGGTAAGATCATAAATAATTAATTAACTATATTGAATCATAATTATTTCATAAACATATAATATTTTTATAAAATAATTATTTATTACAATCCATGTGATGTGTTCATAAAAAAAGAAATGCATCACCTTGTTGAGGTAGTATTCATCACATACGAATGAGTGATATTTTAATTTTCCATTGGATATACAAGTGGTAAATGTATTGTTCCATATAAATAATAAAATTTATATTTAGTAAATATACATATGTAAATATATTATGGTGGATATGATAAATTTTATGGATTTATCCTTATATTACTTTCTTGGATATCTTCTTTATTCCCACACTATTAGCCTTCTTGTATTTTTCTTTTGGTGAGAACAAGGCCTCTAGAACATGGTTAGGATAGTTTATATTGTATTTTTTTCATATATAGGTCTATATATATTTATCAACATGTGTAGATAAGTTATGGTGGGAGTTTAACTTCTATATGTGATAGGAGTGGTACCCTTGTTGACATAAAGATCGTTAAAATATAATAAATAATTGTTTCAAAAAAATTGCCTCTCATTTAATCCAATTTATAATATAGGATATTTTATTGTCTAAATAAACTAATAAAATAAGAGTAATAATTTTTTATATATATTTGAAGTCTTATCTCATAGTTCAACCCCTCTGGTTAACCCATTTAACATTTATCGTGGTAAAAATTTATTATGATGGTCAATATACAATATGATTAATCATGAAATTTTACTCTTTGGAAAACTTTATGAAATAAATTCCTATTATGGAATCAAATTATTCATATTCAATTTCATGAATTGGTAAACATAACTTCTAATATAAATTCACAAAATACATTGAATCATTTTTTAGAAAAAAATCCTCATTTTAAGAATAAAATGAATTTAAACAAAAATAATGTATAATATCAATTCACAAGTAATTAAATGATTAAGATAAATAAAAGGTGACTTATTGTACTTTAAATACAAAATAAACCAAAAGGAACCCTATAAATACTTCAATAACATAAAATATTAATAAATTGATTAAATTAAAATAAAATCATTACTTATATTTCAAAAATGAAAAATAGATTTATTTGTTTAATATTATACATATTTATGAATTATATTAATTATAAAATATTTTTTTGTTCTATTAAACAGATTTCCAAAAATTTGAATTCATTATTATGAAATACTAAACAAATAAGTGTGATAGTATTTTTAAAATATGTATTATTAATTATTCAATAAAAAATAAGTCATTACAAAAAAAAATCACCCTAAGATAATGTTTTACATGATAAAAAAAAATTATAAAATCTCATAATCTAAAAATTCAAAAACTCATAAAATTATTATTTAAATTGAAATAATGAAAGTATTTTTTTTGAAGAATTTTCTTTTTAAAAATTTATATGTTCTTAACCTTATTTTATATTTATTAAAAACAAGTGTTAATTTGTTTCAAAATTTAATATTCATAATCAATTAATGGTTAAAAATGTTTAGAAAAAATAGTAATTAAATTTACTTTTGTGTTCCATTTAACATATTTTATTGAATATGAAATTATCTAAATGAAAATTACATATTTAAATATTAGTGTGTTATATCCCCCCCCAAAAAAACTTCATCATAATTAAATATATATATATATTGTGATGGAAAAGTATTTGAAAATAATTTCAAAATAAATTAAAAATTGTATTAGATGAATTACTAAATCAATAATTTAAAATAATCCCTTATAATGGAACCATAAAAATAAAATAAAATATAATGACAATTTAGTAAATAATAAATATATTTTAATGAAATGAAACACCATTTAATACAAATTGATTAAACTAACTTTTCAAAATTTCATTAATTTATAAGTTAATAAATTTATATTATGTTTTTTTAAATAATCTATAAACTATGCATCAATGATTTTGTAATTCATACTTGTAAATAAATTTTTAAATGTGTTCCTTAACATTTGAGTGATGTTTTATACATAATACTTGAACGAATTATCTTAATTCTTATTCATTAGAGGAAGTATTGTATCATAATGATAAGGAATATTATATAAAAAGATTAATTTATTTATTTCTAATGCATATGTACAATTCAAAACTCAAGTAGTGCATTGACCAGTTTTCAATGGACTCTTTATCTCATATTCTGAAGGATAAATAACCATAATGATCTTTTCATTCCCAAAGCACTAAAATTGAAATTTAAAAGGTAATGTGTTCCAAAAAAATAATTGAAATTTCATTCCTCCTATCTCTATAAAATTACTAAAATAAAAAAATCTTATAAAATTTAAAGATAATAACCACATGAAAAATGAAGAAAAAAATTTCCTGAAGAAATAATTCATTATTCTATTAAAACTCAACAATGACACCCAATGTTCATCTTAATATATTTAAAAAATTCTTAAAACTGACACAAAAAAGTATTCAAAAAATGTTTTCAATCCCCAAAATTATAATTCTTTAATCACATATTCTACCAAAAACAACATAGAATTTATATATGAACAACATCAGTCACTCATAATGTCACATAAAAAAACTTCATGTACCATAATATTATATTCTCTACAAAATTCTAACAATTTAGTTAAATAAAACATATTACAAAAACATATAAAATAAAATAAAGTATTCCTAAAAAGGATGAAATAATCATTATACCTAAAATAATTCAGTCATAAATCACATATATTCATTTATTTTCATTACAGTGTTCAAAAAAATACATTGATCTTTGTTAAAAATAAATTTAGTCACCCAATAAAAAATAACATTATAATGCCTTATGTTATATATCCACATAAATATATGTTAAAAAATATGATAAATATTTATCATAATTTATCATAAAAACATCAATATAAAATAATGTATTTACCTTAAAGGGTATATATACCGCTCAAATTGTGTCACCAAAATAGAATAACATTCTTCATTAAGAAAACCTTTAAAAAATATAACATTTTTCTTGAAAGGGTTATATATACCTCAATAATCTATTAAAATCCACTAAACTTCTCTAAAAATTTCATTATACTTCTTAATTTACAATAACATAATGCCTCAAAAGGGTATCTGAATATTTGAACTAGAATCAATCATATGCATATCTATCCTTAGATGAAATCCTGCTACATCAAAACTCTCAAAAACCTACATATAGAAACATATTTCATTAAACTTTATTTATAAACCATTAACCATGATTTTATATATTAATAAATAATACTTCATTCCCAAAATCAATAAATTATTAATCACATCCTATGATTCATCAATCTCAATATATTCATGGCTCATAATTTAAACATAAGGAATTTTTTTAAAACAATTCATACATTTTATATGTTATTTTAGTTTCTTAATATTCATCATATGACCTTATAGAACAATTTTTTGTATAATCATGTAGATATACATCATATAAATTCTTCCAAGGTCATAAATTTTTATAATTAACATACCCCCAAATTTAAATTATCAATTAAAACCATTGGGAGAACTTTATTCCCATCTACTATGTAAACTTAACCCTTAATTTTCCCTCAAATATTTATTAATATATTTGCACCATTGCCATATATGTAATACATAACTATTATTTTCAAACATTTCCTTCAGTAGATTTTCCAAAATTCATTAAACTCATGATATTGAATCATTTTATGTTTTGGATATTGATCAAATGAACTTCCATAAAAATCCATTTATCTCTTATTTTATGCATAAATTACTTTCCTAGGTTCATGTTCTTAATCCTAACTCTAGATATCATGTTAAGTAATACAAGATGAATTTTCAATCCTTTCCTTTTTCCAATTTTCATTATTACTTAGACAACAAACACATTATCCTTCATATCCACTGTTTACATGGTAACTTATTATTCAATCCATTTTCTAATATAAAATAAGTTTTAGTGTGAGTATGTGGGTCAGAGAAGAGTACTCAAGAGGGGGTGAATTGAGTATCTTTAAAAATTTCTGTTAAAAAGTTCACTTAAAAGGATTCCCCAATAAAAATGAATACATGTAACGTACTGACTTGACTCACCCCTGAACCAGTGGCTAGACCGGTCACCACATGACATCAAGTGTGTCTCCCTATATGACAGAGGCTGCCGATTAGAAGCGAGGGTCTAAGGATAGTCAGTGGGGAAACTATACCCTCTTAACAAAGTTTCAAAATGGTATATCAGAGTAAATAAAAATAAATAGTAGAAGCACTAATACATAGTTGAGAAAGTCATAGAAGACAAATAGTACTCATTTTATAAAAGTGACCAAAGCTAATTATACATTATATGAATTCATGAAATTTCATGGATACATAATTTAAATAAAAAACAACACATAATGCTCTACACATAAAGTATAATATAAATAAAAGACAACCAATCCCTACGGATTTCAACTAGAGAATCCCAAGCTCCCTCTCGGTCCTCTCCTCCCACTCGGTCCACTGCTCCTATCACCCAAGTATTAGTAAACAACTCATTCTTGAAACAAAATATAATCTACTCAGGTACCCCAGTTTAATGGCTGCTCGAGTAGGGTGTGAGATATAAATCTCAATAGGTCGGGACCACCAGTGTCTACCCCAACACCAGACATTATATAAATAATTTAAATTGTGTGAAAACATGCATAAATAAAGTAAGCAGTATAGAGTAACTATATACTCTAGTACCTGCTTTAGCCCTAAGATGGTGTCTGAACCTGTATTATACATTTTTCATGCATACATAGCAGTCATCACACATTAATTTACATTATCAATTATTTAAACATCATTAAATTATATAATTCTTGATATCCATCCTAAGCCCAACATCCCCCATATAAGTCACTCACAACAGATGTCTCTAAATACCATATAAACAATCAATGTAAAGACCAAATTCCAAGCTTGTTCTTTGGCTTGGATAACGTGTCATAAGATATTCAATTTAATCTTCCATGTACTATGTATGATCCCTTCCACAAAAAATAGTGATTCACTCCTGGGTCCATCCACTAAATAGTGATTCATCTAATTCATTAACAAATCTGAGATCTTTATCATATTCAATTCACAAATCATCACATTGTCTTTTATTAACCATTGAATTCAATCATGTATGACCAATTGGACCAAAAGTCCAATATCAATTAATGGGAGTAGAACGTCATGTATATCACCCTCTTGAGTATTTCGAGAATCAATCCTTTTCTCACAACCCATGGATATTTAGAGCAACAATCCATGTCCCAAAAAATAATATTTTCATGCAAGCTGGGTGTAGAACTCCGTGTCATGCACCCCGTGTGTATTTGAAGCATCAGTCCCTGTATCACAACCCATTTATCAATCATACATAAATATTTATCATTAGTGAAAAACTCTATGTCTAACACCCCAAAACCATCCATTAATTAATTCATAAATTAATTAATCAAATCCGTTAATTAATTCAACAAATAATTAACCACATAAAACTCCAGTTAAATAATTATAGAATTAATTAACAATTAAACACCTCAATAGTTAATTATTAATTAAAAATTAATTATTCTTAACCACAATAAAGTCAACTAAATAAATCACTCGACATTTAATTATCTTAATTTCTTAACTGAAAACATGATAATTAATTATCCAAAATATCACTGAAAAATAACGTCATTTAATCCATCATTAAAATATATCTATTTTTCCAAAACGACCTATAAAAATTAATTTTCATATCAATTATCTCATTCCAATTCCCACATTTCTTAGTCAAACCCACCATTAAAAATATTAAATCAACATCATGGTACATAACTTTCAGCACTAAAAATTATTATTTTAAATTAATTAATGCCAATTAATTAATTTATCCATAACATTTAATCAATTCAGTAATTGAATAACCTTTCACATCATTAACATGTAGTAATTAATCCATCATGAATTATCTAGATTTATCCAAAAACAACTTATAACAATCAATTCTTGAATAAACTATCCCCCTATGCTAAATCAATATATTATAATTAATCCTTTGATTATTTTTTTATATACAGTCTCAAAGAAAATAATTAATATTCAAACTTAATTATCTTATCTTAGCCAAAATATAACATCATTTAATTATTTAATCGTATCACTTTAAAAAATTCAGAAATACAAGCTTAAAACCAACACATAGTCATGTCCTCATTTATCTCATGTGGGAAGCATCATTTAATAACATCCAAAGCTATGTATCAACACATCCCATATAAAATTTATAAATTTAATCAAACTTACTAAATTCACATTTGAAAAGAATTCAATATAAATATTTCAATGCATAATTTAAATACCAACAAAAGTGTAGCAAGAATTTTATTATTGCATTTATTAAAGTTGAGGACAAGAAAGGGGACCCTACCTCAGAGTGGAACTATTTCAATATTTAGTAGATTGACATAAAATGACAAGAAATCCACAACTGGTCTGTAACCACACAAAAAATCCCTTATGGACACACACACACACACACACACACACGTTTGCGCCCTCTACATTGATCAGAATCCACTGAAACATAACTTAGAATAAAAAAAAAACACAACGACATGACTCAACGCACCTCAAATAAAGTACCAGTGGCTCATATAATTTTTCAGACTATAAATTATATAGTACAAAACAAATAGTGGAAATTTATATCCTTACCAGAAGAAATGACGACAAGGAAAATCGATTCCATCCACCTCGTCCTTAGTGGTAGATGCCTGATTATGGACCAATGGGCCCTAAGTTAAAATTCACATACCCTAAAAATAGAGGAACACAACAATAATATTAAATCTGAACTGTAAGTTTTTAGTCGAGAAAATAAGGTGAGAGAGAGGAGTCAAATGGATAATGCGAATCACAAGTCATATGAATAAAGAATCACCTTGATGAGTAGGAAAAGATTCATGAAGAGTCCGAAAGGAATCTTGGCTTGAAAAGTGGAGTTCGGGAGAGGGGGTGTCACACCAAAGAGGGGGGTCGCGCTACTACAAGGGTAATGCCCGGGCACTGTGCGCTAGATCAGGGGGTCTGACGGAGAGTAGGTTGCGCTATAGGTGGTGTGCTACAGGGAGGATCAGCCTCGGAGGGGTGTTGCAGATGGTATGGAGGATGAGGGCTACGCCATGGAAGAAGCCTGCACCTCTTGTTCATCGCACCTTAAAGGGGGGGGGGGTGCACGCTTCAACGTGGGGGAAAGGGATAAGGGTCCTCCCTTTAATTTATTTTCTAATCGATAACTTAAAACTTTAATAAAACCCATAAATTAATTGAAATAATTAATAATGATGATTACTATTATAATAATTATAATAATAGTCATACCATTATTATTATTGTCACCATTAAATGTTTTTCTCATTAAATCTAAAAATCCTCATTTAATTAAAAACACACGACTTCAAATAAATCAAAAAAAAAAAAATTAATTCCCACAATTAATTAAATATCATTTTCCTTGAATTTTATTAATTAACTCAATAATTATAATAATTAAATCATTATTATTATTATTATTAAAAAAATCATTTTTTCTATTCTAAACCAAACACCCAAATCCATTACTATTATTATTTATAAAATAATAACAACCATAATTAATAATAATTATAACACTCATTAAACCATAATAATAATAATCTTGTTATTATTACTCAAACATTTGATGTAAGCCAAAACCTCTATTTTATAATAGTTATTCTTCAATAATTCTAAAACTCTTTATTTTATTAAATGGTTCTTTAAGATACCCAAAAGCCACATTAATTTCACATAAGGTTTACACCCCATTAATCATTCAATTAAAATATTTTAATATAAATGTTACACCCCATTATTCATGAAATTAAATATTTTAACTTCTAAATAATTTAAGAAACCAAAATAATAATAATAACAACAATATTATTATTAGCACATTATACTATTTAAACACAAAACTACCATTTAATATTATTTCATTATAGTAGATAAAATTATAAACAGGGTAAGCTGCATGGGTTGGACCACAACCGTGCACAACCCATGCAGATCCATTAAAGTGAAATTTTCCAAATTTAGTTCTCCCAAGACTCATTGGGACAGTGTTTCGCGCGGAATCCGGGGATGACCTCCTGGACGGGAGATTCAAACGTTCCGATCGGTTTCTAACGGGTTTGTTCGTAGAACCAGAAACATCCAATGATTCCACATCCGTTTGGACCTACTTTCCAAAGGCAGGCGCTCATTAGCTTGTGGGCTAATGAGGCTTAGGAATTTGCATTGGTCGAGAGGATGGGAGGTCGGACTCATCACACCTTTTTGAGGAGAATTATTTTCTACTCCGGGACTCTCTTTATAGATTTAAGTTAAGTTCGTGAATCCTTATTACATTACCAAGTATAAAATGAGCTTTCCTTTAGTTTTAACAATCAATGATTAAATATGAAAGAAATTTAGAGAATCTTTTATATGTATTCGAGGTTCTTCATCAATATAGAATCATCTATATTTGTTTAGAGATTCTTGGTCAATGGTATCCTTCAAAACATTTATATAAAAGTCTCTTGGTCATTTTGATGACCAGGCTGGTTTTAAAGCCACTCAGTGGGGCACTTGAAGTTTATCGTCATTCAGAAGGACAGAGATTATTTCAATGTTGGGATCGAACCCATGAATGGGCTACCTACGTATCCTTTGTTTTGAAAAAGGAATCAGAACCCACGTAGTTCGAGGAATGGGATATGATGTTTTATGATTGACGGCTCAAAGATAAATGTCATAATTACTTTTACAATCTAAGCTCACGTGAGTCATGCTCGGTGTGAGAAACAAGAGGTATTGGTAAAATTTAGACAATTGTGCCATAAAAGATGCAATCATAAGAATTTGTTTTGGGGCTTATGTATAGATGACTGCCCAGATAGGCGAAGGTTTAGGATTTACTTTTAGGAAGAAAATCCATGAACAGGGTCCACAAAGTTATATGTGCTTCATGGAGATTTGAATACTCTAATCTTGGGGCTTACTCCTAAGGAGGATGCCCAAGTTAGGAGGGGACTTATGATTGAGTTTTATTCCTGAAAAGGAAACCCAAATCAAAGGAAATTTATGACTGGTTAAGAGAAATTTTAAGAGATTTGGGGCTTACTCTTAAGAAAGATGCCCAAGATTTATGACTAGGACTTATTCCTGAGAAGGAAGCCTAGGTTAGGGGACTTGGGGCTTACTCCTGAAAAGGAAGCCCAAGGTTATGACTGAGTCTTATTCCTGAAAAGGAGACCCAGGTTAGGGATTAAGGTTTGGGGCTTACTCCTGAGGAGGATGCCCAAGTTTAAAGGACTTTGATTGGGGCTTATTCTTTAAGGAAGATGCCTAAATCAAAGGTTTTATAACTGGGGATTATTCCTGAAAAGGAAACCCAGGTTAGGATTCTCTCATCTTAAAGGATGAGGTTGAATGAATGAACTCTCAATCTTTGGTGACATAAAGATGTTTAAATCACTAGGTTTTGAGAGATATTTCACATAATTCCTTTCAGATAAGGATGTCAAATCAAGAAATCATGCCATAAATGGCTTTGAAGAGTATCTTGAAGACTGAATCTTGAATAGGAAGGGTGAAATGGCTTAAGAGGGGTGAAAAAGGGCAAGATGGGCACCCAAAAAGATAGGGGCGCGCAAGTATTGAAGGTCGCGCAAGTCCTGCGGCGGCGCGCAAGTATTGGTCGCGCAAGTATACTTGCGCGACATAAGGGATACTTGCGCGATTTTCAACCAGAGTTGAATTACTTGAGCGACTCTTTATTAAACCCTTTCCCATCCTCTTGAGGTTCTTCCAGAAGAGGGACGCGCCAGTTATATTGAAGGAATTAAGTCGGCGCGCAAGTGTTTGATAAGTTTCAACACTTAGGCCTTCCTTCTTCCCTTTAGATCTTCCATTCTAGGTAAGAAATTACCTTAGAAGTGTTCTGGAAGCTTTGAGAAGAGACTTGGGCGTCGGGAGCTTTGATCCGAGTTTCTGGGAAGAGATCCTCTCGAATGGGGGGCCCATAGGGTCTATTTATAGGCAAAAGAAGACCCTGGGCGGTTACCGGGCGGTTACCAGGCGGTTATCACTTAGGTCGCGCAAGTCACTTGCACGACCATAAGGCGTCGCGCAAGTACTTGCACGACCACTAGGCGGCGCGCAAGTGTACTTGCGCGACCATGAGGGAACTTGCGCGACCTATGGCCAATGTTCTCCTTGTTCATCCCTTTGTCGATTTTTGATGTTTCTTCAAAGGATGAATCACTTTGAGATCAAATATTCCCCTTTTCCGATCTTTAGATTCTGTGACGAAAGGAGCGTCAACAAAAGTCCCCCCTCAGAGTTGGATCCAGAAAGAAATGAGGATTTGACTCTGAGGAAATTGAATCCATCCAAAGGAAAAGGGGGGCACGCAAGTCTTCAGTGCACAGAGGGAAGCGCGCAAGTGTGCTGGAACTTGACTTTTATTCAGAGTTCCTTTGTCTTTTGTGTGGGCAGTTTAAAGTCATGCAAGCCGGACAAAAAGAGGCTAATGTTTAAGGTCGAAATAGCTTTGACCGAAAAATGGATTAAAATGGATTCAATTCCTTGATAATTTATCTGAAAACAAATTACCATACTCAAGTATGAGAGAAAATATGTAAACTATGACTTAAGAATATTTGAATCTGAGGAATGATATGAAAAAGAGCTAAATAGCATTTAGAAGAAGTAGTTTCCAAGAATGAAGTTACTATTATTTAACAAAACCCGTTAGGGGGTTGAAATATGCAGGGCCACCTATGGGCATTGGCTGCATAGTCAAATAAAATAGCATCTTTTGGCTGACAAGTCTGTTATGTGGACTGTTTATGCAAGGCCACCTATGGGCACGTGCTGCATAGTCAGGCAAAAGAACTCCCAGAAATTTACTTTCCTAGTGCTAAAAGCCAGTGAAAGTTTATGGAGATTCAAATTTTTTAAAGCATAGAGTTTGTTGTATGGAAAGAGGTACTTGAATATGGAGAAGATATTTTCAAACAAGAATATCGAAGAACTGGATGAATATCACTCCTACGAAGGTCTGACCCAAACGTAGGGAAGAAGAATAAACCATAGACTTGAATACTTTCAGATCATGAAAAAGGATATGGGACAAATACGTTAAGGATGGCTATTTTTGCGGATCCCTACATACTGTCGTTTAAGACAAATAAGGACAAAAGAGGCATTCTTCCCAAGAATGAAGTTACTATTATTTAACAAACCCGTTAGGGGGTTGAAAACATGCAGGGCCACCTATGGGCATTGGCTGCATGGTCAAATAAATAGCATCTCTTGGCTGACAAGTCTGTTATGTGGACTGTTTATGCAAGGCCACCTATGGGCACGTGCTGCATAGTCAGGCAAAAGAATTCTCAGAAGTTTGACATTTTTGTGACCATAAGTCATGAAAAAGGGTTATGAAGATCTGAAAATATTTAAGGTTAGGATTATAATACATAAAGATGGGTATTTTCCAATGTATATAGAGATACATAGGTCAATGAAAAACCATAATCATGTTGTGGCTGGGTCCTGAATTGAAACTTGGACTTCACTACGTATCTCATAAGAATGAGAATCAAGCCATACGTAGTTCTTGAAATGCAGTTTAACGTCGTGCAGGACGAAAGGATGAGTGATCTTAGTTTTTGGGGTCATAGAATTCGGACCATAATAATGAATACACAGTGTGTGTTTTCATGAGGACTTTTCAGCCAAGGGACTGAAAGTGAAATTTGGGGTTAGGCCCAAAAGACTTGGGACTGGATTCGAGGGACACTCGAATGTTCCTACGTATCCCATAAAGATGGGAATCAAGTCCACGTAGTTCTAGAACTACCCTTTGTACAAATTTGGTTCGTACATGTGAAGGGTGAAAGGGGACTTTAGTGCAATGATGGTTTTAAACTAAGATAAAAAGTTTAGGCATTACCATGTATGCACGTAGTCTTTTTGAAATGAAACATGATTGAAAAATCAATGTCAATAATAGTTCTCTCTCAAGTGAGGAGATCAAAGAATATTGTAGTTTATTGTCGTACCGGACAAAAGTGTTGTATAGTTTAACGTCATATAACAAGGACGAAAGTGAATCAATGTAATGATATTGATTCCAAGGGCGGTTTCACAAATCATCATCATATGATATGGTGGTGAAATGATGTGAAGAGATTGTTCTTTGGGACAATAATCTAATAAAAAATGTTGTTGGGACTTACACATGGTTAGTGGCCCAAAGGGAGTGTTATGGTTGATGTTCACTCTAAGCTCACGTGAGTCATACTCGGTGTGAGAAACAAGAGGTAATAACAACCTTAACGATGCACAATTTAATGTCATGTAGGACATATCAAGGACTTTCTGTACAGTTTAGCGTCATGTAGTTAGGACGATGGGGACAATACAGTTTAACGTCATATTGGACGAAAGGGGGATTGTGCAGTTTTAATGTCATGCTGGACTTTTGATGATTATATAGTTTAACGTCTTTCCGGACGTGAGGGACTTTTATACAGTTTAGCGTCATGTAGTTAGGACGTCACAGTTTAACGTCTTGCTGGACATATTTGCAAATAGTTTATGGTCGTATACATGGACCAGGAATGATGCAGTTTTAAGGTCATGCTGGACGGTTCATGGAATTTTTTTTTTCACAGTTTAATGTCGTGTGGGACGAAGTTGCAGTTTAAAGTCATACTGGACCATTACTGTACAGTTTAAAGTCATGTAGCTAGGACTAACTGGTGCTGTACAGTTTAAAGTCATGTAGCTTGGACTAAGGTGAACAAATATGAGGATATCAGTTCTGGGGACTTTTTTACAGTTTAATGTCATGCTGGACGAATTAGTAACCAATGTGACAGTTTAACGTCATGTTGGACGATAAGGGAACTGACACAGTTTAACGTCATGCTGGACGATGAAAGTGCCGCACAGTTTAATGTCATGTTGCTAGGACACAATATAGTTTAATGTCATCTCAGACAAAATACAGTTTAGTGTCATGTAGGACAATAAGGGACTTAACACAGTTTAACGTCATGCTGGACGATGAAAGTGCCACACAGTTTAATGTCATGTCTCTAGGAAAAAATATAGTTTAATGTCATCTCGGACAAAATATAGGAACTTCTATACAGTTTATTGTCATGTAGGACAAAATCAGGGACTATGCAGTTTAAAGTCTTGCAGTTAGGACTATTGGTGCTGCACAGTTTAATGTCATGTTGCAGGGACAAAATTTAGTTTAATGTCATCTCGGACATTGAAGGTGACACAGTTTAACGTCATGTTGGACGAAGTTGTAGTTTAAGGTCATACTGGACCATTGCTGTATAGTTTAATGTCATATAGCAAGGACGAACTTGTGCTGTACAGTTTAAAGTCATGTAGCTAGGACTAAGGTGAACCAATATGAGGATATCAGTTCTGGGGACTTTTTACAGTTTAACGTCATGCTGGACGATGAAAGTGCCACACAGTTTAAATGTCATGTCGCTAGGACAAAATATAGTTTAATGTCATCTCGGACAAAATATAGGAACTTCTATACGGTTTATTGTCATGTAGGACAAAATCAGGGACTATGCAGTTTAAAGTCTTGCAGTTAGGACTATTGGTGCTGCACAGTTTTAGTGTCATGTTGCAGGGACATAAGTGCGAATAGTTTAAGGTCATATGCACGGACCATACAGTTTATCGTCATGCTGGACGTAGTTGTAGTTTTAAGGTCATACTGGACCATTGCTGTACGAAGCAAATGTAAGAGTCTTAGTTCTGTGAACAATATTTTGTGTTTATACAAAATACTTCTTCAGAAATCTGGCATTAGTTGGAGTCGTGATGTGTTCTCCATCCATTGAGATTAAACAGAACCAAAGATTAACTCTTCGTTTGATAAAGACTCTGCCTGATTAGCCTGTTTAGGCTGTGCCGTTTGATGGGGCGGTGCCCGTGGCTTTGAAGTAGATGGCATGAAATCTTCCAGAGTCAAAGACAATTTAGGCTTTGATACATACTTATCTTCTCCTGATTCCTCTTTCTTCTTTGAATTGCGCTGCCCTTTTGAGGATTTGTCCTTTGATGGAGGCTTTACTGCAGCTTTTGTAGGAGACACAATTGGTTTCTTCAATTGTGTTCGCAAAATGGAATGAGTCCGATTGATTGTCTTTCTGACCATCCAATCATCATATTTTTTCGCAGTTTTGCTTTTGACTTCCTGCCACTCGCCTCCTTCCTCTGGATCTGTAGCGGTAATACACGCTACATGAGCTGAAGAACCCTTCAATTTGACTTGTCCCAAGTCAACCATCTTTTGTAGGAGGTCTTTAAAGACAAAACACTCCTGGATGGGATGTCCCAACATTTGATGAAAGGGACAATAATTGGGACGGTCTTCATCTCCTTCCTTGTTTGGTCTCTTCGGCACTGGTAATTGAACCAAATTATTTTCCAGAGCTGAAATGAAGTAACCAGGAACTTGCTCACTTCGGAAAGAGTATGTTTTACTCTTCATATCCTCAAATTGTTTTCGTCGTTGATCTTTTTGATCATTTGGACGAAACATCCTTTGTTGTTGGCGTTCAGGAGGTGGAGCCCTTCGAGAAGATGAAGGTTTTGAAGTAGAAATAGGTACAGATGCCTGTTTAAGCATAACTGTAGCAGTTTCTGCTTTACCCATTCTTCTTCCTGGAGCTGATGGAATTACACGAGATTTAACCTTAGCCTGCATAAGGGAATCTTCAATCTGTTGAGCGATTGAAGTAAGGTCTCGAAACCCTCCTGTGTATTTCACAGGGATCAATGGCGTGCGTAATTCGTCACGCAAATTTGCCACACAGATTGGCAATAATTCCTCCTGAGGGAGTGATAAACTCAAGGAATACGTTAATCCCTTCCAACGAGCAATGAAATCAGAGACTCTTTCATTCTCCCTTTGCTTGCAGTTTGTAAGATCGAAAACTGTCGTTTTTGGCAAAGTTGAGCTGAACTGAAGAAGGAATTTTTGACGAAGATCCTCCCATCCGATGACTGACCGGGATTGCAAGCTTGTATACCAGACAAAAGCTGGTCCTTGCAAGGTTCGCACGAAGCATCTGAGTTTCACTGCTTCTTGTTGTTCTGGAGTTCCCATCATAGGATCACAACAAGACACGTAATGCATCAAATGTTGTTCAGGGTCGCCTGATCCATTGAAAGTAGGGAAAATAGGGTTTCCAAAACTGGATGGAGGAGAAATTGAATCTACCCATTCAGGGTAAACTTTCTTTTCAGGTTGAACTTGCGCCCGTTTCCCTTCCATAGTTTCTAACCGAGCTGTTAGTGACTCAATAGTAGTTATTAACTTTTGAGAGATGTCAGGTTGAACTTGGTTTTGGGTAGGTGCAATGAATGGAGCTTGGACAGCCGTGGAGGTTGGTGCTGCAACTAATGGTAGTGCTGCCAACCGTTGTTGCGTTTGACCCGTAGGATTAGACCTCTGTGGGTGTACTGATAAAGGAGGATATTCCTGATCCATCTCAGTAGTTACAACAAATTCCTTTGGCTGTCGTACTTCAGCATTCTTAAGAAGAAGACTACTCTGAAGTAGTTCTGCATTCAACCTTCTTAATTCTTTCATTTCTTCCTCCTGTTGTGCAAGCCTTTGCTCTAATGAGAGCGATTGACCTCCTTCAGAGGAAGGGTGAGAAGTAACCTGATTCTTTCCTTTTCCCTTATTGGATCCTTTTCGGAGAGGGGGAAGTGGGTTACTTGAAGGAATACCCAAATTTTGGGTAAGCCTTTGATTACGTGTGCGCACACCTTCTTCATTTAGGTCTGTGTGCGCAACTTCTTGAGCAGGAACCTCTTCATCTGATCCCTCTGATTGAGCCTCATCTGGTGAATCAGCAGCAACGGCAGTGATGACATTAATGGATGCATATTTCATGAAATCCTTTCTATCAGCATTTCTATGATATTGTCTCCTTTTATGTCCATGATAAGACATGGCATTCCGTTGACTTGACCCCTCAGGAATTTCTTTGTGAACCGTCACTTGGAGAGAATCTCCTGACATCTTGGCTCTTCGTTCCTCTTGAGGCTTATTCCCTAATCGAGAGAATACTGACTTTCTCTGAGGGAGGGATTGAAGATTTGAAAAAGTCCCCAGTCTGGTGGACTGGGGGTGTTCCTGTTGCTTCTGCTCAACTCCTCGAATCCCATTCGTTGATTCTGAGGGTTGGGTTAGAGAAGTCCCCAGTCTGGAAAGCTGGGGTGTCTCTTGACATGCTATGTCTGAGATCTTCTTGAAATCTCTCTTGATCTTGCGGATCTTAGTTCGGAAATTAGCTGGATGCATTAACCTGTATCCACTTTTATCACCTGGTTCAACAGACCGTTGGATGATTTCCGAAACTTCTGTCATTTGATGACGTGTTTGCTCCAGACGAGAGGCTTGCGCAATATTCTAGCCTGCTTGATGTAGGAGCAATTCAACAACCTGTTCTCTATATACTTGATTTTGAGAGGAACTAGTTGATGCTTGATCTCGAGCAAGATTTTGATTATGAACAAAGCCCATTGACTGTGGCTGGCCATGGGCAATAACATTGCATGAGACCATTTTCGGCGGGCTTTGCTGACCAGAAAGCACTGTTAAATGTAGTGCTCCGTGAATACCCCATCCTCTGATATGAACA
This sequence comes from Viscum album, assembly GCA_963277665.1. Taxonomy (NCBI): domain Eukaryota; kingdom Viridiplantae; phylum Streptophyta; class Magnoliopsida; order Santalales; family Viscaceae; genus Viscum; species Viscum album. The sequence goes on along the minus strand of OY728131.1, from coordinate 1,571,051,086 downwards.
TTAGATGGAGCATTGGAAATTAACTGACGTAATTTTCTCAGCGCACCAAGGCATGAACGTTGAAGGGTTCTCTGTTTCTTTTCAGCCTTCGGATACCGAGAGACTGATAGAGATGCCAAATCAATCTGGCGTTGTAACCCTTCTATTATCTTAAGATGATTTTCATATTCATCGTAAGATAATACCTTCTTCTTTAATTGACAAAGAGTTTTCCATATGTTAAGACGAATATCATGGATTCCATCATCCGTCAACATCTTTGGAATGTCATACTGTGAATCAGCCAAAGGCCAAAACATGACTAGTACTTCACCTTTTGCCAGTTTTTTCCTCATGTTCAGCATTTCCTCTTTATCATTAAATGAAGATTTTTCTACCTGTTTGGACCAGAGTTGGTGTTTCCTTGTTGCTTCATCGGATTCAACAAGATTGGTAGAGGAATCACTATTCATGCTGGAAGATGAATGACCTAGAGAAGGTTCGGAGAATAACCTGAACCCCAAGCTATCTTCTGATGGAGAAAGAGTTTCACCTGCCGATAGTAAAACTTCAGACATGACTGGTTTTACGTTTGCAAGTGCCTCGAGATAGGAGGGCTTTCTCGTCACTACATTGCCTTCTGAAGAATTTTTGAGACAATGTGAATCACTACTGCGGAGAGGACTTTCGCAGCGAAGTTCATCACCATGAGGAGGACCTTCATGATGGGTTACAGCAAAAGATGATATCTCTTGCTCCTTGGTCTTCTGACCACACAGAGGGTTCCTGTGGTTCTCATCTGATGAAGAAACTTCAAGATTGACCGAATTTTCATGAAGCAAGTCTTCATGAGGAAGTGTCTGTTGAAGACCTTCGGGATTAATGTTCCTGTTATTGGGAACTGAGGGAGTAGAATCTTGAATTCCGACAGATAAATGTCTGAGGGCTTCAAGAACTCCAGCATCGAGCAAGGCCTTGTTGTAGATTGGCCTTTGATCTCCTGACTGTGCTGGGCGGATCTTTTTCTTAGATGCCTTCTTACTCGCTTTAGAAATCACTTGATGACGAAAGTGATTGCTCTGAGCAGGTGTATGTGCCTGATCAGGAAAGATGGTCAGGTTAGGCTGACGATCATCGCTCAAATCAGGTGTATGTGCCTGACTTGGTTGTCCATATGATATGGGGGAGTAGGCCCCACAACCCTCTTGGACTGGAACAGATGTGTGTGTCTGTTCCGGAGTGAATTGTTGATGTGTCACTCCACTGCTAGGGATAGATTTATGTGTCTGTCCCTGAGATGATGCTGAAGCTGTTATGATATCCTGGCAAGCATCCAGAATATGAGCAGGAATTTGCTTCTGCTCTTTCACCATTGACAAAATATGTTTGGTGACTTCATCCGCCGGAACAGGGATATACGTCCATTCCGGACTTGGAGTAGGTGTATGTGCCTGCTCCTGTCCTCCTTTTCCTGTCAGTGAATCCTGACAGTACTCAAGTGTGGAGGCAGAGAGTTTAGTCTGCCTCCTGTTTGTCGTCGGGACTTTCCGACTGACTTCTCCGTGCGCTACCAAGCGAGACTGTTGGTAGGCTTGATTAGTATTAGCAGGTGTATGTGCCTGCTGATTATACTTCGCCAAACGCTGTTGACGAGATCCATCATATGTAGTCAGACGAGCCTGCTGACTAACTGCTGATGTATAAGCAGGTGTATTTTCCTGCCTATGGTACTCCGCCGGAATTGCCTGGCGGGATCGGCTTGATGCTGCCAGACGAGTCTGCTGGACAGCTGAATTAAAACGGGCAGGTGTGTGTGCCTGCTCGTTGTTTTCCACCAAGTTAGGTTGGTGGACTTCTCCGGAGATGGCAGGGATGACAACCTGCCTATTATTAACCGGATTCTGTCTCTGGTGATTCATCTTGCCTGCTCGGGTTCGAGGAACCTGAGCTGAATGCCTGGAGCCGGTACCCTCATCATGTTGAGGGTGCACTACCGCACGAGTCTGGCGGCGATTGTTGATGGGAGCCCTTGAGAAGGACTCCTGTCTCTTTGAATTAAGGTCCTGCGGGACCTGCTCATTCACTTCCTCAAAATAAGGGAGTGAATGGAAATTGCGTTCCGGGGATAACGACCCGAAACGGTTGGAGACGGTAGTCAGCACCGCCTGCTTCTTGATTGCTGGTCGCCGTTGTCCGGACGACCAGGTAGAATTGTTAACTTGGAGGGCTTGACGAGCGGCCTCCAGAGTTGGGATAGTACCGTTACGACGGTACTCCTTAACCAGTGCATTTGAAACACAGCGTTGAAGACGCTGAGTTGGTGATGTCATCCTCAGAGCGGATGACGTTCCAGTAGGAGTAGCAGCATTGGTTTTCATGGCAGCAGACCTCACAGTAGAGGTGTTCTTAGCAGCAGTATTCACAAGGGTGAATTTAAGGAAAGCCATTTTTTGTAGAAGATCTTGAAAAAAGAGTGCCTGTTCCATATAACAGACATAATCAAGATGAATCCGGCTACTGCATCTTTTGGATGATCATATGTCAATGATTTCCTTGTTGGCCCAAGGGGCCTAACATCTAAGAAGAACATCACTTTAACTTGGTTAAGGATTCACGTCGGGTTCACCATTTTTTGTTTCGCGCGGAATCCGGGGATGACCTCCTGGACGGGAGATTCAAACGTTCCGATCGGTTTCTAACGGGTTTGTTCGTAGAACCGGAAACATCCAATGATTCCACATCCGTTTGGACCTACTTTCCAAAGGCAGGCGCTCATTAGCTTGTGGGCTAATGAGGCTTAGGAATTTGCATTGGTCGAGAGGATGGGAGGTCGGACTCATCACACCTTTTTGAGGGGAATTATTGTCTACTCCGGGACTCTCTTTATAGATTTAAGTTAAGTTCGTGAATCCTTATTACATTACCAAGTATAAAATGAGCTTTCCTTTAGTTTTAACAATCAATGATTAAATATGCAAGAAATTTAGAGAATCTTTTATATGTATTCGAGGTTCTTCATCAATATAGAATCATCTATATTTGTTTAGAGATTCTTGGTCAATGGTATCCTTCAAAACATTTATATAAAAGTCTCTTGGTCATTTTGATGACCAGGCTGGTTTTAAAGCCACTCAGTGGGGCACTTGAAGTTTATCGTCATTCAGAAGGACAGAGATTATTTCAATGTTGGGATCGAACCCATGAATGGGCTACCTACGTATCCTTTGTTTTGAAAAAGGAATCAGAACCCACGTAGTTCGAGGAATGGGATATGATGTTTTATGATTGACGGCTCAAAGATAAATGTCATAATTACTTTTACACTCTAAGCTCACGTGAGTCATGCTCGGTGTGAGAAACAAGAGGTATTGGTAAAATTTAGACAATTGTGCCATAAAAGATGCAATCATAAGAATTTGTTTTGGGGCTTATGTATAGATGACTGCCCAGATAGGCGAAGGTTTAGGATTTACTTTTAGGAAGAAAATCCATGAACAGGGTCCACAAAGTTATATGTGCTTCATGGAGATTTGAATACTCTAATCTTGGGGCTTACTCCTAAGGAGGATGCCCAAGTTAGGAGGGGACTTATGATTGGGTTTTATTCCTGAAAAGGAAACCCAAATCAAAGGAAATTTATGACTGGTTAAGAGAAATTTTAAGAGATTTGGGGCTTACTCTTAAGAAAGATGCCCAAGATTTATGACTAGGACTTATTCCTGAGAAGGAAGCCTAGGTTAGGGGACTTGGGGCTTACTCCTGAAAAGGAAGCCCAAGGTTATGACTGAGTCTTATTCCTGAAAAGGAGACCCAGGTTAGGGATTAAGGTTTGGGGCTTACTCCTGAGGAGGATGCCCAAGTTTAAAGGACTTTGATTGGGGCTTATTCTTTAAGGAAGATGCCTAAATCAAAGGTTTTATAACTGGGGATTATTCCTGAAAAGGAAACCCAGGTTAGGATTCTCTCATCTTAAAGGATGAGTTTGAATGAATGAACTCTCAATCTTTGGTGACATAAAGATGTTTAAATCACTAGGTTTTGAGAGATATTTCACATAATTCCTTTCAGATAAGGATGTCAAATCAAGAAATCATGCCATAAATGGCTTTGAAGAGTATCTTGAAGACTGAATCTTGAATAGGAAGGGTGAAATGGCTTAAGAGGGGTGAAAAAGGGCAAGATGGGCACCCAAAAAGATAGGGGCGCGCAAGTATTGAAGGTCGCGCAAGTCCTGCGGCGGCGCGCAAGTATTGGTCGCGCAAGTATACTTGCGCGACATAAGGGATACTTGCGCGATTTTCAACCAGAGTTGAATTACTTGAGCGACTCTTTATTAAACCCTTTCCCATCCTCTTGAGGTTCTTCCAGAAGAGGGACGCGCCAGTTATATTGAAGGAATTAAGTCGGCGCGCAAGTGTTTGATAAGTTTCAACACTTAGGCCTTCCTTCTTCCCTTTAGATCTTCCATTCTAGGTAAGAAATTACCTTAGAAGTGTTCTGGAAGCTTTGAGAAGAGACTTGGGCGTCGGGAGCTTTGATCCGAGTTTTTGGGAAGAGATCCTCTCGAATGGGGGGCCCGCAGGGTCTATTTATAGGCAAAAGAAGACCCTGGGCGGTTACCGGGCGGTTACCAGGCGGTTATCACTTAGGTCGCGCAAGTCACTTGCACGACCATAAGGCGTCGCGCAAGTACTTGCACGACCACTAGGCGGCGCGCAAGTGTACTCGCGCGACCATGAGGGAACTTGCGCGACCTATGGCCAATGTTCTCCTTGTTCATCCCTTTGTCGATTTTTGATGTTTCTTCAAAGGATGAATCACTTTGAGATCAGATATTCCCCTTTTCCGATCTTTAGATTCTGTGACGAAAGGAGCGTCAACAGACAGCCATGAAAATTATCAGGTAATTACACAAGTCCAAAAATGACACCTTTAGGTGTTCCAACACTCAAAATAATCTTCCAAATATTAGTTTAAAAATAAACCTATCGATAAATGAGAAAAAATTCGAAAACTTTCGTAATTTTAACCCGATTAAAAAACATGGGACTTTACAATATAGGATAGTTAATCAAGGTAATATAGTTATAATATTTTTACTGCTAAAAAACTTCTTAGAAGATTGATTAGTTCTCAGTAATATCAATGTGAGTTATTGATAAAAATTTGAAGCTACACTAATAGGGAAAAGTAGTTATAACTTCTATCAAATACTAACTATGAAAGTGAAATCTAGTTTTATGAAATATAAAGTAAAGAAGAAAAAAACTAAATTAGAAGAAATAGAGGATAAAAAAATTGGTTCAGTCTCAAGCTAAGACTTATTCCACTTTACTTGGTGATCACCATCCACAAAACAGTCTATATAGATAAAATATTGATCCGCACCCTAAATTGGGGTAAAACAATAGTACAAAGACTGTCGAGGTAACACGACCTCTACCATAGATCTATGTGGAAAAAATGAACAACCAGGTCACATAGGACCTCTTTATCAGTTATACGTGGGTGAAGAAAAGATTAGAACAATATTTAAGAGATGATATCTTGTATCATCTAGTTTAATATATGATACAATGTTTGTTTTAAACAAATTCAAACACTGCTTGAAAAGTAGTAAATGCAGTACATAATAGAGAAAATATTATGAGAGAGGGTTATAAGTGCTTTGAGTTTTATTCAATGAAGCTATGGACTTGTATATTTTTTCAGATGTGATTTTTGAGTTCTCTTGTGAAAATAGAGTATCACAAGTTTGGTGCTCTAGTTTCTTGTTCGATGAAGTAAGATACGTAGCTTGTGTTCTTCTTGGAGTTAGCACTATGAATATCTTTTAGGATCTAATCTATAATAGTTCAGCCTTCATGGATCTTGATTGATTTGTTTTTTATTCAGTAGTATATTGTTACATTCATGAATTTTATTTTTTAAATGACCTCTTTCCTTGGTGATTAGGATGGACATTACATTCTTCCAGTGTTGGGATTTATTAGAATTGGAACTATTGTAATAGATTTTTTTTGTATTTACAATGGTGAAATTTCAAATAGTTTTTTTGACATTACATGCATTATTTTAGGATTATGGGTCATTTTATTTTATCATATTATTTTTAATTGTCGGATTTACATTGTTTTTTAGGATAAAAATAGATTAATCAAACCCATTAATTTTTGCATTCAATCGTAGCTAGTCCCCATCCTATATTCCATTGGATGAGATATTCAAGGGTAACTATTATAATCACTACCATCCTATGTGGGGATTTAGAGGGGATGGGTCATGAAATGAATTTAATAAATTATATTTTTCAATTTTTGGATAGAATATATTACATGGAATTAAAAATTAGATGTTAATAAACCTATAATGTGATGTATTTCAATGAATTTAATATCCATGGGATAAATTATAAAAGTTTATAAATATAAGTAAAGGTGGGTTGGAAAGAATATATATTTTTTGAAAATTTTGTTACACTTATTAGTATTTATATGATGTGTGGGAAATTTTTTTTTACTCAATATATGTTCAACTAAATAAGGATATGTTTATTTTAATGATATATTTTGAATAGAGTTTTCAATATGGGAACTAAATAAATAATATGAGATTCATGGAGTACCAATTATTTGTTTATGATTATTTATACTTTTTAGGATAAGTAAATTATACAATTATTCATCATTAATGATATAAAATGTAACAAAAAGATTGATAAACGAAATATGAAAATTGATTCTAAGATTTATGGATCCATATTAAATTATTCTGTAATTGTAAAAAAGAAAAATAATAATTAATTAATAAGAAAATAAGTGGTTGTAAAAGACTGATTATTGGTTACTAAATACAATAGAATGCATAAATCAATGAAAATATGGGAGAAGTAGAATATGTATATGTAAAATTATTTTGTATAATGTCTGGGAGTGTTTCTAAAGAAATATCATGAGTTCTAAATGTAGAGTTCATCAAAAATAGTACACCATTGTATATTGAAAATTTTAGAGGGATTCCTAAGATATCAAGAATTATCCGTGTGGATAATCAAAATACATTTTATATAGTTACATGATAATAATTTCCCTAGGTATACAATGATTGATTACCAAATTATTTATTGAATTTATGATATTTTTTAAACATAAATGATAATGATTATATATGATTATCTAAAAGGATATAGCTAACGAGTTTTGGTGACTACATTCTAGTATAAATAAGAAATAAAATAAAATAAATCTATTATCTATATTAGAGAGTATTATAGTAGATATAAACAAATGATGAATAAAAATTTTCCCCAACAGATCTATTATTCGGTAAAACCACGTTCCTTACAAAATTTGATACATTTTCCTATTGAATTGTTGAATATATATTTTTTATAGAGGTTTTCAACCATCTCTATGATTCATGTATCATATACATAAAATTTAATCTTCACTAGAATATGTTTATAGAATATTAGTGAGGTAAAGTAGAACATAAACAAATTCATGACCACTCGAGTTTATAGAATTAAGAAAACACATTTTGTGGATAAGTAGAACTATTTTAATGAATTTATTAATTAGGTGGTGAGGGCTATATATGATGATAATTTCATAATAATTATTTATTAAAATTAGTTCATGGCATCAATATGTAACATGAACTATATGAATATAAAAAGAAAATAAAATTAATATGTTAAACAAACCAAAATTATTAGTCTAATAGTAATAATTTAAAAATAATAAATTACATTACCTTTTAGTTATAGAGTTCTATAGAATTATGAAAAAAATTACAAAACCAAGTGGAAATATAAACAATATGTAATCTTATTCTATAAAATCAGGTTCATAAATTTATACCCATATATCATTTAGAAAATTTTCCATTCATTTAAGTCATGTAACCTTAAAATAAACAATTACGATGCTATAGTTATTAAACATATTTAAATACTAAGAAAAACATTTTAAATGTGTGATGTAAAAAAAGGCTCAGTATGGGTTAGAAAAATAAATTCAACAAATTAATTTTGTGAAAAACATGGAAACCCATAATTGATTTTTATAGTTTCCACTATAAATATTTATCATATAAGTTAAATCATTATAATTGGTTAAAATACTCCCTTACTTATATAAAATCATTAAACTCATGAAATGCATATAAACATCATAATGGTAGCTTGGGAAAGAATAAAAAACCATAAAAATTATTTTTCAGGAAAATAAACCTTTCACTTTTAAAGGAAATTATAAATTCTAATTGAAATAAAAATATTTCAATTTAATATTCTTCTTAAGTATATCAAAATAAATTAGGATCCTTGGGAAACTATATTCTTTACTTTTGTTAACTCATGTTTTAATTGTATAGAATATACGACAATTAGAAAGTTCAAATAATCAATTTTCTAGAGAATAAATCATTACCCAATTCATTATAGATCTATATCCTGGGAAAACCCATCATTTTAAATATTTCTCAATTAAAATTTATTGAATAAAAAATTTATAATATTTCACTTTTTCATCCTAAAAACCTTGAAAATATCATTGTAAAATATAAGAGAAAGAAAATTCCTTTTTCGCAAAAAATAATGGGGAATATCCTTTTATTTTGAAAACTCTAAAAATGGAAAAATTTCCAAAATAATTGAAATAAGAAATTATTACTAAAATTATAAAAAATATAGATAAATTTTGATAATGAATAATGGATATGATGTACAAAAAAGTTTATCATACATTAAACATTAAAAATACAATCCCTTACCAATCAGGATGAAAAAATTCATTAGTGACCCATATGAAAAATATTAAAATAATACCCTTCAATACCCTTTGAAAATAGAAGTGTATTTGAAAATTACATTTTTAAATAATTTTAGTGTTTTTGAAATTGTTGAAACAATTTTTGGATCATTAATATTAAGGAAATTGGGTTAGATAAAAAATAACAAAATAGCATTTTAAAAGAAGAATCCCTTCCCTTTTGTCTCTAATTTCTTCATATGTACAATAACTCATGAATAATAATATTATATTAATTGTTTTATTCCATTATAAATTTCTTAAAGTTTATTAAAATATCAATATTAATTTTAAATCAACTTTTTTAGTTTTATTTATTCACTAAATTTGTTATGTTCACATCAAAAGTTTTGATGTTGTTATTTCCAAAAATGATTTGGTATGTCGAACATGGACAAAGGGGTCATAGAATAATTATCTATGAAATTGTAAAATATTTATGAGATAATTTTAAAACCATTCATCTATAGAGGTAATGAGAAATTAGATACTTCATTCATGGTTGCGGTTCTCTGAACCTACATAAGAGAAACAATTTTTATTTTTTTACTATGGATTAAGATTTAGAAAAAAGATATATTTCCCAATTTTTTGAATAATAATAATGTTATAAATATAATATTTATTAATTTAATATATATATATATAAAATTTTATGATTTTATAATGAAAAAATTACATCACATCATGGAGGTGGTATTTCACATGTACGCACGAGCGACATTTCTATTTTCCCATGGATGGGAGGGTAAGATCATAGATAATTAATTATCTATATTGAATAATAACTATTTCATAAATATATAATATTTTTATTAAATACATATTTATAACAAGCCATGTGAGGTGTTTATAAAAAACTAAATGCATCACCTTATTGAGGCAGTTTTCATCACATAGGAATGAGTGATGTTTTAATTTTCTATTGGATGTACAGGTGGTAAACGTATTGTTCCATCAAATTAATAAAACTGATATTTAGTAAATATACATATGTAAATATATTATGGTGTATATGATAAATTTTAAAGAGTTACATGAATAAATAAACTTGAAATAATTTTGTTAAGCCTTATATTACTTCCTTTGATATCTTCCTTTGTCTTACCCTATTAGCCTTCTTGGATTTCTCTTTTGGTGATGACAAGGCCTCTAGAACTTGGTTAGGATAGTTTAAAATGTATTTTTTCATATATAGGTCTATATATATTTATCAACATGTGTAGATAAGTTATGGTGGGAGTTTTACTTCTATATGTGATAGGAGTGGTACCCTTGTAGACATAAAGAACATTGAAATATAATAAATAAATTTTTCAAGAAAATTTCATCTCATTTAGTCCAATTTATAATATAGGATATTTTATTGTCTAAATAAACCAATAAAATAAGAATAATAATTTTTTATATATATGTGAAGTCTTATCTCATAGTCCAACCCATCTGGTTAACCCATTTAACATTTATCACAGTGAAAATTTATTATGATGGTCAATATACAATATGATTAATCATAAAATTTTACACTTTGGAAAATTTTATAAAATAAATTCCTAATATGGAATCCAGTTCTTCATATTCAATTTCATGAATTGGTAAAAATAACTTCTAATATAAATTCACAAAATAAATTGAATCAGTTTTTAGAAAAAATACTCATTTTAAGAATAAAATGAATTTACACAAAAAAAATGTATAAAATCAATTCACATGTAATTAAATGGTTAGGATATATAAAAGGTGACTTATTTTACTTTAAATACAAAACTAACAAAAAGGAACCCTCTAAATACTTCATTAACAATGAAGACTGAAAAATAGATTAAATTAGAATAAAAACATTACTTATATTTCTAAAATGAAAAATAGATTTATATGTTGAATATTATACATATTTATGAATTATATTAATTATAAAATATTTTTTTGTTCTATAAAACAGATTTCAAAAAAGTTAAATTCATTTTTATGTAATACTAAAAAAATAAGTGTGATAGAATTTCTAAAATATATATTATTCATTATTCAATAAAAAACAAGTCATTAAAAAAAACAAAACAAAATTCACCCTAAGATAATGTTTTACATGATAAATACAAAAAAATTAGTTAATTTCATAATTTAAAAATTCTAAAACTCATAAAATTATTATTTAAATTAAAATAATAAATTTTTTTTAACGAATTTCCTATTTAAATATTTAGATGTTCTTAACCTTATTTCATACGAATTAAAAACAGGTGTTAATTTGTTTCAAATTTTAATATTCATAATCTATTAATGTTTAACAAGGTTTTGAATGAAATAGTAATTAAATTTATTTTTGTGTTCCATGTAACATATTTTATTGAAGATGACATTATCTAAATGATAATTACATATTGAAATATTAGTGTGTTATATCCCCCCCCCAAAAAAAATTCATCATAATTATATATATATATTGTGATGGAAAAGTATTTGAAAATAATTTCAAAATAAATTTAAAAGGGTATAAGATGAATTAGAAAATCAATAATTTAAAATAATCCCTTATAATGGAACCATAAAAAAAGAAGAAAATATAATGACAATTTAGTTAATAATAAATATATTTTAATGAAATGAAATACCATTTAATACAAATTGATTAAACTAACTTTTCAAAATTTCTTTACATTATAAGTTAATAATTTTAATATTATTTTTTTGTAGATAATCTATAAACCATGCATAAATTATTTTGTGATTCATACTTGTAAATAATTTTTTAAATGTGTTCCTTAACATTTGAGTGATGTTTTCGACATAATACTTGAAAGAATTATCTTAATTCTTCTTGATCATAGAAAATATTGTATCATAATGATAAAAAATATTATATAAAAAGATTAATTTATTTATTTCCAATGCATATGTACAATTACAACATTATGTAGTGCATTGAACAGTTTTTAATGGACTCTTTATCTCATATTCTGAAGGATAAATAACCATAATGATCTTTTTATTCCCAAATCACTAAAATTGAAATTTAAAAGGTAATGCGTTCCAAAAAATAATTGAAATTTCATTCATCCTATCTCTATAAAATTACAAAAAAAAATCTTATAAAATCTAAAGATAATAACCACATGAAAAACGAATAAAAAAATTTCCTAAAGAAATAATTCATTATTCTATTAACATTCAACAATGACACCCAATGTTCATCTTAATATATTTAAAAAATTCTTAAAACTAACACAAAAAATATTCAAAAAATGTTTTCAATCCCAAAAATTATAATTCTTTAATCACATATTCTTCCAAAATCAACATAGAATTTATATATGAACAACATCAGTCACTCATAATGTCACATAAAAAAACTTGATGTACCATAATATTATATTCACAAAAATATTCTAAAAATTTAGTTAAATAAAATATATCACGACAAATTAAAAAAATAAAGTATTCCTACAATGGATGAAAAAATCATTATTCCTAAAATAATTTAGTCATAAATCACATATATGCCTTTATTTTCATTATAGTGTTCACAAAAATACATTAATCTTTGTTAAAAATAAATTTAGTCAACCACTAAAAAAATCAAGTTGTAATGCCTTATGTTATATATCCTCATAAATATATGTAAAAAATATGATAAATATTTATCAAAATTTATCATAAAAACTTCAATATAAAATAATGTATTTACCTTAAATGGTATATATACCACTCAGATTTTGTTGCCAAAATAGAATAACATTATTTCCGAAAAAAACCATTAAAAAATATCACATTTTTAGTCAAAGGGTTATATATACCTCAATAATCTATTAAAATCCATTAAAATTCTCTAAAAATATCATCATACATCTTAATTTCCAATCACATAATGCCCCAAAAGGGTATCTGATCCTTTGAACTAGAATCATTCATATGCATATCTATCCTTAGATGGAATCGTGCTACATCAAAACTCTCAAAAACATATATATAGAAACATATTTCATTCAAATCCATTTATAAACCATTAACTATGATTTTATATATTAATATAGAATACTTCATTCCCAATGAAGAAATTATTAATCACATCTTATGATTCATCAATATCAATCTATTCACGGCTCCTAATTTAAAGATAAGGAAATTTTTTAAAACAATTCATACATTTTATATGTTATTTTAGTTTCTTAATATTTATCATATTAGTATATAGAACCATTTTTTTGTATAATCATGTTGATATACATCTTATAAATTCTTCCAAGGTCATACATTTTCATAATTAACATACCCCCAAATTTAAATTATCAATTAAAACCATAGGGAGAACTTTATTCCATTCTACTATGTTAACTAAACCCTTAATTTTCCCTCAGATATTTGTTACTAAATTCGCACCATTTCCATATATGTAATACCTAACTATTATTTACAAACATTTCCTTGAGTACATTTTCCCAAATTCATTAAACTCATGATATTGAATCATTTTATGTTTAGGATATTTATCACATGAACTTCCATAAAAAACCAATTATCTCTTATTTTATGCATAAAGAACTTTCCTAGGTTCATGTTCTTAATCCCAACTCTAGATATCATGTTAGGTAATACAAGATGAGTTTTCACTCTTTTCCTTTTTCCAATTTTCATTATTATTTATATAACAAACACATTATCCTTCATATCCATTATTTACATGGTAACTTATTATTTAATTAATTTTCTAAAATAAAATTAGTTTTAGTGTGAGTATGTGGGTCAGAGTAGAGTACTCAAAGGGGGGGGGGGGGGTGAATTGATTATCTATAAAAATTTCTGTTAAAAATCTCACTTAAAAAGATTCCCCAATAAAAATGAATACATGTAACGTCCTGACTTGACTCACCCCTGAATCGGTGGCTAGACCGGTCGCCACATGACCTCAAGTGCCTCTCCCTATATGCTAGAGGTTGCCGATTAGAAGCGAAGGTCTAAGGATAGTTAGTGGGGAGACTATATCCTCTTAACAAAGTTGCACAACAGTATATAAGAGTAAATAAAAATCAATAGTAGAAGCAGTAATACATAATTGAGAAAGCAGTAGAAGACAAATAATACTCATTTTATAAAAGTGGCCAATGCTAATTATACAACATATGAATTCATGAAATTTTATGGATACATAATTTAAACAAAAAAAATAATATATAATGATATACACATCTTTTATAATACAAATAAAAGGAAACCAAGCACTATGGATTTCAACTTGAGCATCCTAAGCTCCCTGTCGGTGCTCTTCTCCCGCTCGGTCCTCTACTCCTATCTCCCATGTATAAGTAAAAAGATTAACCCTGCAACCAAATATAATCTAGTCACGTACGCCAGTGTAATGGCCGCCCGAGTAGGGTGTGAGATATAAATCTCAATAGGTCGGGACCACCAGTGTCTACCACAATACTAGACATTATATAAATAATTTAAACAGTTTGAAAACATGAATAAATAAAGTAAGCAGTATAGAGTAACTATATACTCTAGTACCTGTTTTAGCCCTATGATTATGTCTGAACCTGTATTATACATTTTTCATGCATACACAACAGTCATCACACATTCATTTCCATTTATCAATTATTCAAACCTCATTAAATTATATAATTCTTGAGATCCATCATAAGCCCGACATCCCCCACATAAGTCACTCACAACAGATGTCTCTAAAGACCAAATAAGAAATCAAAGTAAAGACCAAATTCCAAGCTTATTATTTGGCTTGGATAATGTGTCATAAGATATTCAATTTAATATTTCATGTACTATGTATGATCCCTTCCACCAAAAATAGAGATTCACTCCTGGGTCCGTCCACTAAATAGAGATTCACCCAATTCATTAACAAATCTGAGATCTTTATCATATTCAATTCACAAATCATCACATTATCTTTTATTAACCATTCATCTCAATGATGTATGACCAATTGGACCTAAAGTCCAATATCAACTAATGGGTATAAAATTTCATGTATAGAACCCTCTTGAGTATTTGGAGAATCAATCTTTATCTCACAACCCATGGGTATTTAGAGCAATAGTCCCTGTCCCACAAAATAATATTTTCATGCAAGAAGGGTGTAAAACTCCATGTCATGCACCCCATGAGTATTTGGAGCATTAGTCCCTATATCACAACCCATTTATCAATCATACATAAATATTTATCATTAACGAAAAACTCCATGTCTAACACCCCAAAACCATCCATTAATTAATTCATAAATTAATTAATCAAATCCATTAATTAATTCAACAAATATTTAACAATATTAAACTCCCATCAAATAATTCTACAATTAATTAACCATTAAACACCTCAATAGTTAATAATTAATTTACAATTAATTATTCTTAACCACAATCATGTCAACTAAATAAATCACTTTACATTTAAATATCCTAATTTCTTAAATGAAAACATGATAATTAATTCTCCAAAATATCACTACAAAAGCATGTAATTTAATCCATCATAAAAAAAATATATTTTTCCAAAACAAAGTATCAAAATTAATTTCCAGATCAATTATATCATTCCAATTCCAACATTTCTTAATCAAACCCACCATTAAAAATCTTAAATCAATATTAAAGTACATAACATTCAGCACTAACAATTCTTCATTTAAATTAATTCATGCCAATTAAATAATTTATCCATACCCTTTAATCAATTCAATAATTGAATAACCACTCACGTCATTAACAATTAGTAATTAATCCATCATTAATTATCTTGATTTATCGAAAAAAACATATCACAATTAATTCCTGAATAAAATATCCCACTATTTTAAATCAATATATTATAATTAACCCTTTGATTATTATTTTTATATAAAGTCTCAAAGAACATAATTAATATTCAAATTTAATTATCTTATCTTAGCCAAAATAAAACATCAGTTAATTATTTAATCATGTCACTTTAAAAAATTCAGCAATACAAGCTTAAAACCAACACGTAGTCATGTAATCATTTATCTCATGTGGGAAGCATCATTTAATAACATCGAAATCTATGCATCAGCACTTCCCATATCACATTTATTAATTTAATAAAACTTACTAAATTCACATTTTAAAATCATTCAATATAAATATTTCACTGCATAATTTAAATACCAAAAAAAGTGTAGCAATCATTTTATTATTGAATTTATTATTGTTGATTATAATAAAGGTGACCCTACCTCTGAGAGGAACCATTTCAATATTCATCAGATTGACATATGATGAAAAAAATCAGCAACTGGTCCATAACCACAAAACACGCCTTTATGTGTGTATATATATAAATATACACACTTATGTGCCCTCTAAATTGATCAAAACCCATTGAAACATAACTTAGAATCAAAAAAACACAACGAAAAGACTCAACACAGCTAAAAAAAATTACCAGTGACTCATATAATTTTTCAGACTCTAAATTATATAGTACAGAACAAATAGTGGAAATGTATATCCTTACCCAAAGAAACGATGAAAAGGAAAATCGATTCCATCCTCCTTGCCCTTGGTGGAAGATGCCTGATTATGGACCAATGGGTTATGAGTTAACATTTTTATACCCTAAAAACAGAGGAACAAAATAATCAGATTAAACCCGAAGCATAGGGTTTCAGTCAAGAAAACAATGTAAGAGAGAGGAGTCAAATGGACGATGTGAATCACGAGTCATATGAATAAAGAATCACCTTGATTAAGAGGAAACTATTCGTGAAGAGTTTGGAAGGAATCTTGGCATGAAACGTGAAGTTTTGGAGAAGGGGTGTCATGCCAAAGAGGGGGGTCGTGTTAGTATAATGGTGATTCTCAGGTGTTGTGCGTTGTAGCAGGGGGTCTGACCGAGAGTTGGTTGTGATATAGGTGGTGTTCTACAGGGAGGATCATCCTAGAAGTGGTGTTGTAGGTGGTCTGGAGGAGGAGGGTCGTGCCATAGAAGAAGCCTGCACCTCTTGTGCATCTCACCTCAAGTGGGGGGGGGGGGTGCATGCTTCAGCGTGTGGGAAAGGGAGAAGGGTCCTCCCTTTAATTTATTTTCTAACCGATAACTTAAAACTTTAATAAAACCCGTAAATTAATTGAAATAATTAATAATGATGATGATTATTATAATAATTATAATAATAGTCATACCATTATTATTATTGTCACCATTAAATGTTTTTCTCATTAAATCTAAAAATCCCCATTTAATTAAAAACACACGACATCAAATAAATAAAAAACAATTAATTCCCATAATTAATTAAATATTCTTTTTCCTTTAATTTAATTAATTAACTCAATAATTATAATAATTACATCCTCATTATTATTATTATTAAAAAAATCATTTTTTTCAATTCTAAACAAAAATCCCAAATCCATTACTATTATTATTTATAAAATAATAACAACCATAATTAATAATAATTATAACACTCATTAAACAATAATAATAATAATAATAATATTACTCAATCCTTTGATATAACCCAAAACCACCATTTTATAATAGTGTTTCCTCAATAATTTTGAAACTCTTTATTTAATTAAACATTTCTTTAAGATACCCAAAAGCCACATTAATTTCACATAAGTGTTACACCCCATTAATCATGAAATTAAAATATTTTAACATAAATGTTACACCCCATTAATCATGAAATTAAATATTTCAAGCTAAAAATAAATTAATACACCAAAATAATAATACTAATAAAATTATTATTATTAACACATTATTATATTTAAACACAAAACTCCCGTTTAATATTATTTAATTAAAGTAGATAAAATAATAAACTGGGTAAGCTGCATGGGTTAGACCGCAACCGTGCGCAACCCATGTAGATCCATTAAAGTGAAATTTTCTGAAATATAATGTAAAGAAGAGAAAAAATAAATTAAAAGAAAGAGAGGATAAAACAAGTGGTCCGGTCTCAAGCTAAGACTTAGTCCACTCCACTTGGTGATCACCGTCCACAAAATAACTTAAATAGATAAAAAATTGATCCACACCCTATATTGGGGTAAAAAAACAGTACATAGACTATCCAGGTCACACGACCTTATATGTAGAAAAAATGAACAACCAGGTCACATAATACATCTTTCTTAGTTATATGTAGGTGAATTAAAGAGTAGAACAATATTGAAGAGAGGATATCTTGTATCATCTAATTTAATGCAGGAGACAATGTTTGTTTTATTACAAATACAAAAACTACTCAAAAAGTAGTAAATGCAGTACACAACAGAGAAAATATGATGAGAGAAGGTTATACGTTCTTTGAGTGTTATTCTATGTAGTTCTAGACTAGTATAAATTTTTAGATGTGATTATTGAGTTCTCTTATGAAAATAGAGTATCGCAAGTTTAATGCTCTAGTTTATAGTTCGATGAAGTAAGATATGTAAATCATGTTATTCATTTAGTTGGTACTGTGAATATGTTTAAGGCTCTAATCTATAATAGTTCATACTTTATGGATCTTGAGTGCTTTGTTTGTAATTCAGTTTTATATTGTTTCATGCATGAGTTTGATTTTTTAAATGACCTTTTTTTTGAGCCACTCTTATCCTCCTTTTAATTAAGGGTGCACATGTTAGAGCCAACATGATGCATATATTCTACACCTCATACCTCATAATGTATGGTGAAATGTATACAAATAAAAATTAATAATGTTAGTGATATTAAATAACTTGAATAATACTATTATACATTAAATTTAAAATGACAAAAATGATAAAAGAACGGTGTCACAGTTTGTCTTGAAATGGTATCACTTGGAAATAGTGTCTTCCCCTTTGACTTTGATCGGTGAGATAGTCACGATGCCACAACTACATTGACATCTGAAACTGGTAGCACATATGCGGTGTTAGGATCATGGTGTCTCTGGTAGCGGTGTCTTGTCCTTTTTTAAAACTTTGAATGATTTTTGAGTCATGGTATCAAAATTATGGTATCAGGGTTACAGTGTCCGGGTCACAATATCACGGTTACTATGTAAGGGAAATGGCATCAGTGTTTCTGTGTTGGGGTCACAATGTTAGCATTATAGTGTTAGGGTCATGGTGTTAGCATTACATTGTAAGGGTTATGGTGTTAGGGACTTTTCCAAAATCCAGAACCAAAATCAGACTTACTGCCTCACAGGATTAGCCAAAAGTCTTTAAACGGTATTAAGCGATAATATTCTGAGAATGAATTAAACTTAATTATTGGTATAATAAAACATAATAGAACAAGATTAAGCACAACTTGTGAGATTGTTAATTACAACTAGTAAGAATGTAATCATAAGGAGACCAATAAACTTCAAACATGAATTAAACATGATTAGAATAATTTTCATGATTTCCATGACTTTTGTGCATTAAAATATGATCAAACTGGAGGATTAAAAAAATCTCCCCATTTTGATGATTACGAATAATGGCATGTATAAACTGTCTAAAAATTGAATAAATCCTTTCTTATTTCTCCCCCTTTTGGGATTATGAAAAAGAAAATAAGAATAAAATAATAAGAAATAAATAAGTGTAAGGCCAAAATGAGATAGAAATTAGACCCATTCCATTGAAAAATAAGATAGAATCCAGTACAGACATAGGAAAGACTAGAGAATATTCCTATAAAATAGACACCCTTCACTTCTCTTTAGAGGTAGTAGACTTCTCTTTTCTCTTGGCATAATCAGTAGGAGGATCCATAGGAGCATAAGAGGAGGTGGTAGTTGAGAGTGATCCAATGGTGAGATAAAGAAGAGGCACACCTTCAAAAATAGAAGGTGAAAGGTGGGTTTGGTTGAAGACTGAGGCAATGATTTCTCTAGAATGATAGGTCTAATCTGGCTCAGAGCCTGAGATACAGACATGGTAGTATGATTAAAAGAAGATGATGAAGAAGTGGTGGAAAAAGGTCTCAATGGCGCAGTTGCAGGAGCCACTGTAGCAGTGCTTTTCACATGGAGATATGGCTTCAACAAGTTGATGAAATTAGTGATGAATTCACCTTCATATTGCATAGCCTTTTCAAAATCATATTTATTATCAATAAATTTCTTTAAGGTAGGTGTGAACTCTTTCATTTTTGGCACTTGGTCTATAAACACATGAGTCGCAAGAGGCATTTTCAAATTTTCCACAAGGTACTTAAAATGACTTGTCAATTCATGATTTGTATAAATCCTTTTGAAGTAGAAATCCACCATCTTTGTAATATCATCATAGGACGTAGAAGATTCCTTAGAGTACATTAGAACCATGTCATGGACATGTTCACTATTTTGAACAATTTTAGAGAGGCTTTCCTGAACAAAGGTGATTTTCAAGGATTTAAGATCTTCTTGAATAACATTTCTTAGAACTACACTTTCTAAAAATTGAGATTATTGATTAGGATTTTCTGAGGAGGAAGGAGCCTAGATGGATTCAAATGGTGTAGGAAGACTTGTGACAATAGTTTTAATAGAGTCCTTGAAAATACTAGGCAATACATTAATAGAGGATGCCAATTTTCGAATTTCTTCTACCAACTTTTCATTGTTTGCTATTATTTTCTCAACAATAGAGACTAGATTTGGTTAGATCAGTACTTAAACCTTTTTAGATATATTTTCATCATATTTTTTTCTAAATCAAGAAATAAGGGGTTTAAAAATTTCAAACTCTTTCTTCAGTTCCTCCACCAAATACTTTAAATATTTCACTTCCTTACTTAGTTGTGGATTTTCAATTCTTTCTTCTTGAATTTCATGCAACATCTGAGGTTTTGTTTTCCATATGAATTTTCCCAAAACCATACTGGCATCCGGCTCACTTAGACGAGTTACAGGAAGAGTTTGAGCTTTGAAAAGCTTCTCAAATCCAACTATCATATTTTCACCAACCACATTTAATTCCTCATGGATTATAGACCTTATAGATTCTTGTGCAATATCTGGTTAAGAAACCACAATATATTCAGGCTCCTTAGCAGGTATCACTCCTGGAAGAGAAAAATATTTCAATTAAAAAGCTATTGTAAGATTGATTATTATCATTGAATCCAATTTAGAGTCTAAGAAATCAAAATAGCTAGGGAATTTATACACATTGTCCATAGGGATTATCTAAATAGAACTTTATACTTGAGTATTTTCAAAAACGGGGGTTTGATTCTCTCAATTTGTGCATCAGTTCTAAGAGTGAGAGACTCAGTATCTTGATCTATTTCAAAACATTCATCAATATCAGGATCACCGATCACTGTTCAAGCTTTCCAAAAGGCTTGGTCCATTATTTCTTCAGTTGATAAGATTAATTCTAGATAAACTTGTTCTTCATACCTTTCCACAACTAAAAGACCATTCTCAACAACATGTTCATCTAGATATTCCTCAAGAACATCTTTCTCTTCCTGACCAACAACATTTCCTTCCTTATCAACAAATCCTTTATCAATTATTTTTTCACCAACTTGTTGTTCATCAAATTGTTGTTCAGGTATTCCATTTTCTTATTCTTCTAATGAACTTCTGTCCATAGATGAAACTTCTACATCCTCTTCTTCTTGACTTAAGTATTCCACAACCTCATCAGATTCTAGGTTTGGGACACGGTTGTCCTTAGTTCTTGAGGGATTTTCAACGGGATTGAAATTTTCATACAACCTTTCATTGTCTTCCACCCACGAATTTTTCCAAGGATTTTAATTGATTTTCATTATTATGACTATATCTTTAGAGATACAGAACTCATAGTCCTCAATTGCTTCATCATTTGGCTTAACTACTCCTTTGAAAACTAGCATTGAAGAAATAAATCTTGCATAAAATAGTGATGTTGATTTTGAATTAGTCTTGATCAAATCACTAATGTGCATAATTATGTACTTACATAATTTGATTTTGCGGCCATTTTTCATGAGATGTATTAGAAAAACATCTTGATCCATTTGGGTTGAAAAATATCCCTTCCCAGAGAATATAGGATTCTGAATGAATTTGAACAGTACCCTTGTTTCTCAATCTAGCTCTGCCACAATTGGCCTTCTGCACTTCCTATTACTAGTTATACTTCCCAAGCCTTATTCCAAATTGAAAATATCACTGATAGGAGGAGGTCCCCACTGATTATACTCACATATTACTTCATGTGGCATTACAAGATAAGAATCCCAGAGCCTGGATGAAAAGTGAACCTTTGTACCTTTATCCAAGTTATCATAACCAACTTATCTTTTGAATCAGTGAAGAATTGAAGATAATGATAAAATTAGGAGACAAGATTTGGATAAATGGGTTTCTTTTCTTTTTTAAACCAATCCAACCAGCCTTTTCCAATCATAACTTTCAAGAGAAGATACTTACTTTACATTATCCACTTCAGACATACTTCATTTTTAGGCACGACTATTCTATTAATAAGAGTAGGATTTAGTGGTCCTTCATGTGCTATTCATGGAACCTTTCTTACTTTCTTGTGAGACCTTTTCTTCTCAAGAGTCGACAAAGTGGGTTGCTTCATTATGGTCATCAAACATCAGGTTTGAGAAGGAGAAAGAGTTGAAGGAGAGTAGGATATTTAGAAGGCAAGGGATTTATTTTTGAGAGAGGAAATCTCTAGTGAAGAGAGAAGTGAAAAATATTGGATTTTTATCATTTAAAAAGTCCAAATGTAATAAAAAAACCACAGTAAAGTAAAATCCTGGATATAGTAATATGGAAAATAAATAAATAATAAAAACATATAGGTCTTTACTATGAGACTGTAACTAGTCATCATGATGTCATTATTATGGCGTGACAGTAAATGGTTCAACCATAATATTGAGACAGTAAGTGTAAGACAGTGCCTGTGAGACCGTAAAAGTGAAACAGAAAGTGTGAGATAATAATTTGTGAAAACGTAAATCATAAAATAGTAATTTCAATACTATAAGACTTTAACGTAAGAATTATCATCCCTAATTCATGTATGATGTAATTTATCCTTTCAGAATTTAATTTTGTAGTGAATATATGAGCGAGCAAATATTCAGTTCCAATGAATTCCAAAGTGATATCACCTTTTTGATAATGGTCTCTCAAAAAGTGATTCCTTACATCAATATGTTTTTTTCTATAGTGTGAAACATGATTCATTTAAATGTTAATATCACATGAATTGTAACAATTTATAGGTACATGTCTGAATTGATATCCATAGTCTAGTAATGCATGTTTCATCCATAAAATTTGTGCACACCAACTACCAGCAGCTATGTATTCAGCTTAGGTAGAGGATAATGAATCCATGTTTAATTTTTTACTACACTATAACACTAGAGACCTACCTAAAATGTGACATGTTCCAGAGGTTCGTTTTCTATCTAACTTATAATTCCCAATATAAGTGTTAGAATAGAAAAGTAACTCAAATTACTATCCTCTAGGAGTGAACAGTCCTAGATTGGGTGTATGTTTGAGGTATTTGAAAATCCTTTTAGCAACATTAAAAATTTCCTCTTTAGGGTTTTCTTGAAATAGATAACACATACATACACTAAACATAATATCATGTCATCTAGAAGTTAAGTAGAGTAAGCTTCCAATAATTCTTATGTAAGTGGTTTGATCAAAATATTTTCCATCTTCATCATGATCCAACTTACAAGTAGTACTCATTGGAGTATCAATACTTTTAGTGCTATCCAAGAAAAAATGTTTTATAAGATCTTTAGTATATTGAATTTGATTTAAAATAATACCATATTTGTTTTGAAAGATTTCAAATCCAAGAAAGAATTTTAGTTCACCAATTAAACTCATTTCAAACTCACTTTTCTTCATTTTAGAAAACTAAATACATAAATAATTTTTGTAAGATCCAAAAATAACATCGTCTAAATAAATTTGAACAACTAAAACATCATTAGAAATTCATTTTAAAAAAAGAGTAGGATCATCAATAACTTTTGTAAAACCTTTGTAAATAAGAAAAGTAATTAATCTATCATACTAGGCTCATTGAGCTTGTTTTAAACCATACAAATCTTTTGATAATTTAAAAACTTGAGTTGAAAAATTAGGATTTGTGAAAACAAGGGGTTTTTCAACAAAAAAATCCTCAGCTATATAGCCATTTAGAAATGCACTCTTGATTTCCATTTGATATAGTTTGAAATTCAAATGTGCTTTATATACAAGGAATAGTATAATAGCTTCAAGTCTAGCTATTGGTGCAAATGCCTCCTTATAGTCATTTTATTCTTCTTGAAAATTGACTTGTGCAACCAATCTAGCTTTTTTTATAACTATGTTACCAGCTTCATCTACTTTATTTCTAAACACCCACTTAGTGCCTATGGAAAAAATGTATTTGGGTTTATCAACAAGTTTCCAAACTTTGTTCCTTTCAAATTGACTATGTTCTTCTTGCATAAACATCACCCATAATTCATCATTTATGGAATTATTCATGTTTTTATGTTCAAGTTGTGATAATAAAGCTTGATGTTCAACCTAATTTCTCAAAGAACCTCTAGTTAGTATTCCTCTATCTAGATCTCCATCTAC
This sequence comes from Viscum album, assembly GCA_963277665.1. Classification (NCBI taxonomy): domain Eukaryota; kingdom Viridiplantae; phylum Streptophyta; class Magnoliopsida; order Santalales; family Viscaceae; genus Viscum; species Viscum album. The sequence continues at coordinate 1,571,026,738 of OY728131.1, read as the reverse complement.
AACATCGAAGGGATGGTTTTCAAGGGTTCTAGTTGGACTAGGAAAGGTAGGGCTAGTTATTTTAGGTTCATCACTTAGTTCAAGTTCATTACAGCTTGAATCTAGAGAATTTATAGAACTAGATGTTTTTATAGATTCCTTTAGAGGATGGTTAGAGGATTTAGCATTAATTTATAGATTTGACATATCATCCTTAAGATTCTCTAGATAGGTCTTAGGCTCATGTAGATTTTTCTTGTCAAACATGACATGGAAATATTCCTCAACACATTTAGTTATTTTTTAAAAAACTCTATAGGCTTGACTAGATATTGGATATCGTAGAAATATTCCTTCATCACTCTTGGATGAAAATTTGTCAAGATTATACTTGGTATTAAGGATATATAATTTGCAATAAAAGACTTTAAAGTAGTTCACTTTGGGGTTTCTATTGTCCCACAAACCATATAGAGTTATTTTAAGAATTGGTATACTCAAAACTCTATTAATAATATAGCATGCTGTATTTACATCATCAACCCAAAAATAAATAGGTAAGCCACATTCACTAAGAATGGTTCATGAAATTTCTCTCAAGGTCCTATTTCTTCTTTCTAAAACACCATTTTTTTGAGGTGTTCTAGGGGCAGATAAATTATGACTATAGTCATTTTGTGAGAAAAAGGATTCAAACTCTTGATTTTAAAACTCATAGCCAAGGTAACTTCTTAGAGATTTAATTCTAAATACACTAATATTTTCTACAGTTTTACAATACTTGGTGAAATGAAAGCAGGCTTCACTTTTGTGAGCCAAGAAGAAGGTCCAAATATACCTAGAAAATTAATCTACAAGAATATAAACATAGTGATTCTAATTTAAACTAGAAACTCTAGATGGTCCAAACAAATCCATGTGAACTAACTCAAGAGGTTGAGAAGTTGTGACTTCTTTCTTTGGTTTGAAGGAAATTTTTTGTTGCTTTCCCTTTTGACAAGGATTTCACACTTTATCATTTGGAAACTCGAGTTTGGGTAGATCTTTATCTAAAATTTTTATAATTAGATTTATAAGAGAGTAAATATAACAGTATTATAGTATTCTATGAAAAATCCAAGACTCTTCATAAAATATACTTAAACATGAAGTATTTTGAGAAACTAAAGAATCAGAGTTATCATTATATACATTTTCATTCCTCAATGTAGAAAATAATAATTTTTTTTAGAATTAAAAACAATGAAATAATCCTTTTCAAATTTAACATGAAATCCATCATCACATAGTTGTGAAATAATAAGAAGATTATATTTCAGTCCATCATCAAAAAGTACTTTAGGAATTAAAACTGAGTTAGAGTTATCGATTTGTCATAGGCCAACGATTTTTCCTTTAGCATTGTCACCAAAAGTGACATGCCCACCATCAATATTTATTAGGTTCTTGAAATATGAATAGTATCCTATCATGTGTCTTCAATGACTACTATCCAAGTACTATAAACTTTTACAGGATATTTTCAATTTTTTTTCCAAAACAGTCAAATAAAAATAGTCATTGGTACTCATATTTGTTTGGGTCCAGTAATATTAGTAACTAGTTCTTTAGGAACCCACATCTGCCTCATAGGTTTCTTATAAGAATTATGTAAAGTATTTTAGAAATAAACTTTATTTAGTCTAGAAAAAATTAAAAGAGTATAGGATGCATCATATTTTAAACTAACAAAATGTTTTCCAGAACTAAGAATAAGGTAGAATGTTCTAGATTTAGAAACAAAATTGTTTTTTCCAAAATTTATTTTACCAGCTTGATAGCCAATACAAGTAGTGTATTTAGGGGAAATTTTTTTACATAGAATTTTTACCAAGATATCTTTACCATTAGTAAACCTTTCAAGTTGATTTTTCAATTGCTCATTAGAAAGATTTAATTCCTTGTTTTCTTTGAGTAATTGAACATTTTTCTCTCTTTATACAGCAAGTTTAGATTTAACAATTGAGGAAATAGCATACTGACTCTTTAAAGAATTGTATTTATGTTTTAGTTCATTACTTGCCTCTTAAATAATATTTCAATACTCATGAATTTCCTCTTTAGACATATTTTCAGAATCACTTTCATCTCTAGAATGATAAGAATTTTGTACAGGAGATTCTAGGATTACCTCAGATGTGTTTTTCATGGAACACATATGGGATTTGTTAGCCTGTTTATCATGTGAAGGCTCTGAGTCACTTGAACTATCCTCATAAGTACTCCAAGTTTCTTTCAATTCCTTTTTATACTTTTTATATTTGTCCTCATATTTCTCTTTATACTTGAGATTGGGATAGTCAGCCTTTACATGTCACTTTTGCTTACATTCATAACATACTATCTCACTAGACTTGTCATTTATTTTCCAATCCTTCTTCCAGCTTCCATTTTGATCATATATTCTTTTGAAGTTAGGATTTATGAAAAATATCTTCCTTTTGAAAAATTTCATAAAACTTCTAGATAATTGAGCCATCTTCGCATCACTATCGGGTGATGGTTGTTCAATGCTGGATCTTTCTACAGAGGCTTGTAGTTTCTCATTTTCTTTGTGTTTAGAGGTAGTGGTCTTAAATGCCACAAATTTTCTTCTAGGTTCATCCTCCTCATCCTTATTGACTTTCAATTTTTATTCATACATCATTTGTTTCCCAATAAGTTCTTTCAAAGGAAATTTTATAATATCACATGGTTCTCTACTATAGATATAACTTCCCCTCCATCTATTAGGTAACAATATGAGAGTCCTCATAATTTGTTCTTTGGCCGTAACTTCTCTTCCTAGAGAGATCATAGTGTTGAAAATTTTGTTGAACTTGAGATACATATCAAAAATAGGCTCAACAGGGTTCATTTTAAAGTTATCCTACTTAACAGTATAAGTATTAATTCTCATTTCTTTCACATTAGTGGTTCCCATGTGTGAAATAGAGAAAGTATCCCAAATTTCATGGGCTGTTTTACATACATAAATTTTGTTAAATTCCTCACCTCATAAATAGTAGTATAAGGAATTAATGGCTTTTCAATTACTATTATATGCAGTTTTTGTTGGGTTATCCCAAGTAGTTTTAGCAGTAGAAGGAATATTATATTCATCAATAATTGAAGACCAAAATTCAAAATTCATACTTTCTAAATGCATTTTCATTTTAATTTTCAATTAGAAAAAATTAGTTTAATTAAAGAATGGATGCCTGTTTTTAGAAGAACATTTAAGTATATTATCCATAATAAAAAATACTTTTAAAGAGATAGAAATTTAGAACTAATAGAAATTTACAAATCATTACATTACAACTAAAATAAAAGTTGAGAAGATTTTAAAATAGTATCTTAATAAGATTAAACTTCTATGATACCAAATGTTGTTCGAAGGAGAGTACTCAAGAGGGGGTGAATTGAGTATCAATAAAATTTTCTTTCAAAAAGTTCACTTAAAATGATTCCCCAATAAAAATGAATAACTGGCAGTTAATCAAGGTAATCTAATTATAATAGTTTGACTGTTCAAATAACTTCTCAGAAGATTGATTAATTCTCAGTAATATCAATGTGAGTTATTGATACAACTTTTGAAGCTACTCTAATAGGGAAGAGAAATTATATCTTCTATCCAAGACTAACTATCTAAGTAAAATCTAGTTTTCTAAAATATAAAGTAAATCAGAGAAAAATTAATTAAAATACAGAGCTGATAAGATAAGTGGTTCTGTCTCAAGAAGAGAATTAATCCACTCCACATGGTGATCACCTACCACCAAGAGGTCTATATAGATAAAAGATTTATCCACACCCAAGATTGGGGTAAAAAATAGTAAACAGACTATCCAGGTCACACAACCACTACCAAAATTCTATGTGGGAAAAATGAACAACCAGGTAATGAAGGGATACTTCCTCAGTTATTCATGGGTGAAGAAAAGAGTATAATAATATTAGAGAGAGAATATCTGGTATCCTTAACTATAATGTAGGATACAATGTGTGTTTTAATAAAAATATACAGACTTCTCAAAAAGTAGTAAATTTAGTACAAAACATACAAAATATGACGAAAGAGGGTTAGAAGTGCTTTGAGTGTTATTCTATACAGATCTAGACTTGTAGAATGTTGAAGATGTGATTTTGGAGTTCTCTTGTGAAAACAGAGTTACATAAGTCTGGTGCTCTAGTTTCCAGTTTGATGAAGTAAGCTATATAGCTCGTGTTATTCTTTGATTTGGTGCTATAAAGATGTTTGAGGCTCTGATATATGGTAGTTCAACCTTCAGTGATCATGAGTTATTTGTGTGTTCTTTAGTAATATATTGTTGCATGCATGATTTTGATTTTTAAAATCTCTCTTCTCTTTTTTTTTGGCACACTTATCTTCCTTATAATTAAGGGTGCACATGTTGGAACTGACCAGATGCATCTATTCTACACCTCATACCTCATAATATCAGGTGACATGTCAACAAAGAAACATTAATAATGTTAGTGCCATTAAATAAATTTAATATGACCATTAGACCTAAAATTGAAAACAAAAAAAAAAGATTAAGGAATAGTGTAACAGCTTGTATTGAAATGGTATCACTTAGAAATAATGCCTTCTCTTTTTCCTTCGATCAGTGAGATAGTCACGGTGCCACAATTTCGTTGACATCTGGAACCAGTAGCACAAATGTGGTGTTAGGATCCCTGTGTCTCTGGTAGCAGTGTCTAGTCCTTTGTTAAAACATTGAATGGTGTTTGAGTCACGGTATCAAAATTACGGTATCAACATTGCAATGTATGGATTATGGTGTCAGAGTCATGGTATCAGGGTTTTGGTGTCAGGGACACAACATCAACATTACGGTGTTAGGGTCATGGTGTTAGCATTATGGTGTCAGGGTTACGGTGTCAGGGACATTTCCAAAATCCAGAACCGGAAGCAGACTTACAGTCTCACAGACTTTTCCAAAAGTCTTTAAACAGTCTTAAGTAGTAATATTCATAGAATTAATTAAACATAATTATTGTTATAATAAAACATAATAGATCATGATTAAGCATAACTTTTGACATTAATAATTAGAACTAGTAAGAATGGAATCATAAGGAGACAAAAAATTTCAAACAATATTTAAACATAATTAGCATAATCTATATGATTTTCATGATTTTCATGATTTTTGAGCATTAAAACATGATACAAAAGGAAGAGTACAATAGATTATATCAAAGAAAATCATAATAAACCATAAATTAATGAGGATAATTACTAAAAAAATACATAACCATGTCATTTTCTATTCTGATCATTTTAATTTTGGAATATATTAAAACATCAATTAATAAAATATTAACTTTTATAGTTAAAAAATCCATGTATCTTATGATCCAAACCCATTTATTTTACCCTTTTTTCTATTTTTTTTAATTTATACTTTCATAATAACAAATTAATAACTAATTTTTTTGAAACCCTTTAACTCATGCAAACTATAACACCTAATATCTTAAAAAACTCATAATTATTAGTTTAATTCAAATTATTTTACATTTCACATTCCCATGTTCTTTTAATAATATTAATGTAGGGAATTAGAAATAACATTAAATTAAAAAGTGTAAACTTCTATAAAGTCAAAATTTTCTCCACAAAAAAAAGCGGTTCTTAAATTTACCCCCATGTTTCATTAAACAAACATTTACTTCATTTTTGATTAGTCACCATACTGAAAGTATGGCCATTTATATAATTCCTACACAAACCTATATCATATAAAAAACAATTTAAAATATGTTATGTACACAAAAGAATATAAAGGGAAATAAAATTAATGGAAACACAATACTCCAATGAAAAAAATGGATTCACAAAGAAATATTTACCTTTTTCTAAATAAACACTGAGCACATAATATAAATCACAATAAGAGGTGAAAAAAATCATTTTATCATGTAAAATTCATAATATAAATTTTAATAATAGAAATACCATTTATATCTCTAGGGAAAACATTAGAGACAATGAAAGTAATTTTTCATAAGGGAAATAATTCAATTTTAGAAGAATATATACATTATTCATGAAATTTATATATTTAAATTTAAAAGAAATCTGAAGCATATAAAAACTAGTTTTTCAACTTAGAAAATTACATTTATCACTATTTTCACCCATGTTTTACCACTATAGAATAAATTACAATAAAATTCCCTCCAGAAAAAAATATATTTCCCAATGGATTAGAAAACTATATATCGGTCTCAAACTTCATAAAATATAATGATAATGCAATATATCAGGTACAAATAATTTATATTATTTCATTTTTTTTCACAAAAACATTGAAAAAATTACTTAGACCCTTAAGAGAAATCACTTTCAATTTTCACATAAAATAAGGTTGAATATTATATTCTTTTGAGAAATATTAAAATAAAATCCTAGAATAATTGTAATTGAATCAATGTTGAAAATAATTTAAAAATTATAGAGAAATAATAACATATAATAACTATTATGATGGTGGGAATACATATCCATACAGTAAATATTACAGAAAAAAGTTTCTTCCACATTATTTAAATCAACCAAAAGTGACCCATATTGGAAATTTTAAAAATATTATATCCTAAAACCATTATAAAAATTAAATGATATTATAAAATTACTTAAAAGATTATTTATAATATGTATGTGACAATGTTGAAATATTTTTATGAACATGGATATGTAGGAAAAATAGTTTCAATGATAAAATTAAAATAAGGTTTTAAGAAAAAAATACATTACCCGGATTATCTTCCTTCTTCAATAATAGAATTATATTAATTATTTAAATTTTAAATAACCATATCTTTGTCATTTGAAAAATAATAATTAAATTTATTACATTTCTTAATATTTTTATGTATTCACTAAATCGGTTAAGTTTATTTCAGTCATTTTGTTGTCATTTGGTCGAAAATATAATTGGTGTGTCCACTATGGTCAATGAAGTAAATGTTTTGTCATATCAAGAAAATTAAAAATATTAAAATAATCATTATTTTCAATAAATAAATATAAATTGGTAATGAAAAATTAGATACAATGTTCATGGAGACATTAGTCTTCGCATATGATTGGGATAAATTTTCATTCATACAATGGATGAATAGTAAATAAAGAATAAAAAAGTTTAAAAATAAAAAATAATAAGTATATTATAAATATCCTATTTAATAATTTAATCTATCCTTATACCAATTTTTTTAGTAATGAATGATTATTTACATTAGTTAGTGTCGGCAGTATTCTGCATGTATGTACATGCGACATTTCCATTTTCCATATGATAAGATTGTAAAAAGGTATAATTTTTTTCTCTTAATAAAAAATAAATATATAATAAAAAATTTATATATCCATTAAATTTTTTTTTATAACTATCCATGTGAGGGGTGATGAAAAGAAACACATCTCTTCATTGAGGTGGTATTCTATATATATGCATGAGAGGAATTTTCATTTTCTAAAGGATCTAAAAGTGGTATATTTTAGTTAATAAATAAAAAAAATAAAATTTCAGTATAGTATATATATTGAGTTAGTTATATAAAAATTATTATAATAGATTTTATGGAGGTACAAACAAACATGAAATAATTTATTTGAGGAATATAACTTTTCCTATTATATCCTCCTTTTGCATTAAACTTATGACTTCTAGGATCCGTCTATTTGTAATTTGATGACTTGTAGAATGCGGGGAGGTGATTTCTTTAGAGGTATTTGTATATATTCTTAGAGATATAATTTTTAATATATGTAAGTAGGTGGGGAGAGTAGGTTTTCTTTTATAAGTGAGAGGAGTGACACCCTTATAAATATTAAAATAATTTAAAATATAAAAAATCCCATTTCAAGGAAAAGTAGATCTGATTTATTAAATTTTTTAATATAGGAAAACATATGGTCTAAAATCACTCATCAAATATAATAAACACAGATTTTATGATATATTTTTTTGTTGTAAATTTAATTCTTTGATATCTAATGTTACACCCAACGACATGACAAAACAAACTACAATATACTATTGTAATATTATAATTATATGGTATCACCTATGAATTGGATTGGTGGGTATAAATTTGAATGATTAAATTTTTAAAAATTTATCTCATTGATATTTATAAAATTAAACCATTGGTTATCAATTCATTTCAAATAAAAAATAAAAAATCATTTGGAAATAAAGCATATGTTTTTCGGAAAAACTATTTTTATGCCACATTGTATTTTTATTCTAATACATCAAATCTATCACTTTTATTTAATTAAATTAATGAAATTAATATATAATATATTCATTAATTTTTTTAAAAAATTAATCTAATAGGAATGGTATGAAAATTAATAAGGTTTTATTTTTACAATTATATTTTTTAAAATAAATTTTTTTCATGTTCTTTGATAATTCTTTAAAATTAAATTATGTCACTTATTGAAATTTAATTCCATATTTATAATTATGATGTTCCAATTTTTTAAATGGTTCCCTTTTTATTTCTTTCAATATGTATAGTAAGAATTGAAAATTTTATCTCCTCGATAAAGAAAAAATCGGGTTAATCTAGATTAAAATAAAGTATTAATGCCATAATTTTTAATTTTAATTATTACACTATGAATCTAATTTGACCACAATTACCTTATTCTAAAAAATAATTTATTTAATTAAAACCTTTCTATGAAAGATTCCTTTATAATATTTAAATTGAATAATGTTTCAAAGTGTCACTCTCTAAATTTAAAATATCTTGTAGGAATTCACATAGGGAATAATGTAATTATGAATTAATAATGACAGTAATTTTCACAATAATGAAATTATTTTCATGAAAGAATTTTTTTACTTAAATTTTAGTAATTATAAAATGAATTAAAATGTTGATGCAACACCGATGCTGTGTTTTTATAATTAATAAACAAAATATAATTAATGATATTAACATTATTTAAAGTATTATAATTTGAATTATTTAATGTGTAACATGAATATTTTAGATAGAAATTAATTATTAGTGTAATTTTATATAATTTTATTTTATTCCAACTTTTATTGATGTATTTTTTGTAAAATTAAATGAATAGTTTTGAATTTGACATTAATGAAATGTTATCAAAATAATATTTTATTAAATTCCATAAAAATCATACAAATAAAAAAACATGTAAATGTGGATAATATATGATGTAAAATTACATCCAAATCCATTTATATTCCATTTTGAATCATTTTTATTGAATATTAATTTATTATAATTTAATCTTTTAAGAAATTCCAAGTGCGTCCTCACCCTACCATATAAAATCACACCCTATATTTCAATTATTCACAACAAATTGTTCATTATAACTAAGACATTCATTTTTAAATTGTCTTATAAACATCCTTATGAAATTTTTGGGGGTTTTTATCTCCTAAAAATGGAAACATAAATTCCTTAAGAAATGATCTAAAGGACATCTCACGAAAGAGAGGTAGTTATCTTACCTGACATATTTACATTTATTTATTATTTTAATTCCATTAAATATGACATATATATCATAAAATAATAAATTATGTACCCTAATTATTTTAAAATTTTATTATTATTATGAAACTACCATTTTCCATTCACTTTCAATCAAATGGGGAGTGAAATTATCACTCATGCGTATGTACGACTTACCGTCTCCATGTAGCGATACAATTCATTTTCCATTAACAAATTAAATGGATGGAAATTAAGTTGGGTTTAATATTTATATATGATATCTTTGATATATTTATAATTCTTTAATGATAATATCATTTCTAACTTCTTACCATCCAAACCTAAGGAAAATGATAATTTTGGTTGTGTATATGTGTCAACTACCACCTCAACGAAGTGATACTATTCATTTTTTATTTCTATTTTGCATGAATTTCAATCTTTATGGATTATATTATTATATATGATTTATATAATATAAAAATTATACAATAATTCTGAATTCTTATTTACATTCCTTTCGTTCCATATATCAACAAATAAAAACAGTTTTCACACATACGTATGACCTACCGTCTCAATGAATAATATATTTCATTTTTTATATCTACCATTATGTATGAATAAAATGTATATTTATTATATTAATCATGTATATTATAATGGTAAAGAATTAAAATAATTTTAAATTTATTACACATGATCTTATTGTTGATTTAATAAGGTTTTCTTATGACTTTTCCATTCCACTATGTTTTGAAAATCACAAACACTCTATCTTAAGGGAAATTATTTTTTCCAATAGATTTATCTTAATAAAGAAAAATTTTCCTTCCTCATGGAAATTTATCCTTACTTATGTTTTCAAATTTAATTTTATAGTTTCTCTAAATATAATTTTTTTTATTCCCAAAGGTTAAAATTCGGTTTCATATCTGAAACCTTGGAATCCTATAAATCCTTAGTTTTAGAGTATTCTGTTTTCAGGTTCTGATTTCAGGTTCCGAATTCAGATTCTGAATTCTCTGAAATCCAGACTTTGAATTCCCTAAAATTTAGATTCTGAATTCTTTGAAAATCACACTCCGAATTCATTGAAATGCAGACTCCAAAGTCTCTAAAAATAAAACTTTGAATTCTCTTAAATCCGACTCTGAATTCCCTAAAAACCAGACTCCGAATTCTCTGAAATTTAGACTCTGAATTTTTTGAAACTCAGACTCTGAATTCTATGAAAATAAAACTCTGAATTCTATCCAATTTAGACACCTAATTCCCTAAAATTAAGTCTCCGAATTACATAGAATTCAGACTCCAAATTCCTCATAATTTAGACTCTGAATTACTCAGAATTTAGACTCAAAATTCCTAAGAATTCAGACTCCGAATTCATTATAATTAAGATTTCAAAATCTATAGAATTTAGGTTCCAAATTCTTTGAAAAAAAATCATAATATCCATGATTTATAGTATCCAAATTATTATTTTCTTAGACTCTAATATTTTATTTTTCCTTAGACATTGAAAAATAGATTTGGCTAAGCAACCTAATTGTAATCACACATGTTTTTGTTATGGAATGATGTCATAAATTTTGTTTCTAATTAACCATTGTTTGAGTGACACATGTATAGGTCCCTTCAAAATTCAAGGAAAAATATGTCCGTTGGAGGAGGGAGATGACAGTTGGAGAAGTGCCTATAAATAAGAGCTCATTTGAACGAGTTCAACAATAAATGAGAAACCGATCCATCACTCTAGAGATTGCATACTGCTGAAGTGATTTCTAGGGAGAGAGACTATCATACATTGTGCATACTTAACATCTTGTTCATCTTGCTTTGTGTGACTCCAATTTTTTCTGTGTACAATTGGGGGCCTCTGGGGATAGGAAAATAGAGGTGCTAACTACCATAATGTTCGAGGACTTCCATGGATAGAAAGACATAGGTTCTAACTACCTTAAAGTTCAAGGTCTTTTGGGGATAACAAGATAGATTCCGATATTCCTATCGTGGGATTACCATGGTGTGGGTAAGATAGACTTTCTTAAATATATAAATAAAGGGAACTTTATCAAAGGTTGTTGGATAACCTACTATTTGGGTTAAAATAATTCATACTTGTTACTTGTTTTGTTTCAAGTTCATTTCTGTTTCATTTAAATAAAGGAAGAAAATATAACAATCTTATACTTTCTTTTTCTTTGTATAATCTGATAATTAAGATTATATATGATTTAATTTATAATATTTTCCTTGTAAATATTCCTTATGTTTCATTTCTGGAACCACCTCTCTAGAACCTAGCATGTTTGTAGAACTAGAAGAGGTCTTGTGAATTTACATTATCTAACTTTGTTAAACATAGTTTTTAGTAAGGTTAAAAATGAACTTTTTTAAACATAAAATTCACTCACCCTCTAAAAAATAGAAAATGAGGATACTGCCACAAACCTATATCCTCGGTTTCAAAACCATGGATATAGGTGGATGTAGCCACAGTTTTTGGGGCATATTTCCACAGTTTTAAAACCGTGGAAATATGCCAGTTATCATGGCCTATGTCCATGGTTTCCAGAACCATAGAAATATGCAGTGGCTATAGCCATGGTTATGTGGCCTATAGCCACAGGTTTAGAACTTTGGCTATAGGCCACTTTTTTCAATGGCCTATTGCCACGGTTTTTCAAAACAGTGGAAATAGGGTTCCTATGCTTTAGTGGGAAAAACATTTCCCGCTAAAAAATTGTCGGGAAAACCTACCACCATAGTTTTGAGGATATTCCAACAGTTTATATTAATATATATCATAATATATATATATACCCGTAATGTCGCTCGGTGTAGTCGTAAGTACTCTGGTTCGTAGAGCAAAGGTGTAGGGATCAAAAACGGCTAGTGACATTTTGTATTTTGGCTATTTCTACAGTTTACCAAGTCTATAGCCACAGTTTAAATCATGGCCATAGGTCAACATCCATGACGGCAGTTTTTAAGACCCATTTCCACAGTTTTCAAAACCGTGGCTATAGGCAGCTATTTCCACGATTAAAACAGTGGCAATAGGCTAGGACCTACTGCCACGACGATAGCAGCCACAGTTGTCCAAAACTGTGGCCATCTCCTACGACCATGGTTTTGGGGCCTATTGCCCTGGTTTTGAACCATGGAAATTGGTCTTTTTTCCAGTTGTGTATTGTAATTGAGCATCTATATTCATATTTTGATCATACAATTGGAATTAGAGAAGGTCTCATAAATACTTATATTCACGTATATGTTTTCTTTCTCATGTTTTCATTGTTCTAAATATTTTCCTTGCTTAGGATTTTTATCCATGTTTACAAAAATTTACTATTAACGTGTTTTTGTGGAAAGATATTTTCTTTGAGATGGCAGGAATGAATGTTGGTTCAATTGAAAATATAAATCCTTATAGACCACCTATATTTAATGGTAATGATTATGAATATTAGAGAGACCATATGAAGACTTTTTTTATTAATATTGGAGTGGAAAAATTCGTTAGCCTTACTAGAGATTACAAGATTCTTGATAAGGAAGTCAGAACTTTTAATCATCAAGAAAAGTCAGAATATCAACTAAACTACAAGGTACACAATACATTGTTGTATTCCATGACCAAGAATATATATAGTCAGATTTATTCTTATAAAGCTGCAAATTGTATTTGTAAGAAATTAGAGGTTACTCATTTCGGTACATCCATGGTTATAGAAACTAGAAGAGATATGATTAGAAAAGAATATCATGGATTTATTTTTCCTTATAGAGAAATAGTATGCAAGGTAAAACAAAGGTTTATGACTATTGATAACAGTTTACAATCAATGTGTGAGAAAGGTTTAGTTGATAAAGCACTTGTGGGAAAGATTATAGATATCATGCCTAATGAGTAGGAATCTAAGAGAACAACTATTGATGAGAATAGGAAATTATCTCAAGTTACTCTTGATGAGAGTTTTGGAACTCTTCTTCAACATGAGATAAGAATAAAAGAGATGTTTATTTGAATAAAAAGAAGAATGAAAATGGAAGTGTAGTCTGTACTACTACTAAATCCAAGATTCCAAAAAGGATCACAATATCCAAGTCAAAGAAAGTCACTGTTTTATCTGAATCAAGTGAAATTGAACAATATATGAATGTGCTTTCTAATCTTGCTCGATGTCTGAACAAGATAGTTAAGAAGAAATACTTTCATTATAGATTTAAGAAGAAAGGATGAAAAACAGGAAATACTATGAAGTCACTTGTTATGAATTCAAAAGAGAAGGGCATATAAGGCCAGAGTGACCTATGCTTAATAAAAAGGATAGAAAGGAAAAAAAATTATGAGAGGAATAGAAAGAAGTACTACAAGGATAAAGCTAAGAATGTTTTGAAATACAACGACAACTGGAGTGCTAGTGGTGTAGACTCTTTTGATGAATCATCATAGTATGAATATTCTGGTCAAAAGAATACTAGTCTTCTTTCCTAGATACATATTGAAAATCATTGTCTAATATCCAAGGTACACAATTCTGAATCCATAACTAATGTATCCTCAAATAAAAATTATAGTCATATTAAATATTATAAATCTTCGGATGAAGAATATTCTTCTGATGAAGATAACACATTACCTACTTATGAAGAAGTATCTAGGTTTTCTAAACTTCTTGAGAATAAAATTTCTAAACTCAAGAAAAAGATTGATAACGAAAATTATAGAATTTAAATTCTTACCAAAAAAGTATCAGATCTTTCTAAAGAACTTGATTAAAAAATTTATGATTTTGAAAGTATTTCCAAAAACCGTGAGGAAGTTAATTTTGAGAAGGATAAACTTTCTAAGGATATTTAAAATGTAATTTCAATGAAAAATATTTTAAAAACTAACTCTAGTGCTAAAACTGATGTTTTTGAGGATAAAAACATAGTTATTAAACTAAAGATAGAATTATTTTACTTGAAGAAGTTTTTGTCAAACTTTACCTCGGGTAAGGAAACCATTGATAAGATGCATTCCCAAATTTGACCACTAAGGAATAATTATGGATTTGTTTATACACATTCTAAACTTGTTTTTAGTAATAATTAGTTTGTTCCTCAAAGAGCTCCATTCTGCACTAAATGTCAGTGTGGTGGGCATTGAGAAATTTGTTTTCTTTAAACAAAACTCAATATTTAGGTTTTAATAAAGATTATTTTTCTAGGAAAATGTGGATACCTAAAATTTTTCTTTTTGAAGTTTATGGATCCATGAATGTTTGTCTTCCAAAATTCTTACAATCTTATTTTTAGGAAAATAAAGATAGTACCAACAACAATACATGGTATATTAATAGTGGATGTTCTTGACACATGACTGGTAACAAAGTCTTATTTTAAAATATTATCAACACAAAAGGAGGAAATTTATCTTTCAGAGAAAATGCTCATGGAGAAATTATTGGTATAGGTAACATTCTTCTTCTTGGAAAAACTTTTATTTCAAATATTGTATTTGTTAAAGGTCTTAAGAACAACCTCATTAGCATAAGTCAATTATTTGATGAAGGTTACCTTTTTAATTTTAGGAATGATAAATTCTTAGTACACAATTCCAAGGAATAGTTTATTCTTTCTACCCTTCAGAAAGAGAATGTATACACACTAAACTTAAAATACCTTAGGAGCCAAGATATTCCTTGTCTTAGTGCAATGGAAGGCCAATCTTGGGTATGACATAGAAGTTTAGGACACTATAACCTTAGAAACTTATGTAAAATATCTAAGAAAAGACTTATTAAGTATCTAATAGTTCTTAGATATGATTATTCAAACATTTGTTATCCTTATCAATATAGAAGGAAACATAAAAAATGTTTTAAATAAATCGATGAGGTATCAACCTATAATGCATTTTAGTTGGTGGATATGGATCTTTTCGGTCCAAAAAAAACTCGAAGCATTGGAGGAAAATATTATGTAATAGTCTTAGTTGATGATTACACTATATTAATGTGGTTCTATTTTCTAACAAAGAAATCTAAAGAGTTTTTTTATTTCAAAATTTTTAGAGCCCAAGTTAAAAATGAGAAAACATTTCATTGATAAATATTCATAGTGATCATGGAAGAAAATTTCAAAATTCTAATTTTGAAATTTTTCGTATATGAAAAGTAATTACTCATAACTTCTCAGCACCAAGAAAACCTTAACAAAATGGTGTTGTTGAAAGAAGAAATTGATTTCTTCAAGAGATATCAAGAACCATGTTCAGTGAATATTTGCGAGCTAAACATTTTTGGGCTGAAGCTGTCGGTACTGCTTGTTATACTATAAATTGAGTTTTTATTAGACCTTTTCTTAATGAAACCTCCTATGAGATATGGAATGGTAGAAAACCTAGAATTTACTACTTCAAGGTATTTGAATGAAAAGTATTCATTCCGAATACTAAATATAGTTTATATAAATTCACACCAAAATCTGATGAAGTTATTTTATTATTCTACTCCACAACTTCCAAGGCTTATAGAATTTTCAATAAAAATACTTGTACTGTTGAAGAAACAGTACATGTTAAATTTGATGAAACTGATCCTTTTATTTTTAAACAAACGTACTACATATTCAGATGTTTTTTCAAAAAATTATTATCAACCCTTGATAGAAGATCCTTCTGATAAGGAAAATGTTCAAGACAATGGTTCTGAGACATTTACCCCAGAAGATCACCTACCATATGTTAATGAACATGTTTTACAAAACCTAAATAAGTTGTTTCTTAAGAATCATCCCAGTGATAGTATCATTGGTGATGTAAATCAACTAGTAAGGATTAGAATTTCCTTAAGGAATTGAGTAGAACATCTAGAATTTCTTTATCAATTAGAACAAAAAAACATTGATGAAGCTTTAGGTGATGATGATTGGATAAAATCCATGAAAGATGAGATAAATGAATTCGAAAGGAATAAAATCTTGACCTTGGTTGAAATACCCAAGGAAACATATGTTATTGGAGTAAAATGGGTCTTCAAAAATAAGTGTGATGAAAATGGAATCATATTAAGAAATAAAGATATATTAGTTTCTAAATTCTGTAATCAACAAGAAGGAATATACTATGAAGAAACCTATAATCCAGTAGTTAGACTTGAATATATTTGTATCTTACTTTCTTTTATAGCATTCTTTAACTTTAAACCTTTTCAAATGGATGTTAAATGTGATTTCCTTAATGGATATGTTAAAGCGGAAGTTTTTGTTGAAAAACATATTGGTTTTGAAGATAAAAAACATCCTGAACATGTTTTAAAACATACCAAATCTTTATATAGACTTAAACAAGCCCCTAGAGACTGGTATGATAGACTTACATGATTTTTTACCAAACAATTATATTAAGGGAAGTGATGATCCAACCCTCTTTATCAAGAAAGATAAGAAAAATGTTTTGATTATTAAAATCAATGTTGATGACATTATATTTGGTTCAACTCAATAATATTTAACTGATTAATTTGAGAATCTAATGAAATTAGAGTTTGAAATGAGTATTATGGGTGAGTTAAAATTTTTCCTAGGTTTTAAAATTTATAAAAAACTAGAAGGAACATATTTATCCCAATATAATTATATTAATGATCTTCTTAAAAATTATGGATATGACAAAACTAAAAGTATTAGTACTCCCATTGGTACCTCAAATTCACTTGATCTTGATGAAGCTGAGAAACCAGTAGATCAAATATCATTTAGAGGTATGATATGAGGTTTACTATACTTGAAAGCTAGTAATCCAGACTTAATGTTTTTAGTATTCTTTTGTGCAAGATATAAATTCAATCCTAAGGAATCTCATTTAAAGGCAGTGAAAATAATTTTTCACTACATAAAGGGAACCATGGATTTAGGACACTTTTATACTTATGGAAATGATTTTGTTTTAAAAATATTTTCTGATGCTAACTTTGGTGGATGTAGAATGGATAGGAAAAGTACGTCGAGAACTTTTCATTTCTTAATAGATTCATTAGTTTCTTGTTAATGAAAAAAGAAACTCTTAGTAGAACTTTCCACTGCTGAATCTGAATATGTTGTAGCTGGAAGTTGTTGTGCTCAAGTATTGTGGATGAAACACACACTCACAAACTATGGTATGAGTTTTACCAAAACACAAATATTGTGTGACAATACTAGTGCCATTTTCCTAAGTAAAAACCGTGTACATCACTCTCATGAAAAACACATAGATGTTAGGCATAAATTTTTAGGGACCACAAAAAAAGGAGATATCATTCTTCAATTTATCAGAACGCAAGATCAACTTCCTGATATTTTCAAAAAATATTTACCCTCTGATAGATTTGAATACATTTAACAAAAGATAAGAATGATAACCACAAGTTAATCTTCAATATTAAATTCTTGTTGAAACTTATCTCTTTATAGTAAGAAACTTTTTTTATAAGGGGTACATTTTCTTATTAGTAAAAATTTTTCTTTTCCTTATTCAAAATTTTAGTAATAAAAATTTTCATAATCACCGTTTTTTGTATTAAAGATTTCTTAATCAGATTTTTTTTGTAATCATTTTTTTTCATAATCAATTTTTTTAATCAAATTTTGTTTTCGTAATCAATATTTTAGTAATCAAATTTGTTTTCATAATGAAAATTTTCATAATAATAATTTTTGTTTTGTAATCAATTTTTATCCCCCGTAATTAAAATTTTCTTTAAATTTTTCCAGAATATAATGTTCTTCAAGAATAATTTTCCTCATTATAAATAATTTCCTAGAAATCTGAAAGGTATGTTTTATTTATTAAATTTTCGTAATCATCTTTTTACATGTTGGTATTTTTATCCTGTTTAAGAAACTTTTTAAGATTCAATTTCTCTTAAATCCAAATTTTTATCTTAAAAACCTCAAAATATAGGAACCCACCAAATCTCTTCTTCAAACATCAGATATGATAAAGAGTTTTTAAACCGTTAGATCAAGAAAAAAAGTTGAACCGTCGTCTGAAACGCCTATATAAGGACCCCCTGTTGGTTGTCTCACATTGATCTTCAAATCCTTCACTTGCTGAAGTTCTACCCCTCTACTTAAGGTCTTCCCAGATGTTCGAATTTTACTCAGTTCTGAATGTCTGTTGAAGCCTCTACTCATAGATAAATGTCTACTATAAAGGAAATATGTGAATGAAAGATATACATAGAAATGTTAGTTGATCTGAATTTCATTCCTAAGTATGATTCTATCATTTCAAAGAACATCAAGCTAAATGGCTGGGAAATTCTATGTATATCAAAAACGAAGGCACAAGATCCGGTTTATCCATAGTTGTCGATTGAATTTTCGAATCAGTAAGTTTCTTCAACGAAGGAGGGAGAGATAAATTTTCCTTCAAGAGCTATGGAAAGACTTACTCCATTTCCTACTTTAAGGCCTCAATTATAATTGGAATTCATTATGAAGTTGAAGCTGAATTTTTCACTCATAAATTACCAGATGTATCATGTTCGTTTGACAAGGACTAGGATTTAGAGTTCCTTGGTCTGAAATAAGTGAAGACTCTGAAGATTGTACATCTATCAATAAATTTCTGAATTCAGGAATTATGGGTTGAAGGTTTTATTATTCCATGAAAAAGGGATAAATATTCCCTAAAGAAAAGTGAAATCTATATTCTATATTTCTTGGTGAACCTTTGGAAGATAAACTTGGCCAATTATATCTTTGTCACAATTGAGAATATCAATAATGAAAATTTTAATTCTCAAATCATCATGTATCTGGAAATTCTCTCCAAGATTATTGTTCTTTGTCTTCAGTATTTCAAAATTCATTGTAGTTCTAAGACGAGTAATTTCAAAGTGACGCAACTTAGCGATGATACCTTGAGAAGGATTAAGGTTGTCTTTAGTTGTAAATCATGATTTTTTTTATAATTTTTCTGAATCAGAAATAGATGCTCTATCAATGAAACTGGAAGTGGTTGAGACTTCCAAAAAGATTGTAATGATAAAAAATAGGAAGAGATATAAAAAATCCTCGCAGCTAAGGAAACTCAATCAGCACCCCCAAATACAAAGAAGAAAAAGACTTACCATAATGAAGTAGTGGCTAAGTGGAGAGAGGACAAGAAGAACAGAAAGGAAGTGGATATTACTTTTGGCTTGGACCCTACTAAGGAAAAATCTTTAAAGATAAAAGTTTCGGAGGACCTTGAGAAGAAAGAGAAAGAAAAGAAGCAGATGAAAAAAATGACTGAAGAAAAGATAGTTAAATCCCTTCTTAGGGCTGCTGAGAAAGTCTCTGAAGAACTCTAGGTCCCATAATTGTTTTTGACAGAATCATTCCCTGTGACTTTGGGAAAGAAGGTAGTAGTTCTTGAAATAGAAAAAGAATAAGAAATTGTGCAAGAGGAAGAGTAGAAGAAGAAGTAGAAGAATATGTAAAAGAATAAGAAGAAGGAAGTGGTGATACAAAAGAGATGATAAGGAAAGTAGAGGATTTTCATGAGAAGGATAGTCTTTCCAAGAAACTATTAATCGAAACATTTGAAGAAAAATATTTAAAACTTGATACTCTAGGAAAAGAAGAAAAAGGTTAGGAAGAAGTGACTATGCTATCTGAAGAAGAAAGTAGCGACCATGACTTCATTCACCTAGAGGATATTGTGGCAGGTTCCGAGAAATAAAATCCCGAGGAAGATAAAATTGTTCAGTTATTTGATAGTGATCATGAATCACCCAAAGTAGAAGAGATCATTCTGAGGGCTGATAAGGGAAAACAAGCATTGGTCGATACACCTAGTAAATCTTTGGTGAAAAAGAAAGATGTTGGTGCTTCATCTAAGAGGAAAGATGAAGAGATAGAAAAATAATCCTCACTAACCAAACACTCTGATTCAGAATCATCCTTTCTTAGATACGATTTTGTGGTACAATCATTGAAGAATTTGGTTGATACAATTACTTTATTTTCGAGTATAGACTCAAGGTTCCAGATTCATATCACTCGTTTAATCAGAAATCAGATTTAGTTACCATGCTTATAGATAAGTTTGTAAATCTTGAGACAGATTTCAAAACATTCTTCATTAAATATGATTCTCATAAAAGATCATGCAAGAAGATTAAAAGTTGTTGAAGGAAGAAAATCAAAGATCTGAGAGCGTTTGATGAATTTCATGATAATGTGAAAGATTATTTTGACACCGAAGATGGGAAGCTTAATGATCTTACTAAGAGTTTTGAGGAAAAGATGACTCTAGAACAGACAACTTGGAAGTAAGAAGTCAAGGACTTGAAGGGAAAGCTTAATTCAGTGTGTATAAATTTGAAGAGAGAAAGGGATCTCATAATTGAGTTTAAAGAAAATATTGTTAAGAAAGAAGAAGTTTTGAAGGCTCAAATAGATATTACTAAGGCTCAAGAAGAAAAGATAAAAGCCTTACTAAATAAAAACGAAGATCAGGATCAGCTACTCAAGCGTATGGAAGAAGATCACAAAGAGATAATGAAGCTAAAAACTACTGTTAAGAAGTTAATGCCGAAAGAGAAAGAAGAATAATTCTACCCCATTCTGATATTTTTTTTATTTTCTTCTTTGTACAAATTATTTCAATCAAAATAGATTTTTTTTGTTCTTTATATATATTTTTTTGGTTAGTACTAATTTCTTAGGTACCATATCTTTTTTCCATTCTATTTATTTTTTTTTGAAAATCACAAAGGAGGAGAAAATAATGATAAAAATAATTCTATTTAATGAAGAGATTTCCCTAAGTGGGATTTTATCTATGGGGAAGTTCTTATAAAAGAAGATTTTCGTATGCAAGAAAATGTAAAATCTCATTCAAGAAATAAAGAATACGATCCTTAGGGATTTCAAAACCTACAGGGGAGATAGTCGTATTCACTATGATTCATATGTAAATGGAGATAAGTTTTCTTTTATGTTTATGAATAAAAAATCTAAGTCCTTCTATATGCTTTTTTGTAAGGATGTTTTTGCTCTCTAAAAAGGGGGAGATTGTTGAGTCAATAAGGTTTCCTTGTGACATTTTCATTCCTCTATGTTTTAAAAATTATAAACCCTCTATCTTAAGAAACATTATTTTTTCCCTAAGATTTAACTTAACAAAGAAAATTTTCCTTCCTCAAGGAAATTTATCCTAACCTGTGATTTATTATTCTTTTTATAGTTTCTCTAAATCCAACTGTTTTTATTCCTAAAGGTTAAAATTCGGTTTCATATCAAAAACCTCAGAATCCTATAAATCCTTAGTTTTAGAGTATTCTATTTTCAGGTTCTGATTTTAGGTTCTGAATTTTGATTCTGAATTCTATGAAATTCAAACTCTGAATTCGCTGAAATTTAGATTCTGAATTCTCTGATAATGAGACTCCACATTATCTGAAATTCAGACTCTGAATTCTTTGAAAATCAGACTCTGAATTCTCTAAAATTCAGACTCCAAATTCTCTAAAAACCAGACTCCGAATTCTCTAAAATTCAGACTCCAAATTCTTTGAAATTTAGACTCCGAATTCTTAGAAAATCAGACTCTAAAATCTCTGAAATTCAGACTATAAATTCTATGAAATTCAGAATCCGAATTCATCCGAATTCTGGCTCTGAATTCCTCAGAATTCAGACTCCGAATTCATTAGAACTTAGATTCTAAAATCTATATAATTTAGGATCCGAATTGTTTGGAAAATATAATCTGAATATCCATGATTTAAAGTCTCTAAATTATTATTTTCAAAGACTCCAAACTTTTATTTTTCCTTAGACTCCTAAAAATAGATTTTGTTAATAAAGCTTATTTTACTTACACTTGTTAATTTATGAAATGATGTTGTACATTATTTTTCTAATTAAAATTTGTTTGTGTGACATGTGTATAGGTCCCTCGGATATTCAAAGAAAAATATGACCGTTGGAGGAGGGAGCCGACCGTTGGAGAAGTTCCTATAAATAGGATCTCATTTGAACAAGCTCAACAACAACAGAAAAACCGATCGATCACTCTATAGATTGAATGCTACTGAAGTAATTTCTAGAGAGAGAGAGAGAGAGATACTATCATGCCTTGTTCATACTAAACATCTTTTTCAACTTCCTTCATGAGACTTCGATTGTTGATGTGTACAATTGAGGGATTTTGGGGATAAAAAGACAGAGGTTCCGACTACCTTAAAGTTCGAGGACTTCCGTGTATAGGAAGACAGAGGTTACGACTACCTTATAGTCCGAGGGTTTGTGGGGATATCAAGACAGATTCTGATATTTCTATCGAGGGATTACCCTATTATGGGTAAGATACACTTTCTTGAAAGTAATAATCAAGGGACCTTTATCAACGTTTTTTGGATACCCTACTCTTTGGGTTAAAATATTTCATACTTGTTACTTGTTTTGTTTCAAGTTCATTTCCACTACATTTTGATAAAGGATGAAAGTATAACCTTCTTATAGTTTCTTGTTCTTTTGTATACACTGATAAGTAATATTCTATACACTTTAAGGTATTATATTTTCCTTGTAAACTTTCTTTAAGTTTCATTTATGATACCACCTTTTCAGAACCTAGCCGGTTTGTAGAACTAGAAGTGGTCTTGTGGATTTACCCTATTTAACTTTGTAAAATATAGTTTTCATTAAGGTTAAAAATGAATGTTTTTAAAATTACAATTCACACCCTCTTGTAATTGAGCATATACATTCATATTTCGATCATACACTTATAACTCTTTCGAATAAAGTGTAACTCAATATAGTGAAATTACCTCCCACTTTTAATCTTATGGGACACAATTTTTATACACCACTATTTTCTATTGGGTGGTGTATATATTACACATGAATCTATTTTATGATTATGATTATTATAATTATGTGATATAAATAACCATCTTAGGTATATTCTTTTATTATTCTTATGATTTAAGAGTTACCAATGTTATAAATATTTTTTGATACGATCTCGTTGTTATTGGGATTGCTTATGATTATTATTCAATGATGAAATATTTTGATATATATATCATGAAAATAATGAAATTTCTTACCCTAAAGTTAATTTTTTTGGAAAATTAATATTTTCCATTTATTTTAAAATCTTTTATTATTCATGATCCCAATGATGAATTTTCTGATATGATCGAAATTATTTCTATCATCGAATGAATCTTTCTTCTTCCATATATATATTTATGATAATAAAATTTAAAATGTTTTTAAATATTATAATATTATTTTTAATGTTATTTTTCCCACTATTCCATTTTTACAGAATGTTTCAAAAGAATATTTTTTCCCATTTCTGGAAAAGGAAATTTATGATTTATTTACAAAAGAGTAAAATGATTTTTTTCTGTAAATTATAATGCTTGAAAAAAATTTCCATCATCATGACCAATCATTTAATTTAATATTAATTTATAAGTTTCCAAATTTATTTTTTTAGAAAAAATCCCTAATTTATTTTATTTTTTTTAGATTTTAGATAAGTGAATTCAAAATGAATGTTTATATTCCTAATGAAATGTACCAAGTGATAGTTAAAAATCATTTTCCATCTACGATGAAATATTTTGATGTTACCAAATACTTAATAGTTTCATTATAAAGGGATACATTACTTATTCTTTCTTTAGAAATATTCTATTTTTTATGAATATATGGTTCATAAACCCATTAGTTTCTTCCATGGGTTATACTATAATGAAATGATGAACAGTTTAAGAATCCCATTTCTTTTCCATGAGTTATTATATGATGAAATGTTTATGAAACTCATTTCATTAAATGGCTTATAATATCATGAATTATTTGTGAACATTTAGAAGACATATTTACTATTTTCATTATGTGATAGGTCTGACCTATGTCTCCCTTCAATGTATTGGGTATTGGTTAATGACCTGTGAGCTCAAAGGTTGCATAGACGGTTATCACATTCCCTATTGAGGGTACATGAGAGGTTATCTTAGTCCCTTAGTATGTGCACATGTGGTTTTCCCAAACCAAACATGTTATGAATATTTTGGAGAGTATCCATTACATAATGTTACCTATGCTTTTATGTATTCCAAAATTTGATGTCTTGTGACAATGTTTTTCTCTTGTGGATTATGTTATTTGATTCCTATATGATTTATGTCTTATGAACTTCCATGATTTATTCCATGACTCATGTTTATGATCTATGATATATAGGGAATTAATTTCTAATTTCAACCTCTTGTTTTCATACCCTTATTATCTTGATATTCTTATGTGATCATATATATCCCCAGTGCATAACCTTACATAGGATTATATATGACCTTTCTTATGATTCATTTTCCCAAGTTACGAAAAAAGGTATTATGTATTATATGTCCAATAGATATTCTATATATGAGGAACAATATTGGAGATGATGTAATTCTCTTATTAAATATAAATTTATAAATCTATGTTTCCAAAGAACTAGACATACATGATTCTGGCATGGATCTTTATGTTATGTAATGAATATTCATTAATTATGATATAATATATATTCATTAAAGGTATTAGTTTCTACATATAATCATTTTAATAAATTTTCTAGAGATATTATAATTTATATCTCTTAGTTTAACACTCCACTACCCTCTTTAACCATTTTAACCATTATAGTGGGGACACACATTTCTCATTGTAATTATTTTTTATGAATGAAAATTAAATTGAACACATTATCAAATTTTAACAAAGTTATTTCAAATATAAAACCCATTTTATATTATTCTATTTAGAGTAACTATAAAAATAAGTTTTTATAAGTGTTAATAAAAAGCAATGAAAACCAATTTTTTGAAAAATTTCTCTTTTAAGCATAATAATTATTTTACACCAAAATCAATTATAATGTTGATTTAGATGAAAAAAGTTATATTATTATAAACCAAGTAAAAATTACTTGGATTTCAGACAAAACCAAAACTGAATTTTACCTTCTTAATACTTGATTAAAATAGAAGAATAAATAATAATAAAAATTATTATAAAAACATTAATTAGATCTTAAAAATTCAAAAACAGGATTTATATGTTCAATATTATACATTTATATGAATTTTTATTACTTATTAAATATTTAAATAGTCTATAAAAAAGTATTTATAGTTAATTAAGTCATTCTTACATCGTGATAATGTCATAAAAGTAACAATATTTGTAGAATCACTATTTTAACTATACACCCAAATATAAATATTTTGGGGGAAAACTCTCCCTATGATAAATTTCATATGAATAGATAAAACATTATGTCAATTTCATCCAATTAAATCATATATTCATAAAATTATATTTTAAATGAATGTAATGAAAACATACATTTATAGAATAAGGACTCTTTTAAACTTTTATGAGTTCTCATCCTTCTTTCATATCAATTAGCAATGAGTGTTAATTATTATTCATATGATATATGAATAATGTATTCATATTAACATGTAATTGTTTTAAAATTATATATTTTTTCTTTAGATTGGGATTACATGTAACAGAAGTTATCAAACAAGGAATTATTTAAAATATAATTACATATTTAATGGTGTGATATTATATATCAATTGATGTGATGCAACATATCCTATGATGTTAAACCCCCCAATGTCAACAATAACCCAATCATATCCCATGATATTATGTTACTCACATCACAACCCTAAATATAGGCCTATGTGAATATAGATATATTTCAATATCCTACATGCACTAATTCTATATAGTAATTATGAATAATTCAAATGATGTTATATAATTTGAAAAAAATGAATCCAATTCAAACAATTTGTTCAAACAAAATCTCTACTCAATTAAATTGGTTATTATATAAAATCTCATAATTTTGCATAAAAAGTTTATAAGAAAATAAAAACCTTCTCACTACACCATTGTGGGTGAAACTATAGAATAATGTATCATTGGAAATAAATTTGAATTCCAAATTCATATCTACAAGCAAAGTGAATCATCTAGAAAACCTACACTATTACTTATAAAATAAAGGTATTTTATGTGATATCCATCAAACATATGTATTTACATATATTAATCTACCATATGTATCACTATAAATCATTCATAGTTATAAAATACATTTATCTACAAAATCTAGTATAGGTCTGGGAAAGGAAACATATAAATATTTTTATCGGCCAATTCATAGAATCAAGGTTATATTTGTATATATAGTATACAATTAATGAAAACAACACATAGATTTCATTAAATTATTGATAACATCAAATAAAAATAAAATTTTTGTGTTCTTATACATTCTCAGTCATACTCCATTTATAGATATAATGGCTTATCCGTTACTTTGGATAAAAAATACAACCTTTTTTATCCAATACCCACAAAACAATTAGTAAAATACCCAAGCACCCCGTGATATGGTTGTCTATATGGATAAAATATGAAGAATATAAATGTTCTAAAGGATAGTTTTAGTGTACCTTTTTTAATATTAGATTAATATTTTATGATGAAACATGAACAAAATGTAGACCAATGAAATTATATTTGATATCCCACGAGGTATACTCAATTGTGTCATTCCCAACAACAAGACTCATGAATGAACATTATATTTTTATATTAACCTCTAGTATATATAATAATATAATATTTTCACAATCCATTTTTTTCATGAAAAACATCAATTAGGGATAAATTATAATTTTATGATAAAGGATTTAACTCTTATTCATCTATCTTGTTAAAATTATAATATATATGAATAAATGATAATAATAAAATTATATTGAATATAATAAAAAAGTATATATGTTTATTTAAATCATTTAATTATATAAATATAATCATAATATATTGAAAAACACATATACTAACCTGTATTTATAGTACATCGTCAAGAATCCTTTTATAAAATCATTCCTTCAACTCTCCCACCAAACTAAAAAATGACATATTATTTATATATTTTTTACAATATTTATACAAGGATTTATTATACTTATGTTCGATATTTTATCTATTAAAAAAATTATATATAATTCTTAATGTTATTAAACAATTTTCCTTCAATTTCAAAAAATTATCTTATAATTTATTTAACTTACTTATTGATTGGTTATGTATTAAAAAAATTCGATTTCATTATTTTAAATAAAACTTAACCCTTAATAAAGATCACATATTTTGGAAACTAAAATCAATAATACTCATAGAAATATATTTTCATTTTTTAGAAGGAATATTTTTAATGTTAATTTTAAGAATGTGAGAAATCCCATTATATAAATATGGTGACATTCAGAGTAATCTAATTATAAAATTTTTCAATAAATAAAAAGGAATAATTTTTTTTAACATGATATATATATATATGAAACTTTTTAATACTCATACAATATGACCATTACATTAACTATATTTAAATATATTTTCCTCAACCTACTAGATTCATCCATCCATTGAATGATCTAGATGACCTATTCCAGTGCATGTAGTGTATACTGGTTCCCCATGAGTAGTAGAATTGTTCGAGAGAATTAGAAACAAACAATGTGAAGATTTATTCCCCTAAATTAGAGTTAGTAAAAAAATATAAAATTATCATGAACAATATGTACAACAGAGGTTCATATTCCAGTAATGAAGAATAAATATAAACAATATTTTTTAAAAAATCCAATGTTATCCCAAAACTCAACTATGACTCCCTCACAAAGAACAACCATCAGTATCATCCTAAAAATTAGAACATGTGTAAAGAAACACTAATTAATAATGAAAAAGAAACATGGATGGAAAATATGGTTCATGAAATATTGATACGACATAAAACAAAATAAACACAGGAATATTCATGATCCCAAGGTAACTCCCCATAATGAAACAAAAATTACTCTATGGGTAGTCAAGAGTTGAAAAAAATACTACAAGGTAAATATAATATAACCACGATCTTAAAAATGTTTAATCACCCACTACCCACAAAAACACACTCCTTAAACATAATATAATTTTAGTTTATCATACAGTTGAATTAAATTAATAAACTAAATATCTTCATCTATAAATTACGAAAGTAAATAAAATTCTATAACATATTTAGAAAATATTTATCTATATTTTTCACAAATTAAAATAGCCACACTAATTGGTTACCTTTAAAGACACACTGAAACATTAAAAGATGACTATTTTTCATCTAAAATACCATTCTAAAAAATATTTCCAAAAAAATATTTTATATACTACTAAAAATAAATAAATTAAATATAATGTAATGGAGAAATTGAATAAATTAAACAGAATAAATGAAATAATCTAACTATTTTATCCACAATAATCAAAATAATAATGTAATATGAAAAACTATCAATATAATTTTTTTTACAATAAATTAGGGTACACATTCCACATCCTTGATCATTTTTCTGAAAGTGGGACAACTCTATACATTACTATACATCAACCAACCTACCTTAATATAGTGCATCCTAATACAACCAATCTATGTATCATGTACCCACCCACATTAAGGGGAACTCTCCACTATGCCTAAAATTTTCCACAATAAGAGTCACACATGTAATATATGACTACTTAGTTTGGAATACATCTAGACTCTCTGTATAGATACATGAGTTCCCATACCCAAAATAATGTGAGGGTGGAAAAAAATTAAATAAACACAACCAATAATAAGAATAAAAAATAATATCAACCTTGCCTTCAGTTTAGTTCCATCGAGCATTCTCTTTACATCCATCACCAGATCACAACAAATATAAAATATAGACCATAATTAGAAAAAAATGCATGAGGCTTATAATGTTCACACATACCAACATATTTTAGAAATCACATGAAAGTTCCAAATTGTCCTTCATAAAATTAACTTCTATAATCATGAACAATTACAATAGTTTGATATTATTTATCATATATTTCATAAAACATTTCATTCAATCCAATTGTGAGAAAATTTTTACAAATTACCCTAGTTTTATTAAAATACCATAAAATATAGAAATATCATTCCTTAATTATTCCCATGATAAAAACTATGAGAAAGAATTAAAAAAACCTTGAAAAAATATAACAAAGAAATAAATTTCATGTATAACATGATGTGAAATAGAAATACCTAGTAAAATAATTTTGAAATATTGTTAAATCTTCAATAAATTCAATATAATTTTCTTAATCCAATCATTATAAATAAAAAAGAAAATTATTTGAAATATAAATGAAGTCTTATTTTAGCTAGCCTCTTTATAAAGGAAAATATCATAACTTTTTCACGTTTTTTTTGGAAAACTATTATTTTCATAGAAATAATACCTATAGATTAAATATTATCATTATAAAAATAAAACATGAATTTTAAACTCATGAAATTTATGGTTCTAAAATTAAATGTTTGGACATATGTAAAACATACCCCAAATCAACAGTGAATGGTATGGACTACCAAACATTTTATGAATGGATCTCTAATGACACAACATACTCCCTATAGAAAAGGTATCACACAAATCAAGTCATACTGACACCTAGGTTTTAGTAAAGGGTGGGTGTAGTGATGTGAGAAGTTAAAAATATGAGGAATGGGAGAAAAGAGTGAAAAATGGTCCTAAATGAGGATATTCATCTTTGATTTTTAATGAAACCAGCTAATATATATATACATATATATGTTTGTGTGTGTGTGTGTGTGTGAATGAAGAGGCATCTGAGGAGAGGAGGAATATTAGGAGGGACTACTTTTATAGGGACATGTGATGCATGAGGTCAGGGATGAATAGGGTATTAGGTATATTAATAACGGAGAATAAAAATATATAAAGAAAACAATTAAAATAATGGAAGGGCCACCATTCCCCCCACCATTCCTCAACTCCCTTGATCATCCCACATAAACACCGTTGACTATGCCTTGTTCCATACCCATCCTCCAATTTTCTATTTTGTAAAGGCTCCATCAAAAACTCAAATATGGAATGTGATAAATTGTACTGGTGTAAACTATTTTCCATAAGGTAACTCCCACTATGAAACACTAAGAAATCCATCTAGGACTAGGATTTCAAATTGTGGTGAGGTATTCTATAGAAAAATACCTTATATGGGCCCTCTAAATGTACAAAAAATTTTAGGAACACCTATAAACATTAAATTAATTGAAATTACTTAGAAATAATACAAAATAAAATACTATTATTTCACATGGATATGACATTTATCCATACCATGCTACATTCTTCCACCAGAAAGTATTTGGTAAATGTTGAATTAATTTAAAGAAGAACGGTGTTTCCACTATAATTAATGAGGTTAGTGGGTAGTAGAAAAACTTATGAGATATATAATAAAATATAACCAATCAACATGATCCATCAACCAAAATATCCATATAAAATTCTCACAAATAACCCAACATATTTCACAAATACCCAAGACCTCTCCTTGAAAATCATGACATACACCATCTTCCATAGACCCTTGAATGAGTCTAGGATAAAATAGATACATAACATTGGTCTACCCACTATTTTATAATTATTTTAAAATGTAAAAACCAAACTAATCCACGCACATTGAGACATAACAACAATATGAATCTCAATTACAAAAAAATACCAAATAATCCTCAATGAAACACAAAACACATTTTGTACAAAGTATGAAAAACATGGATCTAAAATGGAACCTTAAAACACAAGGAAGGCTCAGAAATATCTAATATTCATTCTATACATGAGTTAACATTTCCCCCCAGTTATGAATATGATCTCAAACAAATTTTCACTGTCTCAATGATACCCATAAAATATCCAACACCATGGGGTGATCATTAAAAAATATAATTCCAAGATACCCTTTTATAGCTTCATTGTCTTACCATGTTCTAATATATTAATAATAAAACCTCCACAATATATTTAAAAAATACCCCAAGTTCATATATATTCCATAAATCCACCAAAACACAATAAAATAATACCACAAGAAAACACAAACCCCATATTGAGGAAATTCAAATCTAAAAGGATTGTGAAAAACAACTATTAAATAAGAAACCCCAATGAGCCACCCTTTGAATTAATTAGTTTAAATATCCAATTTTTTTTCATAGAATCCTAGTCTATATAAGATAGAAACACTTAACCAAATAATAAACTAAAGAATAAATTATCCACAAATAATTATAGAACTCATCTAGAAGCTTCCCCCAACTTATGATGAACTTACATGGCCAAACAATAGGTATGGCATTAATTCAAGAGTCCTTCAAATAGATCCATGGAAAAAAAATGTTATTTCCTCACCACTTGATGTTGTGTCTGGGTAGGGCCACAAGAAATATTAACTGAACATAAAAATAGAGTGAGTTTTCATAAGGTTTATTTATTGAGATATTAACCGTCCCTTTTCTTAACCTTCCCAGGTGGAACAAGTTAACTTATATGATACAAGAACTCATCTAATTTTCTTCCCACACCTCAAAATAAAACCTACCATGTCCAAGGGAAAATAAAAAATAATATAATTACTAAACACAAAACATCATTTATACATTATGAATATCATTTTTTAAAATAAACAATTTTTTACAAATAATTTTAAAAACTATAATTTTTTTAAAAAACCCACTTTTAATATATCACCTCTTCAAATAATTTTTAAATCAAACAGATTGATTTTGATGAATTTCCATTAATGTCAAAAATCCTTCCAAAATAATTTTTTCAAAACCCTTAAATAAATAAACCAATTTATAAAACAGTATTTATAAAACAAAAATCCCCCCCACCAAATTCTTTTTTAAAACAAATCACTAAAACAAAATTTGAATCAAATCATTTCTCAGAAAACATGAAAACACAATTTTCATCGAAAAAATAGTTACAATTTCAAATAAGAATTAGATCCAATAATGAAACTACAAATAAAATTAACTACAATAGAATCAATTATAACTATAATATACATTGATTCCAATTCAATAAAGGTGAATTAACATTATTATTGATGTTGAAATTAATTTTTTTTCTAAAAATAAGTATAAAATGAAAAATAAATTTTACTGAAGGATTTAATGAATACCAAAAACCATAAATAATATCTCCATGTGGTTGGAAAAACTATGGGACTACCCATTTGGCTCATGATATTGTACCTCCATCACCTAGTTCCCATGTGAACCCCAAATAAATTTCTTATCATTTGGATATAATTTTTTTTGATATCAAAAAAATAAAATGATCAAAAGTAAAATACAAATCCAATTCTTGAGCCCTGTATAAAAATTGAATCTCGATGATATGAATGGAATAATTCTATCTAGATTCTATATCAAACATACCTTATGATTTTTGATGATTCTATAAAAAATATAACAATTATTTCAATGATAATTAATGGGGATTTCAACACAAGGACCCCTTTATAACCTTGAACTTGTTATCATATTTCTCACAAAAAAACTTAATCCAACCTTTTTTTAATACACAAACTACCCCATGAAAGGGACCAAGGTACATATATGATCTATATAGTTACAAAATAGTTTCATAAAATGAAAAAAACCATTGGTAATGTTTTGAACCTAAACTAGAGTTAATGAATGATGAAAAATGGGTGATGACCACTCTATAGGTCGCACGTCCATACGCCAAAAATGAAAAATAAATATAACTAATATATGAAATTTTAAACAAAACCAATGAGGTCCCCCAACTATCTTATAACCCCCACATATAGAATATATATTTGTTTTCACATTCAAAATATCACATATGTAAATAAATACTGATTTATGAATGAGAAAAAAATTGGGATGGTTGATGTTATAATGACCTAGCCTTAAACATTACTTAATCTTGAGTTACTTCAAGAATACACGTTGAGGATCTTTTCAGGTTTAGAGTTTTAGAGAATCAGATCATAAAACATGCATTACATTCCACATTTAAACAAAGTGGTTACGTAAAAGATAGTACTAATTTTTCCCATCAACGGAATCATATTTAAAATAAAACATGGATTCTTTCTTGACACTTCCTTGACACTATCATCACATCATGTACCTTTACCTTGACCAGTGAAAAACATTTCAAAAACTTGGGATGAGAATAAAAAGCTTAGTAAGGGATATAAAAGTACGAAATTAAAACATTAGTCCATTCATGGAATCATACTTTACTCATAAAACATAATCACATACCTCATCAAATCATGAATAAATCATAGAAATCATAAGACATAAAGGTAAGTTGAGGCATTCATAACATTCTTATGTAGGGAGTAACCCTCATGGTTACATTTTGAATACCCATCACAGTATATTCCCTAAATCTTTTCGGATAAACCTTAACGTTTAACTCCTTCGCATTACCCAATGCATTGGAGATCTATATCGGGCTCACCTGCCCTTAGTTTATCACGGAACCACCAATCTTCATAACAATGCCCAAGAACCATAACATAATCGTATCACATAAAAAATGCATAAAGGAAACATAAAATTTCCACATTTTAATCACAAGATATCAATACAACACATTGATATAATAAAAACATTATAAAAACCATTTTCAATACCAAAATAAAGGAAAAGTAAAACATTGTATTTATTATTCATTTAAAAAAAAAGTTAGGTTATGGCTTGTAGAGGAAGTCGAAACTCAAATAATGGTCATGGCGGCGGAGAAGTCATTGTCGCCGCATGCGTACGACAAAAAACATTCATTTTGTTGTTTAGTAAAACGGTTCGTATAAAAAAAGATTCCTTCTGAATAAGTGTAAAAGTCAAAGGGTTTTATACACCGTATAAAAGAAAGTTGTGTATAAAACAAAATATTCATTAATGAATGGAGATTGAGACAAAGTCCCTTACCTCGTGTCCGACGTGACTCGATTGCTCTTTAATCTCCTGGGTAATAAACTTGAGATAATTTCTAATTTCTTAAGAACATTTTTCAAGTTCATTATTCCTTTTATATCACTTGTTACCATTTCATGAACACTATGTAATTATTTAATTTAATAAAGTTCGTTTTGTCGATATTTGGTAGTTAAGTCAAAAATGGACTTCTTACAATTACATGTTGTTTATGTGGTCAAAGGTTCATTATATACAGAATGATATTCATGATTTGGATATTATATATTTCATATATATCCATCATATACATGTATTTATAATAGTACATAACATTTAGAGGTAAGAAATGAAATGCACCGTTCATGGAGATGGTAAGCCATACGTACGCATGAGCGCTACTTTCATTTATATTTCATATTTAATGGAGTGAAATAGTAATGATATAAGGGTATATTATAATTCCAGTATAACATCATATATAATAACATTAACTCCATCCTTTATACATCCCACATATGGCATTAACGAATCAAATCACTTTGAGGGGGCGGTAGTCTGCACTTCCTAAAATGAAGATATCACGTATACCCATAATGGAATCCATAAAGGTATGCCATAAATGTAAAATACAGAATCTTAAGAAAAACATAAACATATTATATATCATATATGAATATATTTTCATCTTAATGTCCACCTTTGAAGGTGTTAGAAGAATATCGAACAATCATCATTTCGTGAGGCAGAAATTCTCCATCCACGGAAACAGTATGCTCTTAAAGCATTAGATGAAGGTGTGTGTAAGTGTAGCTCTAATACTTATCCTAACAAAATACTATTATATTTAAGATACTATTTTTGTTACAAAAGGAAGGAATAAAAAGAGTTTAGGGGGTTGGAGAAGCAAAATAAAACATAAAAACAAAAGAGAAGACACTACCTTTAAAACGGGTAACTCTTTCTGATTTGATCTCAAAGGCTTCCTTGGAAATACTTATCCCCATAGTGAGGCTTCTAGAAGTAAAATAGGGATGTGGAGAGAAAAAATGGGCAGTGTTGGGTCGAGCCAAAGGCTTGAGAGGTGTGGGTAAGGTGGTAGAGGTGGAGGCCTTTTATAAGAGGAGAGGAGGGGCACTCTTGGAAAGTTATAAAAGGTTACTTTATTATAAAATTCTTTTCGGATTTTAAAGGTCCCAAAATTATATATTTTTATCATAAGGTGATAATATTTCTAAATCCACCCATCGAATAGGTTTTTGACAAGTGTAGGTCTTATATTTTACATTATCTTTTCATTTTATTTAAATCGTTAAATAATGAGGTAATCGCTGCATCATCATGGTGTCATAAATAATTTAATTTATTTAATGTCTAGAAATTATAAAAAAACTATCATGATGTAGGAAATCTTTTTATCTTTCTAATGAATATTTATAGTCAAAAATATTACTTGTATAACTCCATGTAAAAATTGTTTTAGTAAAACAACACAAGTTTGTCACATTTTCATTTTAACATTAAATAAAAAGTTATTAATGTCATTTTCTTACCAAAGTGGCTCCATGGGGTCCCCAAGTTGACCCATGGATTTTCTTGGTCGGCCATGACACATAAAATAAGGTTAGGACATGTTTCAAGGTCATTTCATATTATTAAAACATTATTTTTACCTTAAATTACACTAATTACCTCTAATCGCGATTAAAAACTTAAAAGTTACTATTCACCAAAAAAATATTTTAATCCCATTTGTAACGCCCCGACCCCAGTTACCCAGAGTCGGTGCATTATTACATAACATTGGCATGATCACAAGAATGATCAGATCTCGAAATACCGATTTGTTTAGTATCCTTGGAAACACTAGATATATTCATAAAGGTTTACATTACATCATGATGTGAAAAACAACTACAACAACATATTGTCTTCATAATCCAAACTATTATCCCCTCATAATATCCCTGAAGGTCATTCATAGTTTACTTCTTCACTTCCTGGGAAAAATGAAACATAGAAAAGGGGTGAGCTCAAATGCCCAGTAAGGATAACAATATAGCGGAAACTTTCATAAATAAGAATAAACATTTAAGGCAATGTATAACTAAAACAAAAGCCTTTTAAACTTGAACTTCAACATAGTATGAAAAAAATAAAATGAAATAATTACATTTAGTTATTCACATGGATATTCTACTAATCGAATAATCATATGCAATATCAATAACCACTTTCATAATGATGGAATGCATAATGCCAGACTATCATAACCACATAGCCAAGGCTTCGTGCCAAGACTACAAATAAGATTTTTCCAAGGCCTTGTGACAAGACACTACTTTATCTCATGAGACCTACCGATGCATCGAGGAGCTATAGCGGGCTCCACCCGTCACATATTAAGTCCAATGCATTACTATATGAAAAGGTTTAAACATAACATAAACATTCGTATTAAAACTAGCATACGAAATGTCAATAATTTCACCATAAACTATGAATGGTATAAAAATAGAACATCCACAGTCAAACATATCACAAAACCTTCAATATAGTATAGAAGTTTTGTATCATAATAAATCAACTTCAAATAAGCGTAAAATCCATCAAAGGATGTTGACATAGATGAAATCAAAACTCTTTTTAGAGAAATAACTCTTTCTATTTTTGAAATCATTTAAGAGTCATATATTTATAAAATAAAACATTTTCTTTGAAAATATTCTTATAAGCTTGTAAGGGAAGCTTTGACGATTTTATAACGGCGGAAAATTACCGCACCCACCGTATAAGTTAAAAAAAACATTCTTACCTTAATTTTGTCGAAAAGGTTAAACAACACCTTGTTTGGAAAATGACGGAAAGATTCCATTATAAACCTCTTATAAAAAGTCAAACAAGGGTATAAATGACTTTAAACCATATTCTTTTAAATAGTAAAAATGTTTTGAAATACATTTTTAATAAACATGGATGTGGATGATAAAGAGATCCCAGTAGATTATTACGTATAAACAACCTCAGATAATGAAGAGATTGTGAAATAACCCTTACCTTGTACTTTTCATTGGTTGGGGTAGGTTAACATCCTGTATAATGGTGAAATAATTGTTATTAAATTATACAAGAATAATATATATTAATATGATATCATATATGATATTTTAACATTGATTTGTTAATGATATCTTTGAATTATCGTCGTTTCAGGTGTTAACTTACTCGTTTTCTTTTATATGTTTTGTTACCTAAGCCGTGTTTGTTATGGATAGGTTGTATCTTATTCATATCCAGAATGATATCAAGTCCTTAAACATCATTTTTAAATCATCAAATGATAATTATACTTTCATGGATACGATGGAGAATGAATCTCATTGCGTTCGTGGAGACGGTAGTCCGTACGTATGCACGAGCGACAATATCATTATTTTGATATTAAAATAATATATAAATGGATGTTATATCATATATACAGAATCATTAACATGTTATATTTATTATTTACATGAGTTACACATCATTATTATACCCATCCAAATAATAATATATTGAATAACAATTACACCACGACGTGGAGACGGTAAGCCGTACATACGCACGTATGGTGACAAATTATTCAAAGGGTGGATAGAATACTGAATATGGTTGTACCATATTTATAATAACATAACAGTATATATAAGATACTGGAGTTATTATTTTAGAATGGCAATAACAAAGAAAGAAGAAGTGGAAGAAGAAAGGAACTTAAAAAGGGGTGGTGAAAACATTACCTCTTCTTCGAGTTCTTCCTTTTGATTTGATCAAAAAAGCTCCTTAGGTTGGATTTATGATCAAACTAATGACTCTAGGTTGTAGTGAGGGATTTTGGGAGAGTATTTAGGCAGAGTTTGGCCGAACCAAAAGGCTTTTAAGGTGTGAAGAAATGAGAAGTAGGAGTGCCCTTTTATAAGAGGGGTGAGGGGCACCTTTGGAAAAGCTAGAAATATTAATTTATAATAAATTCATATTCGGTTTATAATGGCTCCAAAGTTGATTATTTAAATGTTAAGGTGGGTATAGGTATAAAACCACTCAACCAATAGAATTTATATAGGTTTGGGTCATTATATTAACCTTATCTTTAAGTATTAACTCTATGTTAATTAGTTTCACTTTTACAATGTCTCTTTGTATTTTTAACTTATATGGCTAATAAAATTACCATATACAACCAAGAGACCCCCAAGTGGTCCATTAATGATGAACATATCATGATATAAGTCTCTTGGACGAACCTTAGATTTTTAGGAATTTAATATCAATTAATAATATAATATTTATTTTAAAAACTCTTTTATGTCAATTTTGACACTATTTAATAATTGATTTTTGTAAAAATTATAACAGAATGAATACTTCGAAAAAGGTTAATTGAATCAATCCTAACATGTCATATTAACCTAAAAAATTAGTTTAATTCCTAAAAAGTCTCAAATTATATTTATTTGTGTATTTATAATATCATTTATTTTAATTTTTCACTATTATGGTAATTACTGCATCATCATTGTGTCATAAGTAAATTAAATTATTTAAAGTCTATAAATTATAAATAAAATATCCTTATGTATTAAATCTTGTTATATTTCTAATGAATATTTACAATCGAATTTATCTTATGTATAACCTTATATTAAAAATGTTTTAGTAAATAAACTTTGATTTTAATTCTTTTAACTTTTCTTTGAATTAAATAATAATAAATGTCCTAATCTAATCCAAGTGGACCTAAATGATAATATTTTATTCCTAAGGTTGTTTTGGTCGAGATACACTTGTACAATAGAATTAGGACATGTGTTAGGGTAATATTAATATCATTTTTACCCTTAATTACCCAATTTACTTTTAACCGTGGTAAATAAAAGTAAAAAGTTACTATTCACCAAAAATTATTTTAATCTCATTGAACCAAATTTTACTTCATGATATTAACCGTGTCTCTCGGATTTTCGAAATTCCATTCACAAAAGCGGTAAAATTAAGTTTTATGAAAAATTCAGTTTTTTTAACTACCACTTAGTAGTTTCACTATTCATAAAAAATTGAATTTTTTCAGAACAATGCCAAAATTTCACCCTAAGCTATAATTGATATTCCAAATTCAAAAATGATATCTATTTTACAAAATTCCAAACATATAAGTTTCATTAATTAATTTTATAATTAATTCCCGCTGTCACAACAAATAGCGTGTTTTTAAGAAACAATATATATCAAAAGATTAACAATTGTTTAGGTCCAATTTTGAAGTGAAATTAATTATAATGAACACCATTGGATAAAATGGTAAAAATATATTCTAATTATAATTTAAAACCACTCAAATTCATAATTTATCACCATTTATTATTTTTATTAAAAAATTTGTTTTTAATTAAAATTTAGTAATTTTCACTATTCATCAAAATATTAAAGTTATCCGAAAAGTACCAAAATTTCACCTTAGGCTAAATTCAATACTCCGAATCCAAAAATGAAGTCCATTTTTATATATAAAATATATATAATTTCAAAAAGTAGGTATTACTATTCATAACTGCTAGTTTGATTGGTTGTGGTGTGTGTTAAAACTCGAAGTTGCATACAACACACGCTACTGTATTATTCAAAGGAAAGCATACTGTGGAAGCTTGGGATGTTTCATTTTAAATTTTTTGATGTCCCCATTTAGTCAAAAATTTTAAAATATTTTATTTAAAAAGGGTTCACTATTAAAAGTTGGTAAAAGTGCAATACTGAAAATGAATTTGTTCTTACATTATGTCTAAGAAACTCATAATATGGATTCTAAAATTATAAGGATTATATAAAGTTTAAAATTTAGTTAATAATATTCATAACCTCTTTTGAATGGCTTGTTTTGTAAGTCATGATGTGCTTGAACTTGGTGTTACATGTAGTGCAAGTTATTGTATTATTTTGAAGAAATAACACACTATGAAATATTGGGGTGTTACATTCTTCCCTCCTTCAATAAATTGCGTCCTCGCAATTTGAAATTTTCCTTCGAAAATAAAAGGTTGAAAATAAAAAATATCTTTGTGGGAAAACCCACATCGGAAATTTGGTTACTAAAATTTAGTCTTAATAGGAGGAAAAGAGAAATGAAAGGGTCACCACCAAATTATGATCTCGATTAGGAGAACATTAGTGGCAATTAGAGATATATAATTGGAGGAAAAACGTAAATATTTATAGGTAGTGATTGAGGTCATCAATCACAAACAAGTTTAAAATTGAGGTCCTTAAATTCATCACTCTACGATGATTTAAAATACCATCGATTCAACAAAACATAAGGTATTAGGATAACACATTTTTGACGTTTCAAAATATCTTTGTTGAAATCCCACATCGAAAAATGAATTAATGAGGCCTCTATTTAAAATAAAGAGTGGAAAGTATGAAGATTACCGAGAATAACACATACTAGGGTTCCATGTAGGAAAATATGGATATGGAAGAGAAATATAAAGATCAATTATCTGATGGAGAGTGGTAGAGAACATGGCTATGAAAATGACAACAATCCCAAAGCCATAAATTAGTGATGATTTAAGGTACCATCTAGGAAAACATTTTTGTTTTGTGTTCCTTTTTTTAATGTGGAGGAATTTATTTATGAGATTGGCTAAGATCATAAGGAGATATACTTAATTTATAATTAGAGTTTTATCCATTAATAAATTTCTACCACAAACTCATCTTTCACTCGTAATGAACTTCTATTTATACTATTCGTACAGGGTTCCAAAATAAACAAATTTATAATTCATCTACCAGATCTTTAAAAAAAACTAAATTATTTAATCTAGGACATCTCGTGGGGCAGTGGTAGGTGATACACCCTTGTCGCCCTTCGGTTGCGGGTTCAAGTCTCGTGGCTTTGCCGGTCGCGACGGGTTGCTGCCCGACCTTTGGGTTGTCCTTTTATGGAAATAAAAAATTAATCTCAAACTATAATTTATCCAAAATACTTCTATCCAAACTCACAGTCCAATATTTATAAAGAAGGTAAACTTAATGTAGATCCTTTTTACCCCATAATAACATGTGAACACCTTCATCATGTATTCTTTTAAAACACTACAACATCCTGAATTACCATAAAACCTTATTGATTACATTCATGATCCCTTATTCCTTAAAGAATAATAGATATACTCCTTCAATCCAAAAATGTTTTAAACCCCAACAATGATGGAATATACAAATCATTAATCAGTTTCAAGGTAGTCAAGAATATCTAATATAATTTATCCAAATCAATCATGTATTATTCCAAAATCACTACCTCTGTATCAGATCTATATTATGGTTTATCATTCTCTCAACCATATATTTTCCAAAAATTTATCCTGCTATTGAGTCACTTTTCTTTGTTCCACACAATCTCAAGTCCTTAATGAAATAATACTGTAGTACAATCCTTATATAATCCATAATTATTATAACAAGTACATTGTTGATACAACACTCAATTGACATAATCAACATAAGAACTCTAATCATTCCTCTTCATCTGTGGTAGTATCATAACTTGATTATTATCCAATAGCATCATTTTCGGCATAGTCTGATTACTGGGACAGAGGTTCGTGTAGTGTCCAAACTCCTTGCAAATGAAGCATTGTACATTTGAAACCATTTTCTTACCCTTGTAGTCACGTACTTTGTGGCCTTTTCTTCACACTTATAACAAACTCTCATTCCTTTCAGACAAGTTCCAGGGTGTTTCTTCCCACAGTTATCACATATGGAAAATTTATTATTTTCCCTCTTCCCTTTATCCATCGTTCCCTCTTTCATCCTTTTCTTCTCTTGCTTCCCTTCAAAGCCATATATATCAGTAAAATATTTACTTATCTTATCAACACATGATATTATTTCTTCATATGATGATAATACATGGGAGACTATTTCTCTTATAATTTATGGCTTAAGACCATGAAAGATATGATCCTTCTTTCTCTTTGGATCATGTGAATTGCTGGAGTTCTCATTCCTTCTACTGGGCGCCATTTCTAAACAATGGCATACACTAGATTAGTTTATGAATAACAATACCTAATCCCAAACTTGCAAGACAAATAACATAAATTAAATAGTTTATGGATATAATACATAATCATAAAAATTTCTCCTTTGAATTAAATCCACATAAACCCTTCATAATGGTTTGTAAAGAAAATGAGAATTATCCTAAGCATATACCCCGGGAGTGTCGTAACCAAGAGTGCAGCAAGGCCTGTTGTCGTGCACCAGTTCCCGTTCGAGTCTAGCTCAAAGCGGTGTTTTCGGGTTTTACCCCTAGGTACATCTATGCCAGAGCCGCCTCTACCTGCTCGTATCCAGACAGGGATGTATTGCTCAGAAAACTCACAAAATCTCTACAATACCAAAATTCTAGGAAGTTCTCTTATAATAATCCTCAAAGTTCATCTTAGGATACTAATCCTCAAAGTTCATCTTAGGTCTACGTGCTCTAATCAGAGTTTATCTAAATCCAGCTTCCAAGGTTTCTACTAAACTTCCTCTGATACCAACTGTAACGCCCCGACCCCAGTTACCCAGAGTCGGTGCTTTATTATATAACATTGGCATGATCACAAGAAAGATCAAATCTCGAAAGACCGATTTCTTTAGTAGCCTTGGAAACACTAGATATATTCATAAAGTTTTACATTACATCATTAAGTGGAAAACCACTACAAAAACATATTGTCTTCATAATCCACACTATTATCCCCTCATAATATCCCTGCAGGTCATTCATAATTTACTTCTTCCCTTCCTGGAAAAAATGAAACATAGAAAAGG
Organism: Viscum album; assembly: GCA_963277665.1. Taxonomy (NCBI): domain Eukaryota; kingdom Viridiplantae; phylum Streptophyta; class Magnoliopsida; order Santalales; family Viscaceae; genus Viscum; species Viscum album. The sequence goes on along the minus strand of OY728131.1, from coordinate 1,570,983,417 downwards.
GGTGAGCTCAAATGCCCAGTAAGGATAACAATATAGCGGAAACATTCATAAATAAGAATAAACATTTAAGGCAATGTATAACTAAAACAAGACTTTTAAACTTGAACTTCAACATAGTATGAAAAAAATAAAATGAAATAATTCCATTTACTTATTCACATCGATATTCTACTAATCGAATAATCACATGCAATATCGATAACCACTTTCATAATGATGGAATGCATAATGCCAGACTATCATAACCACATATCCAAGGCCTCGTGCCAAGACTACAAATAAGATTTTTCCAAGGCCTTGTGCCAAGACACTAGTTTGTCTCATGAGACCTACCGATGCATCGAGGAGCTATAGTGGGCTTCACCCGTCACATATTAAGTCCAATGCATTCCCATATGAAAAGGTTTAAACATAACACAAACATTCATATTAAAACTAGCATACGAAATGTCAATACATTAACCATAAACTATGAATGGTATAAAAATAGCACATCCACAGTCAAACATATCACAAAACCTTCAATACAATATAGAAGTTTTGTATCATAATAAATCAACTTCAAATAAGAGTAAAATCCCTCAAACGATGTTGACATAGATGAAATCAAAACTCTTTTTAGAGAAATATCTCTTTATATTTTTGAAATCATTTAAGAGTCATATATTTATAAAATAAACCATTTTCTTGGAAAATATTCTTATAAGATTTTAAGGTAAGCTTCGAAGATTTTATAACGGCGGAAAATAACCGCACCCGCCGTATAAGTTAAAAAAACATTCTTACCTTAATTTTGTCGAAAAGGTTAAAAAGCACCTTGTTTGGAAAACGACGGAAAGATTCCATTATAAACCTCTTATAAAAAGTCAAACAAGGGTATAAATGAATTTAACCCATATTCTTGTAAATAGTAAAAATGTTTTGAAATACATTTTTAATAAACATGGATGTGGATGATAAAGAGATCCCAGTAGATTATTACGTATAAACAACCTCAAATAATGAAGAGATTGTGAAATAACCCATACCTTGTACTTTTCCTTGGTTGGGGTAGGTTAACCTCCTGTATAATGGTGAAATAATTGTTATTAAATTATAAAAGAATCATATATATTAATATGATATCATATATGATCTTTTAACATTGATTTGTTAATGATATCTTTGAATTATCTTCGTTTTGGGTGTTAACTTACTCGTTTTCTTTTATATGTTTTGTTACATAAGACGTGTTTGTTATGGATAGGTTGTATCTTCTTCATATCCAGAATGATATAAAGTCCTTAAACATCATTTTTAAATCATCAAATGATAATTATACTTTAATGGATACGATGGAGAATGAATCTCATCGCGTTCGTGGAGACGGTAGTCCGTACGTATGCACGAGTGACAATATAATTCTTTTGATATTAAAATAATATATAAATGGATGTTATATCATATATACAGAATCATTAACATGTTATATTTATTATTCACATGAGTTACACATCATTATTATACCCATCCAAATAATAATATATTGAATAACAATTACACCACGACGTGGAGACGGTAAGCCGTACGTACGTACGTATGGTGACATATTATTCAAAGGGTGGATAGAATACTGAATATGGTTGTAACATATTTATAATAACATCACAGTATATATAAGATACTGGATTTATTATTTTATAATGGTAATAACAAAGAAAGAAGAAGTGGAAGAAGAAAGGAACTTGAAAAGGGGTGGTGAAAACATTACCTCTTCTTCGGGTTCTTCCTTTTGATTTGATCAAAATGGCTCCTTAGGTTGGCTTTATGATAAAAATAAGGCCTCTAGGTTGTAGTGAGGGAAGTTGGGAGAGTATTTAGGCATATTTTGGCCGAACCAAAAGGCTTTGAAGGTGTGAAGAAATGAGAAGGAGGAGTGCCCTTTTATAAGAGGGGTGAGGGGCACCTTTGGAAAAGCTAGAAATATTAATTTATAATAAATTCATATTCAGTTTATAATGGATCCAAAGTTGATTATTTAATTTTTAGGGTGGGGATAGGTCGAAAACCACTCAACCAATAGAATTTAGTCAGGTTTGGGTTATTATATTAACCTTATCTTTAAGTATTAACTCTAAGTTAATTAGTTTCACTTTTACAATGTCTCTTTGTATTTTTATATTATATGGTTAATAAAATTACCATATACATCCAAGATACCCCCAAGTGGTCCATTAATGATGAAACTATTATGATATAAGTCTCTTGGCCGAACCATAGATTTTTAGGAATTTAATATCAATTAATAATATAATATTTGTTTTAAAAACTCTTTTATGTCAATTTTGACACTATTCAATAATTGATTTTTGTAAAAATCATAACATAATGATTACTTAGAAAAACGTTAATTGCATCAATAATAACATGTCATATTAACCTAGAAAATTAGTTTAATTCCTAAAAAGTCTCAAATTATATTTATTTGTGTATTTATAATATCATTTCTTTTAATTTTTCACTATTATGGTAATTACTACTTCATCATTGTGTCATAAGTAAATTAAATTATTTAAAGTCTAAAAATTATAAATAAAATATCCTTATGTCTGAAATCCTGTTATCTTTCTAATGAATATTTACAATCGAATTTATCTTATGTATAACCCTATATTAAAAATGTTTTAGTAAATAAACATTGATTTTAATTCTTTTAACTCTTCTTTGAATTAAATAATAATAAATGTCCTAATCTAATCCAAGTGGACCTAAATGATAATATTTTATTCCTAAGGCTGTTTTGGTCGAGATACACTTGTCCAATAGAATTAGGACATGTGTTAGGGTAATATTAATATCATTTTTACCCTTAATTATCCTATTTACTTTTAACCGTGGTAAATAAAAGTAAAAAGTTAATATTCACCAAAAATTATTTTCATCTCATTGAACCACATTTTACTTCTTGATATTAACCGTGTCTCTCGGATTTTCGAAATTCCATTCAAAATAGTGGTAAAATTAAGTTTTATGAAAAATTCAGTTTTTTTAACTACCACTTAGTAGTTTCACTATTCATCAAAAATTGAAGTTTTTCAGAACAATGGTAAAATTTCACCCTAAGCTATAATTGATATTCCAAATTAAAAAATGATATATATTTTACCAAATTACAAACATATAAGTTTCATTAATTAATTTTATAATTAATTCCTGCGGTCACAACAAATAGCGTGTTTTTAAGAAACAATATATATCAAAAGATTGACAATTGTTGAGGTCAAATTTCGAAGTGAAATTAATTATAATGAACACCATTGGATAAAATTGTAAAAATATATTTTAATTATACTTTAAAACCACTCAAATTCATAATTTATCACCATTAATTATTTTGATTAAAAAAGTTGTTTTTAATTAAAATTTAGTAATTTTCACTATTCATCAAAATATTATAGTTATCTGAAAAGTACCAAAATTTCACCTTAGGCTAAATTCAATACTCCGAATCCAAAAATGAAGTCCATTTTGATATATAAAATATATATAATTTCAAAAATTAGGTATTACTATTCATAATGGCTAGTTTGATTGGTTGTGGTGTGTGTTAGAACTCAAAGTTGCGTACAACACACGCTACTGTATTATTCAAAGGAAAGCGTTCCGTGGAAGCTTGGGATGTTTCATTTTAAATTTTTTGATGTCCCCATTTAGTCAAAAAGTTTAAAATATTGTATTTAAAAAGGGTTCAATATTAAAAGTTGGTAAAAGTGAAATACTGAAAATGAATTTGTTCTTACATTATGTCTATGAAACTCATAATATGGATTCTAAAATTATAAAGATTATATAAAGTTTAAAATTTAGTAAATACTATTCATAATCTCTTTTGAACGGCTTTTTTGGTAAGTCATGGTTTGCTTGAACTCGGTGTTGCGTGTAGTGCAAGTTATTGTATTATTTTGAAGAAATAACACACTATGAAATCTTGGGGTGTTACACCATTGAACCACATTTTACTTATTAATGACAACCATTTAAGTCATATTTTTGAAATTCAAAACACAGAGGTGGTAAAATTTCATTTAAATGAAAAATCAGTTTTTAAGTACCATTCAGTGGTTTCACTATTCATTAAAAATTGAAGTTTTTTCAGAAAAATACCAAAACTTCACCCTAAGATATATTTGATATTCCGAATTAAAAAATGATGTCTATTTCAAAAAATTCAAAACATATAAGTTACATTAATCAATTTAATAATTAATTTCCGCTGTCAGAACAAAAAGCATGTTTTTATGAAATAATATATATCAAAATATTAACACTAGTTTAAGTCCAATTTCAAAGTGAAATTAATTCCAATGACCACTATTGGATTAAATGGTAAAAATATATTCTAATTTCACTTTAAAAACAATTCAAAAGATAATATAATCATATAAATAAATTATATTTAAAAAAGGTTTTGAATTAAAATACAACATTTTTCACTATTCATTAAAAAATGAACTTTATTGGAAAAATACAAAAAATTTACACAAAGTAAATTTTGATGTCCCGATTCTAAAGAAGAATTTTATTTTGTCCAATAGAATTTATAAGAGTGACCAAAACTATATTTAAAGAGGGTTCTCCATCAAAAGGAGATAGTTCGAGCTTTTAGTGAATATTAGAGTATCTATGCCTAAAATTGAATTCTTTTCGTATTTTAAGCCTTTATCATTCATTGGATAAATGTAAAAACATTTAAAAAACATATATAATCATATTTTTGTTATTTCTATTCATTCCCGCCAATACAACGGATATGTGTTAACTACCATTTAAAATAATATTATTTTATTACTAGTGTGCAACGCAAGATTTCAAAGAAACTCTTTGTTGCGTATCGGGTACGCTATCGAACATAGAAACCCATTGAAAGTAAAATTAATATTTAATTCATAAATATTAATAAGTATGAAAATGTTTTATTCTTTATTTACCTGGGATGTTACATCCTTCCCCCCTTTTGGGAATTGTGTCCTCGTAATTTTATTCATTTATCAAAATAAGTGGGGGTATTTATCCCTCATAGAATTTTCAGATTCCCACATTGCCTCTTCAACCATATGGTTTTTTCACAAAACCTTTACCAGGTGAATTACATTATTTCGCAACACTTTCTCTCTTCGGTCAAGAATCTGGACTGGTTGTTCTTCATAAGAGAGATTCTCTTCCAATTGATCTACCTCTAGGCTCAAAACATGAGATGGATCTGGCACATACTTTCTCAACATCGAAACATGAAAAACATTGTGTACCTGAGATAAACTCGGAGGTAAAGCCACCCGGTAAGCAACTGATCCAACTTTCTCCAGAATTTCATATGGTCCAATGAACCTTAGACTCAGCTTTCCTTTCTTACCAAATCGCATCACACTTTTCCATGGTGAAACTTTATGAAAAACATGATCACCTACCTCGAAAGATAGATCCTTCCTCCGGTTATCCGCATAACTCTTCTGCCTGCTCTGTGCTATTCTCATGTGTTTCTGAATCAACTAAACTTTTTCTGCCATCTCTTCTACCAATTATGGTCCCATCATCTTGCTTTCACCCACTTCATCCCAAAAAGCTGGAGTTCGACACCGTTTACCATATATTGCCTAAAATGGAGCCATCTGTATACTAGAATGAAAACTATTATTATAAGAAAACTCAACCAAATAAATATGTTGGTCCCAACTTCCCTGATAATCCATCGAACAAGAACGTATCATATCCTCCAAAGGCTGAATCGTTCTTTCTGACTGCCCATCTGATTGAGGATGAAAAGCTGTACTAAAATTTAATTCAGTACCTAATGACTTCTGAAGGCCTTTCCAAAAGTTAGAAGTAAACTTGGGATCATGATCAGATACAATAGAGAGAGGAACTCCATGTAACCTGACTATCTCTTTAATATACAAATGGGAAAGTTTATATAGGGAAAAAGTATCTCGTATAGCAAGGAAATGAGCAGATTTAGTCAAGCGATCAACAATAACCCAAATTGCATTATTACCTCGAGGTGTCTTCAGCAATCCCACAACGAAGTCCATGGATATATTCTCTCATTTCCACTCTGGTACTAGTAAAGGATGAAGCATCCCTTTCGGTAACTTCCGCTCTTCTTTTACCTGTTGAAAAGTCAAACACTTCACAGTAAAATTAGCAATATCCCTTTTCATTCCGTCCCACCAGTAATACTCCCGAAGATCTCTATACATCTTAGTACTGCCTGGATGAACTGAAAACGGAGAACTATGAGCTTCACATAACAACTCTCTCTTTAACTGTGAATCACAAGGCACACACAATATCTTCCCAAATCTCAAAACACAATCATTATCAACGTTGAATTCAGACAAATTACCCTTCTGAACCAGCTCTACCTTTTTCTGCAACTCGTTGTCTTGCTTCTGTGCTTGCTTAATTCTGTCTGATAGAGATGATCTCATTGATACCTGAAACAAAACAGAATAACTTCCAGCACCAACAACTTCTATTCCAAAGTTCATCAATTCCTTAACCAATGGATCACATTCCAACTACAACATTGTTAATGAAGCATTATTTTTTCGACTCAAAGAATCAGCCACTTTATTTTCTTTTCCCGGATGGTAATGAATTGTACAATCACAATCCTTGATTAATTATAGCCATCTCCTCTGTCTCATGTTCAATTCTTTCTGAGTGAATATATACTTTAAACTTTTTTGATTAGTATATATTTCACACTTTACTCCATACAAATGATGCCTCCAAATTTTTAAAGTGAAAAAATAGTAGCTAATTCCAAATCATGTGTAGGGTAATTTACCTCATGAGTTTTAAACTGTCCTGAAGAATAAGTAATTACCTGATAATTCTACATTAGGACACAATCAACTCCTTTCAATGAAGCATCACTGTAGATAACAAACTCACCATTCCTGGAAGGTAGTGCCAAAAATGGAGCATTCACCAATCTTGTTTTCAGTTCCTGAAAACAATCATTACATTATTTTGGCTAGATAAACTTAACACCCTTATGAGTTAGCTTAGTCATTGGACTAGATAACTGTGAAAAATTTCAAACAAACCTTCGGTAATAGCCTGCCAGACCAAGGAAGATACGAATCTCAGTTGCATTTGTGGGTCTTGGCCATTCTTCAACAACCCTTGTTTTTGCAGGATCAACAATTATCCCATCTTTAGAAGCAATGTGACCAAGGAAAGAAATTTGTTGCAACCAAAACTCACGCTTGTTGAATTTTCCATACAATTTCTTTTCTTTTAAGGTTTGAAAAATAACCCTTAAATTTATTTCATCCTCCTCTTTACTTTTAGAAAACACCAAAATATCATCAATGAAAACAACCACAAACTTATCCAAGAACTCATGGAAAATTCTATTCATAAGGTCCATGAATACAGCAGGTGAATTGTTTATCCCAAAAGGAATTAATACTAATTCATAGTGGCCATATCTTGTTCGAAACGAGGTATTCGGAATATCTAATTCCTTTACCTTCAACTGATGGTACCCAGATCTCTGGTTAATCTTTGAAAAAAAATGATCTCCCTGAAGCTGATCAAACAAATCATCGATATGACGAAAAGGATACTTGTTCTTAATAGTGATATTATTCAAGGCTCTATAATCAATGAAAAGTCTCATAGAACCATCTTTCTTGTTAACAAATAAAACAGGAGCACCCCATGGTGATGTGCTAGGTCGAATGAAACCTTTCTCTAATAAATCTTGCAATTTCTCCTTCAACTCTAAAAGTTCAGTTTGAACCATTCGATAAGGGGGTTTTGAAATGGGCTTAGCATCATGAACTAAGTCAACAGTAAATTCAACTTCACAATCTGGTATTCTTCCAGGAAACTCATCAGGAAAAACATCAGGATACTCATTCACCACTGGCACATCATTAATCTGAACAGTTCCCTTGTTTTCAACGATATGTGCAAGGTAACATTCATTTCCATCTTTTACATGTTTCTCGGCCTCTTGATATGTTATCAATAGTAAGGGTTCATTATTGTACACAAACAGAAAGTCTTTCTGGAAATAATCCTCTTTAGCTCTACAGTCAATATTAGCATGGTAAATAGAGAGCCAATCCATACCCAGGATAACATCAAACTCTACGAGAGGTAAAACAATAAGGTTTGCAAGTAGGTTATTTCCACAGATAAGGATAGAAAGATTCTTATAAATTATTTTTGCCTAAAAATTCCCACCATGTATTTTTACAACAAGTTCAGGAGTCATTTCTTGAGATGGTATTCCCATTTTACAGGAAAAGTTTTTAGAGATGAAAGAATGTGTAGACCCCGAATCAAAAAACACACTGGCATAATTTGAAAAAACAGAGCACCTGATACAACTTCATTTGATGGCCCAAAATCTGCTGAAGTAGTTGCAAAGGATTTCACCACCCCTTTCTGCTTATAGTCTAACTGCTTCCCATCACTCAAGCTCTTTGTCGGACACTCATTTTCATAGTGACCCATCTCATTGCAATTAAAAAATTTCACTAACTGCAAATCAAATTTGGTCTTACCATCACCCTGATATTTTTCAGTGCAATCACGAGCCTTATGTCCCATCTTACCACATCAGTAGCACTTTCCAGAATTCAGAAGAAATTCCCCAGCATGCCTTTTACCACATTTATCACAAACTAGAAACTTAGTTTTCTTACCGTCAGACCATTTTGAAGAATTCTTTCCTTTCTCTTGCCACCTTGGTCTCTTCTTTTGCTGGTTGTTATAGAACACTTGATCATCAGAAAACTCCATTTCCACCTTCTCAGCACATCGAACAAGGTTTTCATAACTCTTGAACCCGCGAGAAGCTAAATCCCTTTGATATTTTTGGCTTTAATCTTGAGTAAAAATGATTGATTTTACTATCAAGGTCTCAGATAAAATTTGGAGCATACCTTTCCAATCGAGTGAACCTTTCTTCATAGACAGCCACTGAGTCTTCCTCTTACCTCAATTCCAGGAATTGTTTTTCCATCCTAAGTCGAATAGCCTTAGTAAAATACTTCTCAAGAAACATAACTTTGAATTCATCCCAGTCGAGAGCATGAATCTCATCAGCGTCCCTGATATTTTTAACCATCGACCACCAATGATCTGCTTCACCCTCCAAACGGTAAATAGTAAGACTAACCTTTTGATTTTCTGAACACCCCATGACATCAAAAATCTTCTCCAGTTCTTTAATCCACCCTTCAGTTAGCACAGGGTCAGATTATCCCCTGAATGATGGGGGATGTTGCCTCATGAAATGTTCCACCACTAACATGTTCCTCTGGGGTTGATCTGGCTGATCTCGTGCATGGATACCACCATCATTTATCGCTTGATTCAACTGCGCCATTACTCCAACAAACTGTTCAGTTCCAATTCCGACCATCTCAGGATGCTGATTTAGAAGGTCATTTCCTTTTGTATGCCTTCCTAGCACTGCTTCCCTGTTTCCTCTGTGGAAAACCATTCTGAACAAACATGTCTTAGATGAAGCAACATGGTACTATTCAATTTCTATATCATTTAAATTTGACCATTAAAAATATATATATATATATATATATATATATATTTGGATAATCATTTAATAGAATTATAACTCCTAAAGTTATCTAATCTGACCTCTGATACCAACAATAAGGCCCTAGCCTTAAACATTACTTAATCTTGAGTTTCTTCAAGAATACACGTTGAGGATATTTTCAGGTTTATAGTTTTAGGGAATTAGATCATAAAACATGCATTACATTCCACATTTAAACAAAGTGGTTACATAAAATATAGCACTAATTTTTCCCATCAATGGAATCATATTTAAAATAAAACATGGATTCTTTCTTGACACTTCCTTGACACTATCATCACATCATGTACCTTTCCCTTGAACTGTGAAAAACATTTCAAAAACTTGGGATGAGTATAAAAATCTCAGTAAGGGATATAAAAGTACAAAATGAAAACATTAGTCCATGCATGGAATCATACTTTACTCATAAAACATAATCACATAACTCATCAAATCATGAATAAATCATATAAATCATAAGACATAAAGGTAACTTGAGGCATTCATAACATTCTTACGTAGGGAGTAACCCTCATGGTTACGTTTGGAATACCCATCATAGTATATTCCCTAAGTCTCTTCTGAGAAACCTTAACGTTTAACTTCTTCACGTTACCCAATGAATTGGAGAGCTATATCTGGCTCACCCGCCCTTAGTTTATCACGGAACCACCCATCTTCATAACAATTCCCAAGAACCATAACATAATCGTATCACATAAAACATGAATAAATGAAACATAACATTTCAACATTTTAATAACAAGATATCAATACAACACATTGATATAATAAAAACATTATGAAAACAATTTTCAACAACAAAATAAAGGAAAAGTAAAACATGGTATTTATTTTTCATTTAAAAAAAAAGTTAGGTTATGACTTGTAGAGTAAGCTGAAACTCAAATAATGGTCATGGCGGTGGAGAAGTCGTTGTCGCCGCATGCGTACGACAAAAAAAATTCCTTTTGTCGTTTAGTAAAACGATTCATATAAAAAAATATTCCTTCTGAATAAGCATAAAATTCAACGGGGTTTATACACCGTATAAAAGAAATTTGTGTATAAAACAAAATATGCCTCAATGAATGGAGATTGAGACAAAGTACCTTACCTCATGTCCGACATGACTCGATTGCTCTTTAATATCTTGAATAATAATCTTGAGTTAATTTATACTTGCTTAAGAACCTTTTTCAAGTTCATTATTCCTTTTATATCACTTATTACCATGTCATGAACACTATGTAATTATTTAATTTAATAAAGTTCATTTCGTCGATATTTGGTACTTAAGTCAAAAATGGACTTCTTACAATTACATGTTGTTTATGTGGTCAAAGGTTCATTATATACAGAATGATATTCATGATTTCTATATCATATATTTCATATATATCCAGCATACACATGTATTTATAATAGTACATAACAGTTAGAGGTAAGAAATTAAATGCACCGTTCATGGAGACAGTAAGTCGTACGTATGCATGAGCGCTACTTTAATTTCTATTTCGTATTTAATGGAGTGAAATAATAATGATATAAGGGTATATTATAATTCTAGTATAACATAATATATAATAACATTAACTCCATCCTTTATACGTCCCACATATGGCATTAAGGAATCAAATCACTTTGAGGGGGCGGTAGTCCGCACTTCCTAAAATGAAGATATCGCGTATACCCATAATGGAAGTCATAAAGGTATGACATAAATGAAAAATACAGAAGCTTAAAGAAAACATAAGCATATTATATATCATATATAAATATAGTTTCATCTTAATGGCCACCTTTTAAGGAGTTAGAAGAATATTGAACAATCATTGTTTCGTGAGGCAGAAATTCGATATCCATGGAAACAGTATGCTCTTAAACCATTAGATGAAGGTGTGTGTAACTGTAGCTCTAATCCTTCTCATAAAAAAAATACTAGTATATTTAAGATACTAGTTTTGTTAAAAAATAATGGAATAAAAAGATTTTATGGGGTTGGAGAATCAAAATAAAACATATGGACACAAGAGAAGACACTACCTTTAAAACGGGGAACTCTTTTTAATTTGAGCTCAAAGGCTTCCTTGGAAATACTTCTTCCCACAGTGAGGATTTTAGGAGTAATATGGGGATGTGGAGAGAAAAAATGGGCAGGGGTTGGCCGAGAAAAATGCTTGAGAGGTGTGGGTAAGGTTGTAGAGGTGGGGGCCTTTTATAATAGGAGAGGAGGGGCACTCTTGGAAAGTTATAAAAGGTTACTTTATTATAAAATGGTTTTCGGATTTTAAAGGTCCCAAAATTATATATTTAGAGTATAAGGTGATAAGAGTTCGAAATCAACCCATCCAAAAGGTTTTTTACAAGTGTAGGTCTTAGATTTGACATTATCTTTTCATTTTATTTAAATCGTTAAATAATGAGGTAATCGCTGCATCATTATGGTGTCATAAATAATTTAATTTATTTAATGTCTAAAAATAATAAAAAAAATATCATGATGTAGGAAATATTTTTATCTTTCTAATGAATATTTATAATAAAAAATATGACTTGTATAACCCCATGTAAAAATTGTTTTAGTAAAACAACAAAAGTTTGTGACATTTTCATTTTAACATTAAATAAAAAGTTATTAATGTCATTTTCCTACCAAAGTGTCTCCATGGGGTCCACAAGTTGACCCATGGATTTTCTTGGTTGGCCATGACACATTGAAAAATGGTAGGACATGTGTCAAGGTCATTTCATATTATTAAAACATTATTTTTACCTTAAATTACACTAATTACCTCTAATCGTGATTAAAAACTTAAAAGTTACTATTCACCAAAAGAAATATTTTAATCCCATTGAACCACATTTTAATTATTAATGAAAACCATATATGTCAGATTTTTTAAATTAAAAACACAGAGGTGGTAAAATTTCATTTAAATGAAAAATCAGTTTTTTAAGTACCACTTAGTAGTTTCACTATTCATTAAAAATTGAAGTTTTTCACAAAAATACCAAAACTTCACCCTAAGCTATACTTGATATTCCGAATTAAAAAATGATGTATATTTCACAAAATTCAAAACATATAAGTTACATTAATTAATTTAATAATTAATTCCTGTTGTCAGAACAAAAAGCGTGTTTTTATGAAACAATATATATCAAAAGATTGACACTAGTTTAAGTCCAATTTCAAAGTGAAATTAATTACAATGACCACTATTGGATTAAATGGTAAAAATATATTCTAATTTCACTTTAAAACCAATTCAAAAGATAATATAATCATATAAAATATTAGATTAAAAAGAGGTTTTGAATTAAAATACAACATTTTTTACTATTCATTAAAAAATGAACTTTATTGGAAAGATACCCAAAATTTACACAAAGAAAATTTTGATGTCCCGATTCTAAAGAAGAATTTTATTTGGTCCAATATAAAGTATAAGAGTGACCAAAACTATATTTAAAGAGGGTTCACCATCAAAAGACGATAGTTCAACCTTTTACTAAATATTAGAGTATCTATGCCTAAAATTGAATTCTTTTCGTATTTTAAGCCTTTATCCTTTATTGGATAAATGTAAAAACATTTAACAAACATATATAATCATATTTTAGTTATTTTTATTCATTCCCACCAATACAACGGCTACTTGTTAACTACCATTTAAAATAATATTATTTTATTACTAGTGTGCAATGTAAGATTTTAAAGAAACTCTTTGTTGCGTATCAGGTACGCTATCAAACATAGAAGCCCATTGAAAGTAAAATTAATATTTAATTCATAAATATTAATAAGTATGAAAATGTTTTATTCTTTATTTAACTGGGATGTTACAGATGTGGTTGGCATAGTAAGTAAAATAATTTTAAAAAACAATACCAAAACTGTTGTTGGATCTCTAGGGACCAACCTAGACCAAATTAATAAATGCACTATGAGAGTTAAAAATTGAGAAAAACTAATAGAACTGAAAAATGAATTAGGAATTAACATAAAAAGGCTCAGTAAGTCCCCACCCACATTTCTTGAAGCCTAACCCCTTGACATTAAATACATTTTAAGATAATTTAAAATTCATTAATAAAATACTATTTTCATCAATAAATCTACAAAATCATGTAATACCCCATAATATATTTTCAAGAATTTACACATATTTTTTTAAATGTAAAAAATAACAGTGATTGATTTTCTTTTAAAACACACATACCTAAAAAATGACTCTTTTTCAGCTAAAACTCTTTTTATAAATATGTTTCAAAATTATTTTTTTATATCAAAAAACACTTAATAAATAAATTATCAATATGAGAAACAACATCATAATTAAAATAATGAAATTGAATGAAAATAATCATAAGTTCCCAAAAAATCATACCAGTATGGGAATATAAAGGAAGATAAATTATAAAATGTAAAAACCCAAACTTATTATACATAAATATTATATCTTAAAAGATGAATATTCATTAAATAATATAATTATACACATCAGAATAATTTATTTCTACCCCCTTTGGAAACTCAGACACCTAAACAACTGGTCCATAATTGATCAACATCATATCCCAAAAAGTTCTTCATAAATACTTCCCTTCATAAAAATATAATACACAACACCTTTCTTCAAAACCTAGGTAAAGGAAACATAAGAAAGGGAGATCTCAGATGCTTAGTAAGGGAAAAAAGTGAGATGTCAACATGACATGATCATAACTACATGATAACATGATAATGAAATTTAAAAAACCATAACATGTATATGATGGATAAAAAACATGATCCATGGTATTTCATATGATTTAAATCAGAATGGAATTAAATAAAAATATCCATTAAAGTATAAAATTCCTAAAATATATAGATTTTTGGAATTAAAATAATAATAAAAAACATCATTTCATTGTATTAAAGCTTCATTTCTAAGGTTACCATTGGGTTGACAACACAAAATATCATATTATTAAAAGATCACTTCCACGACCATTATAGTGTATATGGTCCCTTAAGAAACTAGGTTCACTCCCTATTATAGTAATATTTACCTCACATGATATCTATCATTACATAATTCATTGCAGGGATATATAGGTCTCACTCATCCTTGGTTATAATGTGACCACCATACTTGGTTATAATGAAACCTCCATCCCTAGTTATAACATAATCATCACACTTAGTTTAAACATAACCACTATCCTTATTTATAATGTAACAACCATCACATAAAAAACATACATAGGTGTGACACTAAATAATAAAACCATCATCATATCAATACCCATTAAAAGAAAAAGTTTCATAAAAATTTAATCATTTCATCAAAACATAGCCGGTAAAAAAGGAATGGGTTTTTAGAATAACTTTTCATCATAAAATTAAATCATTCAATGAAATAATAATAATGGTATGCACGGGTCATATCCCAATTAAATTATAACTACCATAAATGGTATCTATCTCAGGTGAAAAAATATTTTCAAAGATCACTTGGAATAATTATTAATGAAAATAGCCTTCTCATATTCAAAATAAATTAGTAAAACTAAAAACTCATGAAATATGTTTTAATTTTTTTAATTGAGAATAAATTTTGAATAATATAATGTGGTCCTTAAAACATTTAGTGTCCATGATGGAGAAAAATATTGTTTATGCGCAACAGATTAAACTAAATATTCATTCTAAAATTTTATAATAAAGGAAAAAATTAAAATTGTTTTCAAAATAACTAGAAGATTCCTTTAAAATAATTTTTCTAAAGTCTAATAATTTTTAAATATGAATATAAACAATCGTAGAAAAATATTTATGAAAACTATTTTGTAAAACATATATTTCGAACAAAAATCACTTTCAACCGAAGGGAGAAAAAAGGTCGATTTCCCTTAATAACATTATTTTGGACACCTGAGTACATAAAGATAGAAAAATAAAAAGAAATAATTTATTTTCAGGATATAACAACAAGATAATAAGATTCATTATTTTATTGAGATATAGATCATAATATTCCATCATTATAAGCATAAAGATAATAAATCCCAATAAATAATGAGATTGTATCATAAACCCCTTACCACTTTAGTAACATTGAATGATAAGCCTAATAAAATAATTATATTAAATGAAAAATAAAATATATTTAAAATAAATAAATTTGTTATAAAACATGTCAAAGGGGTTGTATATATTCCACATAAAGGAAGAAAGGTTCATAACATAATATAAGTCTTGAAGAAGGAATATTAAAGAAGAAAATATCTTACCTTCAGTCTTAAATTAATTCATACAAATTTGAAAGCCATTTATATTAAATATATATTTTTAAAAAATATATCATATAACCAAAATAATAATTATCATACCACATATTTTTTACTTATAACCTTTTTTTACCCTTTTTTAACAATTATTTGTTAATATCATTTTTTTGGTTAACAATTGCTTTATTTTACATGTATGTTTTGGTTTTTAATATTTGTTCCATTCATTTCTTTCTTGGTTACTTAATCAATAAAATGATAAAAATGATATAAATACCATATTTATTAATTATAGAAGTATTTATTGTAATCTATTAAATATAGAGACAAAAAAATTGAGTTACACCGTTCCTAGAGATGGTATGATATACATAGTATTAATGTTGTTTCCATTTTACTGATAGATGAATATAAATGAAGATAAATATAATATTAAATTTATAGAATAATTTTTATATCATAAATATCATGTATATTCATTAAATTTACATCTATTACCTTCCATGTAAAGATTTTCTGAAAAAAAATCATATCGTTTCGCGAGGTGGTAGTCCTCTGTAAACATAAGCAGGATTATCATTTTATCAAAAACAATTAAGACTATAATATGATATTATATTTATAGATGAATAATATTATCATAAATATCATATATAAATATTAAACACATCATTATATGAATCAATTTGAAGTTGTTATGGATAACAAATTACATCGTTACCCGAGGGAGTAGTCTAATATATACAAAATTTATGGTTTCATTCTCTATTTGATAGAAGAGGATATAGATATTGGATATTACATAAATATAATAGAATGTATATAAATTTTAGATAATTGTGTTATTATATTGGAAATATTATGGCATGAATGAAGGTGATAAGCGAAGGAGTAAAAAGAAGGATTTAGTGAAGATGTTTACATTTGCTTAGAAAAACCTTTTATGGATCTCATATTAAGGACTATAGGGATGGTATTTTGGGAATAATAGAAGCTCTAAAACAAGGATACTTATTTTGGGGGTGGGTTTGGTGTAAAAAATGGCTTATGAGGCGAGCATATATGAAGAGAGGAGGTGGAATTTTATAATGGAGGAGTTTAAATTTTCTAAAAATGAAAAACAATTCAATAATGTGAAGTTAATCTCACCCAAAGTGACTCTGATATTGAAAATTAAACTTTTTTTCGGAATAAATATTCTATCATCAACACAAACACACAACAAACACATTATTTTAATATTCTTTTCCTTAACTTCTATATTTCCTTACTTTTACCATTTTAGTTTTCACTATGCTAACTAGTATTTTTACCAATGTGATTTATCAATTAATACTAGAAATAAATTAACCTAATTATATAATTTTTACACACTAATTATTAATATGAAATAAAATTTATAAAATAAATAGATTTTGGGTGTTTTAAATTTACTTTAATACAAGCAACTGAAATACCTAAAACCCTACTTTACCATTTACAATAGTAAAAAAGTTTAATTATTTATATGTACTTATAATCAATATAAAAGTATAATTTGTCTAATAATTATCTATTTTATGTATTTTTGACATATCACAATAAAATATCAATGGATATTGTCTTTATTAATTTAAAAAAAATTAAAATAAAATTATCTTTGATAAAATTTCATTAAGGTAAAATTGGACACTATTTTTTAAATTAACACTAAAATCATCAACAAAAATATAAAATTTGATTCTAAAATTTTAAAACCTGTATATATTGTTATTTTATTCTAAAAAAATAGTAAAATTTAATCATTTACTCAATTTATATTACTTTATTTATTTTTAGTGTCATATATATTGTTTGTCTATTAATTAAATTATTATTGTGTAGAGTTTTATAAAGATTTAAATCAATTATATAATTATTAAAAATTAAAAATAAATTAACTACATGAAAATAATTTCATTGTTTTGAAAATTACCATCAATATTCATTCCCTTGATTATTTTGTCCCTTTGTGAGTAGTAAATTGAAATTTAAATGAAAGAGGGTCACATTGTTTCCTTTTTTATACCTAAATTATTTTATTGGTCACATTCATGAAAAAGTATTCCATATGAATATAAACATATAAAATAAGGTAATGAGAGTTGAAACATGGATACTCAATAGTAACTAGACCTGATTTTAGTATATTTTCACCCTTATCTTATTAATTTAATCCCTCGATAAACCCCTTATAACCTTAACCACAATAATTAAATTTTACTATTTGTACTATTAATTTTGTTACAAAAGTATGTTGAATGTATAATATAAGTTTAATTATGTTGATTCTAAATATAGAATCGAATTTTCTAAATTAAAATCATATAGGTGGAAATGTTAATTTAAGAGTAAACCCACAGAAGTGTTAAAAAAAGGTTTTCAATAAAAATATTTTCATAAGTATGCATTGTTTTAATATAAAAATTCAACCTTAAATTCATTCTGATTAATTATAATGTATTAATAGATATATAGTTAAACTGATATTACTTTTAAAACCATCTTAAAATAAAATTTAGGTTTTAAATTCTACATATGAAATGATAGTATTCACTCGGTATTTTATTACTATCCATCAATAAATTATTCATTTCCTAAAATTATAAAACAATCACTCGCTGATAATTTCAATATTTATATATCAAAAATTGAGTTTATTTTTTGGAATTAATTTAAAAAATTGAAAAAAATTACGTTGAGTACTTTTTAAATTAAATCATTAAAAATCATTTTTTAGAAAAAGGTCATTTCAAATCGTATATAGACTGCACAAAAAATTAACCACCTATTCATAAATATTTTTTATTTATATGAAACCATTATATTTTATATTCAAAAATGCGTTTATTCATATTCATACCACCAAAATTAATAGTTAGTTTATAATAATCAATTTAAAACAATAATATTAATAATATATCATGATTTGTTAAATTTTGGTGTTGCGTGTAACACAATCCAGTTACAAAATTAGATTTATTTGAAATAAAAATCAAAACAACTTGTGATGTTACACTCCACCCCCTTAAATATATTTTTTCCTACCATTAGTAATTGAATCTCGATAATCAAGTGTTTAAAATTTTAAAATTTCATTGTTGAAAATCTACGCCAAAAAATGGGTTTGTAAAACATCCTCTTTAATTGTGGGAAAAGAAATGATTAAGGTCTCCAAATAAATTAGATCAAAAATAGGGAAACATTGGTGGGAAGTGAAAATATGAAAATTTGTGAGAAAAATAATTCATAAATTCTAATGAAGAGTGATAGAGAACATGGTCAAAAAACATTAATGGCCAGAAACTAATAAATCTAAGATATGTGAAAAGGCCATTCATTCATCATATATAATGGTAAATGTATAACATTTTTCATTAAAGATCATTTTATTAAAAATGAAATTTTTTTCTAAGATGATATTGTAACATTATTTCATTCTTTTTCATATGCACAATATTATCCATTTTTCTTTGATCAATTTCAACTTCATCTCTTTCCCAACGAAATGAAGATGAATTTACCATACCTCAAGAAATAACAAATAATTTAATCTATGTAAAATGACAATACATTTATTCTATAATTGGTTATCATAAGAAATTGTTAGTAGAGGTTATCCAATATTCCTAAGTATTAATAATGTTAAATAATACACCAATATATAAAACCTCATACAAAGTTTAACATAAACCATTACATAAATGGTTAACATTAATACCCTTCCAAAACTCAAAAATTAAGAATATGGTCCTTAAATTTCTAATGTTAAGATATCATTAATCAATAAAATATCATAATGTAGTACTTAGTTGTCACATAACATATTTTTGAATATTTTGGTCTTGTATTCTCCTAAATCAGGGTTATAAAAAATATTACAAAAATATAATAATGAAGAAAATACATGATTCGACATTCCTTAAATAAAACCACATATTTCTAAATATATTAATTAAATCTAGAAGTGTTGTAAACTCTATCATAGCCAATTTTTTCCTCATATCATCAATCATCCCCAAGGTCATCAATACAATTAACTTAATTTATAATTATCAATCCTCTATTTATCCAAACTATGCACCATTATTTCGACATCAGAAAATTATTAGGGTTTTCTTTCCTTAATCATTCATTTAACATAATGTACCAGCTTGATCTTATATCCCTTTTATAGGCCATAAGTACCATTTAAAATATTATAGAAAATCCATCATGTGAATATTTGAAATTACAATTCTAATATATTTCATGATTAATAATATTTTAATTCCAATATATAAACACATCAATCAATCAACTTCATTCATAAAACATTAACTAGGATTCATCATCTTATTCATTAATTCCTCCATACTTTTTTATTTCATTTATGGTGTCTTCATCATCAGTAGAAAAATTGATACCTATACTACCCTAGGACATCAATTTGTATAATTTTCCTAGTTTAAATATTTATCACAATAAACCATATATAATGAATTATGGAAATGTAAGATCCTGAGTTTTTCTTGTGGAAAAAATCTTCTATTTTGGGTTAATGTTGTTAAATTCCCTTTTGTATTAGAACCTAAGCTAGGACATGGGCCGGTTGGGTTGTTTTTGGGAATGAAGGAGAAAAATACGCTAAAATATAGATGTTGTCCAGTTACACATCATGTACTTGGCCTATACACCGTGTACTTGGCCTACACACCGTAAACTACCTCTTCACGACATGTAGATTGTCTAGTTTAGAAACAAATATAGGGTCGTACACATCGTGTACTTGAGGTATACGTCTTGTAATTACCCATCGGGTTTTTTTATAAAAGAGGTAGTAGCCTCATATTTTGATAGATAGAATGTTTTCCACCATTTTTGAGATCCAAAACCACCTTAATCTACTTTTTCATATTTAGAAGCCGTCCAAACTCCGATTCAAGTGCCGTCAGTCATGTAGAAATCACATAGGTAATTACTCGATTCCATTATATACATTCTTGATAATTTGGAACAATGACTTCACTATTTGGAATTGGGATCATATGCCCTAATATCCCATTCTTCATCCATTCATCATATTTCTTCCAAACTAGGACAAATAAATACATGAGAATGGATGACCTATCTACTAATGAGTAGAGGTAGGTGGTATATACTTTCTTTCGGATTTTGGGTGATTTATTTTGACATTATTCCTTTTTATTGCCCATCAGACTCTCCAACAGGTCTATGATTTTGAGCAAATTGATTTTCGTAGGCTTAGTCGGATCTAGTGGGGATGCTCGTAGGTTATTTTAATGTGAGTTGGAACCTGTTACATGATTTAAGGTCACCCAAGGGGTGTTATTTAAGTAAATAACCTATTTATTTCTGTTTAAACCACCCAAGGGGAGTGTTCTTGTGCTTTCCTAGTTAGAGAAAGAGTGTTAATGCCTTGATAGCTAGAATAGATTACTTAGGAGATGTAATACCTCCTTGGACAATTAATATCATGTTATTCCTTGTCTATTTTGGTATTTTTTCATGTTAAATGAATAATATTGGTAGGTATACCTATATGAAATGACTAATGGCATGTTAAATGGTTTATATGGGAGGGTACTCCCCTATTCTTGTTTTGATAAATGGTCTTGATGAGTGGGTATACTCATGGATTGTACTAGTTGATGTGAGTGGGTATACTAACATGGAATGTTTGTTTAAATTGAATGTTTAAGTTGAATTATTGAATGAATGGTTGGTCGATGCCATGGAATACTCTCCATGGATCTAGAATGCGGTAGTGGGTGCCTTGGGTTAACTCTTCCCATTGGGTCTAGCTCCATGGGATTCCTTAGTCCATGTTACCCTGTGGGTCCAGATTACTTGGGCTCATGTAGGACTTGATATTGCACTACTCCTAGGACCCCAACCAGTGCCTAACAGATTTTCTACTAGGGATGCTCATGGGACTCAATGGGATGCCTTGGAAAAGCTCCTAGATCTGGCCCTCCGTAGTCTAGGTTTATTACATGGATGCCTTGGTCTGCTGACACCTTGGATCCGGTCCTTACAATCTATAGTTCACTATATGGTGTGGACATGGGATATTTTCTTTCACTATATAGAGTGTCCGTGGAATACTTGACTTCTTTATACAGTGTGGTTGTGGGATGCATAATACAAACGGTTGTACAACGTGGTCATGTGACTTTTTTACATTTCCTTTAGCTTCCTTATTAAGAGACGACTATTTTGAAGGTATCATTGAGGGATGATTAGTTTTACTTACTAGTATAGACTTATTCCATGGGAATATAAATTTAATTTACTGGTTGTTTACACTTGATAGCACTTTTGTAAAATTGTTGTTAAAACTATATAGACCTGGGTGGTTTCCTAGTGGGATGTTTATCTCACACCCTGTTTGGGCCTCCTCAAGAGCCCATAAAGATTTTATGGTTGTAGGAGACGATAAGGGAAAGCACTTGGGTATAGGTTGTTGACTGTGGCTTTGGAGGAGGGGAGAATAAGACCAAAATAAGGCTTGCGATGTTGGGATACCTTTTTGGTATTTTGTTATTTTTTGGGAGTTGTACTATATTACATCATCTTGTGCTGTTCTAGTTTCTTTCCAGATAATTGTAGTTTTTGTATCATTTTTTATGTGATACCCTTATGGTTATTGATATGTTTTAATGTCTTGTCTTACTTTAAGTTTTCTACGGTTTATTTCTCTTTCGCTATTTATTGTATGTTTGACTTCCGATGTGATACTCTGGTAATGAGGGAATAGTCTCCCCACTGACTCACCTAGGCCCTCACTACTAGTCGGTAGCCTCTAGTATTTGGGGAGATGCACTAGAGGCCACGTGGCCAACCGGGCTCAGGGCACTATAGGGTGACTTCTGGGTTTGGGATGTTACAGATTGGTATCAAAGGATTTTTTCTAGTTTAAATTACTGATTGGAGACATTAGACATGGATATGAAAGAAATGGAGTTTGGTAATAAGCTGTGCCCAAGAGTAGCTACCCCATGTATACGTAAAATCCAAATTACCTTGAATTGAGTTCATATTTTTTCTAGATTTTTACTATTACTGTTGATTCTATTTCACTATTGGGTGACACACTTGATTTTTTCTATTACTATAGATGCAATTATGGGTTATATTTCAGTTGAAACCTAATGAGATGATGGTGTTCCATCTCATGCATAATATAGATACTTGTTAGAATTACATTCCTTGCATTATGAAATTCCATCTAGGATGCATTAGATATTGCATGCTATTGTGATAGTTTATGTGATAGTTGTGCCTGCTATTATGATAGTTGGGTGCTGTATATATATTAAAGAGTGACATCAACTTTTAATTCATAAGGTGTATGTGGCCTTATGAATTTGGAAATGATGCACAAATGGAATTAATATTCTTAAATGAACTTTTTTTATGTATGGTTCGAATGGGAACCAAGTTTTGGGTTCGTGAGGTGTTATGGGCCCTTAGTGATTTAGAATTGGTGACCCATGGTGAAATTTCCTGGGTAACTGAATGTGAAATCAAATAGAAATGGAACTTGAAATTATGGATAGAGACTTGAACTTGACTGAATTTTTGAGTGGGAAAGAGGTATAGTTTCTAGTGGTTCAATGGATGTTATTTATACAGTCTTATCATTAAGAGGAGGTTGTGGGTTGATTTGGTTTCTCACAGGGTTTTGACCTGTCTTACACTTTTGATCTTTGTGCATTGATGTTGTTATATCATCATGCGTGCATTTTTTTGTAGATAAATGCCACCATGATGACCTCCATTGCTAGGCTGTGAGGGAGGCGATTACTATACTTCAGAGACTGTGGGCTACGAGATACCAGTTGATCCTCCTATAGTTCTAGCTGTGGCACTTGAGGATGTTCCGGACATAGGTGCAATGTCACAGTTCCACAAGGGTTTCTTTCAATATTTACAGAGAATCCAGGGAGCACTGCAACCAACCTTGACTATGGCTGAGTTGACACAGGTGTCCCAGCAACAACACCCTCCTATGTTTTTAGAGGATTGTGGACTACAGGATTTGGAGCTATTTCTAGAGATGAAGTTGGTGATTTTTGAGCAACTAGAGATGCCTCTGGAGCTGAGGATCATGGTCGCAACTAATATACTACGTGGAGAGACAAAGAGTAGGTGTGACATTTTGAACCAGGTGATGGGTTGCAGAATATGGGATGGGATGAATTCCAAACACTATTTGATGACTAATTTTACCACGCGACTCTGCGAGTTGAGCGAGATACTGAGTTTATGAATTTGGATCAGGGTGCGATGATGGTTATGGAATACTCGACATGGTTTACAGAGCTATAATGTTTTGCGCAAATGTATCTTATTGATGAGCTTTCAAGGGAGAGGTGCTTTGAGGAAGGTCTCAAACATGCCCTCAAATATCATGTCAATGTGTTTAAGTTGCCTTCTATCACTAAATGTGTGAATCAAAAACTGATTCTAGTGAGGAACGTGAGGGAGATGGGGGTACAGAACATGGGAGTTCTATTTACTGCCCTAGTGGATCTACATCTTCAGGTAGAAAGCATCTTTTTGAGGCTTCCCTTGACATGAGTACTAGTCAGGCTGTGGGTGCATGAAGTTTGGTGTCTTTCCATCAGTGTGGTAGGTGAGGCCACATGAAAAATCAGTGTGACTACAACTCGGTCAAGTTCCAAGCTTGTGGAAATATAGGGCACATGCAGCAGTTTTTTAGGACCTTACCTCCAGCTATGATGGTAGGTGTTCAGCTCTGATGCTTGGTTCAGAAGAAGGTTCCTTAGCTCCGACTCAATATAAGATCTGTAGTAGTACAAGCCAGTTAAGCCACGGTAGCGGTGGTCATGGCCGTGGTATCCAGACACTGGGTTCTCAGAGACAGCAGGGCAGATCAACTCAGGGTATCTAGGAAGGGTTACAGGGCTATGGTGAAGGCCAGACTTATGCAACACAACAGACCCAATAGAAGAAGGATCCTAGACTATCTATGGTGACAAGTATGAGCTTAGTATCTGCTACTAATTCATCTTCCCTTTTCGATACTGGTGCCTCTCACAGTTTTATCTCCACATGAGTGGTAAAAAGCATTAGTCTTGCATTTTTTCTTTCTGAGTGTGTTTTTATTCTAGAAAAATCATTGGGAGTTAGAACTGGTGATATTTGATAGTTTATGGAGTGTCCCCTTGAGGCTGTAGGGTGTCACCTAATATGGGATGTTTATTTCCTAAAAATTATAGGGGTTCACATCATTCTTGGAATGGACTGGAAAGTAGCTTATCAAGTGTACATTGACTATTATCACCAATGGGTGACTTTCACATCAACAAGGTGTGCAATGTTCATTCACAAGGGTGAATGTGATGTCCAAGCAAGAAGAGATAGACCCAAGCATAGTGGGTTGGGCGGGATGACAACCCAAATTTCTAGTTTGTTTTTGGATGATTAGAGAGTGGGTCAGGTGGACTTTCCTCTAGTGGTTGAGTGCTTCAAGGACATCTTTCTCGAATACTTTTCTGGTTTAACTCTATATATATAGGTGGATTTCTCCATAGAGCTAGTCCCAGGAGTTGTGCCAGTATCCATTCCTTCTTACAGGATGTATTCAAGAGAGTTATAGGAGCTCAAGAGGTAGCTAGAGGATTTGGAGGTGAAGGGGTTTATCAGAACCAATAATTATCTATGGGGTTTACTGGTCCTTTTTGAGAAAAAGGTAGAATAAACTCTTAGTCTATGCATGGATTATCGGAAACTGAACCTGATGATGGTTAAAAACCAATACTCTTTCCATGAATAGATGACCTCTCTCATCTGTTTCAAGGGCCTCGAGTGTTCTCAAAGATCGACATGAGGTAAAGACATCAACAGGTGTGTGTTCTACCTATAGAAAAAGCTTATAAAACCTTTCATAGTAGGGTTTTTTTATACAAGTATCTATTTATGATGTTCGGCCCCATGAATGGGACATTAATTTTCATGGATTTGATGAAATGAGTTTTCCATCCTTACATGAATTATTTTGTGGTGGTTTTCATAGATGATATCTTAGTGTATTCTCACAATCTACACAACTACTCCAACCATCCTGAGATCATTTTGAATGCACTCATAGTGAATCATTTATATTCTAAGCTCACAAATTTCCACTTTTGGATGGATTAGATTCACATCTCGGGTCACATCATCTCAGAGACAAGAGTGTCAGTGGACCAAGAGAACATGGTAGCTGTAGTTTCTTTGGAACCTCCGATGAATTTTTTTTACATATTGAGTTTCTTGGGGCTAGCTAGATACTACAAGAATTTTATACAAGAATTCCCACGCTTATAAGTACCGTTGATGGGATTGACTCAGAAGTGAGTGAAGTTGTTGTGGTTAGAATCTTACGAGATAGCCTTTCTGGAGCTTAAATGGAGGTTGACATCAGCACCGGTCCTCATACTTCAAGAGCATGGAAATATTTACATGGTTCACTATGACGCTTCAGGTATTGGGATGAGGGAAGTACTAATGCAGGGGGAACGATTTGTGGCGGATGGGTCTCGGCAGCTGAGGCCTCAAGAGATGAATTACCCTACAAACAATCTGGAGTTAGCAATAGTTTTCATGCTTTACATTGTTTGAGACACTACTTATTGGGAGATCATTTTTTGTTGTACACAGACCTCAAAATCATCAAGTATATTTTTACACAGCGTGATATAAATTTGAGGAAATGAAGGTGGATATATTACCTACAATCCTTTGACTTTGAGCATGCCTACATGCTTGGTAAGGTAAATACAGTAGCTGATGCACTGAGTAGTAGGACTCAGATACAAGCATTATAGTAGGACAGTAGCGAGTGGCAGCTTATGATGTTGTTTTATGAGATATATCTAGAGGTGGAAGATAGACATGGGGAGACTTTTCTATCATCTATAGTTGTGACCTCTAACCTACTGGACAATGTTAGGATGAGGTAGCTATCAGATTCTAAAGCCCAGTTCAACAGGAAGGGGTGGTAGGTGAGGGACCTCCACCTAGTTGGAGGGAAGGTGATGATGAGATTCTATGTATCCATGGACATGATTGTGTTATAGTGGATATACATGAGGATATGATGTGGGAGTTTCATGCATCATCTTGGGCAGTGCATCCAGGGGTCACCAAGATGTACCGTGACTTATGACGTCAGTACTGGTAGTCAGGAATGAAGAGAGAGGTAGCTATTTTTGTTATGAGGTGTTCCAACTGTCAGCAGGTGAAGGAGGAAAATTAACGACTAACCTAGATTTTAAAATATTTACCTATCTTGGAGTGGAAATAGAATGATGTCGTTATGGATTTTGTGATTGGTTTTCCAAGGTCACCTCAAGGTAGTTATGTTGTATGATTTGTTGTTGATAGGCCTATGAAGGTTTCACATTTCTATATGATCAAGGAGACCTTCAGTGTTTATAATCTTGGAAGGTTGTACATCTGAGATGTGGTATGACTTCATGGGGTCCTCTTTACTATTGTTTTAGATATAGAAATACTCTTTATGTCTCTTTTCTAATAGAGTTTTCCGAGGGCAAAAGTCACACAGGTGCTTCTGAGAATATCATACCACCCTCAGACTGATGGCCAGTCAGAGCATGTGATACAGGTTCTAGAGGACATGTTGTGAGCATGTATTCTTGATTTTGGGGGCTCTTGGGAGAGGCATATTCCCCTAGTTGAGTGCACCTACAATAATAGTTATTAGGCGATGATACTAATGAAACCTTATGAGGATTTATACGGTAGGCCATGTCGTTCTCCATAGTTCTGGTTAGAGGTAGGATAAGAAACTTTACTAGGACTGAGCCTCGTGTAGGAGAATTTTGAGTAAGTCTAGATGATTTAGAAGTGGATGGCTGTTGCATAGTCTTGTCATAAATCATACACCAATCACCACAAAAAACCTCTAGAGTTTGAGGTTGGGGATCCGGTTTTCTTGCGTGTTTCACTAATATTGACATCGGCGGATGAGGAGATAGGGTAATCTTTCAAAGAGATATGTCAATCCATTTGAGATTCTAGAGAGATTTGGGTTTTTTGCATATCGGTTGCAGTTACCTCAGAGGAACCAAGCCATGCACGACATCCTCCATGTATCTCAACTGCACCACTATCACTCAGACTCATCTCATGTTTTTCTTCCTGAGGAGGTAGAGATTTAGGTTTATGCATCCTTTAAAGAGTATCTGATTCATATAGTTGATAAGAGCTTGAAGGTTCTATCACACCTGAATTTATTTTTTTTAAATTTTATGGTTCTGGTTTTTCGCACAAAGGTCTGGGTTGGGTCCCGGTTTAATGTTTTCTTCATTTTACAATTTTCCTGGGTTTTGGACATGTGCGCGGTCACTACGCCATTGGCGGTAGCTGCGCAGTCGGCCCAAGAATCATGCAATTTCTCATTATTCTTCTTATTATTATTGTTATTATTGTATTATTATTATTATTTATATTATCACTATTATTTATATTATTATTATTATTATTTGTATTATTATTATTATTATAACATAATCAAAAAAAGAAACCCTCGGTATACCTGGATTGCCCCCCTTCCCTCCTCATTTTTTGGATCGGCACACCGGTTCCCAGCCTCACCCTTAGAATTCCATTCGCCACCCTCTTCCAAACCTTGTTCACCACACTAGTAGATTCTGACCTCACCTCCCCCTCGTGCTTCGGCCCCCACCTGCTATGGTCTTTCCCTATGCTCTGACAGCATCCATACCCCATGTTGGTCTGCCCTCCTTCCCCGCCATTATAGTCGACCGACCACCGCCCTTAACCTTCTTTTCTTTGGCTAGCAGAGCACCAACTGACCTAACCCTCACCGCTCCCAGCCACCCGACCCACCAGCGGCCTCCCTTTCAGGTGCACGCACCCTGCTCACAACCCGTGACATAGGTTGGTTCATTCCCCATTATTTTCGGGTGTATTTCTTTGGCATGGCCAAGTCCTAACATCCCGATTGTTGTTTGGTGTGTTTTTCTAATTGTCTTGGGTGTGCAAAGGGATCAAAATGGTGGATTTTTCCTTCTTCTAAAGCAGCATTGTTTTTTCACATTTTTTATGTAGGTGGATTCATGTAAAAATGTTATTTGGTGAACTAATATTATTGATTAATTAATTTAGCATGTTTGTTAATTTATTTGTTTGATGATAATTTTGTTTATTTAATGAATTATTCTACATGCGTAATTAATTTGGAGTGTTTTGTGATTAATTAATTTGGTGTGAAATTAGTTTTTAAATGAATTTAGTTTGCATTTTATATTTGTACAATGTTTATGATTTTTTTGATAAAAACCCATCTAATGTTGTTTATGGATTTTCATGAATTGTGCTATTTGTTTATTCAACTATGCAAGTGGTGTGTGTTGTGTTTTGGTATGGTGTTGGTGCGTGTTTAATTCACAAAGGGGATTTTGTGCGGGTTTTATCATGTAAAGCCTTGTGATACCCTTTTGGAATTGTTTTATAAAATTTTAACATGGATTATTAAATAATATTAATAGTGAAAAATATGTTTGGGGAATGTTTTGGTGTGCGTATTATTTCAAAATGAAATTCATTTTGTGTGTATGGTTTAATAATGTAATATCTTGGATTTAGTTGATTTTTTTTTTGAAAATGGTTTTGTGGTTTTAAAATTGATTGTTTATGTTTTCTAAATGATATGAAAAGTTGGATTCAGTTTTGAAGAAATCTGTGTATATGTGGGAGTTATTTTAAGGTCTCTTTAGATTATTTGGTGTTCCATTTCCTGTCGGAACACCCATGGGTGTACTAAGAGAACACATCGGTGTGTTTTCAATTGAAGATGACATTTTTTAAAATGATTATCTTTTAAAACCTCAGTCTCTTAAACGGTTCTTTGGTTTCTAAGTGGTGT
Organism: Viscum album; assembly: GCA_963277665.1. Taxonomy (NCBI): domain Eukaryota; kingdom Viridiplantae; phylum Streptophyta; class Magnoliopsida; order Santalales; family Viscaceae; genus Viscum; species Viscum album. The sequence goes on along the minus strand of OY728131.1, from coordinate 1,570,953,589 downwards.
TCGTCCCTCTAGATTAATTAATTAAAACTTTGGCGGCACCTTGGTGGTGCTCCCACACACATATATAAGTACAAATGTGTATATATATATATCTTCCTTTTACATATTCCCTCATTTCATGGGGAATATGTACATTGGATTAAGGATATATATATGTATGAGAATGTATGTGTCTGCTGGTGTGGGCGGTTTTAACCTAGAATTGGAAATGGATTTATGAAATGAATTTGGCTTGGAATATTTTTATGTTATATTGGAACTATCGTAATAAAGGCCCTTTTGGGACCTTATCTCACTTTAAAAGTGTAAATGCACGATTGGAAACTTAATGTGATTTTTGAAATGGTTTAAAAGTTCATGTGACATGATGAAACGGTTGGAACCTCGGTTGATATGGCATGTACATGTTTATATATATATATATACACACACCCACACACACACACACATATATATATATATCCAGTGGGAACCTCTATAGGCAGGATATCCCTTTAGGGGTTATCGTATAGGGTGTCTGTGTTTGGGATAGGCAAGTGCAGTGATGGAAGGTAAGATGAGTCATGCATGTAAGGGCCTCTTACTTAAACAGTATTATTACCACCATGGGTTCCTGGTTGTCTTTTAGAGGTTTGAGTGTTGGTTTCTGATCAACCACGATTGGATGGGTTGGTACCCCTAGATTTACTGTTAGGCTAGCCAGGTTGTGCCAATAGTGAGGCCGGGTTAGGGCATCTAGTTGGTTATTGACTTAGGGGATTCACTATATGCCGATAGGTGGTTCCAAATCGAGTATGTCTAGGGACCTCTATAGGGATGTTTAGAAAATTCCCATTGTTTTATAATTGTATATTCCTATTTTATTTTATGAAACTTTTGGTTATTAAATCTCATGACACTTTTACTTTGTTTATTTTATAATATAGAACTAGTCTTGGTACTAGTTTAATTTACAAAGAATTCATTTCAATGACTTATATGATTTGGTAATTAATTTAGAAAAATAAAATAGAAAAAATGGGGTTTTCTTAAAAGTAAAAGCTCATTACTTGTTTTGTTAATGGAGTGGATAAAAACCATATTTTTATATATCCTATTTTCAAATTGGAAAGAATGGTTTTCATTTTATAGGTGGGGCATCATACATAGTTTATTTTTTAATTAATACTAAGTATCTCAGTGCTCACTCCTACTATATATTTTCAGTTTTAGATTCTCAATGTTTCACATTACTCTTAGGGTGATCTTGGTTCTGAGTTGGGTGGTGACCTAGTAGGTCATGTGGAGGTATGTTCTGGTTATTCTTTTTCACTTTTCGCTACTATTTTCCATTTTACTGTCAGTTTTATATTTATTTACTCGTGTTTCAATTATGGACCAAAATGTTACCACATGTTAGGTTTAATTCCCAATAATAGTTTCCAGCCTGTGGGGATCAAGAACTTCCTTTAGGCCTTTCCACATACTGGCTCGGGTGACTGGTTTAGGGTCGTCCCTGGTTGGTTTGTGAAAAAATGGCATCAGTGGAGGCCCTTTTTATTTGGGTTGTTTGGTAGAATGAGATTAGGACTTTTGGGAAATGGGAGGTAGGTACAAAAGGATTTCATGAACCCTCGCTCGTTCTGAACCTAGAGTTTCTAGGGTTAGTTTGGGAATTGAGTTCATGTCTTGTTCTAGTTTTTTAGATTGAGGGATGAAAATAGAGGAGAGCCGATGTCATGTTGTGATGTTTCCTGGAGTAGTGAACCATGTGATATCCAAGTGCCCGATTCAATTTCCTCTTAGTGTTATTTCCTACTTGGGGTATGTCTCACTACCATGTCACCGAGTTAAGAATAGACACCTGTCTCTCTCTCTTCGGTAGTTTAGTGTAAGTGGTGTTTTTTCTTGGTTCTGGTTTGTGTATGAGTTTTTTTGAAAATGAAAAGGATTTTGGAAATGATAAATCTTCCTTTTTAATGGTTTTGGGATTTATAAAATTGTTTTTTTATTGAAAATACTCTAACTTTATAATTTAGAAATTGTTTGAAATTGGTAAAGAAATGGAATGAAATGTATGGAAGCATATGTGACAGTTCATGGGATGCCATGGGTATTTATTTAAAATTAAAGTCTTCACCTTATTTTCTAAGGGTGGTTTTTGAAAGTGATTATTTTGGATGTGTTTATATTTATTTGGTTTTTTAGATGGTTGTTTTTGGATGAAGGCACTTTTGTTAGTGTTTCATTGGCTTGATATTGGTTTTGGATCTGCGCTTTATATGTTGTTAATAAAAAGCCACCTAGAAAGGTCCCCAAGGTTTATTATAAGTCATGCCCAGTTTTTGATCCTTCTCGGACATTTTATATCCTTAATGGTGATCTGGGTCTGTTAATGAGTGTTTTATGGTTTGAAGAGGTTGAGTGTGTTCTTAGAATTTTTGGAACTTCTTAGTTTTTTAGAGTTCGACCTATCCTGGGATTGTTTGAGGGTCCGACTTTGGTTGAATGGGAGTTGTTTTCCCCACCTTCAATGAATTTTGGGATGAAGTGGGATGTCTTTAAACTTGTATTCATCCGATGGTTCAAACCTGAAAAGGTGATGATGAAGAAAATGGAGGATGTCATCCATATTCAACAAGGCCAACAGATGGTAAAGACATATGTTGACCATTTCAAGGAACATGATTCCTTTTATTCTGGGGTAGAGTCACAAGATTTGATGAAGACTTCTCTCTTCATTTGGGGTCTTCGTCCAGAGATCAAGGAATGGGTCCCCCCTGATAAAGACCATCATTTGGAGAAGCTAGTGGATGAGGCGTTCTTAGTTGTGTTGGTCTTCAGAATGCATATTGTTGGAAATCCAGCATATCCAGTTGCACAAGAAGGTTCCCCCTCTGGAGAAAAGAGTGTTCTAGAGGAACCTATTTCTAAAGATCCATATACAGTGGTTCTGGCTTCCAGTTCATTGGACCATTCAATAGTGTTCCATCAGTGTGGACATATAGGGCACACAATTCCATCATGTCGAATCCCTCTAAAGATGTGCCATCGTTGTGAGTTTTTGGGTCATCTAGATAAATTTTGTTAGAAGCGTCACCTTAAGAAGATGCTGAGACCGGAGGATTCCAGTGCCTAACTACGAGGTAAGAGATTCTCCATCCATCAGAGCCCCAACCGCATGTCTTGGGGTGAATCTCACACAAAGTTAAGAGTTTCTGGCGGTGTGAAGCCTCAGTTCCGGTTTTGTGTTCCATGTTGGTTTTAGAACATTTACATCCTTTTCATTATTGTTTTTATGATGTTAAAGTTTTTACCTTATTGTAAGATCATTGTTTTTCCGTGAAGTTATGATGGAATCGTTCCATTATAATCCAAGCAGTCCCTTTTGTGTGGATGTGGTTTTATGAGTCATGTGTTTTCTTAAAAGGGTGTTTGTCCCTCGTATGAGTTGATATCGGTTTAGTTGTGTTCGTTTGGAGATGTAAGTGCTTGTAAAAGGATCAATTTTTTGTGGTTATGCTTGGATTTATTTCTTGGGGTAGGTTCTTCTTGGAGGTTTTTCTCTAGTGTTGGGGGTTTTTGGTCTGGATTCAGAGTTCGAATTTTTAGTAGAGGTGTTGTTCTCTTGTGCAATAGAAGTTAGTTTGAATCAGTTGTGAGTTCTAGTGTCGGTCCCCCCTTCCTGGGGTGGTATGTTTGGGTGTTAACTTTCCACACTAGTATATTTCCAATGTGGCGAAGAACCCTCTCGTGTTATCCTACTCTCTTGTGTAGTGGTTTCTTTCAGTTTCAATCGAGAATGGATTCTTGTTTTATCTATTGTTCGGCTGGGTGACCTTCTAGGGGAAGAAAGTGTCTTTGATGGGGAGAATTGTCACACTTGAATTTTAAATTTATTTTTATTTTAATATTTCAGGGCTCTGGGTTCTCGGGCCATGGTCCGAGATGGGTCTCGATTTAATTTTTTTTATTTAACAATTTTAATGGGTTTCTGACGTTTGCACGGTCACCACACAGTTGGTGGTAGCCACACCGTTAGCCTAGGTGTCATGCAATTTCTCATTATTCTTATTATTGTTATTTTTGTTATTATTGTATTATTATTATTCATTATATTATTATTATTATTTGTATTAAAATTAATAATAATATTATTATTATAGAAAAATGAAAAATAATAATAAGAAACCCTAGGTCTATGTGTGTATCCCCCCTTCACCCCTCATTTTTTTTGGTTTGGAACACCAGGTCTCAACATCACCCTCTGTCTCCCATTCTCCACCATCTTCATGAACTTGTGTGCCGCAATAGTAGATCCCGACCTCACCTCACCCTCGCACTCTAGCCCTCACCCTCTTCACCCTCGCCCTCTACTCCAGCAACAACCACAACCCCTACTGGTCCGGCCTCGCTCCTCACCGCTACGACCGGAAGACCACCGTCTTACCCTCCTTTTCTTCAGATAGCGGTGCACCAACCAGCCTCACCCTCCATGCTCCTAGCCACTCGACTCACCAGGGTCCTCCATTTTCAGTGAACGCCCCCTCCTCATGACCTGCGACATAGGTTAGTTCATTCCCCATTATTTTTGGATGTATTTCTTTGAGTTAGCCAAGTCCCAACGTCCTAGGTGTTTTTTAGTGTGTTTTTCTAGTTGTCTTGGGTGTGTGAAGGGACCACATGATCGGTTCTTCCTTCTGCTGAAGTGGTGTCGCTTTCCAACATTTTTGAGGTAGGTGGATTAGCGTGAAAATGTTATTTGATGAACTATTTTTTCTTGTTTAATTGATTTAGCATGTTTTTTAATTAATGTATTTACAAAGAATTGTGTCTATTTAATGAATTAATCTACCTGCGAAATTAATTATAAATGTTTTGTGATTAATTAATTTTGTGAGAAATTAGTTCTTAATGGAATTTAGTTTGCGTTTGATATTTGTACCATGTTTATGAAAAAAAATTCTTTCTGATAGATACCCATCTTTCACTATTTAATGGAATTTCATGAATTGTGCAGTCTGTTTATTAAACTATTCAAGTGGTGCATGTTGTGTTTTGTTATGGTTTTGGTGTGTGTTTAATTAAAAAATGATATATTTAGTGGGTCTTCGCATGTAAATCCTTGTGATACCCTTTTGGAATTGTTTTATAATTTTTTTACATGGTTTATTAATTCATATCAATGCTGCGAAATATGTTTGGAGACTGTTTTGGTGTGCGTATTATTTCAAAATGAAATTGGTTTAGAGTGTATGGTTTAGTAATGTCATAGTTTGGTTTTTTTTTAAAAAATTTAATGTGAAGGGTTTTATGGTTTTAAAAGGGGTTGTTTATGTTTTCTAAATGATTTTAAAGGTTGGATTCTGTTTTGAAGAAATCAGGGTTTATGTGGGAGTGATTTTAGGGTCTCTTTAGATGCTTTGGTGTTCCATTGCATGTTGGTGCACCAATGGGTGTACTAAGTGCACACATGGGTGTGTTTTCAAATGAAGATGGTATTTTTTTAAATGAAATTGTTTTAAAACATTGGTATGGTGTTGGTCCCTCTGGGTTAATTAATTAAAGATTTGGTGGCTCTTTGGTGGTGTGCGCACACACATACATAGGTACGTATGTGTATATGTGTGTGTGTGTATATATATATATATTACTTTCACATATTCCCTCATGGAACGGGGAATATGTACATTGGATTAGGGGTATATATATATATAAATGTATGCGAATGTATGTGTGTGCTGGTAGTGGTGGGTTTTTTCAAAATCTTCAAGAATTGAAGTGCCTCAACATGATCTGCTTCCTTTATAAGGTAGGTCATACGTGCCCACGCCTTTAATTTGAATTCCATGATGGCTTATCATTTTTAAAAAGTGTTTTTACATATTCATGTGGAAATTATATATATAGATATGTATACGTGTTTGGTGAAATGGATTCCACCTCCTGGAGATTGGTTTCTCATTAATTTTCATAACTTGTCTAAGTCTTATTATAAATTATTTTTAATTATGAAAGTTTCCTATGTATTTTAAAATACTTTACTAAAAGTTCCCTAGTTGTGAATTTTATTTTTTGAAACTAAAAGGAATTGGTTAAATGTGTTGTTTAAAACCTGACTTGTTTGGCACCTTGAAGTGTGGTTTGAGAATTGAATGACATGAAGGACCATTTGGCACTCTTTAAGTATGTTTTGTGTTTTTATCCTAGAAATGGAAGTGGATTTGAGAAATGAATTCGGTTTGGAATATTTTAATGGTATATTGTAATGATGGTATTAATGGCCTCATTGGAACCTTATCTTACTTTGAAAGTGTGAATGCAAGATTCGAAACTTAAAGTGCTTTGTTAAATGCTTTAAAACTTTGTGTGACGTGACGGCCTGGTTGACACCTTGGTTGATATGAAATGTACATGTTTATATATATATATATATATAAATCTTCTAGGAACCTCTATAGGAGAGATATCCCTTTAGGGTTTATCGTATAAGGTGTTAGTGTTTGGGGTATGCAAGTGCGGTGAAGATAGGTAAGATGAGTCATGCGTGCGAGAGCCTCCGACTTACATAGTATTATTAACACCAAGGGTTCCTGGGCGTCTTTTAGAGGTTCAAGTGATGGTTGCTGATCAACCCTGATTAGACAGTTTGGTACCCCCTAGATTTTTGGTTAGGCCAGGTGGGTTATGACATTAGTGAGGTCAGGTTAGGGCAGTTAGTTGGTTATTGACTTAGGGGATTCCCTATACACCGGAAGGTGGTTCCAAACCGAGTATGTCTAGGGATCACTCTAGATATGTTTAGGAAATGACCATGGTTGGATACTTGAATGTTTATTCTTTATTTTATTACACTTTTGGTTAATTGATCTCATGACACTTTTACTTTGTTTTTTTATAATATAGAACCTATTTTGTTACTAGTTTTCTTTACAAATAATTCATTGCAATGACTTATACGATTTTGTAAATAATTTAGAAAAATGAAATGGAAAAAGGGGGTTTTCTTAAAAGTAAAATCTTGTTACCTATTTTGTTAAAGGAGTGGAAAAACCATGTTTTTATATATCATATTTTCAAATCGGAAAGAACGGTTTTTATTTTATAGATGGGGCATCAGGAATGGTTTATTTTGTCATTCCTAATGGGAATCTCGGTGCTCACGCCTACTCTATCTTCTCATTTTCAGATTCTCTAAGTTTCACATCGCTCTTGGAGCAAGCCTGGTTCTGATTTGGGTAGTGACCCAGTAGGTCTTTTAGAGGTATGTGTAAGTTATTATTTTTCTCTTTTCACTGATCATTTCCATTTTATTGTCATTTTATTTTTTATTAACTTATGTTTCCATTATGGGCCAAATAGTTCCCACATGTTAGTTATGAAGACAAAAACTATTTTCCAACTTGTGGGGATCCGAAATGCCCATCGGGACTTACCACATACTGTCTCGGGTTATCGGTTCAGGGTCGACCATGATTGGATCATGAAATGTTAATTGAGTTCGTTCAGTTCCTATATTATAGGTGTTATGTAAGCATGACCGTTTACAAGATGAGAATTGAGAGAGGGAGGATGATGTATGTACTCAATGGAAAAAATTGTTTTAAGATGAATCTTGACCACCCTTCAGAGAGAAATTTATGGACTAATTGATATAGGGGGGAAGATTGTAAATTCCTTGTGGTATGGATATTTCTTTTCAGGTTAATTTTGTTACTTTCCTTTTTGGATTAGACCCTAATATGGGTCATGTACCGGTTGTGTGGTTTTTGGGAAATAAGGGGAAAATTGTTTAAAAGCTGGATATAGGCTAGGTACACATCGTGTACTTGGCCTACACGCCGTGTACATGGCCTACACACCATGTACTGGCCCATCACGACATGTAGTATATCTGGTTTAGAAAGAAATATAGGGTAGTACACACCGTGTACTTGAGGTTCACGTCTTGTATTTTCCAAAAAATTGTTTTTATAAAAGAGACATTAGCCTCATATTTTGACGGACATAATGTTTTCCTCTGTTTTTGAGAGCCAAAACCACCCTAATATAGTTTTTTTGTATTTAGATGTTTTTTGAACTCTGATTCAAGTTCCTTCGGTCATGTTGAAACTGCATCGATAATTACTTGATTTCTTTTTAGTCATTTTTATTCTTCGGAACAATGACTGTGCTATTTGGATTTAGGATCATATGACCTAATATCCCATTTTTCATCTATTCTTCAGATTTATTCCAAACCAAGATGAATTAGGACTTGATACTGGATGATCTGTACACTATCGAGGCAAGGTAGGTGGTCTATTCTTTCTTATAGATTTTTGAGTGCTTTTCGGGTATTCAACCTTTTCGCCGCCCATTGGACTTTCTAGTGAGGCCTTTCATTTGATCAAATTTCATGCAGTAGGCTTAATCGGACCTTGTAGGGATTCCCATAGGTTCCATTTATGTGCATTGGCACCCATGATTCAAGGTCACACAATGGGTGAACCTTAAGGAAATAACCTATTTATGCCTGTTTAAACCACCCAAGGTGTGTGTTCTTGTTCTTACCTACTAAGAGAAAGCTTGTTAATCCCTTGATAGCTGGAATAGATTTCTTAGGAGATGTACTGCCTCCTTCCTTAATTAATATCATTTTTTTCCTTGCCTATTTTTATATTTTGGAATTTTAAATGTATAATATGGGTGAGTATACCTATATGAAATGACTAATGGCATGTTAATTTGGTTATATGGGAGGGTAGGCACATATTCTAGTTTTGATAAATTGTTTGCATGAGTGGGTATACTCATGGCTTGTGCAGGTTGATGTGAGTGGGTATAAACACATTGAATATTTGTTTAAATTGAATTTTTAAATTTAATGCTTGAATGAATAGTTTATTAATGCCATGTAATGATCTCCATAGATCTGGAATGCGATAGTGGACATCTTGGGTAGACTCTACCCCTTGGGTTTTGATTTCATGGGATTCCTCGAGCCTTGCTACCCCGTGGATCTGTCTTTCTTGGGCTCACATTGGACTTTCTATTTCTATGATCCTAGGACACCAAGTAGTGCCTAACTGATTTTACACCAGGGACACCAATGGTACTCAATGGGATGCCTTGGACAAGCTCCTTAGAGCTGACCATATGTGTTCTAGAATTATTACATTGATGTCATGGTCTACTAAAACCTTGGATTCAGCCCTTGTGTTCTACACTTCACTATACGGCATGGTCATGGGATATTTGTTTTCACTATATAGTGTGTTTGTGGAATAATTGAGGTCATTATAGAACATGGATGTGGGTTTTATAATACATATTGATGTACACCGTGGCCTCGTGACTTGTTTTCTTTTCTTTTAGCTGCCTAGTTAGGAGCTGACTCTTTTATAGGTAGCCTTGAGGGTTGGTTGGTTTTACTTACTGATATAGACTTATGCCATGGGAATATACACTTACTTTACTTGTTGTTTGAACTTTCTTGAACATTTATAGAATTGTTGTAAGAACTATATAGACCTGGGTGGTTGTTTACTAGGATGTTTATTTCAAACCCTATTTGGGCCTCCTCGGGGACCCAAATAGATTATATAGTTATAGGTGATGATAGGGGAAAGTTCCCTGGTATAGTTTGTTGATTATGGTTTTAGAGTAGGGGAATATGACCAAGACGAGGCTTTTGATGCTGGGATACCTTATTGGTATTTTATTCTTTTTGGGGATTGTACTATATCACCTTGCCATGTGACGTTCTGGATGCTTTCTAGATACTTATACCATATGTATCATTTTTTATATGAGACAGTTTTAGTTATTGATATGTATTTTTGTATTGTCTTACTTTCAGTTGTATCCTGTTTAATTCCCTAACTCTATTTATTGTCTGTTTGACTTACGCCGTGATACTCTGGTAATGAGGGAATAGTCTCCCCACTAACTCACCTAGGCCCTCGCTGCTAGTCAGCAGCCTCTAGAATTTGGGGAGATTCTCTTGAGTCCATATGGCCAACTAGGCTCGGGGAACCATAGGATGGAATTCGGGTCCGGTACATTATAAGAAACCATTATTCTCATCCATTTAATCAACTAAAGGTTTCATTTTTCATTAGAAATTACATTCTCTGTTCCTATATTCAAAACACATAAAAAAATATTCCTGTTGCATTGAGGAATTCCCTTATATTCTTCTTTGATCATTATTTAAATGTAAGAAAGTTAATCCTTTTTCCCCATGGTCTCCAACACCAGAGATCTCAATGAAATCTATCATTATATTCTTTTGTGAATACTAGATATGAAATAGAAGACATAACAAAAACAAGATAACTCAAAAAAAACATAGAAGGATAAGATCCCTTACCATGAGAGTGTGATTCAAAAAATAATATTTATTTTATCCAAATAATTTCATAAATATGTGTATTTACACTATTAAAAATAGAATCAATATTTATAGAGAAATGTTGTGGTTTTAATGATAATAGTTTATGAAGACCTATAAAAATAGCACTTGACAACATAAAAATTATATGAACATTTATATTTAATAAAAATTATTTAACAATAATATTTTATTAAAATATTGTTTATTTAAAAAATAAATAAATTAATAAAAATAAATATCTTTAATGATATTGAATACTACTTAAAAATGCAATTGGTATTTTTTTTATAAAAACAATAATAATTTATAATGTAATAATAAGATGAAAATTTGAACAATATTCTATTGAAAATTCTGTACCCATATTCATATTATTATGGTATTGATTCATATTTCATTAATACACTAGAAAATTTCATATGAGTAAGGTGCGTGATGGTGAGAATTTACTAGGGTGGTTTAGCGTAAATTGTTTCGGTCATGATCTTGATGAGATTGTACTTATCATGTAATCGGTTTCTCTCATGATTAAGAAGTTGGATATTAGTTTGGTATTGGTAATGGGAAAAGACAAGTGATGTTGTTTCCCTCATAATCTTTGATAAATTGGCATTGTAGGGTGTAATACCACTATATGAGGCCATCACTACCTTTTCTTATGTCAATTGTATTTTTTTAAAATCATATATTTATATTAATCATGTGATCACTATTTAATGAATATATTATCTATGAAAATGATACATAAATTTCTTTTAAATATGGTAGGATATAATAATACTAAATATGTTCATGTATTGTATATATCCATAATGTATGTAAGGCCCCAAACCCAAAAAATCGAGATAAACTCTTACAAATGCAGTGTAATTTTTTTATAAAAGAAACTTGAATAAATAAACATCATTAAATACAATAGATGACCTTTTAATGGTCTAGGTTTTGGAAAACTCATGCTCAAGAATTTTTCAAGAGTTCTTAAAAATTATTTTTAGGGAAAAATCATGCTTAATAATTTCTATTATTTTTTAAAAGTTACATGATAAAATTCACTATAAAATAGGCACACCCTTTGAAAAAACACATGAAATTCCACCTATACGATAGATAATGACCATGCTTGATTATGTATGACATTATAGGGATGCAGATAAAATTTTTACAAATGAAATAATATTTTTCCATAATTTCCCTATAAAACAATGCCATTTATCATTCAACACATAGATGAAATCCCTGAAATGATAGTTAAATTTGTAATCTTTGTTTTATAGTTTGGAAAAAAATTCTTATTTATAAATGAATCATTATACAATTATATATATAAATATAAAACATTAAATTTTGTTCACTTGAAAATATAAAACTGATTAATACAGGTTTTTAAGAGAATGATCATTAACCATGGATATTATACTAGTTGAATAATCATATGGACTTTCACTTACTAGATTCATTAAGAGGGAATTCATAATGTAGGAAATCATTACCATACCTTCAAGGCCTTTCTCCAAGACTATAAATAACCATATTTTCAATGCCTCTTTCCAAGGCCTAGTTTGTCTCATAAGACCCACCGATGCATTGAGAGGCTATAAAAAGCCTCACCCATCACATAATAATTCCATTGCATTCATATTATGTCTAATTATAATATTTCATTAAATCGAAGTGTCCCATAACACTTTGATTTATTTGATTCATAATCATAGATGAAAAATAAGATTATTGATAAATTATTGAGCTACATAATCTTGAAACAATCCAATGTGTCCCATACCACTTTGAAAAGTATAATTCTTAATCTATATAATATCTAAAAAAGATTAATATTACACTTGAAATAAATGTCTCTTTTTTTTAATGCACAAATAAGAAGTATAATGAAATAAATGCATACATGATCTCGAAATAAATTTTCACATAAATTTAGACATTTCAATTCTTGAAGGAATATATGTACTTGGTAATATTGAAAGTAAAAATTAAAATTAATTTGAAACAATGAGTTTATTATGAATGGAAGGTGTGTTGATGTTGTTCTTGATAAATGTCCAAGACTATATGTAGATGTGACATCCTTAATTTTAAAATAACATGATGAAATATTATGCACATTTTTCTAAAACATGGTGAATAAATGACAATATAAACTATAAACTTCAACATTGAATCCTTATATATATATAAATAATATATATATATATATATATGAATATATGTGTACATCTTTTTGGATTAATTTTTTTTGGAAAACTCCAACTCTTATGTTTTTAATTTTGAAAAAATTCATCAATTAGATAGGAACATTTGCATATATCTACATATTCATAAATAATTATATATATATTTGTATAAAATTATTATAGATTTTAAATAGTTTATCCTTAGAAACCATATTCATTAGAAATTACCATTTAATTCCAAACTGTAACACCCCGAGCTTCCACGATACGCCTCTCTTTCAATAATGCAATAGCTTGCATTGTACGCAACTTCGAGTTCTAAAACACCGCGACTAATCAAAGTAGTCGTTATGAATAGTAATAAAAACTTTTTAAAATTATAGAAATTTTATATTTCAAAAAAGACTTCATTTCTGTATTCTTAATATCTAAATTATCCAAAGTTGATTTTTTTTGTAATTTTCTGAGAACTTCCAATTTTTTATGAATAGTGAAAATTACTTAAAAACAACTTTTTTAATCAAAATAATTTATAGTGATAAATTATACTATTTAGTGGTTTAAAAGTATAATTAGAATATATTTTTACCATTTTATCCAATGGTGGTCATTAGAATTAATTTACCATTGAAATTGGACATAAACAATTGCCAATCTTTTGATATAAATTGTTTCTTAAAAACACGCTATTGTTGTGACAGCGGGAATTAATTATAAAATTAATTAATGCAACTTATATGTTTGGAATTTTGTAAAATAGACATCATTTTTGAATTCGGAATATCAATTATAGCTTAGGGTGAAATTTTGGCATTGTTCTAAAAAACTTCAATTTTTGATGAATAGTGAAACCACTAAGTGGTAGTTAAATAACTGATTTTTCGTTTAAATGTAATATTACCACTTCTGTGATTTGATTTTCAAAAATACGACATACATGGTTGTCATTAAGAAGTAAAATGTGATTCAATGAGATTAAAATAATTTTTTGGTGAATAGTAACTTTTAAGTTCTTAATCGCGATTAGAGGTAATTAGTGTAGTTTAAGGTAAAAATAATGTTTTAATAATATGAGATGAGATTGACACTTGTCCTACTCCTATTGGATGAGTCATGGCCGACTAAGACAACCCATGGGTCAACTTGGGGACCCCATGGAGCCACTTTGGTTGGAAAATGACATTAATATATATTTATTTAATGTTAAACTTAAATTGACACAAACATGAGTTGTTTTACTAAAACAGTTTTTAAGTGGGGTTACACAAGTCCAAATTTTGACTATAAATATTCATTATAAAGATAAAAAGATTTCCTACATCATAGTATCTTTTTTATAATTTTTAGACATTAAATAAATTAAATTATATATGACATCATTATAATGCGGCGATGACCTCATTATTTAAAGATTTTAATAAAATGAAAATATAATGTAAAATCCAAGGAATACACTTGTCCAAAGACTATTGGATGGGTAGATTACGAACCCTTATCACCTTATCCTCGAATTATATAAGTGTGGGACCTTTAGAATCCGGAAAGCATTGTATAATAATGTAACATTTCAATCATTCCAAAAGAGCCCCTCCTCTCCACTTATAAAAGGCCCCCACCTCTCCCACCACATTTACACTTTCTAGCCATTTGGCTCGGCCAACCTCTGCCCAAATACCCTTCCAACGTCCCCCTCTTACTACTAGTAGCCTCACTTTGGGCATAACTCTTCCCAAGGAAGCCTTTGGCTCAAATCAAAAAGTGTTACCCGATTTTGAGGTAATGTCTTCTCTAATGTTGTTTTGTTTTATTTTTCTTCTCCAACCCCCTAAACTCTTTTTATTAATTTCTTTTGTAACAACACCAGTATCCTAAATATACTAGGATGTTTTATAAGAAGGATTTGAGCTACACTTACACACACCTACATCTAATGGTTAAAGAATATACAGTTTCTGTGGATGGCGAATTTCTGCCTCACGAAACGATGATTGTTCAACACTCATATAACACCTTCAAAGGTGGCCATTAAGATGTCACTATATTTATATATGATATAAAATATGTTTATGTTTTACTTATGCTTCTGTATTTCTCATTTATGGCATAATTTATGATTTCCATTATGGGTAAAACGCGATAAGTTAATTTTAGGAAGTGCGGACTACCGCCCCTCAAAGTGATTTTAATCGTTAATGCCATATGTGGGATGTATAAAGGATGGATTAAATGGTATTATACACTATATTATACTGTAATTATATTATAAATTTATATCATTATGATTTCATTCCATTAAATACGAAATAGAAATTAAAGTAGCGTTCATGCGTACGTACGGCTTACCGTCTCCAGGAACGGTGCATTTCATTTCTTACCTCTAAATGTTACGTGACATTATGAATGAATGTATATACTGTATATATATGATATATATGATATCTACATCATGAATATAATTCTGGATATAATGGATATTTCACCACATGAACAATTTGTAATTATAAGAAGTTTATTTTTGACTCAAGTACCAAAGATCGACAAAACGACCGTTACTAACTTAAATAATTAAATAATGTTTATAACATGGTAATAAGTGATATAAATGGGATAATGAACATGAAAAAGGTTATTAAGTAAATAGAAATTAACTCTAGTTTATTATTCAGGAGGTTAAAGAATGGTCGAGTCAGGACAAGATGCAAGGTAAGGGAACTTCTTAACCCAATTTCCATTCTTTGGGTTAATCTCCTACTTTCAAATTATGTCATGATGTTATTATGTCCTATTTTGTATTTTTACTTTCTTTATGTGTACCTATAGTTAATACACATAATAGATCTATTTTATTTTAAAAATGATCTTTTTAAGGACTTCGTCTCAATCTCCTTTCATTGAGGCATATTTGGTTTTATACACAACTTTCTTTTATACGGTGTATAAACCCCTTTGACTTTTAAGTTTATTCAAAAGGAATATTTTTATACGAAGTGTTTTTCTAAATGACAAAAAGGGAATGTTTTTCTTTCCGTACATATGCGGCGACAACGACTTCTCCGCCGCCATGACCATTATTTGAGTTTCGGCTTCCTCTACAAGCCATCACTTTTTTTAATGAAAAATAAATAAAAAGTTTTAACTTTATTTTATTTTGGTATTTAAAATGGTATTGAAAGAATTTTTTTATATCAATGTGTTGTATTGAAATCTTGTGATTTAAATGTGGAAATGTTGTGTTTCATTTATGCATGTTTCATGTGATACGATTATGTTATGATTTATGATATGTTTAAACCTATTCATATGAGGAATGCATTGGACTTAATAAGTGACGGGTGGAGCCCGCTATAGCTCCTCGATGCATCGGCAGGTCTCATGAGACAAACTAGTGTCTTGGCATGAGGCCTTGACAAAATCTTATTTGTGGTCTTGGCACGAGGCCTTGACTACGTGGTTATGATAGTCTGGCATTATGCATTCCATCATTATGAAAGTGGTTAATGATATTTCATGTGATTATTCGAACAGTAGAATATCCATGTGAATAAGTAAATGACATTATCTCATTTTACTTTTTCCATATTATGTTGATGTTCAAGTTTAAAAGGCTTTTGTTTTAGTTATACATTGCCTTAAATGTTTATGTTTATTTATGAAGGCTTCCGCAATATTGTTATCCTTACTGAGCATCTGAGCTCACCCCTTTCAATGTTTTAATATTTTCCAGGATGTGAAGAAGTATTTTATGAATGACCTGCAGGGATTGTCAGAAGAGGATATGAGAGTGGACTATGGAGACTTTGTTATTGTAGTTTTTCACTTTATGATGTAATGTAACGTTTACAAATGTATCTAGTGTTTCCAAGGCTACTAAACTAATCGGTCTTTCGAGACTTGATCTTTTGTGATCATGCCAGTGTTACGAAGTAATGCAATGACTCTGGGTAGCTGGGGTCGGGGCGTTACAGTTGGTATCAGAGGAAGTTTAGTACAAAACTTGGAAGCTAGATTTAGATAAACTCTGATTAGAGCACGTAGACCTAAGATGAACTTTGCGGATTAGTATAGAATAACTTCCTATAATTTTGTTATTGTAGAGATTTTGTGAGTTTTTCGAGCAATACATCCCTGTCTGGATACGAACAGGTAGAGGCGGCTCTGGCACAGATGTACCTAGGGGTAAAACCCAAAAACACCGCTTTGAGCTAGACTCGAACGGGAACTGGTGCACGACAACGGGCCTTGCTGCACTCTTGGTTACGACACTCCCGGAGGATATGCTTAGGATAATTCTCATTTTATTTACAAACCACTATGAAGGGTTATGAGTATATACTTCCTCAATGAAAAACTTTTTATGATTATGGATTATATCCATAAATAGTTCAATTTATGTTAAGTATTTTATAAGTATGGAATTATGTATTTTTATTCATAAACTAATCAAGTTTATGCCATTGTTTAGAAATGGCTCCTAGTGGAAGAAATGGAAACCGTATCAATGCACGAAATCCATGTAGGGATTGCCCTCCTTCTCAAGATAATTATAGTGGGGCTGGTGATGCAACTGGTGCCGATCATCTAATCACCATACTGGGACAACTTACTCAGGTTATGAATAATAACCTTACTCGTATGGAGCACCCTGACTCGCAACGTGGAGGATCAATATTAGACCGCTTAATGAGGCAAAAACCACCAACATTTAATGGGGGTACAAATCCGTTAGTATCTGAGCAATGGATAAACTCCTGAGAGAAAATATTCCATGCCTTGGGGAGTAGCGAAAGGGAGAAGGTTGTCATGGCAGTTTACCGCCTCACTGGAGATGCCGATCAGTGGTGGTCGCTGATTCAAAACACAAAGGAAGATGATGACGTATCGAATATGGAATGGAGGGAGTTCAAAGAGATTTTCTTAGAAAAATACTTTCCTCGTGACCATCTAGAAGATATGGAAAGGCAATTTCTGAGTCTGAGGCAGAAGGAGGATGAGAATGTCGCAAAGTATGGGGCTAACTTTACAAGGTTAGCGAGGCATGCTTCTGATTATATACGTAACCCAAGGAGTAAGATTGATCATTTCTTTGATGGGTTAAAACCATTTCTCTTTCGAGCTTTAGTATCACAATCCTTCTCAACATACGAAGATATTGTCTTGTGTGCTATCAAGATAAAAAAGGAATTCTCTAAGTCTTATGAAAACAAAGTAAAGCAAGAGAAGAAGAGAACGGTGGAACAAGAGACAGATAAAGGGAAAAGGGAAAGAAGGATTTTCCATTATGTGATAATTGTGGGAAGAATCACCCTGGTACTTGCCTAAAAGGAATGTGAGTTTGTTATAAATGCGGAGAAAAGGGTCACCAGGCTCGTGATTGCAAGGGAGAGAAAGAGGCTATCAAAGTTGAATGCTACAATTGTAGAGAAATGGGTCATTATGAAAATGAATGTCCTAAGCGTCAGGGAAACTTACCTCAGAAAAGGCCAAGGGATCAAGGACAATCTTATGATGTTACTACAGTTGAAGCAGAATAACTAATGTATTGGTGCTTTTGGACTCATGGATTATATTCTGGTTATTAGAATAATGTGATATATATATATATAAGGATTGTACTGCAGTACTTGTTGATTTTAGTAAGGTTTTAATATGATGAAGGTAATAATATTTTTAGTATGTGATAATAAGAGAAACTTTACTTTGTTTGGGGAATCTGATAAATTGATTTTGGAATTAAGAGACCTTTTAGAGAAAGTCTAGATAGAGGTATTCTTTGGATAGTATTTTTTAAGGTTAAAAAATTTATGAAGATTATTGTTGGAATATTATGATACTATAGTTTTAGGAAAAGGACAACCTGTAGGGTGGGGCATAACCCGTCGCGTCGGACAAAGCTCCAGGAATCGAACCCACAATCATAGTACGACAAGCCTTTATTTCCTACCACTAGCCTACAGGAAGTCCCTGGTTATTACAAAATAATTTTACTAATCTAAATGGTATGTGTTAACATTTCGAACCTTATACAATTAGGATAAGTATAATATTTTTGAGTTCTATTATCTTTTTGAGTGAAAGATGAGTTGAAGGTTGAAACTCTAATTGTCAAGCATAAATATATATATACCTATCTCTTATTCAATGAATAAATTAATTATTAAACTTTAGTAAAAGGATATTAAAACAAAAAAATGTGTTATCCTAATACCTTATGTCTTGTTGAACTGATGATATTTTAAATCAACATAGATTGAAGGCTTTGAGGCCCTCAATTTGATAGTTGATTGTAATTGATGACCTCAATCACTCCCTACAAATATTTACGTTTTTCCTCCAATTTTATGTCTCTAATTTCCACCAATGTTCTCCTTATCGAGATCATAATTGGGTGGTGACTTTCTTATTTCCATTTCCCTCTTATTAAGGCTAAATTTTATTAACCTTATTTCCGATGTGGGTTTTCCACAAAGGTATTTTATATTTTCAACCTTTTATTTTCAAAGAAAAATATCAAATTGCGAGGACGCAATTTATTGAAGGAGGGGAGAATGTAACACCCCGAGCTTCCACGATACGCCTCTCTTTCAATAATGCAATAGCTTGCATTGTACGCAACATCGAGTCCTAAAACACCGTGACAAATCAAAGTAGCTGTTGTGAATTGTAATAACCAATTTTTAAAATTATATAAATTTTATATTTCAAAAAAGACTTCATTTTTGTATTCTTAATATCAAAATTATCCAAAGTTGAATTTTTTTGTAATTTTCTGAGAACTTCCAATTTTTTATGAATAGTGAAAATTACTTAAAAACAACTTTTTAATCACAATAATTTATAGTGATAAATTATACTATTTAGTGGTTTAAAAGTATAATTAGAATATATTTTTACCATTTTATCCAATGGTGGTCATTAGAATTAATTTAACATTGAAATTGGACATAAACAATTGCCAATCTTTTGATATAAATTGTTTCTTAAAAACACGCTATTGTTGTGACAACGGGAATTAATTATAAAATTAATTAATGCAACTTATATGTTTGTAATTTTGTAAAATAGACATCATTTTTGAATTCGGAATATCAATTATAGCTTAGGGTGAAATTTTGGAATTGTTCTGAAAAACTTCAATTTTTGATGAATAGTGAAACCACTAAGTGGTAGTTAAATAACTGATTTTTCGTTTAAATGAAATATTACCACTTCTGTGATTTGATTTTCAAAAATCCGACATACATGGTTGTCATTAAGAAGTAAAATGTGATTCAATGAGATTAAAATAATTTTTTGGTGAATAGTAACTTTTAAGTTCTTAATCGCGATTAGAGGTAATTAGTGTAGTTTAAGGTAAAAATAATGTTTTAATAATATGAGATGAGCTTGAAACTTGTCATACTCTTATTGGATGAGTCATGGCCGACCAAGACAACCCCTGGGTCAACTTGGGGACCCCATGGAGCCACTTTGGTTGGAAAATGACATTAATATATATTTATTTAATGGTAAAATTAAATTGACACAAACATGAGTTGTTTTACTAAAACAGTTTTTAAGTGGGGTTACACAAGTCCAAATTTTGACTATAAATATTCATTAGAAAGATAAAAAGATTTCATACATCATAGTATTTTTTTATAATTTTTAGAAATTAAATAAATTAAATTATATGTGACATCATTATGATGCGGCGATGACCTCATTATTTAACGATTTTAATAAAATGAAAATATAATGTAAAATCCAAGGCATACATTTGGCCAAAGACTATTGGATGGGTATATTTATAACCCTTATCACCTTATCCTCGAATTATATAAGTGTGGGACCTTTAGAATCCGAAAAGCATTGTATAATAATGTAACATTTCAATCTTTCCAAAAGAGCCCCTCCTCTCCACTTATAAAAGGCCCCCACCTCTCCCACCTCATTTACACTTTCAAGCCATTTGGCTCGGACAACATCTTCCCAAATACTCTTCCAAATTCCCCCTCTTACTACTAGAAGCCTCACTTTGGGCATAACTATTCCCAAGTAAGCCTTTGGCTCAAATCAAAAAGAGTTACCCGATTTTGAGGTAATGTTTTCTCTAATGTTGTTTTGTTTTATTTTTTTTCTCCAACCCCCTAAACTCTTTTTATTAATTTCTTTTGTAACAACACCAGTATCCTAAATATACTAGGATGTTGTTATAAGAATGATTTGAGCTACACTTACACACACCTACATCTAATGGTTAAAGAACATACGGTTTCTTTAGATGGTGAATTTCTGTCTCACGAAACAATGATTGTTCAACACTCATATAACACCTTCAAAGGTGGCCATTAATATGTCACTATATTTATATATGATATAAAATATGTTTATATTTTACTTATTCTTATGTATTTCTCATTTATGGCATAATTTATGATTTCTATTATGGGTAAAACGCGATAAGTTCATTTTAGGAAGTGCGGACTACCGCCCCCTCAAAGTGATTTGAATCGTTAATGCCATATGTGGGATGTATAAAGGATGGATTAAATGGTATTATACACTATATTATACTTTAATTATATTATAAATTTATATCATTATGATTTCATTCCATTAAATACGAAATAGAAATGAAAGTAGCGTTCATGCGTACGTACGGCTTACCGTCTCCATGAACGGTGCATTTCATTTCTTACCTCTAAATGTTACGTGACATTATGAATGAATTTATATACTGTATATATATGATATATATGATATCTACATCATTAATATAAATCTGGATATAATGGATATTTCACCACATGAACAACTTGTAATTATAATAAGTTTATTTTTGACTCAAGTACCAAAGATCGACAAAACGACCGTTATTAACTTAAATAATTAAATAATGTTCATAACATGGTAATAAGTGATATAAATGGGATAATGAACATGAAAAAGGTTCTTAAGTAAATATAAATTAACTCTAGTTTATTATTCAGGAGGTTAAAGAACGGTCGAGTCAGGACAAGATGCAAGGTAAGGGAACTTCTTAACCAAATTTCCATTCTTTGGGTTAATCTCCTACTTTCAAATTATGTCATGATGTTATTATGTCCTATTTTGTATTTTTACTTTCTTTATGTGTACCTATAGTGAATACACATAATAGATCTATTTTATTTTAAAAATAATCTTTTTAAGGACTTCATCTCAATCTCCTTTCATTGAGGCATATTTGGTTTTATACACAACTTTCTTTTATACGGTGTATAAACCCCTTTGACTTTTAAGTTTATTCAAAAGGAATCTTTTTATACGAAGCGTTTTACTAAACGACAAAAAGGGAATGTTTTTCTTTCCATACATATGCGGCGACAACGACTTCTCCGCCGCCCTGACCATTATTTGAGTTTCAGCTTCCTCTACAAGCCATCACTTTTTTAATGAAAAATAAATAAAAAGTTTTAACTTTATTTTATTTTGGTATTGAAAATGGTATTGAAAGCATTTTTTTTATATCAATGTGTTGTATTGAAATCTTTTGATTGAAATGTGGAAATGTTATGTTTCATTTATGCATGTTTCATGTGATACGATTATGTTATGGTTTATGATATGTTTAAACCTATTCATATGAGGAATGCATTGGACTTAATAAGTGACAGGTGGAGCCCACTATAGCTCCTCGATGCATCAGCAGGTCTCATGAGACAAACTAGTGTCTTGGCACGAGGCCTTGACAAAATCTTATTTGTGGTCTTGGCATGAGGCCTTGACTACGTGGTTATGATAGTCTGGCATTATGCATTCCATCATTATGAAAGTGGTTAATGATATTTCATGTGATTATTCGACCAGTAGAATATCCATGTGAAGAAGTAAATGGCATTATCTCATTTTAATTTTTCCATATTATGTTGATGTTCAAGTTTAAAAGGATTTTGTTTTAGTTATACATTTCCTTAAATGTTTATGTTTATTTATGAAGGCTTCCGCAATATTGTTATCCTCACTGAGCATCTGAGATCACCCCTTTCAACGTTTTAATATTTTCCAGGATGTGAAGAAGTATTTTATGAATGACCTGCAGGGATTGTCAGAAGAGGATATGAGAGTGGACTATGGAGACTTTGTTATTGTAGTTTTTCACTTTATGATGTAATGTAACGTTTACGAATGTATCTACTGTTTCCAAGGCTACTAAACTAATCGATCTTTCGAGAATTGATCTTTTATGATCATGCCAATGTTACGAAGTAATGCACCGACTCTGGGTAGCTGGGGTCGGGGCGTTACACAAACCCTTGTCATATATATATATATATTTACATGAGAAATACAAAATTCATACTTATAAAAATATATAAATACATGTGACCTTGATTTCATCATTGCAGAATATATTCATTTCTAAACAAAACATTGACAAATTGTAATATATGTTACAATAGATAATTTGATAAAACAAATAAAACCATGAATTAACACATGAATTAATATTTAAAAATAAATCATTTCAATTATATATATGAATACTAAATTTATATATACTCCCTTACTCATTATAGGTTATGAAAATAACTAATGTTAGATATACATATAATCTTTAATTCCAACTCAAACTAATAAAATGAATTAAACCATTATAAAATAATTTTGAAAATAAATCCCTTACATAATCATACATAGTTGGTCAGAAATACATATATATGTTTATACGTAGAACTAGAATTTTTAATAATAATTTCAGAAGAAAAATTCCACTTTATAAAAATCAGGTTTGAAATAAAAATATATAGAGTCTTAATCACTTTATAATTTGAGAAATTATAGCTTAAAAAACAGACAAACGATAAAATAATCCATACACAAACTTAAAATAGAAACCTAAAAATAATTAAAATATGAATAATGAAATTTAAAATCTCCCTTATAAAAACATAATTAAACAATTTAAATAAAAAATTAGGATAAACAAAATATCACCCATACACATAAATATTTTTTTATGTAGTAGTAATTCCCTTACTTTAATTTCACCATGCTTTAGATACCCTTTCTTCAAGAACAATAAAAATGGTTAGCCATATTGTAGTTTTCTCAAAGAATCCTTTTATAGACTAACTCCTATTATGTTTATAGTGATACACCCAACTTTAAAAGTTGGATGAGGGAATTTGACCCAAAAAATAAGAGGAAAAAGGCATATAGATAGATGAACACAACAAGAAACATGAAAAAGACATATGTGGACAAGGAAGATTTGTGAATCTCATCATACAACTTGCAGAATAAGGTATATTCTATTTACAATTATATAAACTGGTAAAAAATTTTGAAAACATAGAATAAAAATTCTACTATGGAAACATGATTCCAAAATAGTAGACCAAAATCAAATAGCTGTTATTCAACTTATAAAGTAGGAAAAAGAAGAAGAAATGGGACAAAATACCACAGAGACCAAAACTAACCTAGACTTGTAACCTAGAAAATAAAACAAGGAACCTACCCCGCAGATCTTGACCAAAAGAACCCTTAAATGTGACAAAACCCACTCACCGACACTCATACCACACTTGGTTTTTGGAAAAACACCTCAACCTTGCTCAACCTCGGTGCTCTAATCCACTTGAAGTAGAGACTCTCAACCTCACGTTTGTGCTGCTCGATCTAGACCACCACTAGACCTCCTGACTCGCAATGGTGAACCCTCTCGGATGACTAGAATTTATTGGTGGTGCGACAAATCTCGAAACAAGGCTCTGGCTCGAAGCAATCCCATGTGACCTAGAGACCTCCGAGATCCCATGTTCCCGCTTTTCTCTAACCCAATTTCATTTTTTAATATTTCATTTCACCTTTTTTATTTTTTATAAATTAAAATACATATATATCATCATATATATATATAGTAAAACAATACTATAATAAATTTTTTTAATAAAATTATTAATACTCATATTATTTATTTAATTTCGTACATTTAAATTTCATAAAAAAGTTAATTATAATCATATATATATATATTTTATATATTTTAAAATTCAAAACAATACATTTTTTGTATAATTATCATCTAGTTCGTAATTATAACATATATTATGCTTAAATGATATGAAATAGTTATTTATAATAATTTTATGAAATATTTATTTGTTATAAAAATAATCAATTAAAAATAATATTCATATATCCTCGAAACTCAATATATATATATATTAATTTCTTAATATATGAAAGTAAAATGTTATATTTTGATTCAAAAACATATTTTTATGATTTAAAAATAATAAAACCATTTTATTAAGTCATTCCTTTGATTTAATTTAAAAAAAAAATACTAAATAATAAATTTCTATTTAAAATTTTCCCAAGGTGTTACATTCTCCCCCCGTAAAAGAATTATTGCTTTGAAATTCATTTATCAGACTTAAGAAAATTATGAATTTACGTCTTCAAAATTAAGAAAAATGTGGACCCTAGAATTCTAAACTCTACCACTTAGACAACATCTAATCTCCAAAGTTGTCTAGACCATTACTCTAAAACCAACTGTAAGGGCCCAAACCCAAAAACCGGGGTTCAACCTTTACAAATACAATGTATTTTTTTTATAAAAAATACTTGAATAAATAATCATCATTAAATAAAAAAGAGGTCCTTTTACCAATCTAGGTTCTGGAGAACTATATACATGACTTACATTTCAACAAAACACAAAAATCGGAAACAAATATTTTTCAATGTATTGCTTCCACAATAGAGTTTCAACGCAGTAAGTTTGCTAAACCTGTAAAATTGATTATAAATCATATGGTTAGAATAAAATTCACATTAAGGGGTTAAAACCAATTAATAAATACTTTTCAAACCATTTATTTAAAATAAATACACATACTTAAATCATTTTCCTAATAGAAAATAAAATATCTTGAAGCATATCATCATCATTTTTCGAGAGTTATAGAAAATCATTTTCAAGGAAAACTAATACTCAAGGATTGATATTCTTATTTAAATTTTTCAAATAAAATTCATTATAAAATTTGTACACACTTAGAAAAAGTTCCTGAAATGCTACCTATAAGTTAGATAATGACCATGCCAGATTATGTATGACATGTCAGGGGTGAAGATACAAATTTTACACATGAAATAATACTTATTCATAATTTTCTCATAAAACAACATCATTTTTAATTCAAAAAATAGATACAAACCATGAAATTATAGATAAATTTTTAACCTTTGTTTTATAGTTTGGAAACTAAATATTAATGCTTATTAAAAATGAATCTCTATACAAGTATATAATTAAATATAAAACATAAAATTATGTGCACATAAAAATATAAAACTGATTAATATAGGTTCATAATATAATGGTCATTAACCATGGATATTATACTAGTTGAATAACGACATGGACTTTAACATACTAGATTCATTATGGGGGAAGACATAATGTGGGATATCATAACCATACTGTCAAGGCCTTGTGCCAAGACCATAAATAACCATCTTGTCAAGGCCTCCTACCAAGACCTAGTTTGTCTCATGAGACCAACCGATGCATCGAGAGTCTATAGTAGTCCTCACCCCTCACATAATAAGTCCATTTCATTCCTCATATGTATAATTATAATATTACTTTAAATCAAAGTGTCCCATACAACTTTTATTTATTTGAATCTTAATCATAGATGAAAATAAGTTCATTGAAAATTTATTGAGGTACATAATGTTTAAACAATCCAAAGCATTGCATACAACTTTTAAAAGTTTAATTATTAATCCATATAATATCATAAAAGAATAATCTTACACTTGAAATAAATTTATATTTTTTTAATGTCTAAATAATAAGTATAATGAAATAAATACATACATGCTCTGTAAAAACATTTTCACCTAAAATTAAATATTTCAATTCTTGAAGGAATCCATGTGATTGATAATATCAAAAGTAAACCTTAAAATTAATTTAAAACCATGAGTTTATTATGAATGTAAGGTGTGTTGATGTTATTATTGACATATGTCCAAGAATTTATGCAGATGTTACATCCTTAATTTTAAAATAACTTGATGACATGTTATGTATATTTTTATAAAACAGGGAGATTAAATGAAAATATAAAATATAAACTTGAACATTTCATCCTTATATACGTGGAATGAAATTATTTGGTAAACTCAAACACTTAAGTTTTTAATTTTGGAAAAATTCATAAGTTAGATTGGATCATTTTTATATATCTACATATTCATAAATCAGTATATATATATATATATATATTTGTATAAAATTCTTATAGATTGTAAATAGTTTATCCTTAGAAAACATATGCCTTGTAAATTAACACTTAATTCCAAACCCTTGTCATATATATATATATATATATATATATATATATATTAACATGTGAAATAAACAACTCATACTTATACAAATATATAAATACATGTGACATTGATTTCATCATTGCAGAATAAATTCACGTCTAAAAAAACATTGATAAATTGTAATATATGTTACAATAGATAATATGAAAAACACAAATACAACCATGAATTAATATTCAAAAAAAATTATTTCAATTATAATCTGAATATTAAATATATATACTCTCTCATTTTTTATAGGCTATGAAAATAATTAAAGTTAGATATACATATAATTTGAAATTCTAACTCCAACTAACAAATTAATTAAACCCTTATGAAATAAATTTAAAAATTTATATCTTACATAATCATATATAGTTGGTTAGAAATAAATAAATAAATAAATAAATATATATTTATACATAAAACAGAAAATTGTAATAATAATTTTAGAAGAAAAAATCCCATTAGTAAAAATTATGATTAATATAAAAATAAATAGGCAGATAATTTCTTTATAATTTAAGAATAATAGCTTGAAAAACACATGAACTGCAAAATATTCCATACAAAAACTGAAAATTGAAACCTAAAAACAATTAAAATCTGAATAACTAATATAAAATATCCCTTAAAAAAATATAATTAAACTATTTCAATCAAAAATTATAATAAACACAATATCACCCATACATAGAAATATATAAATATTTCTATGTATTACTAATTCTCTTACTTGAATTTCACCATGCTTCACACACCCTTTCTTCATAGACTAAAAAAATGGCTTGCCATACCGCATTTTTCTCAAAGAATGATTTTATAGAAAAATTCCTATTGTGTGCATAGTGATACACACAACTTTAAAATTTGGTTGAGGGTGTTCGATGCAGAAAAGAAGAGGGAAAAAGGCATATTAACAGATGAACACAATATGAAACACGAAGAAGACATTTATGGGCAAGGAAGATTTTTGGATCTCATTTTAAAGCTTATGAAAAATGAAATATTCAGTTTAAAATTACAGTAATAGGTGAAAAATGTTAACAACAAAATATAAAAATACTAATTTGGAAATGAGATTCCAAAATAGTGAACAAAAATTAAAGAAATGTTATTCATCATGTAAAGAAGAAAAAAAGAAGAAGAAACATGACAAAATATCACCGAGACCAAAAAAACCTAGATTCATTAACTAGAAAAGAAAATAAGGAACCTACCTCATAGATATAGACCAAACTAACCACTAACTATGGAAAACCCACTCACTAGTGCTTGTACCACACTCGGTCAATGGCGAGATCCCTTGGCCTTGCTCAAGCTTGGTGCTCAAATTGGCTTAAAAAGTGTCTCTTAACCTCACATTCGTGCTGCTCGATCTGGAAAACCACCCATCCTACATATTCACAAAGATGAACCATATATAATGAATAGAATCCCTCAATAGTGAAATGACTCTCAAACGAAGGATTCTATTCAAAGATATCCCTCGCACCATGGAGACCTCCAAGATCCCATGTTCCCGTTTTTCTTTAACCAGATTTCATTTTTTTAATATTTCATTTCACCATTTTTTTCATTTGTTTTATAAATTAAAATACATATATAGAATTATATATATCTATATATTAAAATAATATTACAATAATATTTTAAAAAAAATATATTAATTGCAATATTATTTATTTAATTTAGTATCATTAAATTTCATAAAAAAAGTTAATTATAATCATATATATATATACATTTTGTATACATTTTATAATTCAACAGAATAAATTTTTTATATAATTATTATATACTTTATAACAAATATTATTCTTAAATATTATTAAATAATTATTTATAAAAATTTAATAAAATATTTATTTGATATAAAAATAATCAATTAAAAATAATACTCTTATATCCTTACAACTCAACACACACACACAGATATATATATATATATATATATATATATTAATTTATAAATATATAAAAGTAAAGTGTTACATTTTGATTCAAAACATATTTTGATTATTTAAAAAAATAAATCCTTTTTAGAAATTCATTTTTTAATTTTATTTTATAAAAAATTACTAAATAATTAATTCCTATTTAAATTTTTCTCAAGGTGTTACAATATATAATAAATAATTTAATGAAATAAAAAGGGAAATTTTATTTATAACAATTCATGTAATTATTATATTTCCCACATCATTAATCGCCCCATTTAGTATTTATTTCCTATAATAAAACAGACGAGTTTAATTTCGGTTCATCAATTTCTCCAGTTTCCACATCTCCTTTTCAAATTATTGTTTCTTCACAATAATTTGACCACCTGAATTGTCCTATTTCATATAATATTGTCTCTATGATCAAATATTTTCAATGCTTTCTCCTCATATAGAAGATCATTCTCCAATAGTAGAACCTCTATATTGATTATGTGTGAGGGGTCTAGTATGTACTTTCTCAAGAGGGATATATGTAATTCATTATGTACCCGTGATAGGTTCGGTGTGAATGAAATTTAATAGGACACCACTCTAATGGTCTAAATGATATATTAAGGACCAATGTGTCTTGGAATAAGAATTTATTTCTTCCAAAATATCATGAATTTTTTCCAGGGAGATATGCAGAGGAATACCATATCTCTAGCATGAAACTCTTGTTCTCATTGATGATTTTCATCATATATCTTCTGTTTACCTTGAGTAGCCTCGATGTGCCACTGAATGGTCCAAACCTTTTCCACCATTTTCTTGACCGTTTCTGAACCAAGTAGTTTTTCTTCCGCAAAATCATCATAGCATGCAAGAATTATTAACCACTTCATATAAAGTACTCTTTTAAGAGCCATTTAGATGCTTGAGTGGAAATTGTTGTTGTATGAGAAATTAACTAGAGGAAAAGTCAAATCACATCCTCCTTTGAATTCAATCGATCATGCTCTCAACATGTCATAAAGTGTCTTGATAGTTTACTTAGATCAGAAAATAACTTGAGCATGATAATCTGTGATGAAGTTCAACTCTATATTTAGATCATACTAGAGAATTTTCCAAAACATAGATATAAATCTTGGATATTGATCGGATGTAATCAATAGTGGTGTTCCAAGAAGCGTCAACACATATCTATTATAAATTCTTGTAAGTTGATCGAGTGAGAAATCCTCTTGAATTTAAATGAAGTGAGAAGTCTTTATAAGATGGTTCACCATAACCCATATAGAATTATTTCATATTGATGTCTACTGAAGACCAATGACAAATACATAGGGATGTTTCCCCATTTCCATGTTGGTATTGGTAATGGTAGCATTATCACCTAGTATATTTTACTTTATACCTTCATATTCTAACATATAATACATATTGATGCATATTATGAAATATCCTTCACCAATAGTTCTCTTAGAGATCTTGACACATATTTTTTCTTCTTGGATATATGGATAAAATAGAACCATGTGCATCATCCAAGAGCTCCTTCTTTAACTCAAGATTTGATGGTACACATAGTCGTGACCCAAATATCAAAACACCTTTATCATTAACATTGAACTATGAGGATATACCTTTTCTTATAGCTTCCAAATTCTTATAAACTCCC
This sequence comes from Viscum album, assembly GCA_963277665.1. Lineage (NCBI taxonomy): Eukaryota > Viridiplantae > Streptophyta > Magnoliopsida > Santalales > Viscaceae > Viscum > Viscum album. The sequence continues at coordinate 1,570,923,076 of OY728131.1, read as the reverse complement.
ACATAACATCTTAGACAATCTTTTATCCTCTCCATAAGTTACTATTGAGAAATAATTTGTTAAAGGATTGCTGATGCTGCTTCTTTATAATTCCCATGTCTATCCTTTGCAGATCTAAGAATATGAGATCCCTATAAATTCTAATTAATGACTAAACTTATGGATCCTTTATACTTAGAAAATATTCAACTTTATTCACTTTCCTAGTTTGATAATTAATTGTGCAATAATAGTCCTTCATCAACTTTAACTGTCTTTGTTGACACATATTCAACTCTTTCTTTGTGAGTGTATACTTGAGGATTTTTTGATCCATATATATTCCATAATTATCCACAAAGAGATAATATCACCATATTTTCAGATATAAGGTCACTTCACTAAACCCCAGATCATGTGTTGGTAGTTCTGTTCATGAACATTCAATTTTCATGAGGCATAGTCTATCACTATACCATTCCTTGTTAACACATATCCAAATCCCTTCTTCGAAGCCTCACTAAATATGACAAAAAGTTCTCCAATCATGGGTAGACTAAGTATAAGTGTAGTGATAATCATTTTTTTACTCTTTGAGGTCTCTTAAAATTCATCATTCTAAGAAAACTTGACTCCCTCAAGAGTTATCTTGGTTAGAGGGTTGCACACTCATGAGAAATTTCTCACAAATAAATGATAATACCCTCTAATTCTGAGGAAACTATGAATATTTTTTAGAAATTTCTTCTTCATCCATACTTCAATTGTTTCTATTTTTAAGGGTCCATAGATATTCTGTTACTTGTGATAATATTCCACAAGAATTATCCATACTTCAACCAGAACACACATTTTTTTTAATCTTGAATGAATATTATCCTTTAATATGGTCTTTAGCACAATGATGTGATTCTCCCCATGATCCTCCTTAGTTTTATAGTATATTATAATATCATATTTAAATACTACCAAAACTTTGTCGAGGTAGTACTCTATACTTCATCTGTATGAATATTTTTGGGGAATTAGTGAGTCCGAATGGAATTACTATGAACTCATAGTGCTCGTAACCTGTATGAGTAGCAGTCTTGGGGATATCCTCCTTTTCAACATTAATTGGTAATATCCCTACCATAGATAAATGTTGAAGAATTATTATGATCCATGTAGACGATCAAAAAATTCATCAATTTATGTTATAAGATAGATTTTATTTATCATGATCTTGTTAATATCACAATAATCATTCAAAATGGTCATTTACCCATCCTTATTCTTGACGAATATGATTAGTGAACCCAATGGAGAAGAACTTGGGAATGTAAAACCTTTATCCACATTCTTCTATAGTTGTTCATTCATCTCATCAAGTTCCATGAAATCCATTCAATATGGAGTGTCAAATAATGGTAACAACCTAGGTAAAATATTGATTGAAAATTCAACTTCTTAGCTAGGAGGAAGACCATGAAAATCATCAAGAAACACTTAAACAGATTCCATTATAATGGGAATTTATTTAAGGATGATTCATTCATTAGTCACAATCAGTTGATCCATATATGCTAGATCATACGGAAATAACATCCATTATTGAGATATTAGTTCTAATTAAGATTCATCCCCCTCCTTGAACTTTAATAGTATCATGAGAAAATTCCCAATATGCAGAGTGATTTCTTACTCATGAAAATTTATGATGGCATAATATAGATAAAGAGAATCCATAGCCATAATTGCATAAAATTCTACCAAAGGCAGTATGGAAAGGTTCTCTAGAATGTTTTTCCAACAAATTTTTATAGGTTAGGAGTTATATACATGTGATTCAATAATTTACGCATTTTCCATTTTCATAGAAAGTTCTACTTCCATGATTTTTGGTGGTGCTATAATAGTTCGACTAATCATGTGTGATATAAAGGAATTCTTAGAACTATATATTATAACCCTACCTTTCACTTTTTCATTATGGTACTAACAATTTAATTTATCCAAAATATACATAGGTATGAGTAATTTTATATTATTAACAACGTAAATTAGAATACAAAGACATTAGAGGGATAACTTATAAATTACATGTATTTCCTTAACATATGAATTTAAAGGATTCAACCTTTGTCATCCACGATCTATTTCATAATGTAGACTCTTAGGGAAATTTTTCCCATAATAATGGTTCATAGTGATCTTTTAAATTTAATAAAGAATATACCATTAGAGTGTTAAACCAGGTGTGCAACAAGACCCATTTTTGTGCACTTGTTCCCCGTTGAGTCTAACTCAACGTAGGGTTTTCAGGTTTACCCCCATGTACGTCTGTTCCAGAGACACATCCACTTATATTATATGTAAATGCATGTATTTTCTTGATAAAACACTTTCTATATACTTAGTAACATTTAGTGACGTTTTCTTATACTTGTTCTTATCCCTAAGGCTTCCCCAACAGTTTTCTAATCCTAATCGTAAAAATAAGTAAACATTTTCTTTGATACTAACTATGAAAATCATTCCCTTTATGGCAAAATTAATTCATGATATAATACATTATATTACACATAATAAAATATGGATGATAGATATGTCTAGTATATTTGAGAATAAGGTACCTTACATAACAACTTGAGATTGGAAATACGTCATCGTTACTGAAAACATCGCTTGCATGCCCATACATAAAATGTATTGGATAACCTGGATACATACATAATAAATGGGTAAGATATAAAAGATACCAAGTGAATAAAAATGGAATAACTTGAATAAGATAATACATGCAGGATAATAGTCATAACAATGGGGCATAAAAGGAGTGAGAATCAAAAACTTTAACAATGTGTAATGATATATCATGATAACATAAAGGAAACATGGGAAATGTGGAAACAACTTAAAACACTACCTCATAAACATAGTTAAAGGATAAATTATAAGACAAAATGATCTAAAAAGTATCATGATGGATTAGGTTCACCCACTAATCCATTTCATGATGTATCATGAGACAAAAATTTTACCCGATGTATTAGAGCGCTATATAATTTTGGGCACACCAATCACATTTATTTCATTATAATTCTTAAGTATTCCACATATATCATAAAATAGGGAACAAATTTTCATCAATTTTTATTACATGATTATGGAGTGTGGAATACATACATGTAATTCACACATAAAATAAGTACATGTCTATAATGGTGAACACACATGATAGGAAATGGGTATGGTATTCACTATAGAATTGTTTCGGAATGGAAAATCACGATCAAATTTTGGTAGCATAACAATGTCGCATAAAGAATTATAAAATGGGTAGATAATACAAAAATGGATCTCTTATAATTTTTACATCAAATATATAGTAATAGGGACATGGGAAAAACAAATCCCAACGTCAGGAATTGGAAATATATGGCATAATATAAAGAAGATACTTGAAAAAGAATGGAATTAGAGGATCCCTTACACAGAGAGTGTGATTCCTAAAATAATATTTATTTTTTCCAAATAATTTTCTAAATATGTGAATTTTTTATTATTAAAATAAAAATCTACATTTTTTGGAAATGTGGGATTTTTTGGACAATATAAGTTTTGAGCCCTTATAAAAAGTACATTTGAATTCAAAAAAATTATTCGATATTTTATATTTATTAAAATTTAATGGATAATAATATTCTATAAAAAAAATATTTTAAAAAATCCTTTAATTCATAATAATAAATGTGTTAATTGAAATTTAATACTAATTAAGAATACACTTGAAAACAAAATAAGCGTAATGTGTGTGATGATGAGACTTTAATGGGGTTGTTCAACATATATAGTTTAGACCATAACCTCGATGAGCTTGAACTTCTCTAATAAATGGTTTATCTCATTCTTATATTTTTGGAAATCAACTTGGGCTTGGTCAAGGGAAAACACTAGTTATTCTATCTGCCTTGTAAGATATAATAAAAGGGATTTATATGGTATGATCCTACTATTTGAGGAAATCACTTCCTTTATCTTTATAGATTGGATTTGTTAAAACCCGATATTTATACTAACCATGTAATCACATTTTAAAGACTATATTATCAAATATAATGACACAAAAAGATATTTTAAATCCAATTAGTATAGTAAAACCAAATAATTTCATGTGTTTCCTATATCCAAAATATATAATAAATAATTTAATTAAATCAAAAGGGGAATTTTATTTATAATAGTTTGGGATGTAAAATTTTGTCTTGAATTCCTTAGAACACATTAAAACCCACATTATAATAAATATAAGATTATTATACAGGTACTTCCTAACCATACTTATATTTATCATAGAATATATTATTTACAAATGTCCTTTTATTTCAATTTTTTTAACAATTCCATTTCAAAACCACATTTCAAGTAATAATTACTTTATTTTTTATATATGTCTTGGTATGGTATTACAAATCCTTTCATTATAATCATAGTTTAATTATCTATAAAATTATAGCCATGAAATAATTATCATATGTATTCATTATATAAATATTTTTAATAAATAATTAATGGTGGAAATAGAAAATGAATTACACCGTTCATAGAGATGGTAGGAAGTACATACGTATAAACGATGATTTTTTATTGACAGATGAAATGAAAGGATGTAAAATAATATATTACCTTCAAAAATAATATTTATGTAATTAATATCACATTTATTCTTTAAATTTACCCTTATTAACTTCCATATGAACTGTAAGTAAAAAAAATCACATCATTATGTGAGGTTGTAATCATCTGTATACATGAGAGGCATTATCATATCACCGGATAATATAATGTTAAAAAGCAATGTGATATTTTAATTCTAGAGGTATAAAAATATCAAAAATATCATATTTGAACAATAAATCCATTATTATATTCAGTCATTTAAAACACAGAAGAAATACAAAATACATTAGTTTACGAAGAGGTAGTCCACCATACACCCAATCCATGGTTTTGTTCCACATTTGATGGAAGTGGAGATAAATATATGCAACTACATCATAATAATTAACATATAAGTATATGGTAGATAATATTATTTTTATATATGAAATATGAAGACCTAAATTATGGTGATAAGTGGAGTAAAAATAATGGGGTAATTGAAGACAATTATTTTATCTTAGAACAACCTCCTTTCGATATATTATTAAGGGCCATAATGATATAATATTTGGAAGGAAAAAAGATCTATATCATGGAAATTTTTTTTCAGAGGTAATTTTGTAGGGTTTGGTTCAGAAAAAAGGCTTATGATGTGTAAACAAGTGAGGGTACGAGGTGTGGATTTTATAATAGGGGAGTGAATTTTCTGTAAATACTAAAAAATATTCAAAAAGTGGACATAAATATCACCAAAAGTTATTGAAAAGTGATCATTAAAGGAGTGGAGGTATGATATGGTTGAGCTAAACCTCAAACAACCAAAAAGCCACATGTTTTAAACACTTTGTTTTTTAACATCTATGTTTCCTTAATTTTAACATTTTAGTGTTCACTAAATGAATTGGTATTTTTTCCTAGGAAATTTATCATTTAAGACTAGATATAAATGTTCCTAATTAGATAATATATAAAAACATATTATTTTTATGAAAAAAATTTATAAAATAAGAACCATATATGTGTGAAAAAATTAATTTTTAAAAAAGTGCATGAATAGCTCAAAACCCCGTTTTACCCTTTCCCATTGTAACTATGTTGTCACTATTCATGGGTTAATATAGTTATTATCAAAGGGATGTATGTACATGAATGGAATATAAATGATTTTTTAAGAATATACCAATAACCTTGTATATGATATGATTTTTAGTAATTTCAAACCATTTAATAAAATATTAATTGTTATAAAATAAAATTAATGTCAGTTTTGACACAATTCATTTAATTTGACAATAAATACATTAATAAAATGGTTTAATTTGAATCTATAATTTTCTCAAATGTATATATTTTAATATTTATATACATAATTAATTAAATAAACTAAATCATTCAATTTATATTAAATTTAATGATGTAAACATCATATTATTTTAAAAGGTTGGGTCAAACAAAGGTAAAGCACGACCTTACAATGAAGAATAAAAAGAAACCATTGGTTTGAGGAATCAACCCTGTGACCCCATGACTACATCATAAACCCCATCTCACCCTTACCACCCCAGCTGACTGTGAGAGGCAAACTATCATTTATTTTATTCCTCTATTAATTAAATAATTACTACACTCGTATTTCTAAAAATTTTAGGGAAATTATATAATTAATTAAAATAAAAAAGTAATAATCCACATTAATTTAATCTATTTTTTGATAAAAATTACCATCGATAATAATTTACACCATTCTTTATTCCCATGTGAGCACAGTATTGAAATTTAATTACAAGAAAAGGGGATTTTTTATTTTTCTTTACAAAGATTATTATACCGGTAAAATTCATGGAAACATGTCCCAAAAGTGTATAAAAGTAAATCCTTAAGTAATTTGGTTTGAAATATTTTTAGCCAATAGATTTTGGAAATGTGATTATGTCATTTTCAGCCTAATCTTATTATTTTTACCCTTAGTGAACACAATTTAACCTTAACCAAAATAATTTATTTTTACTGTTCTTATTTTTCATTTTGAGAAAAAATAAGTTAGACATAAAATATACTATAAATTATTGTAATCTGATATATAGAATCAATTTTTTAGAACTATATTCACCGAAGTAAAAATATAACAATTTAAATTTAAACTACTACATTGATGAAAAAGTGATTTTCCAATGAGAAAAACTTTCATATGTATAAGAAGTTTTAATATAAAAATTCAATATGAAATTGATTATATTTTACTATATTGGATTAAACAATATATAATAGAATAAATTTAACTTTTAAAAACATATTAAAATAAAATTGATCATGTAAATGCTTTTAAAAAAAATCAGTCAATAATTTTTTTCTTTTCATCGAAAACATAATCTTTACATGCATTTATAAAAAACCCACTCAATAATAATTCTGATATTTATATTTCAAAAATGTAGATTATTTTTTCAAATAATTTTTCTAAAATAGTAAAAAAAAAATTTAGTATTTTTTCATAGAAATAAATAAATGTTAAGTTTTTTTATGAAACTTTATTTTCAAAGAATATAAATTATTGACTAACAAGTTTTCACTTATATAAAAATAAATTTTATTAATATAAAAAATGAAACAAAATTTTTAAAAGGTAGTTATTACTATTCATATCACTAAATTTAATGGTTATGTTATAATAGTGAAGTTTAAATAATAATATTTATAGTATATCCGGATTTTAAAAGACTCAGTGATTCATGTAATAGAAGCCATCATAGTAATTTTTATTTATTTTTTATTTTTTTAAGGTTTGAGCATGATTTGGTAATCCAAACCACACCCCAAAAATGTATTAAAAAATAAAAGGTATAATGCGTATTTATGGGGTGAAATGTAATTTCTCCAATAAAGGATTTAAAATATTACACATGATAAGACAAAAACTGGGGACAAAAAGACTTCAAATTAATTAAAAATATAAATTACCATTTCTTCATTAACATCCTATTATTTCTCCACTATATATACATTATTGATAGGTCATGTTATCAAGTTTCCATGGATAGTATGGATTGATCACCAGATGTTATGTACTTCCCATTAAGAAGTAGAAAGTTAGATAGAATTCCTAAAAAAGACTACATGAACAATTGTATTTGCAATGACTTGTTCCTTATCATCCCACAGGTGTCCAACAATGTGGTCAACTATTATTCATGTTCATGGGGTGATTTATATGAGGTATTAGACCACCATCAATGATAACATGATCCAACAATGCACCAACTTTAGCTTCTCTAGCACAATAATCTTCTATGACTAAAAGGTTGTCTGAGTGAATTAAATTGTTAATTTTAATAGTTTAATTAACATAAATCTTTGATTACTCATCAGTAATCAAGGATTTAGATTCATTTGAATGTATATTATTCTAGAAAGTATGAATTATATATTGAAGCAATCCATTGTGAGGTTGGCCATATAAATAGATTAACGTGAAATATAAAGCTACAATCAATGCCTAGTAAACTGGCCAGAAACCAATGAAAGAAATGATCCAACTTCTCAACTATATTCCAAAATAGACCTAGAGAAAGAATGTACTAAATCCAAAAAGAAAATATCAAGGATAAAGGTCATAAAATGTAAGGCCCATGACACAATTAGTCTCATATATATGAGTAACTGCAAATATAAACCATCGAGCTCATTAGTTAGATGAGAAAACAACAACAAATAACAACCTCCATACCTATTAATAAAACATAAACATCTCAGTCATAAGAAAGAACTAATTCAATCTATGAAAAAAAAACATAAAATTTCTAAAAAAGATATGGAAAACCATCGGAAGTTTAGGGACATATATGAACCATAGAAGGAATAATAGAATTAATTTCCATGGGATATCTCTATAACTAAAATTTGGATTTATTTTTCATCTTCTCACATTTTATAAAGTATGAATTCTATTATTTTATGGTATTTTTTCATATAAATATCTCTAAATTATTATTTTCATAAATGAAAAGAATATTGTTCCTCCAACCAAGAAATGATGATTTAATTCCCTAGGTCCTCATGAATCCTTTAAGCACCCATTAGATTGGGATAGACATTTTCATCCAAAATTATTTTTTTCAATGTATATTCACAAGATGTTGGAATAACATGCTATGGGGGGGGGGGGGGTGTCCATTATATAATTTAAAGAGGCATCGAAATACTAAATAACTATTTTTATTTCAATTTTGGAGTAATATCTTTGATTAAAAGTCTACGAGGTGTTTGTAGTAATTAATCCATAAAAATAAACCATTTCATTTTTACATTTCCAAGAGATAGACTTCATTAAATCATCTTATATCTGACAAGATTGGTCATAAAAATCATGAAATGATTTATTATAAACATATTGGTTATCCTAATCCCCCTCTTGCATTGATTGTACAACTTATGGTTTCCTAATATTAGAAACTTTATTCTTATTAGAATGATCATTTTCTTAATTAATCAGTTGGGAATTATTAACATCAACCACAAAATAAAAAAAGGAATTAAGATATAGATAAGTCTTAATTGTTCCTATAATATTTTTTTGACGCTCATATAAAAAATGTAATGAATACATACATAAAAAGTAGTAGTAATCAACTTATGATATTCTTTTCCAGCCCAAATTGAGATATTTCAAGTGAGTGGGATAGGAAAATAAGGCTTGATTACATATACCCTAGTGGAATTACCAATTTTAAAAACATTACTACAATAAACTAGAAGGTTTTTAAAGAAAACATCTTGAAGAAAACAATATTAACAATTTTTAATCCATATTTGGGAAGGAATTGGTTGATATATGTCTATATATGAACAAATTATTACAACCAATGGCCTAGACATGTTCTAAGCGACATAATATAATTTGAAAGGTCTTTTAATTAAGCTAGAAATTTAATATATGGAATATTTTTTAAATAAATGAATTGGTAATCCAGGTTTCCCCAACCAGTCATTAGATATGGGTTGCTCATTAATAGTGCTATTGTATGGGGACCATTTCAAAGCTTTGATAGGGAAACCATTGAAGGACCATGATCCTATTTTCCATTGACTATAATATTCATTCTCGGATGAGAATCAAAAATTCAAATGTGAAGAGTTAAATAAACCAATATGAATGATAACAAAACCAATAGTGACCACAAAATTGATCAATTGTTGATTTTTCAAAATACTATCTATTCATTAGAAAAGAAGGAAAATGTATAAATTTTTTATTTCAATATAATTTTCCTAAAGATGATAAATTTTCATGAAAATATATAATCAAATGATTCCATTCTATTTCATATGAAAAATATAATACTTTTTATGTGGTTCAATAAGTTTCAACTTCATCTCTCACCCCTAAAAATTAAAATGAATTTTTTAACCCGGAAATAATAATATAAAATAATATCTATAATGAAATGAAAATTAATCCATTTTATATCTAGTTATATTTAAAATCAAAATGGTTATCACAGGTTATCCAATAAACATAAATATTTATATGGTGAAATAATACAAAAATCCCTAAATAGTCATTAAATGTTCAACGTAAACAATTATATAAATGTTTAACCTTATGAACCTTGAATAATTCAAAAATTTAAACATAAGGTCAGTAATTTTCCAAAATAAACTTAAATTTAATCCCCCAAATATCATGAAGTTTCCCTTATCACATACCAAATATAGAAATAATTTGACATGTATTATTTTGATGCATGGTAATAACCATAATTACCATTAAATCATAATGAAAACATATATGCTTCCTCCTTACATAAATAAAATCACATTTTATTGAATATATTCTTATTCAAAAACTATATAATTTCTATGATAACCCAATTTTTCATCAAATCATTAATTACCCCATATAAATCAATACCATTCAAATTAAATTATTTATATCACTTCTATCTTTATCGAATCTAAAAAAAGTATCTTAAAATTAGTAATATATTAATGGATATATTTCTATTAATCTTGTGTTTTACATAAAATATAACCTATCTTTTATATCACCTTTATAGATCATCAATACTATTGAACATATTTTTTAAATTCCTTAATATTCAGTGTTAATAGAAAAAACCTTATTGATTTCCTTATTAACAGTTATTGAATTCACTTATTTAAACTATTAAATAATTCCACATCAATTTTAAACCCTCAAAAGGCCTCATCATCTTATTCCTTAATATTTAATTTCTTTCATATTTCATTCTTAGTTTCTTCATCTTCAACATAAAAAAAATTAATTGCACCACCATGAGGATCATCTTAATGAGATTCCCCCTAGGATATAGATTTTTATAATACCCATAATTTTAATGTTTCTATTGTTCAACCATTAATTCTACCTTACAAAAACTATTATTATCATCTATTTAGAAAACCAAACATTTCATTTTTCCTTATACATTACTTTCTAGATTCCCTTCTTCTACGTATAAAAAATCTTCTTATTCCAATGAGGCTTTCCCTTGATTTATTCATCCCAAAGTCTTTAAATATTGGAAAAAGAATTTTAATTTCCCCTTGGTCTCCACCAACTAATCTATTATCGAACTATATCTTTCATTGGTTTAGTGAGTCTAAGGGTTGTTTGAGGTGAATGTTTTTAATAATATTTCCCAATAAATGATTATGCATAATCACAATATCCTTCAATCCATTCATCATACCATTTGGTTTCAAATTGAAATATTTTATATGACATTAAATGTCAACTTAGTTCTTGATTGTTCTCAACCATAACTAAATTAAAAAAAGTGTGAGCAACAATAATCATAGTAGGAAACCACATAATAAAAAACCCACTTATAGGATATAATGAAACATTATTTTAAATATATAAATCTTTTAGTATAAAGTTGGTCACTCATTATCATTATTCAAATAATGCAACATGGTTCTTAAAGTGATTGTGAATTTCTAAAATACATCACCCAAGAGTGTCAAACCAAGTGTGTAGTAAGGAACTTTTTCATACACCAGCTGATGATCAAGTCCATCTCAATGATCCCATTTTTGGAATCATTAAACCGAGGTATAACAGTTCCAGATCCAAAAAAATATTTAGTGTCTAGAAATGGATGGAATTTCTTCGAAACCACCCACTATAACATTTTTCAAAATTTTATAATATTTTCCTACTAATAGACTTATCCTTAGTCTTATCCTTAGATATATCCTCAAGGATATCAATAAATATTTCTTATCCTAGTTACTCAAGGTTTAATAAACCCTCTTTTGACAAAAAATTTAAGGAACAAAAATTATTATACATAATTTTTAAATTTTAATAGATGAATATTAATTAAATAACATAATAATCCTACAAATAATTATTTAGGTGCAGTGCCTTTGGATACATGGACACATAAACACCTCTTCAATAAGTGAACTACGTCATATCCCACAAAGTTATTCATAACTAGTACCATTATTATACATATCATATATTATAGCTTTCTTTATAACCCAGGGTAAAGAAAGGTTTTGAAAATTGAGGTCATATTGATAGTAAGGTTAAACAAGGAATATATCAATATAATATGAGATTAAGGTTATGAGAACATGATAATGGAATATGAAAAACGATACCCTGTATATCATAGATCATAAAATTCTATGACGATACTTCATATTACATGATTCATAAAAAAAATCAACGAAATTTCTCCATGAGAACATATAATTAGTTTAAGACATAGATAATTTGGTAAAAACATAATTAAAGAAATATAAATTTCCTATTAGTAAAGGCTTATTTCCAAGGATATCAATTTGGATTGGGTTTAATCCCCAAACAATCATGGTAGTTAGGATTCACTCCCAAAAATATCATAGTGTAAAAATTTACTACCTATATAGGGTTTTCAAACCATTCAATTCCTATTTACCTCATGATATATCAATATTTGTTAAATCCATTGGAGGGAGATATAGGTCTCACATGTCCATGGTAATAATGTGACCACCATTCATGGTCATAAAGTTACTTTCATCCTTGGTTATAATATTTCCACCATCCTTAGTTATAACATAAAAACCATACTATATTATAATTTAAAAACTATCAAATAATAAAAACCATACACAGGTGACAGATAAAATTCTAAAGAATTCATCTTATAGAACCTATGAAAAGTAATGCATTTCATTAAAATTTAACCATTTCATCATAGCATAAGCCACAAAAAATGAAAAGGATTCATAAATATCCTTTCAGAATATATGTAAATCATTCATAGAAATAACAATAATGATATACATGGATAATATCTCCATTAAATAATAAGTATCATAAAATAATGTCATATTATATGGAAAATTATTTTGAAATATCACTTGGAACATTTTTGAGAAAAAATGAATTATTTCTATGAAAATAACTTTTTAGAACAAAAAATTAATGAAATATTTTAATACTTATTTTCATGACCGTAAAATTAAGATATAGATTATTAAATATTTAAAACAATTAGTTTTCATGATGATAAAAAATATTATTCATTCCTTACACATTAATATAAATATTCCTTTAATATTTTTTTTAAGAAAATATAAATAGTACTATGTTAGGAAAATGACATGAAGAATCCATTTAATTGATTTTTCGAATATCCAATCATGTTTGAAAATTATTTTAAAAAACATTATACTATTATGCATGATTTGTTTTAAAAAATTGTTGATTTGGAAGAAAAATGTGTTTCAATCGAAGATATAAATAAAGTCAGTTTCCCATTAAAAATTTATATAGGACTATTAAGTAAAATTAAATGAAAACATGTATTTTCTTGATATATCCTTTGAAAAATAAAATTCATATGTTTCTTGTGATATATATCATAATTTTTCAATCATTATAAGCTTAAACATAAACAATCTTGATGAAGGATGAGATTGTATAATAAAACCCTAACCACATTAGTAGTATTGAATTATAAGACCCATGAAAGAATAAAATCAAATGAAACATAAAATACCATGAGAATCAATAAATTCATTGTATTATATTTCAAAGGGGGTGTATATAAGACTCATACATGAAGACAGGTTCATAATATAACATATGTCACAGTGAAGAAAAATTGTGACATAAAACAAATACTTTAAGACTTGAAATACATTTTACATGTTAGAAACCACTATGTAAAAAATATGTTTATATTAAAACTTTATTTCACAACCACAATCAAATGAATCACTCCATATATGATTTACTTATGACCTTTTAATACCCATTAATTAATGATTCTTTAGTAAAACAATGCTTATAGAAATAACTACATCATTTTTCATTTATTTTTTCGATTGATATCATATATAACTTAATTTTAAATATGGATTAAACATATAAATAATTTTTACCAATATATTAATTTAATATATTTTCATTACATAATTATTTAGATTAATCCATTTATATTAGAGGTAAAAAATGAATTACACTGTTAATGGAGATTGTAAGATGTACATGGTCATGAATACTATTTCAATTTTATCAAAGGATGAAAGAAAAGGAAGGAAGATAATATATTACCATTATAGAATCATATTTATTTCATAAATATCACATATATTAATTAAATTTAACCTTATTACCATCTGTGTAAAGTGAATGTGAAAAAAAACAAATTACTTTGAAAGTTTGTAGACTCCCACACACATAAGAGAATTTATCATAGTCCTAAATAAAATAAATGTAATAATTTAATGTTATATTATATTGAAACATTTATAATAATATCATAAATACCATATATATATAAATTTTAAATCATTTATTATAATAATATATTTGAGGTGATGATGAAAAATGATTTACTTCAGTTCATGAGGGAGTAGTTCACCGTACAAGCGATCAACACTTTAGTTCCCATTTTGATGGGATAAGATATAGATATATGTTTTCTCATAAATATAATTATTTAAAAAAACATGAATGAATTTTTTTTTATTATATTTTAATTGTTAATATATGTCTGAGGTGGTAAGAGGAGTAAAAGGGAAGAGCGTTCTGTAGGTAATTACCTTCACTTTGAACAACCTCCATTAGATGACTTATTTAGGACCCTTGTAACAATATTTTTGAAAGCAAAATAGCTTTAAAAAATGGATGAGAATTTTAGGGAGTCACTTTCGCATGGTTATGTCATAGAAAAATGGTATATGATGTGTAAATAATAGATGAGTGGAGTCATCCATTTATATTGGATTTGGAGTGGCATTTTTGAAAATACTCATAACTAATTAATAATGGGAAGTCACTCTCTCCCAAGTGCCTCAAAAATTGATAATTAAATTATTTAAGTTATTATAGAGTGTACTAAGACCTTCACTATTCAAAAAATACATGTTTTAACATTTTCTTCCCATAACTTCTTAGTTTCCTTACATTTACCATTTTATTTTTTACTATGGTAACATGTCATTTTTCCTAAGTAATTTATCATTTATGAGTAGAAATAAATTATAATAATTAAATAATTTGTATCCAGTAGTCATATATATTTAATAATATTTATAAAATAAAAATCCTATGTGTTTTGAAAATTAATTTTCACATAAACACGTGGACATGAAAAACTCCAGGATAGTGTTTACCATGGTAATGATGTTTTAACTATTTAGGGGTGAATATAATTTTTATAAAAGCTCCACTGGTCCATCAAAGAAATATAGAGGATATTTTTAAATTTATAAAGATAACATGGTTGAGGATAGGTTTTTTTTCGAATTTTAAATTATTTAATGAAATATTATTAATTTTAAAATAAAATTAATGTTAATTTTGACAATATACATTTAATTTGACAAATAAATGCCAAGGCATACGTGTAATTCAAGTCAATAATTTTCATACCTTTCAACTATGTTATATATATATATAAATCATTAAATACAATAATGCAATCAATTTATATTCCTTTTAATATTTTTAGTATCATATATTTTACTTTTAAATTAATTAAATGTTGTATTTGTTGGAATTGATTAAAAATTAAATGTAATTATATAATTACCCAAAATTAAATAAATTAACATCATGAAATTTAATTCATTATGGTATTAATAAACATAAATATTCATTCACAACTTTCATTTGTCTCTATTTTAACACATAATTAAAATTTAAAGGCATGTGGGTGACATTTTGTATCTTCATTTACATAAATTATTATATGGATCACAATCATGGAAAAATTTCCAAAAAAATATAAAAATATAAAATAAGGTAATTAGGGTTTAAATAAATCCATCTAACTGAAGTTTGAGAAGTGTTTAGGTCATATTAACTCTTATCTTATTTTTTTACTCATGGTTAATCGGTTTTAACCTAACTACATTAATTAATTTTTACATTTTTAATTAATTTTGAATACAAAATAATTTGACCTTATAATATAATACAAACTATGATAATTAAAAATATGGGATAAATTTTTCAAAATTCCATTAACATAGGTATAATATGTAAAGTTTAAATTAAAACGATAAACTTACTGAAAAAGATGTTTTTAAAAGAGAAAATTTCGATAGGCATAGAAAATTTTAACATAAATATTCAATATGAAATTGATTCCACAGATTTTATTAGGGAATATATAATTTTACTAGTAATAATTTGAAAACCATATTATTATAAAAATTTTCTTTTATGTGCTTTAAATGAGAAGAATGTTTTCAATCAGTATTTTTTTATTCATCGAAAAATTATTCTTTTCAGAAAATTATCAAATATTCGATCAAATATAATATTGATAAGTACTTTTGAAAATATTTATATTATTTTTTAAAATAAATATTCTAAATAAAAATATTATATTTATTATTTGATCATAGAAAGAAATAATTTTTTTCATGAAAATTAATTTTTAAATCATATCATTACATTAATTAAAAATAAGTACTTTTTTATAATTATATTTTATTAATCAAAAAATATTATATAGAATTTTCATAATGATTTTATTTCTTTTCATTCTACCAAATTTAAATTCTAGGTTGTATTATTTGAATTAAAATAATAACATTAATAATATTTAGTGATTCTTTAAAAATAATTGTTTGGTGTAATACAAGCCATCAAAGAAACTAAATTTGATTCAAATAAAAATTATTAAAGTATTGGGGGTTAAAAATAACTATTTAAAACCATAAACTGATGAATAAGTATCATGTTATCTACCCTAGATCCAAAACCAATATAGTTCTAAATAGGTTCATCCATAGACAAACATCTTGTCTTATGGTGTATCATAATATGACCAACCTGAGCAGGCTATCGCAATCCCCATTAGGGGAGACTCCAAACTACCCCTACCATATATAAAAACTAGTGGGCATACTATTATCATGGGATTACATAGTGTGACATGAAATTAAAAATTCCACAAAGCTACTAAGGATCTTATGGAAAAAATAAACTTAGGATGAGAAAACATGAAATAAGGATAACCAATAATATGCATGAACAACAATCTCATCTTCACCTATTGTTATAGAACAAGAAACATACCCTTTCCATCCATCATCGGGTCACCACATCCATAAAAAACAAACAATATTGTAAAAAAGGAAAGGGTAATACGAGGGACTCACTCACATGCTTGAATTTTTCTAATATGCCTTCCTGAAATCCTCTCGGAATATTTGGTCTCTTGATAATAATTTTAAATAATTTATAATACATTTCTTAAAATATTTCATTAAAACCAAACCTATAATGAATTTATTTAATAACATTTATTATAATAAAATAAATTAAAATAATGAAACTTTATTCCTTGATTTAGCCCATGAACCAGACAAGGTAAATGAATTTTTAAATGCTACCTTTAATTTAATAAAATCCTTTTAAAAATTTAACAATACATGAAATTTCAATTATCAGCTGAAATTATAAGATAAACCATTGTACAAAATTTTGAACCTCAAATCACCATTAGTAACAGGATCATAATTTTCAGTTATCTAATCAGTCTATAAAATAGAAAATTCATGTCAAAAAAATATATAATTGAATTTAAATATACCTTCAAAAATAGGAAAAACCCCATCTATTTTAATGTAAATCGAGCTAAAATAAATGTTTCTTCGATGAAATACCATAAAAAATTTAATATTTTCATTATAAAATTTAATCATTAATTCAAAACACTTGAAATTTATTTTACTAAAATAATTAGTTTTTACATGGTAAAAACCTACCTTGAGTTAATGGGGACTATAGATTAAATATAAATAAAGGATAAACATAGTATGAAAAAGACATCACACTCTTGAGACACAAAGGAATAAAAATAATTGAGTAAATATGAAACCCTATAGTTCGACTAACAGTGGGAACAATGATGGGTGAAAAAATGATTATGAAAGGGGTAAGAGAGGAAAAATGAGTACATACCATAGAGATTCATCCTTCAATTGTGAAGAAACCACCTTGGGTATCCTCTAGAGAATATAGATCCACAGATGGGATGCATTCTATGGGGGATACCTTAGTTGGGGTCACATGACATGTAAGATAGGAGATGAATATAAGATAATAGTATTTAAAAATTACAAGGGGTAAATACGAAGCCAATAATTTGAATGAAATTGTTAATCCACCATCCCACACCCTTAAACATAACCACACCAAGGTGCACTCCATGAAACCCACAAAAAACCTGACCATTCCGAATTTCATTAAGTCTCCCTCTATATATTTTAGATAAGTCTTATTCATCACCCACTATAGTATATGATAAGTCATGATGGTACTAGCCATTTCTCATAGGGAAACCACATTACTACAAGACTGATAAAAAATCCAATGATGGGGTGAAACAACATAGTGAGGTTTACCAGGAATAAAAACCTTATAAACCTCCCTAAAACACCTACAAATCTTTGGTAATACCTATAAACATTAAATTGACCAAAAATAATAGGAAATTATAAAATAAAAAATATAGTCACATATGGACGTGATATTTATTCATTAATTTTTATTAAAAATCATTCACCATATATTATTTATAATTTGATGCATCCCACTTATTACCATGAAAAAAATTTCTTTTCTTCTCAACTATATATATATATACAACTATTGTAATTCACGAATCAATTTAATTTTCTAATCACTATGGGTTATTTATTAATCCTTCCTTTTATAATCATTTTTTATTTTTTATGAACACCACTGTGTTAAAATATTACTGAAGAAAATTTTTATAAAAGTAAAATCTTGCACGAGGATTATAATAATTTATTTCAATAACATTTCTTTTTTTAATAATCCATAAAAATTATAACCCATTATTTTTGTTTAATTACTAATATATAAATATTTTTTATATTTGTATAAAAAAATCATATTAGTATATAAAAATATTATCACATTATAAAGAAAATAATTAAACATTAGATATATATATATATCATATGGTTTCATTTTCATTTCTTGTGATAGAATGGGTTGAAGTGTCACAGAACCTAAAATATAAAGATATAAATGGCCAATGCATAAATCATTTAAATATTTTCAAATGATCTGCATAATTGTAGATTATGTATTCCTCACCAAATTACTACTAATGTATCTCAATACTCCTACCATTTTTTATTTAATGATATTATTTAATTCCAATAACATTTAATATATTTAAATATTTTAAACAAAATTTAGTAAATGTTAACTATACAACATAAATAAACATACAAAAGGTTTTATAAATGAAATTACTTTATACCCTTTAAATGAAAATAAAATTATAAACCAAAAGTACATAAAGCCATTTTATAGTTCAATATAGAAAAAACCTAAAAATATACCTTATCATTAATTTTTAATATGAGTAAATATTCAAGTTAGTGATTTTAGAATAAAAAAACTTGATCCACATAGTTATTATATTTTCTAGGTCTGGAATATAAACATTTAATCACATTAAAAAACCGTTATACATGAATATGAATAATATTTTTTCCTTAATCACGAAGAAACATACTTTTTATTTGAAAATAAATAAAAAATTAAATTTTATGATTTAATTAATAAAATATCTAAAATTCAATAAAAAATTAACAAGTTAAATGTATATTGAATTTCCCAGATCAAATATAAAAAAAAATTCTTCATTACAACCCTAAATATTTAAATTATTTAAAAAATATATTTTCTATATTTAAATATTTCTCTACATATAAATATATGTGATTTAAAATCAATATCTCAAACAATTTAATCAATTTTTTTTTCTAAAATGTATTGTTCTTTTATATATCTCATAACATAATTGTGAACTATTATCAATTTAATTTATAAATTTATCAAAATATTTACACTTGAATAAAACCATTAAAGAGATATATTAGTTTTAATTAATTCTTTTGATTAAATACTTATATGAATGTAATAGGATTTTTTGGAGAGTATCTTGTTTTATAAGATTTCATTTATTTTTTTACTGAAAAAAATTCAATAAAATATTGACTCATAATTACATTTCATATATTTTTTAGGTAAGAATAATACAAAGATACACTAGAGGGGGTGAATTGAATCTTTTTGATAATCTTGACATATTCTGGGTTATAAATATCTTTGCGATTTATGCAGATGTGTTGCGTTCACTTATGTAATGAGTATGAGAAGAAGATAAATAAAAATAATGAACCCATAAATTTTATACTGGTTTGGGGAATAAAGAACCCCTACTATACTCCCCTAATTCTATCACTGTGATCTTGGTGAATTTAACTTTAAATTTCCTCTTATCACAAGAAATTCAATTCCACGACTAATTGCAGGCGGCTGAAACTATTGCAAAACGGATAAATAGAGACTTACAGTTCTTTTATAGGGAACCAGTTAACCAAAATATAGTACAAGAATCTAAAACTTATCCAAAACATAGTACGAGTTGTTGAAACTCCAGTAAAACAAAATTTTTTAATTTGTTGATGGTTAGGGTTGTACTTCACAATTTATGTAGTTGAAACTGAAATTATATGGATATTATTACCCATAAAGGAATTTTTTCATGAAAGAATAACTTCAAGTTTTCTTAATTTCAAATGATCTTAAAATTGAATATCACCAAATAGTTGTACGAGGCTTCAAAATTATATCTCCAATGTGTAGTGCCTTTTATAAAATAATTGAGTTAAACATTCTTTACTGTAGATCTATATACCAAAGATATACTTAAGTATGAAAAATTATTTTTACTGAATCTCATAAAATTTTCTATTTTGATAATACTTCATTTATATATATAACTCTTTTTTGGTTGAGTAGATCTAAGAAAATAGATTGATTGATCGTGGGTATTGAAATTCAAATAGTCCAGGGGAGTCATAAATTCCCTTAAAAAGAGGTGTGATTTTCTCCATTGAATATAGTTCTTTGAATCAATCATTCTGATCCATTGAATCATTCATAGAATATCTTTCAATCTATCTTTTATTTCTTTCAATACTATGTAATAAATCATGGATAAAACCTAAAATCTAAAAATCTATTATTGAATAAATAGACGTATGGTTGAACTGTGTAGTATAGGGTTCCTTTGTGTAGTGTAGGGTTAAATGTATAATTCATGAAACATACTTTCAACTTTGCAGACTATAGGGATAAAAAGTAACATTAGGATAATAATCCATATGTTCATGCTTCTAGTGTACAGTTGATTACAAATATAAGGTTGATTAACAATACCTTCATTCACGGAATATAGGGTATGAGCAATGATTCATGACATCATCATTTAGTCAATATTCCATATGTTTGTCCAAAGATATTGTTTCTAGTCCATACAAAAATTTAGTGTTCCCAATCCGTAGGAAAGCTATTCAGTATAGGGAAGAAAGGTCATACACTCATTAATCAATCATAGGGTTTATTATTTATATTACACGTACCAATGTTGTGTATTAGTAGTGTTTCCTTAAACACTAAAATGATTTCCAAACACATTGAAGAATTTTACTTATGGATTAAAAAAATAATATAATTTTAAAATATTTTAATGAATATTAATATCCTAAAACGTACTAAAAGTAATATCATGAGATGAAATAAATAGTATTTGTAAGCATAAAAATCAATAATATTTATAGATTATTGTTGGAGAATATTCCCAAATATCTCCCCATATTTGATAATAAAAACCCACAATATAATTTATAGAAAATTTAAAAAAAAATTAACACTAGAGAAAAAATATTATAATGAAAATATATTTTTTACTCTAGTATCTTGATTTCACTATTCTATTTCAATTTAAAAAATGAGATGATTAAACAAATGAAAATTGTATGTTTTCCAAATTTTATCCTCCATCTTGTGATATCAAAAAAGAAAATATATGAAAATGGATTAAAACACATAATTTTGCAAAGAACAATAAATTAATGTTATAATCTACTGCGTAGAAAAATAATACATGTGACACGATTGTGTAAATTTGAACATTAGTGTTTAAAATGATATAAAACACAAAAAATATAAAAGAAAAGTAAAATTAAATATAGATTAAATGTTTTTAAATTAATGAGTACATCTAAGAATCAATTAATGAAATATTCAAAATGATGGTTTTGGTTCAGATTGATTTTCTTGATCAGAATTTTTATTGGATGGAGGTGCATTATGATGGGGAATGGTATGAACGAAACCATTAATATCAAGGTGTTTCACCAATAGGTTCTGAAAATTATTTTTTAATACATCTATCCACTTCTAAATGATATTCTTTGAATCCTTATTGATATTTATGCATTCAACCAAATTCACCTTAAAAAACTCATTAATTATTTATTCAGACTAAATGAAGGTAGTAAACTTATCTCTCACTTGATGAATCACTGGTCCCAACTAGGAATCATTAGAGTTCAGTTGAATTACAAAATTTCTCTGATTTTCAAAACAAAAATTTAATGGTGTACTGTTACATTGAAGATTGGGAAATCTATCATTGAAATCATTTAACACAGAAGTTATTTCCTCAAATCATCTTATCATGTATGGATGAGTCTTTGTATAAAAGGTTGTTTCCTGATGAATTGTTCTTACAGATTGAAACAATCCCCATAACATCTACTTCTACTCATAAAACTATTATTTCTTCATATATTATTTCTTTAAATATAAAAACTCAACAAACAACATCTTGATGAACTCTTCAAGGTCACCCACTCACAAAAGAGTTTCACGAACTTCTCCTAATTTTTTTGAAGTGTGTCACACTCAGCCTTAGGTAAATTTTAACTTTCAAGATCTTAAACTTTATTTATATTAGTTTATAAATATTGTGTTAGAGTAAAATTATATTAATTCACATGATTTTAACTAAGAAATAAATATTATTTACCTTATTGCACTGAGTCAGAAGACTCAGCAGATTGTGCTCTGGTTTGACCAACTCCCACCAAATCCAAACTTGGGTATTCATCTGAAATGTATTTCAGATCTCTTAAAGAAGATACTCCTACATAAATTTAATTAGAATCAACTAAATACATATTTTTAGTGTTAACTTCATTATCATTAGAAAGAAATTCCCTATATTGATAAGCCCATTGAGAAAAATGCTCAACATTCATAGTTACATGAGACACTAGTTGAACAAATTCTTATTCTCTTGTTTAGAAAACATCGATTGGCTCAGAAACATTTATTAAAATTATTCTTATTTAAAAATACTAGACCCATTAACTCTTTATTTTTCTTATTCATTGACCCTTGATCTGACAAAATCGATAGAAGGTAATAAATTATGCTCCCCCCTGAGCACCAATCACCCACCTTTATCGTTCTTATATACAAAAGTAAAGAAGAAATTTTCATTATTTACTCCATAAAAATCATAAATTATCAATAGTTTTAGAATTTATAATATTTATATGATGAAATATCTGGCCAAAATAGACGTCTCTTAAATTTCGCAACCATAATAACAAATGGGATAAAATTATTTTATAAGGACAAAATCGCATATTTGCATCCTTACGATAGCAGTGATTCAAATACATTCACATATAAATACTGAGGTTCATCAAAACATTTTTTAAAAATAAAAATAGAATATACATATCCTGATAAAAATCATTATCAAACTCATCCGTCCTTGGCACAATTCTAGACTATATAAACATCATCCACACTCTTTGATCAACATTAAGGTATCTTGTCACAATTTTCTCAATTGTTCTAGTTCCTAAGAGAGATAAAATTATATCTTATTATTTTAATTTCTCATATCCTATATTTCTTAAATCAAAATAAAATCCCCCCTCATGAGAAAAATCCAAAATATTATAAATTTTTACATAAGATATATAAAACTCATCATGATGAATCTTAGACATAATCGTGTCTTTATCTTTTCTAAAAAATAAAAGTGTCATTTCGAAATAACTCTTTTTACTATACATTAAGAACAAAGGCATAATTCTATCACCAAAATTAATTCTAGGCCTTGAAATATAATGTAAGTATTTAATGACAAATTTTTTTGGTTATTCCAATAAAAATAAATTACCTTTCCTTGAATAAAATTTTGAAATTTCATCTGTCGAACATGCTCGATTGGTCTGACTTCTTCAACATTTCCTGATGTTTCCATTTGTTAAGGTTTCAGTTTTGAATATTTGAAGATTATGGTTTTGGTAAACTAGAAAGAGAGATGATATGTAATCCGAATGGGCGTGATGGAGTAGGAAGGAGAGTGGGAGACTTCTGATGATTTTGTTTTTGGTTTCGCATGTCAATTATGTGATATAATCATTAAAATTTTAATTTTTAAAAGTCACATTAAAAATAATATATGAAAAAAATTATTTTAAAAAATAAATGAAATTATAATTTTATAGTGAAATTACTATTTAAAATAAATTAAAATAAAATAAAATGATAAACATAATAATTTATAAAAATTTATTTAAAATTTAATAATTCTAACTCACCATTAAAAAAATTTAAACATGCAGTAGGAATTGGGTTAATAAAAATATCAGTTAATTGATATTTAGTATTTTTAAATTCTAAATGCATATCATTTTTTAGAACTTGATCCCCAAGAAAAATATTCCTTATATCATTATTTTTGGTCCTAGAATGACATATATGATTTTTGGAAATATTATTTCACTAGTATTATCACATAAAATAAGTATATTAGTAAAATTTAGTCCAAAATATAGTATAGTGTGTTTCATTCACAACACTTATGAACACAAACTACCAAAATACACATATTATGCCTCATAACTTGATAGGGAAACTGAGTGTTGGTTCTTTGTCAACCATGATACTAAATATTTTCCTAAAACGTGGTAGGTTAATGAGGGTATTTTCCAATATAATCTAAATAATCCAAAAAAAGTATCTAAATATGAAATTAAATTAAAACCCTATGTTTTGGGGCTAAAATAGGGATTTAAAAACTTTTATTTTTAAAAATCAAAAAATTCTTTTAACATTAGTATGATGAGATTACTTTGGATTTTACTAAAATCTGGAACATATACATACAGAAAAAAATATGTCTCATTTACTAGGAATATGATATAATAGACTACAAATCATATCTCTATATATCTTGTTTTCAAATCGTTTTCTATCTTCATCTAAATCATGTATTATATTTTTACACAAGGTATTTGTATAGATCTTACTATTTTCATGTCCAAAAATTTTCAATAAATCAATAATTTATTTACTTTTATTTAAAACACTCCTATAATCATTTGGATAAATCTAAAATGCTAAAAAAATCTCTCCTCCCATCATAGTAATTTCAAATTATTTTTCATTAGATTAGAAATCTCATTAGAAATATTTTTATTAATTGAACCAAAAATAACATCATCAATATAAATTTGAACAAAAAAATATTAGAACAAGCAATTTTCTTAAAAATATTAGAATCTACTAACCCCATAGCAAATCCATTTTTCATAAAAGGAGTTTAATCTTTCATACCATGGTCTAGGTTCTTCTTTAAGTCCATAAATTTATTATTGAGTTTTAAAAATAATTCTGTTTATGAGGGTTTTAACAACCCAGTGGTTGTTCAATATAAACTTTCTCCATTAAAAAATTATTTTAAAAGGAAAATTTAACATTCATCTGATATAATTTTAAATTCATATAATATGTATAAGTTAAAAGGATTCAAATGGATTCTAATATAGATATTGGTGAAAATTATTCATCACTATCTATAAATTATTCTTAATTATATCCTTTAGATACTAATATAGCACTGTTTCTAGATATGATCCATTGATCAACCTATTTATTTCTAAATATCAACTTATTTACTATTACTAGATAATCTGATGGTCTTTCCACTAAATCTCAAACATCATTTCTTTTGAATTGGTATAGTTCTTCTTGCATAGATAACATCTAACTCTCATCTTATAAAAATTATTCAAAATACTTTGGTTTAAACAAAGATATAATGGTATATAATTAAACTAGGTTTCCTACATTTCTTCCAGTTCATATTCATGTGTCTAAGTCTCTTATAACAGTTTCTAAAGTATGGTTCTTTAAGGTTATATATTGTATAGGTAATAAACATTCATGTTCTTCAATTTCATTATCTTATGAATTAGACTGAGTTTTATTAATGTTATTTTAAAAATCTGACATAGGTGAATCAGATCTCATGTTAAAAAAAGAGCAAGTATTTTCATCAATTTGATCATTCTCTTTATTAAAAGCGTTAGTTTCATCAAAGCTCACATGAGCTGATTATTCAACAATCCATAAAGTTTTAATAAACACTCTAAAGGATTTAGAAGTATCATAATATCCTAAAAATATTCCTTCACTAGCTTTTGGATCAAATATTCCATGGTTATCTTTAGTACTAAAGATATATACCATGAATCCAAAGACATTAAAATAAATTAATTTATGTTATCTTTTATTCCAAAGTTAATAGGGTTTCATTTTAATAATTGGTCTTATAAAAACTCTATTTGGGTTATTGAGCATTTTTCTTACAACTTCTTCCCAAAATTAGGTAGGAATATTGTATTCATTCAATATAGTTCTTTCCAGTTTCTGAATAGTTATGTTTCTGCTTTCTATGATTCCATTTTGTTAAAGTGTTATTGGTGCAGAGAAGATGTGTTTAATAAATATATTTGAGTAAAAGGAATTAAATTATTCTTTCTAAAATTCTCTACAATGACCACTCCTCAATAAAATTATGTTAAAATCTTTTTTTTTTAATTTATCAAAAATAGTGAATAATACGCTTTTAAAATTTAGAAAATAAAACCAAGTAAATCTTGAAAAGTAATAAACTATAACACAAAAATATTATTTACCATACAAGATTTCTACCCTATATGGTCCAAAACAATTCCATATAAAGTAGCTCTAATAGTCTAGATGTATAAATTTTGTTAATGGATTTGAAAGACAATTTCTATTATTTTCCAATTTGGAATGTATCACAGAATCTATAATTTTCAAATTTATAACTTGGTAATTCGGAAACAAATTTTTTTCTCAGATAGTTTATGTAAAGAATAGATATTGTAATGTCTAAGTCTTCTATGCCTGATCTATGACTCATTTGTCTTGGAATTTAAAAAAATTTACTTATTTTTAGACTAGGAATTGAGATGCAAGTATAGACATTATTATTTCTTGGAGATCTAAGTTTTAGTATTTTAACTTTCAAAATGAGTAGGAATGTTTATGAAAATAAAAATAATATCCACCTTCACCAATTTGAGATATACTTATTAGGTTGTGTTTTATCCCTTGCACAAATAGTACTTTGTTTATTGAGATTATCTTTGGATCTCCAAAAATTTCAACTCAAAAAATATTTCCTTCTGCATTGTCACCTAAAGTGACTAGACCTTCATCCATTTGATTCAATTATGGGAATTTAATGAGTCTCCACTCATGTTTCAGTATTATCCACCCTATATATACAATATGTATTTTCATTTCCTATGTAATTTTTCATGTAAAATAAATTAAACATGTCTTTGATTTGATACCCATATTTTCTTGGGTCTAACAGTGACAACGAGGAATGATCTAAGAATTGAAATCAATGTTATCTTTCCATAATTATTATCAATTTATTTAAATATATATTTAGAAAAAAATCATTTTTAATACCATTAATTTGAGGATTTATCAAGTAACAGTTTTTAGTGTAATTACCTTTTATTCCATAGTAATAACAGTTAGCATTTTTTGAATTTGGTATATTTTTTTTATAATTTATATTTTTCACCCTTGATTATTATTCCAAATATTTATCTTTTTATAACAGTCATTCCATGAATCTAATTTAGAATATTTTCTCCGTTTGTAAAAACAAGATCAAAATTTTTAAAAGATTCTACTTAATCCTATAATTCTTTAATCATTTTTCTTAAGATCAATATAGTTTGATGTAGACGAGTTAACATTTTCAATTTTATCTTGATTTTATGTTAGAATAGTTTATCTTTCCCCT
The DNA here is from genome assembly GCA_963277665.1 of Viscum album. Taxonomy (NCBI): domain Eukaryota; kingdom Viridiplantae; phylum Streptophyta; class Magnoliopsida; order Santalales; family Viscaceae; genus Viscum; species Viscum album. The sequence goes on along the minus strand of OY728131.1, from coordinate 1,570,894,925 downwards.
AAAAAAACAGTGTGAATATTTTTTAATTATTTATTTTTCTTTTGAAAGGAATCATTTTTCTCTTCTGAAATTTTACAGTAGGCACTATTTGAGAAACTACCAATATCATAACCATAAGAATGGTAGGATTGTACATATTATTCTTCCTTGTCCATAAAGCATATTTTGGATTCTAGTTTTGGGGATCCTTTTATGAATTGTATAATGAAGAGTTGTTGGAGTCTTCTGATGCACTCCATGTTTCATTCATAACTATTTTTTACTTTATGCCCATTATCTTAATTCTTATGATATTAGTTTTATGTGCTTCTTCTTCCATCTTTCAATTGGCCCCACTCAGGTCTGATGTGACCCAAATTTTTGAATTCATATCACATAACTTATCTTGGTTATCTTTCATCCATCTTAAATGATATTTTGAATCATTTATTTATCTTGTGACATTTTATAAATTTTCTTTCTATCTATTCTAGTTCCATTTCAGAATTTGAGGAGTCTAAAGTTATTTTGGTTTCGCATCTTGTTTTAACTTTCATTCATGCACCATATATGTGACTTTAAAGGAAGTATTTTCTTTTCTACTAACTTGTGATCTTAATATTCATCTTTATTTATTTGTTAATACACCATAAATGTTCCAAAAAATTCATTCATAGTTAAATTACTAGGAGGTGATGATTTTAAAATGGAGTCAGATATTCCATTCCATTTCGAGGGTAGTACTGTAAGTACCCACATCACTTGATTAGATTGACTGATGGGATCTCCCAAGGTAGTAATATTGTTGACAATATCTGTTAACCATCCAGTCATTTGTTTTATTCTTTTACTACCAAAAATTCTAAAGGTGTTAAAATTTAGTTTGATAGTTTCATTACTCATCTGTCTAATGTTTTCTATTCGTTCATAAGAAACTGCTACAGTTTCCACATCTCATAGGAAGTAGGGAACTTTGAGACTTGATTGAATTCATTAGGTCAAAGGCTATAGATTATAGAAATCATTTCCATTGAGATGATGTCATATTGAGCTTTTGTTTCAACAACCAAAGTCCATGGATTCTTCATAATTTCATAATGAGTAGTGATCTTTTAATAAACATTTAATCCTAGATTATTTAGGTAGATAATCATTCATGATTTCCAGAATCCATAGTTGTCACCATTAAAATATGGAGCACATACCATAGACATCCCTTCATTATAGTCATACTTTGATATCTTCTTTTTATAGAATATATAATTTTTAGCTTAGAAGATATTTATAACAAGATTTCACCTTTCATACTAATTGATAGGTTGAAATAATACAAATATACAATAGCGGTTAATTGTGTCATTTTAATAATACTGAAATATTACATATTATAAATATGTTTTGGATTTATGAATTTATACAACATTATCTTTTGTAATGAGTACGAGAATTAGATAAAAAATAATGAACATATCAATTTTATAATAGCACCAGCACACAAATCCCCTAGTCCACTTCACCAATGCTCTCTCTATGAGCTCGGTGAATTTCAGTAGAAAGGTCCTCTTATCACAAAACCCTAAAATCCACAACTGTGTACAGGAAATTGACACCCTTACAGAAAAGGCTAAACAAAACCATCTCATATTTTTTTAGGGATCCAGTTAACCAAAATTTAGTACAATAATTAGACACATCTCTACAACTCAGTACACTCAGAATAAACTCTAATAAATAAAAAGAGTTTGATTTGTTTATGGACCTATTATTGTTTGGACCAAAATAGTTGGAAGTATTTTTTTAGGTGTTGGAGGAAGTTTGTGAAATTTCTTTCATATTGTTTTGTAATTCTAAAAAATAATTTCAGATTGTAACTGTAGGTGGTTAGATTAAAGGGGAATCATAATCAGAATATCAGACAAAATGTTCTTATAAATTATTATGAGTTTTAGTTTTTTGTTCTAGATATGTTTTTTAGGAAAATTAGGTTTCAAACTCACATTTTTTGGGGAAATAGGTTCTTGAATTGAGAGAGAAGTTGTATCAGAGTCTTCATGTCTTTATAAATATTTAATCTCAAATATAAATATTATTTTTATCATGTATGTTTTAAATATGGTGAGTCATTTTATTTACTTTTTATCCATTTTATGGGAATGAATGAGGGATAAAATGTTTTTAAATTTATATGATGTTATTCCAATCTCAATATTCCAAAATTATTAAAGAATTCATGATAAATGAAGATATTGGTGGAAGAATAGTGGTTACAAATATGAATTATTTCAGTCACATATCATCAGTATGATTTGTACTGGACACTAGAGTAGTTTGGTGACTGAGATGTTTGAATGATCTAAAGTTGAAGTTATACCGAAGTGTTAATCGAACAATCCCTTGAACTGTCTGATTCATTGGACTATCCAATCCACCAAACAAATGAATCAAAAGGATCTATCATCAATTGTATATAATCTGAAAGAAAATGGTCACTGATGATAATGGTCTAATGGACACAGTATGACACCGATCAATTTGAGTAATCCTGACATAGTTTTACTGTCCAAAGGGCATTATATTCATATTTCTATCAAATAAAGAGAATTTGTTGACACATATCAATAAGTTATTGTTTTTGGATTGATGAATTTATCTACAATGACCAATTCATTAAGTGGAATTAGAGACCAATTAATCAGATGATATTAAACAATGCATTAAAACATTTTCCAAAATATCTTATTTATTTCAAGATGGTCAAGAATCATTTAATAAGAAATAAAACCAATACATTAGATATGAAATTGAGATGAATCTGTAAAATTCATGATGAAACCAATAAGTCATTGGATTTAACACTTTATCATATTCAGGATTATAGGTCTGAGTTTTTGTTGTAATAATGAAGAAAACAATAATTTTTTTGAAGAAATTGTTCAAGTAATATCAAAGGGTTCAATAATATTTATATGTTGGATTGATGTTTATGGAAAATCCTTCGAACAAATATATGTTCCTGATAAATGCAATCATACTTATAGAGTGATGAAAAATGGACATCAAGGTGAGAACGATGAAGAAAATAAAAAGTATTCTAAAAAACATGTTAAATGATTTAAGAATAATAGTTTCATGTATTTTAGTTGGATTAGATCATCACAATCATATTATTTTATTTTTTAGTTTTTCTTTATAATGAATAACATTATCTATATGGAAATTTTCTCAAACAAAAGAATATTTCTAAGTTTGAAGATATATAATGTTTAGATATGTTTTAAGATGTTTTGAGAAGAATATAAAAGAGTTGAGAATCACATAAATGGTCAAAGATAAAGTTAAAATTTTAATAAAATTCAAACTTACTTTATTTAGAATAATCAAGAGAAACATTTATTGTTTCCACATTTTCTGTTTTCAGGGCTCCTATAATTATATTTGTAGGTAAAAATTACTTTCTAATGAATAAAATATTATTGTGTGGGTGAGAGAGGGATTACTAAATATTTGAGTTGGTAGAAGAATTTTTTTCAAATATGGAGCTTTGGAGAATGTTTTTCGAATAGAATATTGGTAAGGAAAAGGTTACCAGATCATACTGAGCCATCTCGATGAAAATTCTAGGAAAGAAAGAAGTGGTTCAGATTCTTTTAAAGTATCTGTTTTTAATTGTTTTTTAGACTGATGAATCAGAATGGGGAATCAGACTAAGGAATCAGATTGAGCCATCAAACTATCTTTTCAAATATTTTTTGGAAAATTTGTTTCAACCTACTGTTTGGTAGGAAAGTGGACAATTTTTTTCTCTTAAAGATCTATATAAATGGAAGTTGTTAAATCAATACAATGACATGTATGAAACCAACTAGTGAAGGTTTATTAAAAATTTACATAACCTTTTTACGTCATATATACTAGAACAAGAAGATGAACTATTGAATTGATCATAGTGCTACACAATTAAAAGTATATTTTCTAATTTTTGTATAGAAAAAAATTGTTTTTAGTGGGTTGAGTGGTATTAGAATATTTCAAAACCCTAAAAAAGACTAGATAATCTTATTGAGAAGCGAAACTTGTAAGTACTAGTGTTCCTATCGATGTGTGAATGTTTTTATTTGAATGATGTGATAATTCATTAATACAAGATTAGGTTTATTATAAAATAATCATAACATAATAGAAAAATATATCAATAATTCACCCCTACCCCTTCATAGTGATATACTAATCCTAGTTGGGCATTTTGAATTGGTATCATAGTGTTGATTCCCATTGTTTAATTTTTCTAAATTTTTTAAGTGATGTTATTATAGAGAATCTGAATTTTTTAAATTGTAAATGGATTATAGTCTTCTATGGAAATAACTATCATATTATAAAAGACATAATGACTATGTAACTTATGTATATTTTATATGATGTTTTGTAGGATTCTACATCTAGATTTCATCCCCTCATTGAAAATGATCCTCTTACATATGTGGATAAGAAGAATATTTAGGATGATAGAAGAGATATGAATGATTTACTTATATCTCTTTATGAAAGTGAATTATGTTGATTTAAGGGAGATGGAACAACTAAATAAATCTAGTAAAAATGGAAAAAATATATATGAAGTCAATATAAAGGTGAATAATGGAAAGATAAAAAGCTTTAGAAAGGACTATGATGATCTCAAAATGGGTGAGTATGAATATGTTGGTGACTTCATTACAATTTTGAATGATATTATTAGTAACCTAATACATATGGGTGTGAATCTAGAGGTTTAAACTATTTTTAAATGATTTTGAGAATTATTCCTAAAAATATTGAGTCCAAGGTTTTATCTTTGGAAGATAGATATCCAAAAACAATATCAAGGTACCACCTTTATAAAAATATCATTACTTATGAAATGAGAAGGGAGAATGTTATGAAAAGGGAAAAACATACTACTTTTGATTCTAATAAATTTGGGAAGAAATCCAAATTAAATAAGAAGATTTAGGGTGATAATTAAATTTTTGGGTAACAACAAAGATTTAATGTGAATGATAAGAATGTTTAAGAAAAATATTTTAACAAATCCAGGAAATATGGATGTTCAAAAGGTAAATTTTCAATCTATAATTATTTAGAATATTTATGTGGATTTCAGTATAAATAATGAACATTTTAGTTTAACACACAACATTATTGTAATCCCATGAGTTGAAAAAATAATATTTTGGGGGGAGTCACTCATCTCAAAGAAATAATTCTAGGAAATTTATTTTCAATATTGAAAATAGTTTCAATAATTTTGAAACTATTTGTGAAATATGTGTACAGACTATTCATATAGAAAATGGGAGTCTTGTTTTATTACTGGAATAAAAAATATTTGAAAAAATTATCAGTAACCGGATGTGAATAATGATAAAGGGAAGGAAATATATGTTATTATATAAATGGATCTTAGTGATACAGAAGGAAAACAATCCAAGACTTTTTATAATGAATCTTCTTCTTATATGAGTGGAGATTTTAAATTTTTTAATATAGTGAGTGATTTCAAAGAAAGAACAATGATGTTTGGAAATTATGATTCTATCCTAATCAAGGGTGTTGGATCTACTGTTATTGGGGAAGAAAAATTGAAATATAAGAAATATTTTTTTGATGGGTTGAAATCAAACTTTTTTAGTGTTTTACTATAGTGTGATGGTGGACATAATTCTTTTTAGAAAATGTGTTTTTTGTGTGAAAATACTGAAAGATGTAAATGTTGTTACAAAGGTCTATTAAAAAAAAGGAAACCCGTTTATAGTTGGTTAATATTAAAATTCTTGTTATTTAAGATGATGGAATAAAATCAGTTTTCACATAAAAGGTCAGAACATATGTGTCAGAGAAACATGAGAATGTTATCAAATATATAGAGTTTATGTGATATTCATGATATGTAAAGAAGAATAAATTGTTGTGGAACAATTATTAAAGAAAGAAAAATTACAGACTCTTTGTATAATAAAGTTGATATTAATTCAAATTGACCCTCAGAACATATTAATTCTGATATTTTTTGTCCAATTAAAAAATATGAACTTTCATATATATGAAATTTATATCTGACATTTATTATTTCCCTTTCATTACATGTATTACGTATTTGAAAAATAAATTAGAATCTCTAAATATGTTTACGATTTTAAGGAGAATAACTAAGAAGGAATTTTTATATACTATTAATAATTTTTGAACTAGTAATGATGGGGGATACTTGAATGAAGTGTTTAGAGGTCATATTAAAAAACATGGAATTCAGTATGTGTTTAGTGCACCATACACACCACAAAAAATGGTGTTGCTGAAATGAATAATATAAGCATAGTTTATATGGGGCATCAAATGTTGATTTATAATGGTCATTCTCACTACATACAGAGGCAATAAATAAGAACAAGTATTTATTATCAGAATAATTATTTCTTATGGTCGATATAATATATTACCCCATATTAAATGTTTTATGGTAAAAATCCATGTTTGAAACACTTAATATATTTTTAGAGTACATGAATTAAAAAAAAATAATGGTGGAAACTGTTGAATATTTGATCATCTCTATGCAGATGGAATATTTCATAGTTTTGATATGGATGTAAGTGCATATAGATGTTTCAATAATGAAATGATATTATTTTTTTATTTAGTTATTGTAAAATTTCTTGAATAATATGAGGAATATGTATAAAAAACATGAAAATGAATATTATGATAAAGATAAATGAATTTTTTTAATCCACATGAAAATAAATCTAATAATTTTTATAACACATAGATGTATGAATTGGACTCAACTATATCTAGTGATGTGGAAGAATTTTCCACATATCATTCTAGGATAATAAGAGAAGTTGAATTTGAAAACATTATTTTAGATCTACACGAAATGGTTTAAACAAGAACATAAAATGTTATTAAACATATTTAATTTTATTAAAATGTAGATCCAAAAGATGTTAATGAAGTTTTTTAGCCTCGTGATTAGATTCATGAAATGAATTAAGAGCTTAAAGAGATTCATAAAAATGATACATGGGAACCTATACCCAAACCAAATGACAAAAATTTTATTTGAACAAAGTCAGTGTTTCGGAAAAAGTTGAAGGAAGTTGGTGAAGTGATTATAAAAATAGAATTATTTCTTTTAAAAGATACCTCATAAATTTAAGGTATTTATTTTTATGAATATTTTTCCCCAATAGAATGGTAAAAAAAACTTGAATCTTTATTCTAATGATTTTTTAGAAAATTTATAAATTTTTTTATATGGATTTGAAGGCTGCATTTATGAATAACGAACTTGATGAGGATGTTTATCGTGAAAAACAATTTTTTTATTATTGGGAAGGATGAATGTTATGTGTGTAATTTGAAGAGAATCATGTATTGGATTGAAAAATCTCTTATGGTATGGTATTAAAAATTGTATACCTGTTTACGAAAGTTGAAATTTGTAAAATGAAGGGTTGATAGTAATCATTACATCAAACAAATTCAGGATATTTCCCTCATTATTATTTTTTATTTTGATGATATTATATTTTATCTGAATTATGCATTAAAATGTCAAAGGTTTGATGAAGATATGATGAAGTTGTTTGAAATTTCCATGCATGGTGAAGTTAAATAATTTATTGCGTTAAAAACCACATAAAATAAAAACAAAATATTTATTCTCTCAAAAATTATTATTAGTATATTCCTAAGAAGGTTAAAATATAAATTTCAAAACCATTTTACATAATAATTTCAGTGGGAATCATGTTGACTAATGATTGAGAAGGTAAGGTATTTGAATTAGTTGATTTTTGAAAGTAAATTGGATGACTATTGAATTTGACTACCTCAATAACAATTTTTTTTATATTTTCACAATATTTATATGATACCAATGTGAAATAAAGTAATCACATATCTTTGAATGTAAAATAATTTCATATATATCAAAGCCACAAGAGAGTATAGAATCATCTATGAAAAATAGAAAATATTTGATTTAATTGGATATGTAGATACCAATTGGGTAGGAAGTGTGAATGATAGAAGATCCACATCTAGTGTAATTTTTTATCTCAGAGAAATATTTTTAATATTTTATACTAAGAATCAAAATTCAGTTACTATTAGAATGGATTAAGTTGAGTATTTTCTTTCAACGGAAGAAGCAACACTTCTAATTTGGATGTAGATTCAGTTGAAATAATTTCTTGTTGAAGTGAAGTTAACTGTGTTCTTGGGTTGTGATAACTATACTTCTATAAACTTCACAATAAATCTAGTTCAACATTCTAGATAAAAAAATATTGATTTCAAATATCAATTTATCAATTAGCATATAGAGAATAATGAACTCAAGATAGAGTATGTTCCTACATCAGAAAAAGTTACTAACATTTTCCCAAAACCTTTACCAAAGGAAGGATTTTAATACTATGGTTGGACATGGGAATCCAACCTCTTTCCCAAAAATGTTGAGGAATGTGTTCTTGTCACCTCTCGCATCTAGTATTTGGATAATGTTTTCAACGTGGAGAAAATTATGTTTCATAAATATATACATTAATATGTGCTAACCCTTTTAGTAAATAATGTTCATATAGGAATTTGTGGACATGATGTGAATATAATATGTATATCTGTGAACTATTATAACAATTTTTTCATATTGTTTTAGGATTTTTTAATGGAATAATTAAATAAAAAAGTTTGAATGTTATAAGAATCAGTTTCATAAGTCACTACTTATGGGAAAGTAGTTTTTCTATCAATGATTCTTATTTCATAAAATTAGTTTTGTTATATAGGATTAGAATTTTTTCCTATTGATCCATATCTCATGTTAAAAAGTTTTATGATTTAGGAATTATTTTTGACATAAAAATAAAAACGAGGGAATTGTTGGGACCAAGATGGATGATTTTTTTTTCAGATGATAGAATATGTTTGTGTTGTTTTTTTATGTTTTGTTTTCAGGATGAATAATTATTTCAATTTTTCTATGATGGTGATTCCATAAAAGGGGAATATTAACAAAAAATTCAGAAAAATGTTCTTACAAAGTTCCATTAGTTCCAATTTTTTGTTCTCGGAATTTTTTTTTTGGTAAATTAGTTTTTAAACACACTTTATTTATGAAAATAAATTTTCGATTTGAGTTATAAGTCATATAATAATTTGTGTGTATTTAAAAATATGCAATAGTAAATCTGATGATGCTTTTCTATCTTTTTTTTTCAAAAGTATAAGTAATTCGATATACTTGTGATTCATGATTTGTGAATGAAAGGAGGAGAAAAATATTTTTCTATGATATGATACTCTAATGATCTTAATTGAACGAAGTCATGAATAATTCATTATAAAATAATATTTTTGTGGAGGATGAGTGATTACAATGTTTAAGAATCTTGGTCACAGATCATTGATTTTAGTTGCGATAGACACTAAATTGGATTCGTGAATGGGAAGTATGAAGGATATTAAGTAGAACTTCTACAAAATTGATGATCAACCAATCTTTCTTAATGGATAACTCATCATACTCTCTAATCCCTTGCTCATATATATCCAAAATATCAAGAACTGTTTTGTAGAGAATTTAACGGAACATTGGACTCAGTTTTTTATTAATCCTTAAGTGGAATTATGACATTGTTTTAGTGTTAAAAGGAAAACAAGTAGAGTGTTATGTCAGAGGTAAATCTGTTTTTCAAACTAATAAAAAAGTTATAGTTTTTGTACTGACAAAAATTATGATATGTAGAGACCGATTCATTATATGGACTCAAAAATAAATCAATCTAATGATATTCAAAAATATAGCCAACAATTTTTAAAAACCTATTATTTATTTCAAGATGTTAGAGGCTCTTCATATAGGAATTGACACTAATACATCATATATACAATATAAGTTTATCCATATTATGGATATGGAAACCAATAATTCATCAAATGTTGGAATTCAATGGATGTTGGGTCATCCGTTAATTTTTTTATTGAATAAATGAAAATATCTGAGAATTATTGAAGCTATTATAAAAGTATTGTCGAATTGTTATGGAGTATTTATATGTTTCAATGATGTTTATTTAATATTGACTGAACAAATCCGTCTACCTGAGAAAAAAAAATTTACTTCCAGAGTGATTGACAAGAACCTTCACTATGAGAAATATGATGAAAATAAATCAAAATAAAATGAAGTTTCAATAATGTTTAAGGTAGAATAGTTTCTTGTATTTTAGTTCGTTTAGATTATCATAATGGGTGTATTTAGTTTTACATATGTATTATCGTAATGAATAATAGTATCTTTTTGAAAATTGTATAGGGATCAATAATTATATGTATGTTTAAAGATGTATGAAAATTTTAGAAGTTTCCAGATGTTTCAAGAATAATCTAGATGAGTTGAGAAGCACTGAAATGATAAAATATAAAGATAAATGAGAAAAAAAATTAAATTTTGAAGAATTTTTCTAAGTGGGGAAAACTTTTAGTATCCCATAATATGTTGTTTTTCGGATTTCTATTAATATAAGTCGAAGTATAACATACTTATTAATGAAGATATGATTCACGTGGGGGTGAGAGGCACTGATTATTTGAGTTTGAATAAGAAGTGTTTCAAAGCATATTTTTTATCGAGAATTTTTCTAGATAGAAGAATGTTATGGAAGTGAGTACTGGATCGAACAAATCCTTCAAACTGAAGGTTCCAAGAATGGAATAAGTTGTTCAGAATTTTTTTCAAAGTATCTATACTAAATTTTTTTCCAGCATGAAGAATCTAAATGAGGAATCAGACTGAGCCATCAGACTGTGGTTCCATAAAATTTCTGCAAATGTTTTTTCAACCTTCTTTTGCATAGGAATGTAAAGAATTGTGTTCTAAAAATATAAAAAAATGGTTGTTGTTAAAGTTTCATAGTGTCATATTTGGAACAAACTAGTGAAGGTTTCCTAACCTTTTTCAAAAACTTTTTTATATAATTCATATAAGAAGAATCACATGTACTATTTCATTGATCATAGTGATACACTAGTTTAAGGTTAATTTCTACTTACTGTATCAACACAACATATTTTTTCTTGGTGAATTGTTTGGTATTGGATAAATTTCAAACCATGCCTTGGGCTATAAACTCTTTCATTAATGAACCATGCAAATACTCACATTCTTATACATGTGTGAATGTTTTTCTTTATAAAAAGTGATAATTATTTTATGGGAGGAAAATGTTGTTATAAAAAAGGATAACATAAAAGAAAAAGATATCATTAATTCAACCCTCCCCCTCTAATTTATCCATTTATCCTTGTTGATCCTTTGAAACTATAACATCTTATCACCCTTTTATTATTAATCATTCATTTTTTCAGTATTCACATTGTTATGTGCCCTTTTTTCTCAATAATTATTTTTTCATGAATTTTATGGTTATTTGGCATGGTATATAAATCTATCATCTCTTGACTTAAATTAATGATAAAAATATATACATTTTCATTATATACTTTTTATAGTCATTGTTTAAATTTGATCATGGATAATGGATCACATCATTCATGGAGATGGTAGACTATACACACACCCGAGTGATGTTATCATTCCCATAATAGGTGAATGGATAAATTATTATGTGATATAATAATATTACATAATAAATATAATCTCTTATATATCACACATATCTCTTAAATTTATTCTTACTAATTTCCATGTAAATCGTATGTGAAAAAAAATCACAGCACCTCATGATCTAATAGTCTTCGAACACAAGATTGATGTTTCCATTTTATCACAACATGATTTTAAAATAACAAAATAATATTTGATATAAAAATAGTCATGAAATATTGAGTTTATCTTTCATTACCAAAAATACACAGTTTAGATTTTGGTGCATGCCACCCTAATATTTTATGTTTGATGTTGTATTTTAATCATGACACAAAACTTAAACCACTGATGATATATATTACTGTTATAACCTAGCCATTGGAATGGTGAGTAGAAACAGGACTAACTGAATTATAGAAATATGATTTAAACAGATATATATATAATGAATTCTTTGGTGACAAATTAATTATAAATAAAAATAAAAACCCTTTTGGAATTAAAAATAATTTTTTCTTATAAGAAACTATTTAAATTAAATAAATTATTTTTTATATAAATAAATTAAAAAATTCAATCTTGTTTGATAATATTAATAAAATAAAAATACAATATATTAAATATAATTTTTAACATTCATCATATGTTTTTTGTATACATGATATAAAAATAAATCTATATTTTTCACAAAATGGTGTATTTTATAAAAATAAATTAAACAAATCACTCTTGTGGTTCGATTGGAATTTTATTTTAACTATAGTACCAATATATTTTGAAAATTAAAGAAGACATGGTAAGAGTTAATGTTATTAACTAAGTGTTAATGCTAAAAGACAAGGTTAATTTTATGACATAAACATGTATTAAACTTTTTTGTTGAGAGGATTTCAACTCGTACTCATCTTATATTCGAATTATATCACATTGGAGCAATTATAATTCAAAAATAAATTTTTAATAAAATAATATTTCAAGACATTCCTAAAGTTCCCCTCCTCTCTCTTATAAAATGCAACCACCTCCAACCACTTACTCGCACCTATAAAGCCCCTTGGATTATCAAAATTTTTCTCAAATAAACATATAACATTCCCCCTATCCTCCTAAAATCATTATGTTTGGCAGAAGTTAATTCAGGAATTCATTTTGGCTCAAATAAAAAGAAGTTAACCGATTTAGAGGCAACATATTCTCTCATATTCCTTTCCATTATTTTCTTTCTCCACTCTCTATGATCTTTTTATTATTTGATTTCATAATAACACCATTATCCTAAATATACTAGGATATTATTATGAGAATTATTCGAACTACTCTTACACACACCTCCATCTAAAGGATACAGACATACTGTTTCTATGTACGGTGAACTAGTGCCTCATGAAACGATGATTGTTCAATTTTATCATACCTCCTATCACGGTGGCCATTATAATGGAACTGTATTTATATAAGATCTATATTTAATTTATATTTCTTTTATGCCTATATAATTTTTATTTACAACATACCTTTATGCTTTCCAAGATGTGTAGATATGATAATTTCATTTGAGGATGTGTGGACTACAACTTCCTTAAAGTGGTATGACTCATTCATTCTATACATGAAACATATAAAAAATGGTTTTTTAAAAATTATGAGACATACATGTAATTAATATAATACTGGAATTATAATATAAATTTATATCATTTGATTATTATTTTTTTATATGAAAAATAAATGAAATTAGTGTTCATGCATACGTCCGACCTACCTTCACCATGAATAGTGTATTTCATTTCTTATCTCAAAATATAATGGAAATTATAAAAAAATATATACTAGATATATGTGATATTTAAATCCTGAATAATATTATAGATATGATGCACTTTTTACTACATAGACAATTTACATAAAAATGAGTTCATTTTCGACTCATGTACCGAACATTGACAAACCGACCTATATTAAATTAGATAATTATATAATTTTTATAAAATTATCATAAGTAACATAAAATGAATGATAAAGATGAATTTTAATTTGAGAAAAGTAGAAGATAACCATTGTTTATTATTCAGGAATATAAAGATCAAACGAAACAGTTCAGACTCCAGGTAAGAGACTACATCTCAATCTCCTTTCATTGAGGCATATTTTGATGCTATGCACTACCTTCTTTTATATAGTGTATAATAAACCCCTTTGACATTTACTTTCATTCAAAGGGAATATTTATTTTATATGAATCATTTTACTAAATGAAAAAGTAATGTTTTAAAGTATGTGACAACAATGACTCCACCATAGTAACCATTATTTGATATTTGGCTTCCTCTATAAGCTTGAATTGTTTTTATAGGAAAAGAAATCCCTTATTCCCTTTGTTGGGTTTTTGGTATTGAAAATGGATTTGAAAATGGATTGAATTTTTTATATCTTGAAATTACTTCTTATGATTACAAATGTAATTTTATGAGTGAAATGTTGATAATTGAAATCTTTTATGTGTTATGATTATATAATGGTACGAGACATTTAACGGGTGGTTACATGATAAACGAAAGATAGGTGGTTATGTGATAAATCAATGATCGGTGGTTACATGATAAAAAAAATATATGTGTCTTTGTGATAAACCAAGGATGGGTGGTGACGTTATAACCTATAATGAATTTGGTATGGAAGTTACTCGTATGACTATTCCATTTAGTGATATGTGTGGAAATAAACCATAAGGTTATTCTATTTAGGTATGTTTATACCCCATGTTTCTTATATATTTTATATGTTTCTTTATATGGTATTTACTGTAATCTTTCAGTTATAAAAATGGTAAGAAATGAGATTATATTCAGTGAAATATATTTACTACTTTTTAAAGGTGAAAATTATTACTTTATGATAAAGTATAAATGGTTTTCATGTTTTCCCAAGACTAATAGTTTTCCTTCTTTGTGTATCCATTTCTCATCTTTTTATACTCATCTAAAGTTTTGAAATATTTTTCACATTAATTAAAGAATAATAGATTCATTGATGGGATAAAGGAAAAGTTATGCTGTTAAAACATCAAATGATACCATGTTTCTTTACATTGATTTTTTGTTTTATTAAAAAATGGACAGTGAGTTGAAGTATCTATTTGTAATATTTAATTTTTTTTTGTACATGTTATGGCCTAATAATCTAAATATATAAAGCTAAAAAGATCATCAATATTATTAAAAGTCAAATTAATGACTTATCTCGATAATAAGTAATGTTTATGGTTGTGGCCTTATATTGAAAATGTGATAACATCGTTAAAGGATGTGTGGACTACCACCTCTTAGAGGCGATGTGATTCATTTAACACCATAATAATTATATATATAAGTATATATAATTAAATATAATTTTATCTATTATATAATTATTTCATTGAAAGGTAATATATTACTTTAATACTTTCTATAATGATCATTAAAACATGGAAAAGCTACTCATGCATACACATGACCTACTATCTCCCTGATCGTAACATTGGTACATTTTTAACAACCATATTTAATTATTTTTTAAAATAATAATTTATGTATAAATTTATAATTATGTGGTGATTATTTTGTTATATATTTTTAAATAATTACATAGTTGACCATAGGCAACCTACCAGAGTTGATTTTGCCACATAAGATAAATATAGTCAAAACTTCTGATTTAAAATTAATTGATCAAGTAATTATATATAACTTATTTATAAGTGAGATAAAAGTAATAATAAAATTGGAAAGGGTTATAAATAAATTAATTATTTAACATAATTTTATTATATTAGAAGGTAATGAACAATCATGATGAATCAAACTCAAATAATTTTTCTCATCTCACTCATATTTCTGTGAGATATGCGAAATAATAACCACTTATTTTCGGTGGGTGGGGTATATAATGAAAATTAATTTATTGTATTATTATTATAAATAATTTCATTTGGATTCACATATCCATTTAACAATATTTAATTTTAGGTATTTCTTATTTAAAATTTACCAAAGCGGCAATGTATTTTTTTCACAATTTTCCTTCATTGAGACTTATATTGTGTTATGAACCTATCTTATTTTATGAGATTTATATAATATCACATTGACATTTATTATCATGTAAATACTTATTTTAATGATATTAGAAGATTCATTTAATTTTAATATTATATGGGGATTTTTATTCAATGTTACCAATGTGGTAAGAGCCTATTGTTACAATCTCATTTATTATTGGGATTGTGTATGATTAAGTCATTGAGGTTTAAATACTATAATTATAATGAATTATCTTAAAATTTTGTTATTAAGGAAATTTTTTATTTAATGTTACCTTTTTTACAAACCATGGTACTTAAATATATGGATAATGTTTTTTTTCATAAAATCCAACTTCATTTCTCTCTTTAGTAGGAAATGTAACATCCTAGTTAAATAAATAATATATCATTTTCATATTTATTAAAATTTGTGAATTAAATATTAATTTAACTTTATAGGATATCTATATTTGATGGCGTAACTGATACGCAACAATGGGTTTCTTTGAAAACTTACATTGCACACAACGTTGGGTCATAATGAAAGGTAATAACATTATTTTAAATGGTAGTTAACACCTAATAGTTGTCTTGGAAGGAATGGACAAAACTAACTAAAATATGAATATACATGTTTGTTAATTTTTTTTACATTTATCAAATAAATTTTAGAAGCTTAAAATAAGAAAGAATCTGATTTTAAGTATAAATACTCAAATATTCATTAAAATGTCGATTTACCGCCTTTTGATGGTGAAACCTATTTAAATATAGTTTTTTTCACTTTTATATGTTATATTTGAAAAAAATAAAATTCTTCATTAGAATCAGGAAATAAAAATTTACTTTGGGTAAATATTTGATATTTTTTTGATAAAATTCATTTTTTAATGAATACTGAAAAATATTGTATTTTAATTCAAAACTGCCTTTTAATATAATATATTTATAAGGTTATATTATCTTTTTTAATTGGTTTTAAAGTGTAATTATATTATTTTTTTACTATTTAATCCAATTTTGGTCCTTGTATGTAATTTTACTTTGAAATTGGATGTAAATAAGTGTCAATCTTTTGATAGTTCTTATTTCTTAAAAACACACTTTTTTCTTTGACAACAAGAATTAATTTTAAATTAATTTATTCCACTTCTGTGTTTTGAATTTGGAAAAATTGATTCCATATTTAGAATTATGAGGCAAAAATTTTATAAATAGTTAACTTTTATTTTTAGACTTTATGAAAACTTACTTCAGTAAACATTTTATTTACTATAGTTAAAGTAGAAGTTTGGTAAATAAAGGTAAACAAATAATATTATAATAATAATAAATTACCCTAACATGTATCCTAATCCTATATTTTGACACATTTGCTACCATGGGAATCCTTGGGTCAGTTTTGGGACCCCATAAAGCCACTTGGGAGTGATTATGACATTTTATTTTAATTAATTTAAAGAAAAGACAAAAATGACTTAAACATATATCTTTTAGTAAATCAATTATTACATGAAGTTATAAATATTATCTCTTCAACTATAAATAATAATTTTAAAGATAAAGAAATTTCCTACACCATGATTTTTTTATCATTTTTTGACAACAAATAAATAAAAATATTTATGACATAATAATGATGCAATGTTTCCCTCATTAATGAACGATTTAAATAAATAAGATTATAAAGAATAAAAATATATATAAAACCTGTCAAATTCTTATTGGATGATTTTATTTCGAACATGAGTCATCTAATCTTAGACTTTAATAATTTTTGGACCTTTAGAAACTGAAAATCATTATATTATAAAATAATATTTTAAAACATTCCTAAAGAGCCTCTCCTCACCTAATAAAAAGTGATCACTTATTACCCATTCCTCACACATATCAAGACCCTTATTTCGTCCATCGTCTTTCCAATTAATCTAACTACAAACCTATCATCCTCCTAGAATTTGTACCCTAGGCAAAAGGAAATTCGATTAAACCTTTTGGTTCAAACCCACGGGAGATACCCGATTTAATGGTAACATCTTCTCTTAAGTTCTTTTTTTATTTTACCTCTCCAACCCCTTAAATATTTTCATTACTTTATTTTATAATAACTACAGTATCATCAATATAATATGTTTTTTATGAGAATTATTCGAACTATACTTACACACACCTCTATCTAAAGGTTAAACAACATTTTGTATCTGTTGACGGTGAACTACTGTCTCACAAAATAATGACTGTTCAATTATCTCCTACTGCCTCCCATGGTGGCCATTTTGATGGAATTATATTTATATGTGATATATATTATATTTATATTGTTTATATTCATCTTTCTTTTCCATTTATATCAATCCTTTATTTTTTCCAAAAATGGGTAAACACGATAATTTCATTTGAGGAAGTGAAAACTACCGCCCCTAAAAGTGATATGACTTGTTCATACCATACGTGGAATGTACAAAGGATGGAGATAATTAAATTATATATGATATTATACTGGAATTATAATATAACTATTTATCATTATGTTTTCATTCCATTAAATATGAAATATAAATGAAAGTAGCGTTCTTGCGTACGTACGGCTTACCGTCTCCATGAACGATGCATTTCATTTGTTATCTCCAAATGTTATGTACTTTTATAGAAAAAAATATATACTGGATATATATGATATATATGATATATAAATCATGAATATTTTCTATAAAAAATGGAATTTCGACCACATGGACAATTTATTATTATAACAATTTCATTTTTATCTCAAGTTCTGAACATCAACGAAATGTCTGATATGTACTCAAATAATTAACTAATTTTTATAGAAAGGTAATAATTGATATAAAAGAAATAATAAACTTAAAAATGGTTCTTAAGAAACAATAAATTAATTTTAGTTCATTATTCAAGAGATTAAATACTGATCGAGTCAAGTCATACATGAGGTAATGGGTTTCCTATCTCACTTTTAATTCTGTTCGATTTCCATTGTTTGCCACATATTATTGCATGTGGTGTATGGTTTAATTACATTTGATATATATTGTCATGACTGTATTTATATTCATGGTATTATGTGATTCATTTGGTGGTGATTAAATTTTTTTCACACAACTTGATTGATTACAATGTGGTAAGGGGTTTTCATCTCACTTTTTATTCCCGGGAGATTCAAGCTCTATTTGCCGGTATTTCATTTTGTGTGGTGTATGTACTGCCCATAATTGTAATCTTTGAATAATATACTTTAGTCTATGTGTATTTACATCTTCATCATATGATCCATCCTTCATGTGGTGTATGTTTTGTATGTTACCAAACTTGTAAGGGAACTTTTTAACCCAATTTTCATTTCATGGGTTATCCTTCAAATTCACAATTTTTTCATGTTATGATTATGTGTAGAATCACTGCTTATTTATTTATTTTGTAATTTACACTCCTTTCTTGTGGATATAATTTTGATACACATAATTTCTCTATTGATAAATTCTCATGTTATCGATATGAACTTGATAAGAGTAATTTTAACTCAATTTCAATTCATTGGGTTAAACATCCAAGTCATTGGTGTTGTTTTTAAAAATTTGTGTGAATATTCTCTATTTACACTGAATATAAAATCATATTGAGTGTATTTATATTTTTCACACATATTTTGTAATTCATTTATCCTTAATCAAAGGATACACTTTTTATAAGAGATTTTGTCTCAATTTACATTATATTGAGAATTCATCATTGTTATGCACCAATTCACTCTTATATGGTTTATATACTATCCTTTGTAATATTATATCTTGATTCCCTTTAATCTCCAGATATTATAATGTTCTGATTAAATACTATTTCTCAATTATTTGTACTCAAGCATCGATCATTTTGTTAAAAAATTATTAACTAAAATATCATTTTAATTTTTTTAAATATTTATTCTTCTAAATATTTCACATTAATGTCCATGTTTTCAAAATAGTTTTTAGCATTTATTTATATGGATATTAATGTTTTCAAATGATAATTCATTTAAAATTTTCAAATTGGTATGGGATACTATGATTCAAAAATATTTTTATTACATGTTTTAAATGGTTTTGAAAATGGTATGATAAAGCATAGAATATGTCAATATCTTGAAATGATATATTGTGATTGCAATGTGGAAATATTATCTTTCCTTTATGAATTTTTCATGTTTTCTGAATATGTTATGGTTATTTGGAATGGTTACATATCTGGGTGGTTCTGTGATAAAACTTGGGCGGGGGAGCCCGAGATAGCCCTCCAATGCAATGGGTAACGTGACAGAGGTAAACATTAATGTTTCTCCGAAGAGATTTGGGGAATATACTATAATGGGTATTTCAACGTAACTCCCCATGTAGCTGTGATAGAAACAATGTAAGTATGTTTTGAATGCCACAAGTTACCTTTATGATTTATGATTTCTATGTGTTATTCATAAATATTATGATTTTATAAGTTATGTTATGATTGAAAAGTATGGCTTCATTAAAATGTATTTATTGATGGGATAATGTTTTATTTCCTTATTATATAACCCTTACTGAGCTTTTTTTCTCACACCATGTTTTTGAAATGTTTTTCATAGGAAATAAAGTGGAATAAGATCATGGATGAGATAAATTAAAAGTCATGCTATCTAGAACATTCAACTATACCTGTTTCTTTTTATGTTTTATTATTTATAAAAATTGATACTGAGTAGTAGTGTCTACATGTAATTTTCATGTTGATATTTAATAGTTATGGCCTAATTCTAGAAAACTCTAAACCTGGAAAGATCCTCAATGTGAATTATTCATTTAATTCAAGACTATGAAATGTTTTAAGGCAGGGTACTAATTGTTGGTATCAAAGGTCAGTTTAGACAACTTTAGGGATTAGAAGTTTTAATTAAACTCAAGGTTAGTCCCTATGTATATTATTTCAGTTAAATTATTTTTCTTTAAATTTTTTAAATCGAGGAAAGTTTATTAGCAATGGAAGGAGGGGGATCTCAAACAATATTCTTATCTCTTACTGATTACATTCTTACAATAATTATTGAAAAGTAAGGTTCAAATGATTGTGAAAATTTTTTCTAGAATTTAACTCACTTGAATCATTTTTTTGAGATATCAAACACCTCCACTATACCTAGATATCATCATAGATCATGGGTTGTATTTAATCAATTCCTATTTTCTCAATATTCTAATATTTTCAAGAATGGTAAATATTATCAATGAATTTTTAAATATTTGACATTATCATAGTATTTTGATGTATATTATGATTTTGAAAATGGTGCTGAAGAAAGAGACCCTTGCGCAACCTTTTTATATATTTTTTACAATATAGTCCCTCCACACATACTTATGGTATTTTAAAAGGACCATTGGTTTAAATTTTCAACTCAAATTTGGTCTAACAATTTTATAAAAAACTTGTTTTATCAGGGGTTTTGAAATTATATGTCATACATGATTATTTTCAGAAACTGTTTTTCTACGAACACCCATATGACCCAAATTGTGCAAGGTGTATTTGGATGAATGAATAAAATGATTTTGAAGAATATCTAAATCATTTCTGCAATGCATGAACCTTCTCCCTACGTGAACAAGATGATGATGAAACCATATGGACACCATGATCAAGGTATCATGTTCTTTCTTTTGGGAATAGTTTTATTTTATTATATGGAAGTAAAAAATGACAATATATAAGATATTGAGGTATTAATTTATTGGGATGAAAATGAAAGGTATAAGAAAACCTTTGAGGTTAAAACATGTTAGGGTTATTTTTTATTTTTATAAAAGGGACAACCTGTAAGTTTGGTGACAACCCATCGCATCTGGAAAGGCCGTAAGAATCAATCCCAAAACTGAAGGGTGACAAGGGTGCATCACCTACCACTTTCCTATGTAAAGTACCGGGTTAGTACGACTTATTCTTTTTAGTTAAATGATTTTATGAATCAATTATAAGTTGATTTTGGGAACATATGTTTTATCAAATGGATATCCTTAATATAGGAAAATGGTTTGGTGATTAAGTGATAAAGGTTATTTTAGAAGATGTTTTATCTTTTGGAAACATTATATGGTTAAGGGAAATAGAATACTATAATATTTCATCTGTGGTGTAATGGTTGAAATTTTATTTTTGGAAGAATAGATGTTTTTATAGTGAACATATGAAGATTTGGTTTATTTATGGAAATGATTAAACTATCATGGAGAATATGTGATTAGGTTAATTACTTTTCAGTATGATACTTGAATAGAAACTGATTTTATTTAAAGATAAACGTTAAGATTTATCTTTGAAGACTATGTGATTAAATATTTCTAAGAATTTGGTTTCAATATTAGTTTAGATTACTTTGAAGAATTTTATGGACAGTTGTTTATTGAATGGTCTTTTTTGAACTTGGGTATTGTGTGAAAAAATTTAGAGATTAAGAGTAGTTTTTATTTTTGTAAAAGATTCTCCTTTTTGGAGATTATCTGATCTTGTACTAACCATTTTGGTTTTGGATAATGTCTAAAGACATGGGAATAATATAGTTCATCTTTTGTGGATTATGTGATTCTCTATAAGTTGAATATGGTGCGGTCAATGTGAACAAGTCATCTTGAATAATCATCATTTGGAGATGAGTTTGGGGTAGAAATATAGTAAAGGATTAAATTCTACATGAAAAGAGAGTAAGTTTTTTTATGTTCTTATTCAAGATCTTAAATAAATTCCTCAACTTTATGAAAAGTAACTTAAAACAAAAAAAAAATTCATTAACGTTTCCTACTAGGAAATCAAATACCATTTAACCCATCACAATTTTGTGATTTTCAGGTGGTTAACTTTCTCATAATCATGTTTTCTACCACTCTCCATCAAACCTTCATGGTTTGTTTCTATTCCATATCCATATTTTACTACATAGAATCCTCATATGGGATATATCATATGACCATTATATTTCTCTTTATTTCTTTTAATGTGATATTTTTATCGACTCTTTTTCTGATGCGGGACTTTAAATTAAGTTTCCAAGATCAATTTTAAAATAGATAGGATGCAATTTCCAAAAGGGGGTAATGATGTAACATTCCATGTAAATAAAGAATATAACATTTTCATATTTATTAAAATATATGAATTAAATATTAATTTTACTTTATAGGGGATGCTATGTTTGATGTTGTACCCTATATAGAACAATGGGATTATATGAAAACATACATTGCACACAATGTTGGGTCATAATGAAAAATAATATTATTATTTTAAATGGTAGTTAATGCCTAGCTGTTGTGTCACGAACCAGCCCGAGTCGACCCTGAACCAGTCACCCAGGACAGCCCGTGACAAGTCCCGAGAGACGTTCCCTATCCTCCCGGGATGGCGAAAATCACCAAGGGCATCAATAGAGTACACAAGGGAACAATTGATCCCATATATAAACAATCAAACAAATAGTAGAAATAAATGGACATCCCAAAATGAATTTATATAAAAATTAAACTAAACAATATTTTTACAAGAAACTAAAAGTAGAAATAAACCAACAACTCAACTGACCCAACCTGATAACCAACTAATTCCATGTTAAACTATTCTTAACTCTCCAACACAATGATCACACATCACCCAAGGCGATCGAACTCAAGTTTAAACCTACAAAAAGGGATAAAAATAGAAGAAGACTATAGGCGTGAGCATTAAAACTCAGTAGGTTAGCCCAATATTCTATTCCTAATGCACTTACTTTAAAATAAAAGAAACATCAATTTCATGTTTTAAATACAAGATATAAAAGTATGTTTTCCAAATGAGGTTCAATTCTATAATAATTATTAGACAAAAACTTTCATGTTTTATAAACAAAAATGCAAGTAACAATTTTTCAAAGAGGTCCAACTTCAAAATGAAAATTGTTTTAATGAGGGATTCTTTAAAGATTGTAAAGTTTTAAATAAATAACACAGACTACTTAATTTAACAACCAAACACACCGTATGATGATGGTGAGTACAAAATAGTCAATGATCACAACTCACGAGAACACCCTTAGGCACTAGTTAGGTGTGAGCCCCATGTACCTTGTATCTTGATGAAAGTAACCATAATAAATATCCATTCTTGTGTGCATGAGCCACTAGTAGGGAGCATAACCATAACCTAGTGGTCCCCCCAACATCATCATCAACATAGTTTATTTATAGTTTTCATCATTAAAATTTCTACGTGAATCAGGGGCCAAACCCCACGGAATCACAAGCAAACTAGTACACATCCGCCCACCTAGATACCTAGGATTCCCATTGGTTCTCAATAAAGTTACACATATTAACAAATACACTTTCCACATCAGAATTATATTCCCAAACCATAAACACACAAACAACCCATAGAATTTCTTCACATTTCTTTCACGAATCAATAAACAACTAAAAATTGTCGTAAAACAATTTCAAGGAGTATCACGAGGCCTTGCACATAAAATACATTAAAAGATTCTATTTTAAGGAAAAAAACCAAACAATAACATAAAAAACCCAAATTTTTCATCCCCAAAACAATTAATAAAGAATTTTAATGGACCATAAAATTTCCAAAAAATATTGAACATGAAATACACATGGAAACCTTTTTTACAAAACAAAACAAATGCCAAACTGGCCTTTAAGCCTTTCTCAAAACTAACATTTGACCAGGTTATGCATTAAATTTTATCAATGAGTTGTATACACACCATTTACAACCACAAACCAAATACATGAATCCCTTAAAACACTCATGCTACATATTCAAAACACAACCATTTTCATAAGGATGTGAAATTGACTATTTTCTGACAACTCGGGCCAGAACATGTTGTAAACCAAAACCCATTAGTTTTTAAAAACAAATACAAATTGGAAAGACATATAAGGAAAGTGAAATAACATTTATAATTCTTCCAATTCATTTATAAATCCAAACTAATATCTTTTAAATCACATGTCACACATAAAATCCAACCGGGCAATTTACCGAACACATGGCATGCCCTTTTTAAACAAAAAAAATTTATTTTATGAACTTGAAAAGAAATAAAACACCAATTGAATTAAATATTTTATTCAATCTACGATAAAATGTTCAAAATACCATAAAAATATTATAAACCTCACAAAACAGTTTTTAAAGATAGCTGAATATTTAAACAAACACTTAGTGTGCACATTTATGACAAAACAACACTACCTTTCACAAAACAAGGCATAAACAACCACTTTTAACACCATCAAAACTATCCAAAGTTTGATCAAAAATAATAAACATATATATATATATATATTAGGTGTTAACAACAATAAAATGATGAAACTTAAATAATAAAGGCAAGTGAAAGTGATATCCTACCTTAAATCCTTGGCGTAATGGAAATGCACACATGAAATCACCATATGAGGGTTTACAAACCCTAAACCTATGATGACTGGACCCAAATGAATAAAAACCCAGTAAAAAATCATGGAATAACATACCCCTAATTCTAACTGGACTTGGGGAGATTATAAAATAAATAAATAATGAAAGGAGGAAGAAGATGGAGGATAAAGGAGAAGGAATCTCACCTTTTCAACTAGAAAACTCTTCGTATTCAACTAGATCTGAATCATTAGATAAAATGGAATCGCTTGAAACTTTTTGGAGATACTCCTAATTTATTTAAGAACCATGGAAATAATATTGGTGGCCAAAAGAGTAATAATTGATTGATTTATGAATAATACAATTTACCTTTTCAATTCTAGACGATTTGAGAGACATTGAGAATGTTTCCACACTCCATAACTATTCTAAGCTCCAAAGAGGTAAAATAGATAATTGGGGTTAGGATAGAGATATTGGATTCGGGTGGGAGGTGTAATCACTGAAAAATATTAAATATTTAATTATATATAAAATAAACAAATTATTATTTTTTAAACTAGAAATGTGCCCATGGGCTGGCCCAATGCCAAAATAAGTAACCCCAATTCACCATGTTTATGAATTATGAAGGGTTCCGAAAGGATATGGTAGTTTGAATATATCATGTGAGGACATGTGGGAAGTGTAATAGGTGAAAAAGGTTAAAAAAAGGAGTTATAAAAGAAACATATTTTATTTTTAAAACTGGAAATGGGCTCACGGTTGGCCCAAATCATGAAGTATCCACCCATTCTCCAAAAACTCCTGAAAAAGAAATGGGGCACCCAAATTAGGGTGATTAGACATAGATTAAACTTAATAACGCATCATTAATCTCAAAATAGACCCAAGAAAAGTATTAGTATTTCAAATGAACTGGATCAAAACACTGAAATAAAAAACCAGTTATGACAATTCTCCCCATCATTAATGATTTCCGCCCCCAGAAAGCCATAACACTTTTCACCTGAAAGATAAACACCTAAGGATTCCTTATGAACATGATCCAAACTATAAATATAGTGAAATAGGATTTCCCATCAACATAACTTAATCCTATTTCCCAAACAAAACACCAACTCACAACCACTTTGTGAAAATCAACGGAATGGTCAATCCACCACCTCCACAACAAAGCCAAGAGCCCGATTGTTGGGCCTGCTCCCAATGAAAAAAACAATAAAAAAACTAAAGAGAACTCAATTAAACCAAGTAATCTAGGGGATTATATAATTGAGTCCCCAACATTAATAAACAATAAGAAATAGTCAGTCTCATAGGAGGAAAAATCAATGAGACATGTGGTGGGTCTCCCCACCATTAGAACACAACTAGCAACGAAAAAAAAAGAACTCAAAATTAACTAACTTTCACAAGTCCAACAAAACTCTCCCACAATAACCCACCAACAAAAGTTAATAGGGTTACAACATGAACATATAAACCACCCACTCATGAATAGAGGGGGTGGGAACTTGGCGAACACTTTCAGCCCGGATCCAGACCACCACCACTCGGGGAAGGGAGGGAAGGGGACCCAATAATTTGGTAAATGGAACCACAAAAGAAACCAAGGGACTACCAAAAACTCCCCACCTATGAATAAGTAACACCATGACCGCACCTGATTTAAAGAGGCTCGGAAACCCTCATCCATGAAGGCATAACTATAGACACTGTGTGAGGGGTAAGTCCACCAAAATTATTGTGACAAATGGAAATTCACAATAATGAGGAACTACAATATAGACATAGAAACTACCTTACCACAATGGTGGATACGGGATCCTGTTCAAGCACCCCACACCTCTGTATATTTATTGACTGTATGAAAATATTTACTCCAAGGCCTATGGCTGGAGCCCTAAATCATGAAGCATCTGCTGCACCACAGTCAGGTGCTAAGTATCACACCACTCAAAAAAAACTCACCTACTCATCAAAACACTTTAATCAAAATAGGAACTCATATATACATATCAAAATTCTATCTCAATCAGAATTAGGAGAATAATGTACAATGAATACAGTGTAAATCATCAATATCAACGAACACAACTGCTATGTCCATAAAAATTATCACGAACTGTAAGCACTTTAAATCGATCCCAAATAGCTCTATATTTAAACTGACTGGATGAGGAATTATTTTAGGAGTTGAATATAGCTTGTGAAACATGAGAAATAATCCTTAAGTTTATCAATTGGAAATCTTGCAAACATCGAACTATCTGTGGCCACATCACAACATCCAACACATCTTTAGAAACCCACTAAACAATACACTAAACCCGATCCACCAACAAGATCCCATCTCAAGATACAACAAGAGTGTGAATTCTAGATCATAGGGAAGTATAATAAATAGAAAACTACACTAAGACATAGGATAAACCATCCACATAACCGTTGGTTCAAAACAAACGCCATAATTTTTCAGCTAAAAACACTTTTGAAAAAAAAAACTAACTTGGTGGATTTTCACATTCACCAATGGTGTTTCATAAAGTCTCACTCACAGGAACATTTACTTGACACTCTAGGAACTTAATAACTATGCCATATAGGCCATCCTTTCAGATATCAAGAAATCTACACATGTGAGAACCCAAGAAAAAACCAAAGGCTAAAAAAACAACATCATTCCAAAAATCATGCACCGTCAAAAGGAACACCAACCACCAAGTCAAAAATTATTTTCATATTACACAAAACAAACCACACTTCATAAAGAACCATTTGATTAAAAAAACGATCCATTTAATTTAATATAACTTACAAAAACAAACATTCTATTCTAAATATCCCTTTCCCATTTTACAGAAAAATCGGCAAGGTATCTTTTCATAATCTGACAACCATAAAAGCCAAAACCCCTTTCCAGAAAAACACCTACCACACAAAACCGAATTTACAAAACCTGTTCATTAGATTCAAACACGTTTCAACAGCCCAAAACACCCCATTTAAATACAATGTTTCAGAATTACATTAAAATGATTCAAACTTTCAAAACATTTTATTTCAACAAACCACAAGTTTAGATTAGGGAAAATCCAATCCCATTAAATCATTTCCATTTCCTCCCCAAAATTTGTTTAAAAAACATAACCTTACTAAAACCATTCTTATATTTAATATTTGAAAACCCCTTTTCTACATTTCCAAATCTAATCCTTCCTTTAAAACCCATTTCCATAATTCTCACACAAGGATTTTCAAAACGAAAATTCAGAATTCATGAATGATCCAAGAAACCCACAAAAGGGAACTAGTGTCAGTAGGTTACTTGACCATATGGTTGGCGGCCATATGTCAAACACAACACCAAAACTGAGAGACTTATTAAGAACATTCCCTAGCTCCACATGGGTTTCCAGGCCCTACAAGATCATATATGTCATCAGTCAGACTCCCCTTGTCATATCCCAACACCAAACAATCAGTAAGAACAAAGGACACTAATAAAACTAGACTTCCCATGGAAACCCAAGGATCAGAACGAGTAAGAGTTCATGACGCTCTTCCCACACTTACCCCTAAAGTACCAACAATCCTACTCCATCTAACTTGACAACCCCAAATAACAAGGGCACTCTAGAAATAATGGTCTGCTAAGATCCAACCTCATTTTATACCATTTTGTCATGAACCAGCCCGAGTCGACCCTGAACCGGTCACCCAGGCCAGCCCAGGACAAGTCCCGAGACGCATTCCCGATCCTCCCGGAATGGCGACAAGCACCAAGGGTATCAATATAGTACACAAGGAAATTATTTCTCCCATATATAAACAATCAAAATAATAGCAGAGATAAATGAAAATCCCAAAATTCATTTATATAAAAACTGAACTAAACATTATTTGTAGAAGAAACTAAAAGTAGAATTAAACCAACAACTCAACTAACAAAACCTAATAACAAACTAAGTATATGTGAAACTTCTGGTCACTCTCCAACACAATGACCACATGTCGCCCAAGGCGATCGAACTCAAGCTGAAACCTACACAAGGGTTAAAAACAAAAGAATACTATAGGCGTGAGTATTAAAACTCAGTAGGTTAGCCTGATATTCTATTCCCAATGAACTTCCTTTAAAATAAAAGAAAAATGAATTTCATGTTTTAAATACAAGATATAAACTTAAGTTTTTAAAATGAAGTTCCATGCTATAATAATTATCAGACAAAAAGTTGCATATTATATAAACAAAAATGCAAGTAACAATATTTCAAAGAGGTGCAACTTCAAAATGATTTTTTTAATGAGGGATGCTTTAAAGATTGTAAAATTTTAAATAAATAACACACAATATTGAATTTACCAACCAGAAACACCATATGCCGACTTTGATTACAAAATATCCCATGAGCACAACTCACGGGAACATCCCTAGGCACTAGTTAGTTCTAAGCCCCAGGTGCCTCGTATATCGGTGAAAGTAACCACAATAAATATATGTTCTCATGAACACGAAACACTAGTAGGGAGAATAACAATAACATAGTGGTCCCCCAAAATCATAATAATCATAGTTTATTTAGTTTTGTTATCGTCAAACTTGCTACATGAAATAGGGGCCAAACCCCATAGAATCACTAGCATACTAGTACACGTCCACCCACCAAGATACCCAGGATTCCCTTGGGTGATCAATCAAGTTACACATATTATCAAATAAACTTTCCACATAAAAATTTCATTCCAAATAAATAAACAAAAAAACATCCCACAAACTTTCTT
Organism: Viscum album; assembly: GCA_963277665.1. Taxonomy (NCBI): domain Eukaryota; kingdom Viridiplantae; phylum Streptophyta; class Magnoliopsida; order Santalales; family Viscaceae; genus Viscum; species Viscum album. The sequence goes on along the minus strand of OY728131.1, from coordinate 1,570,864,998 downwards.
CACATTCATTTCACGAATCAATAAACCACTAAAAATTTTCGTAAAACAATTTTAAGGAGTATCACAAGGCCATACACATAAAATCCACACAAAGATGATATTATAAGGAAAGAAACTCATCAATAACATAAAAAACCATATTTTTCATCCCCAAAACAATTTATAAATCATTTTCATGGACCATAAAATTTACCAAAAAGATAGAACATGAAATGCACATGGAATCCATTTTTACAAAACAAATCAAATGCCGAAAGGGCCTTTAATCCTTTCTCAAAACTAACATTTGACCAAGGTATGAATTAAATTTTATTAAGTAGGTTTATAAAAAACATTTAAAATAGAAAAGAAAATTCATAAATCTCTTAAAACATTCAGGCTACATATTCAAAACACAACCATTTTCATAAGGATGTGAAATAGACCATTTTCTGACAACTCGGGCCAAAACATGTTGTAAACCAAAACCCATTTGTTTGTAAAAACAAATACAAATTGGGAATCCATATAAGGGCCCAAAAATACCATTTTTAATTCTTCCAATCCATTTATAAATCCAAAGAAATAATTTTTAAATCACACATCACATATAAAAGCCAACTGGGAAATTTACCGAACACATGGCATGCACTTTTAAAAAAAATTATTTTAAGAAATTTAAAAGGAATAAAACACCAATTGAATGCCATATTTTATTCAAGTTACCATAACATGTTCGGAATACCATTAAACGACTTATAAACCTCACAAAACAGTTTTTAAGGATATGAGAATATTTAAACAAACACTTGGTGTGCACTTTTATGACAAAAAAACACTACCATTCACAAAACAAGGCATAAAAAACCACTTTGCACTCCATGAAAACTATAAAAAGTCTGGAAAACAATAATGAACATGTATATATATCTGATTTTAACAATAATAAAATCATGAAACTTAAATAATAAAAACAAGTTCAAGGGATATCCTACCTCAAATCCTTGGCGTAATGGAGACACACACATGAAATAACCATCTGAGGGTTTAAAAACCCTAAACCTATCAAGACCGGGCCCAAATGAATAAAAAACCCATAAAAAATCATGGAATAACAGAATCCTAAGTTGAACAGGGCTAGGAAAGATTGTAAAACCAAGAAATAATGAAAGGAGGAAGAAGATGGAGGATAAAGGAAAAGGAATCTAACCTTTTTCAACTTGAAAACTCTTCATATTCCACTAGATCTGAACCATTAGATGAAAGGGAATGTCATTAAAATTCTTTTAGACACTACTATGATCTGGACTAACCAAGGAAAGAATATTTGTTCCCAAAAGAGTACGAATTGATTGATTTATGAATGATACAATTTACCTTGTAAATTATGGACAATTTGAAATACATTGAGAATTTTCCCCACTCAGTGCATATTCTGAGCTCCAAAGAGGGAAAATAGATAATTGGGGTGAGTATAATGATATTGGCTATGGGTGAGAGGTGTAATCAACAAAAAATATTAAATATTGAATTAGATATAAAATAATCAAATAATTTTTTTTAAAATAGAAATGGGCTTATGGGTTGGACCAATGCCTAAATAAGTAACCCCAATTCAAGATGATTATTAATTATTGAGGGGTCCAAAATGATATGGTAGTTTGAATATATCAGGTGAGGCAATATGGGAAGTGGAATGGGTGAAAAAGGTTTAAAAAAAGTGTTATAAAAGAAAAAAATTTGGTTTTTAAAACTGGAAATGGGCTCACGGTCGTCCTAAATCATGAAGAAACCACCCTTTCTCCAAAACTCCTAAAAAATAAATTTGGAACCCAAATTAAGGTGATTAAATAGATATGAAACTTAAAAACTCGACATTAATCTCACAGAAGACCCAAGAAAAGTATTGGGATTTTAAATGAACCAGATCAAAACAAAGACATGAAAAACCAGGTGTGACACATTGTATTAGAAGGAATGGACAGAACTAACTACAATTTGAATATACTTTTTCTAATTTTTTTTAACATTTATCCAATAAATTTTATAGGCTTAAAATAAAAATGAATCATATTTTAATCATAAATACTCTAATATTTATTACAAGGTCGATTTACCACCTTTTGATGGAAAACCCTAATTAAATATATTTTTGGTCACTTTTATATGTTATATCTGAAACAATAAAATTCTTATTTAGAATCAGGACATCATAATTTACTTTGGGTAAATTTTTGGTATTTTTATGATAAAATTCATTTTTAATGAATAGTGAAAAATACTGTATTTTAATTCAAAACTGCCTTTTAATGTAATATATTTATAGGGTTATATTATATTTTTAATTGGTTTTAAAGTGTAATTATATTATTATTTTTACTTTTTAATCCAATTTTGGTCATTGGAAGTAATTTCACTTTGAAATTGGATATAAATAAGTGTCATTCTTTTGATAGTTATTATTTCTTAAAAATAGACTTTTTTGTTTTGACAGCATGAATTAAATTTAATTTAATTTCTACCACTTATGTGTTTTGAATATGGAAAAATGGATTCCTTATTTGGAATCAGGTGTTTCAAATTGTGTAAGTAGGTAACTTTTATTTTATACATTATGAATATTTATTTCTGTAAAAATTTTATTTACAATAGTTAAAGGGTAAATCTGGTAAATAATGGTAAAAAAATAATATTATAATAATAATAAATTACCCTAACATGTGTTTTAATCCTATTGGTTGATACATTTTCGACCATGGGAATCCTTGGATCGATTTTGGGATCCCATGGAGCCACTTGGGAGTGATAATGACATTTTATATTAATTAATTTGATGTAAAGACAAAAATGACTTAAACATATATCTTTTAATAAATCTATTTTTACTTGGGGATATATAAGTTATCTATTAAACTATAAATATTAATTTTAAAGCTATAAATATTTCCTACTTCATGATATTTTTTAATTATTTTTTTACCTCAAATAAATATAAATATTTATGACACAATAATGATGCAGTGTTTACCTCATTAATGAATGATTCAAGTAAATAAGATTATAAATGTTAAAACAATATCCAAAACCTATAAAATTATTATTGGATGATTTTATTTAAAACCTGAGTCATCGTATATTATACTTTAATAAATTTTGGACTTTTATAAACTGAATATCATTATATAATAAAATAATATTTTTAAACATTCCAAAAGAACCCCTCCCCCCTTATAAAAATACATCACTTATAACCCATTCCTCACACTTATAAAGAACATTGAATCATAAAAACTCTACACAATTAATCTCCCTACATACCTATACTCTTCTTATAATCCTTCCCTTAGGATGAAGGCTGTTTAATTAAACCTTTTGGTTCAAACCAAAGGGAGATACCCGATTTAAAGGTAATGTCTTCTCTTAAGTTCTTTTGTTTCATTTTACTTCTCCAACCCCCTAAAATATTTTTATTCATTTATTTTATAACAACACCAGTATACTAAATATTCTAGTTTGTTTTTATGAGAATTATTAGAACTACACTTACACACACCTCCATATAATAGTTAAATAACATACTATTTCTGTGGATTGCGAACTACTACCTCATGAAATGATGATTGTTCAATTATCTCCTACCGCATCTTATATGGGACATTATGATGGAACTCTATTTATATGTGATATATTTTATATTTATATTGTTTCTATTTATCTATAATTTTTATTTATACATACCTTTATGGTTTCCATAATTGGTAGAGGTGATAATTTCATTCGAGGAAGTGAGGACTAGCACCCCCTCAAAGTGATATGACTCGTTCATACCATACGTGGAACATATAAAGGATAGAGTTAATTAAATTATATATGATATTATACTGGAATTATAATATAACTATTTATCATTTCTTTTTCATTACATTAAATATGAAATAGAAATTAATGTTGCATTCATGCGTACGTACGGATTACCGTCCCCATGAAGGATGCATTTCATTTCTTAATCCAAATGTTTTGTACTATTATAAATAAGAATATGTAATAGATATATATGATATATATGATATATAAATATTGAATATAATTATAGAGGTAATTTAATTCTGACCACAAAAAAATTTATAATTATAACAAGTTCATTTTTAACTCAAGTTCTGAACATTGACAAAATGTCCGATATGAACTCAAATAATTAACTAATTGTTATAGAAAAGTAATAATTGATATAAAAGGAATAATAAACTTGAAAAATTTTCTTAAGAAAGTATAAATTAACTTTTTTTTATTATTCAGTTCATTAAAGAACGATTGAGTCAAGTCGGACATGAGGTAATGGGTTTCATATCTCACTTTTAATTCTGTGATATTTCCATTGTTCGCCACTTATTATTTCATGTGGTATATTTTTGACTTCTATTTGATATATAATATCATTATTGTCTTTATATTCATGGTATTATGTGATTAATTTGGTGGTCACTAACTCTTGGTCATACGACTCGATTGATTGCAATGTGGTAAGGGGTTTTCATCTCACTTTTTATTCCCACGATATTTATTCTATGTTTTCCACTATTTCATTTTATTTGGTTTATGTACTTCCCATGGTTGTATTCCTTGTATAATATAATTTTATTTATGGTTATTTAAATTTCCATTGTATGATCCTTCTTTCATGTGGTGTATGTTTCATATGTTACCAAATCGGTAAGGGAAATTTTAAACCAAATTTCCATTCCTTGGGTTAATCTTCTAATTCTTAATTATGTCATGCAATGATTGTGTATGGAATCATTGTTTGTTTATTTTTTTTAAAATTACACTCCACTTTGTGTGTGTATACTTTTGATACACATAATCACTCCATTTATAAATTCTTATGTTATCGATATGAACCTGATAAGATTAATTTTAACTCAATATCCACCCATTGAGTTAAACATACAAGTCATTGGTGTTGTTTTTAAAAAATATGTGTGAACTTTATCTGATTGATTTACACTAAATATCCAATAATTTTTATTGTATTTATATTTTTCACAAATTATTATGTAATTTATTTATTCTTATTCTATGGATACAGTTTTTATAAGGGATTTTGTCTCAATTTATATTCCATTGAGACTTCATTGTTGTTATGCAGCAATTCACTCTTATATGGTGTATATACTATCCTTTGAAATATTATATCATGAATACCTTTACTCTCATGATATTATAAAGTTTTGATTACATTTTATTCCTAAATTATTTTTATTTATGCATCTCTCATTTTGTTAAAAACTCTTTAACTAAAATATCATTTTTAATGTTTTAAAGATTTATTCTTCTAAATATTTCTCATTAATGTCCATCTTTTCAAAATGGTTTTAGGATTTATTTTTATGGACATTAATGTTTTCAAATTATAATTCATTTAAAATTTTTAAAGTGTTATGGGATACTTTGATTCAAAAATCACTTTATTAAATGTTTTACATGGTTTTGAAAATGGTTTGATAAAGTATTCATTATGTCAATATATTGAAATGATATATAGCTATTGAAATGTAAAAACATTATCTTTCATTTATGATTTTTTATGTTCTATGAATATGTTATGGTTATTGGGAATTTTCATGTATATGGGTGGTTCTATGACAATCCTAGGGTGGGTGATCCCGAGATAGCTCTCCAATGAATTATGTTACATGACAGAGGTTAACGTTAATGTTTCTCCTAAGAGATTTAGGGAATATACTATAATTGGTATTCCAATGTAACTCTCTATTTAGATGTGATAGCTACAATGTAATTATGTTTTTATGCAACTAGTTACATTTATGATTTATGATTTCGGTGTGTTATTCATAAATCTTATAATTTCATAAGGTATGTTATGATTGAAAACTGTGGTTTCATTGAATTGTATTTATTGATGGGATAATGTTTTCGTTCCTTATTTTATAATTCTTAATGAGTTTTTTTCTCATACCTTGTTTTTGAATTTTTTTTTCACAGGACATAAAGTGGAATAGGGTCTTGGATGGGATCAAAGAAAAGTCATGTTGTCTAAAATATGGAACTAAACATGTTTATGTTTATGCGTTTTTATTTAAAAAATGGATACTGAGTAGTAGTGTCTATATATAATTTTCAGGTTTATATGTAATAGTTATAGCATAATTATCTAAAAATCTAAACCTAAAAAGTTCCTCAATGTGAATTATTAATTTAATTCAAGATTATGTAATGTGTTAAGGCTGGGTCCTTAGAGGAAATTTGTTTTCTTCCAATGTAGTTTTTTTGAAAATGTTTCCATATTTTTTTAGCGTAATGAAATGAATCATTAATGGAATTTTTTCAAAATGTATTAAATGGAATATTATATCAGTTTAAATTGGATTTTAGCAAAAATGTGAAAGGAAAGTTCTTTTCATTTTCGGAACAAGGAAATTTCTAACATTTTTACATTAAAAATGGAATAATATTTTTATCTTATTCAACATGCATGGATTTATCAGATTAAATTTTTTGTTCTTATATTGAATTTTATAAGGTTATTTTTGAATAAAATGTTTTAAAATAAAAATTCAATCAAGAAAAAGGATTTTCAAAATGTTTTATGTTTCAAAAAGAGCTTTTCAAAATGAGAAGGATATTTTCCTCCATAATGTTTTTAATTATATTTTAATGGTATTTTCATTGATCAAAATCAAATACCCTTGTTGTTACTAACCTCCCCTCTATGGTTATTTTTTAGTTATTACATCCTTGTTCATTTCTAAATTTATTATGTTTGTTTCCAAGACATTGTCATAAAACGTGTTTATTTTCCACAGGTTAATCATGTTTCAAATAGATTGTAATAAATACCATTTCTTTTCTATGGGTTAATAATGTTATGAAGGGGATAATGGTTGTTACTATGAGTTTATTATGATATAAAATATTTTATGTGTTATGATTTTGTAGTGGTTCTTATACATTAGAAGAGTGGTTACATTATAAACCAATGTTGGGTGGTTCCATGTAAAACCAAGGATTGGTGGGTTTGTGATATACCTCCAATTCATTGGGTTTGTAAGTAAACTATATGGTTATTAAATTTTCAAGAATGATTGTTAGAGTGAAGTTCAAATGATGTGAAAAGTTACACACATGCTTTCTTTATACTTTTTATGGGTTTATAATTCTTCTCATGATCATGTTTGATATCACATGGCTTGTGATTGTTGATTATGACGACTCTTTCCTCTTCCATGTCTTCATATTTGATGATCCAGATATTTATGGGTATTATTTGTTATATGATTTAGTGTTTCACATATATTATTTTATCATACCCTTATGTACCCTCATACTCTTTGAGGGCATTCAATTGTTAATGCCTCTGTTTAAAATTACTAAGAATTTGAGCTCACCCTTCCTATGTTTCGTTTTCCCAATGTTTTACAGAATGATGTTGAACAATTTATGTCTTTAAATTATTTTACAAAGAATATTTTGATACATAACATGAAATAAGAAAAGATGGGTTAATTTAGATAAATGTTCATTTAATTTCATGTTAATGGTTTATGTAGAAGTTTTTTATAATTCACTAAAACTCTAAACCTCATATTTTATTGAGTATGTAAGGGTTTAAATTTTCCTTTTGATTTTAAAGTATTATAACAAAAAAATTGGGTCACAATTGTCTGTATTAATGTCGAAAATGTAAAGTCTCTGAATTTCAGTATAGTATCTTGGATTATGGGTATTGGGCTATTATAGTAGGAATCAAAGGTCATTTTAGATAAATTTAAATATTATCATGTCTTCATGTGAGGTGATCTCAAGAGTTATAGATACTACCCTAGGTATATAATATTAATAAGGATCATATGTTTAATCTCTTACACACCCCGTTAGGTTTTAAGTGATGTTGTCATAAAGTAATTAATTTCATTTTTGGATACTTTTTTTTATTTGGGGTATTTTTTCCCTTTAGGAAAATCATGAAGTGTTATTTAATGAGTTAATGTTTTTCATGTTAAAAGACAAAAAAATCATATGTTTGGTAATAACCCATCAAATCTGTAAAGGTGGTGGGGCATAAACCCATGAACAAAGGTTGATAAGGTATTTCACACCTACCACTGTCCTTCAAGATGTCCTCGTTAGTATAAAAATTTATTTTATTATTAAATATTATGTTTATTTCAAAACAATATGTTATTATATTTTTTTTATAATGGTTTATATATCTTGGAAGAATATATTATCAAATACTTTTAATATTTGGGTATTGAAAATAGTCAAGAAATGTTTGAATAATTTTTAGGGTTGTTATTTATGGAATTATTATGATTGAAATTTGGGTATTACTATTTATATTTGAATATTACTATATCAAATAAAGGTTTAATAATTTTTGGTATTATATTACCAAATGGTAATAATTTTGGTTTTGGGAAATGTATAAAGATAAAGAAATACCACGCCATGCTTTTAGAGATTATGTGCTCCTTTAAAAAAATTTATTGCATAAGGAATTAAAAAACCATCACGAATACTTATCATTTGGAGAAAAATATGGGATTTTGGTGTAAAATAACTAAATTAGGAAATCAAATTCATCAAGTAAGTATATTTCCATTTAATATTAGTATAGATGGTTGGATAATTCCTTTACTCAAATAAAATGATCTTGAAAGAAATGATATCATAGTACCTTTATTTTTGATGCATCAGTGTTCTTTTTTATCATAATATATATATATATGGTTTTGAGGACTTAAAATTTCCATTGATCATTCACTTATTTTTGATCAATTTTAACATTTAAATTATTTAAAAGAAAATACTATGTTTGAGGGAATACATGATACACCACATCAAGGTTAAATGAGTAACTAAATATTATTATTTAAATGTTACCCTCAAAACATAGCCGTTGAATTATAAAAAAAATTACACATTTATATATATTTAATTATTTAGCAATAAATTAATTATAAATAAATATAAAACCCTTTTACAAATAAAAAAACTAGTTTTCTAAAAGAAAATTTAAATGTTCACAAGTGTATTTTATACTAGTACATATACAAATAAATGTTTATTGATTATATTAATGAAATATATATTAAATTTAATCTTCAAAATTCATCTTATATGTTTTATAGACATTATATAAGAATAAATAAATTTTTATGCATAAAAGATGTATTTTCATAAAAATGAATTTTCCACATTTTGATGGTGAAGTTGTACTAAATAATATTTTTTTGAAACTTTTAGAAATTATATATATATATATATATATTTATTTAGAGTAATATAATTATAATTTAAATTGTTTTAATTTAGGGTATTTTTCTAGAATTTTTTTTGTTTTGATAAATATTGAAAAATACTGAATATTAATTAAAAAGATATTTTTCATCTAAATAGTTTATAGTGTTTAATTATACAATTTCTTATTTTTTAATGTATAATTATAGAAATTTGACATAATTTAATCCAATTTAGTTCAATAGAATAATGTAAAGTGGTAATTTATTTTTGGATAATATGAATAGTAACATTAGTATTTTTTTGTTACCTTGGTTAAGGATATATCATACAATTAAAAGTAAAATTAATATTATAAATATTGGAAAATTACCCTAAAACATTGGATAATATTTTTGGATGATTCATTATTGACAATAATCTTACTTCGGCAGATTTTATGACCTCTTGGAGCCAGTTGGATGATTTTAAGTCCTTTATAGTATTTTAATTTCTTAAAAAAACTCAAATATGTCATAATTATGTTATAAAACTATATAATTTTTAATATAGGGTTATCCAAAACATACCTTAAACTAGAAATATTCATTTTAAATATAAAATATTTATCTATATCATGGTAATTTATTTATAATTTTATGTGATAAATTGTTTACATGAAATGCAGACACAATGATGGTGCAATAATTTTTTAGGTAATGGATATTTCAAATAAATTGTATTTAAAATTTTAAAATAAAAATAATTGAAAATCATTAATTATATACATGAATTTTATATATTACATTGAAATTTTAGTGAGTTTTTATAAAAATTAATTTAAATTTATCTTGTTGTTATGATTTACTAAAATCCCATGTAATTAATATTGTCATAATTGATATTAATGGTCTTTTAAAATAAAAAATATTTTATTAATGATATAAAATTTCAAAAAAAATAAAAATATACCAAATAATTTTGATATAGTTAACATCTATAAACTGATTAATTTATGGTTAGTTTTTAATTTTATAATAAATATATTAACCTTCATTGAGTAAAAACACATGTTGTCATGATAAAAGTTAAAGAGGTTAAATAAAGGATAAAGCCAAAATATGAGGATTAAAAAATAAAAATACAAATAAATCTCAATTTCTATGTATGAACATATTTTGACCCATAATCCCATTATCAATGTAATAAATCACTTTCATCCATTTTTAATAGAGTATTAATTTATATTAATTTTTTATTTTGAAAAATTCTAAGATTATCCGTGTACCTCTCTTATAAAAGGGAACCTCTTCTTATCAACTTTTAACATGTTAAAAACGTATTCTTTTGGACACAATATTCCCAAATATGTTCCTATAATCACTCCACACATTCTATTGTTCTTATATTACACATAACACCACCCTTAGTTGCCTTATGGTTTTAAGCAATGGAGATCGTTTGAAGAAAATGTATAATTTATAATTTAGTATTTCAGTTTTGTTTCTTCTTAAAAATATTTAAAATCTTATTAAACCACGATGAAATAATAAATCATGTTTTTTAAGTATATTGAGATGTCACTATTCCAATATAATCACCAAAATCCATCTTCACTTTCATAAAATGAGAAATTAATTCATTTTCTATTTGTATGAAAGAGTACCACCTCGCAAACCGATGTAATTAATTTTCCATAACACTTTCTCAAGACTAGTTATAATTATAGAATTAATGTTTATATACAAAATTCATTATATATTAATCATTATGAAAAGTTAATATTTCATTTTTTGTTACAAATCCATTCATAGAATAATGATAACATTTTTAATGCGTATGTGTGAACTATCACCTCCACAAAGCGATGTGATTCATTTTTCATCATAACATCACAAGGACAGATGCCCGTCAGTGGATGAGTTTGAATGGTTTGTTTTTGGGTTGTGGAACCTTCAGGATCGAGCGATGGTGGGGCACCTAGATGGTCATCACTTCATGATTCGCTTCACCTCAGAAGATGATTTGGTTAAAGCCTGGTCTTCGGAACCTTGCATTTTCAACGGACTTCAGTTCTTTCTTCTTCGATGGAACGATGAATTATACAAGCAATAGGATTCTCCCATGAAAACCATTTGGGTAAGATTCCCAGAAATTCCCCTCTCTTTCCAAAACCCCTCTATTATATGCATGTTAGGAAACTTGGTAGGAATATTTCTCTACTCGGACAGTAAAACTAGATCGGTATGCCATCCGGTCGCACCCCATGTATGTGTTAAAGTTGATGTCTCACATAAACATATAGATTTTATATAGATTTCTATTGGAGAAGAATTATGGTAGAAGTAGCTAGTAATCTATGAATCATGGGTATGTTTTTTCGACTCTTGTAAGAAGCTAGGCATGAATTGGTTAACTATTGGCGTAGAGGTAGGTGTAAGGATGGTAAGCAGTGGGTGGTGGATGTTACACCAGGGTTAAAAGATGTTGCATTGGGAGATGAGGCGGGCCTTCAAAATAATGCCATAAGGGCTAATGATAGTGGTATTTCATATGTTTCACTGGTACAAAAACAAGCAATGGTGGAACCTTCTAATCCAAAGGTCACAGATATTCTCAACAGACTGAAGCTTGATTTGGCAGGTCCTTCAAGGGAAAATGAGAATATAGGGGCTATTGTCATGGAGAAATGGGAATTGGGGGAGGATAAGGACAATGAAGGTGCATATTTGTGTTCTAGGAATGGTAATGGTGATAAAGAACAAGCATATTCTTTTAAGGAACAATAGGAGGATTCCAAACGAGGTTCTTCAGTGGATATGGAGGGGTAACCGAAAACTGATTCTGGGAAGCTACAGGTTCAGGAAGAAATCACGAATGATACATTCATAATGTTGGTTTTAGAGTAAAAATCTAAGGGTGGGAGGTGGATTGGACCTAGGAAGGGTCCAACATAGGGGATGGTTGGACACTGGGTTGAAGGGAAGAGACATCTCCAGGAGAACGTACAGACCTGCAATTGTTTTGCAGGTCTGGAGGGATTGAATCAAGATAAAAATATTGAATGTAAATTTGAAATAATAGGTGAGATAGAGACTGATTTTTTTTCAATAGGGAAGAGAAGAAAAGGGCGAAAGGATAATCAGCACCTTCCAAAACTAATGGATACCAAGTCAGGTAAAAAGATGAAATTCAAGGAGAAGGAATTTATGTCGATATCTAGTGTTAACCTAAAAGGGAATCTTGATGAAGGGATGGCTGATGTTGTTGAGTCTAGATAGAGTGAAATGTGGGTGGAGGAAGTATCTAAACATAATCCACTGGAACTTCTCGTCCACTCTAATGAAGAAATGGTGGAGGAATTTCTCTACATCAGTGGTACCCCGGAAGAGGCAGACAAGATGATGGGTAGGCCACTTAAGGTGGATGCCAATAGATAGAAAGCAACATGGATCGACAAGCAAGACCTTATACTAATAAGGGGTTTTAATAAAGGGAATCTATGTAAGTAATAGTACTCTCAAACTTGGGAAAATCCTGCGGATTGTATTGAAAACTTCATCCTCAACGAGCCAGATCCACATGTGGATTCTATCTCCTACAAACTATTTAGGGAGGAAACTCCAAATAGACTTAAGTTCTATTTCAATAACTTTGGGATATCTTTTGAGGGCTTCCCTCCTAGTTGATCTTTTGTGGTTTCTCACTTTTCCTTAGAAGTTTTTTAAAATAAAAATTTAATTTCCAGTCATAATTGAAAAGTGGAATTATTAATCATGCATATGTACATCTTACTATCTACATGATTATAACATAGTGAATTTTTCATATTCATATTTAATGGATGGAGTCAAAATTATAATTTAATTATAAAAGTAACAATTATTTCATTAATATTATTTTGGAGATAATAAAATAATGATCACTTTTACTATATACATCATATCAATATAATTTTAGGCTCAATTGTCAAATATCATCAAAATGTCACACATGAACTTATAAAATTATGTAATTGTTATGAAATTATAATAATTAAAATTTAATTAATAATAAACTTATAAAAGGTTATATAGAAATTAAACAATTAACCTGTGTCTATTATTCAGGAAGATAAATATTGTAGAGAATGAGTCAGACTCAAGGTAAGATACTTTTACTCAATCTCCATTCATTGAGGCATACTTTGATGCTACACACCCAACATACTTTATAAGGTGTATATATACACCCCTTTCACACATAATATCATTAATTTATTTATTATTATGTTATTTAATATTTTTTTAAATGTTATTATTTCAAGTGGATTATGATTTAAATGTGGAAAGGGGTATTGGACACTTTTAATGTTTAAGGATTTAATTTCAATCTTTTTTTCTACATGTCAATATTCTTGATATTATTCCACATATTAATTTATAAGGATATAAAATTATTATTAAGAAAATGTTATATCAATTTTTAATTTCATTTGATGGTTTCTAAAAGGATTATATTTAGGTGTTTTATTCAATATAAAACATCCATTTCAATATAACATGACTTACTAAATGTATAAATACACTTTCTTTTTTTGGGTTTTTAGCATTGAAAATTTGGGTTCTAAATAAAAGGGTGTTTTGGTATTGAAAATGGGTTTTTAAAAAATAGGGGTATTTTTATGAAATTTTTTTATATGTGTTTAGTATGAGTATTTAAAATATATTTAAGATGAAATTGATTTATTAATGATATGGAACATGAGAATTATATAAAACAGGTGAGTCTGATATGGAATATGCACGGGGTGTCCCAGATAGCATCATGTGAGCCCATTATAGCTTATAATATTGGTGAGTCCAAGATATAGCTCTAATGAATTTCATATAGAAGTCGACCATATAATTATTCCATTTGTAAAAGTGACATCTTTGTAAGTCATTCGTATGGTTATTCCAATTAAAAGTGTTTTGAAAGGGTTTACATAATACAATACTCTAAGTCAACTAAAGAAGATTTAATTTATTTCTATGGGTTTTAATGATTTTATTTGAGCAAAATCGATTTTTTTGCTCAGGTGAAATGGTTTTATTTAATATTATCAAGGAACTTTTATGATGAAGGTAAACATTATATGATTTTTTATTTTTTTACTCAACTAATGGTTTCATTTATTTTTATATTCCTTACTAAATTCTTATGCTCATATTGGGGTTTTAAATTTTTTTCCTAGGGATTAAGGATGGGTATGGGAAAGGTAGAAGTCAAGTTAAAATTCAAAGTAATTTTCCATGAAAATAATTTAGGAATTAATATAAAAGTTATATATATGGAAAAAATGGATAATGAGTACAAGTGTCCACTTATATTGTATGGGTTTAATTTGTAACTATTTTTACTAATTTTATGAAACTATGAATAGAAAAGATCTTTGAATGAAATTTTTTTTATAAAAAATAATAGAATATGAAATGTTTAAGGCCATATTCATATAGTAGGTATCAAATAATGATTTAAAAAAATTTAAAGATTATAATTATTTCTTAACAGTTAATGAAATTGTCACGACCCGTCCCCTAGGGCCTATGCCATGACTACACCAATCCCACCTTCAATAGGCTAGTGGATGTCAACTAGCACTGTGTAGGCATATCCCAATAAAAGAAGACATTCCATTTAAACCTGTACACATGCACAAAGCTCAAACTGAGGAAGGAAAACACAAAGTAAACCAAAACTGTCACTAAGACAACTACTGAAAGTATAGTTAAAACTAAAAGTACAGAGGCCAATAATACAAGACCAAACCCATGAAGGAAAGTACAATTTCCATTGTCCGTCCACTCGAGACCCTACATGAAGGGTAGGTGAAGGGTAGATGATTATAGTCGTTGAGATATGATCGTCCTTCCCGTCTAACTAAGAACCACCTAGTCCCGGATCCCCAAGGTCTTTGTCGAAGTGACAATCACCTATATTAGACATGGTACGTGCAGGTGAAGCCCGTGCAGGGGTGAGTAAAACAATACCCAGTTGCTATAAGGACCCGACCTTAAACATTACTTAATCTTGAGTTATTACAAGATTACACATTGATGATATTTTCAGGTTTAGAGTTTTAGATAATTAGATCATAAAACACGCATTACATTCCACATTTAAACAAAGTGGTTACATAAAAGATAGTATTCATTTTTTTCCCATTGACGGAAACATATTTAAAACAAAACATGGATTCTTTCATGACACTTCCTTGACCCTATCATCACATCATGTGCCTTTCCCTTGACCTGTGAAAAACATTTCAAAAACTTGGGATGAGCATAAAAATCCAGTATGGGTTATAACAATACGGAAAGAAAACATTATTCCAAGTATACATATAAATAAATGAAATCATAATTTAATCATAAAACATAATCAATTTATCATACCTCATGAAATCATAAGATTTATGAATGTCTCCTATAAATCATAAGACGTAAAGGTAACTTGAGGCATTCATAACATTCTTACGTAGGGAGTAACCCTCATGGTTACGTTTGGAATACCCATCACAGTATATTCCCTAAATCTCTTCAGAGAAACCTTAACGTTTAACCCCTTCGCATTACCAAATGCATTGGAGAGCTATATCGGGCTCACCCGGCCTTAGTTTACCACGGAACCACCCGTCTTCATAACAATACCCAATAACCATAACATAATCGTATCACATGCATTTAAGAAACATAACATTTCCATATTTCAATCACAAGATATCAATACAACACATTGATATAATAAAAACATTATGAAAACCATTTTCAAAATCAAAATAAAATAAAAGTAATACATGGTATTTATTTTCCATTAAAAAATGGTTATGTCTTATAGAGGAAGCCGAAACTCAAATAATGGTCACGGTGGCATAGAATTCATTGTCACCGCATACATACGACAAATAAAAAAATTCCCTTTTATCATTTAGTAAATGCTTCATATAAAAAATATTCCTTTTGAATAAATATAAAATTAAATGGGGTTTATACACCATATAAAATAAAGTTGTGTATAAAACAAAATATGCCTCAATGAAAGGAGATTAAGACGAAGTCCCTTACAAAGACGATATCCTTGGATTAAGGATAAATAAATTACATAATTAAGTGTGACAAACGAATACAACAAATATAAGTGGATATTAAGTGTAAAACAATCAGAGGTCATTCACACATATTCATAGAACGACATATTCATGGAGTACAAGTTTATCCCAAAAAATCAAAATTGGGTTAAGAAGTTCCCTTGCAAAAATTCGATAGCATAACAGCGTCACTTCAAACGTCAGAAAATGAGTTGATGAGAGATAAAAAGGGTATATAATCACTTGGAAATAAAATTTACATCAATAAGGATATAGAAGAACATATCCCTACATTAAAATATGTAAATTAAAAGACCCAACAAAATAAGTCTTTTAAAAAGAGGAGGGTAAAAAGTTCCCTTACCGACTTGGGTATCTTTCGAAACATACACCCCATGAAAGAAAGACAATAAAAAATTGATGTAAATACTCCTGAATGAAAGTATATTACACAAACAGTAGAATAATGTGCAGTACATATACCACTCAAAGGAAATGGTGGAAAATGTAGCATAAATCTCACGGGAATAAAAGTGAGATGAAAAATCCCTTACGAAAACTCGGCAACCTAACGGCGCCACTTAAAAAATCAAAAAATGGATTGATGGGATCAAATAGGGCCTCTAATCATATTAAAATAAAATTTACAGAAAAAGGAATATAAAATAACATCCCCCAAAATAACAAAGATGAGCATAAAAGAAGTGACATAAAGGAGAGTACTTAAAAAGAAAGAGAGGGGTTGGATCTCTTATGAAAATTCGGCAGCCTAACGGCGCCAATCAAAACTTCTAAAATGGATTGATGATAGAAAATAGGGTCTCTAATCATATTAAAATAAAAATTATAGTAAGAGTAATATAAAAGAACATCCCAATCATTAGAAATATGAGCTTAAAAGTAATGACATAAAGGAGTGTACTTAAAAAGAAAGAGAGGGGTAGGTTCCCTTACCTCAAGTCCGACTTGTCCTGTTCGTTTCTTTATATTTTTGAATAATAAACTTTGGTAAATTTATAATTGCTTAAATAACTCCTTTAAAGATTATTATTCAGTTCATATCACATATTATAATGTTATAATAATTGATTAATAATGTTAGTTCATATTAGACGTTTTTGCTGATGTTTTATACATGAGTAAAAAAAATGAACTTGTTTGAAAATGATTGCCCATGTAGTTATAAGTAAATCATTTAAAGAATAGTATTAATGATTAAAATATATTATATATCCAGTACATATTAATTTTATACTATTCCATAACATTTGGAGATAAAAAATGAAAAGCACCGTTCATGGAGACGGTAGGCCATACGTACGCATTAACGCTACTTTCATTTTTTTGTCATATTAATGGAATTAAAAATAAATGAGATATATATAGATATTAGAATTCCAGTATAATATATATGTTATATAGGTCATATATGTTCATTAATTTAGTTATTTATACATTCCATGTATTTCATGAACGAGTCACATCACTTGAGGGGGCAGTAGTCCACACTTCCTCATATGAAATTAACGCATTTTCCCAACATGAAAAGAATAAAGGTATGTTTTAAATATAAAATAAAGAAGCATATATTAAACATAAATACGATATATATCATATATAAAATACAATGACATCATAATGGACACCTTTAAAGGTGTTAAAAGAATATTGAACTATCATCGTTTCGTGAGGTAGAAAATCCCCAACCACAAAAACATTATGTTCTTTAACCATTAGACAAAGGTGTGTGTAGTTGTAGCTCTAATAATTATCATAAAAACATCCTAGTATATTGAAGATACTGGTTTTGTTACAAAATAAAGGAATAAAATGAGTTTAGGGGGTTGGAGAAGCAAAATAAAACATAAGAACATAAGTGAAGACATTACCTTTAAATCGGGTAACTCTTTTTGATTTGAGCTCAAAAGCTTCCTTCGAAAGACTTATGCCCAATGTGAGGCATCTAGGAGAAATATAGGGATGTGGAGAGACAAAATGGGCAGGGGCTGGCTGAGCAAAAGGCTTGAGAGGTGTGGGTAAGGTGGTAGAGGTGGGGGCCTTTTATAAGAGGAGAGGAGGGGCACTCTTGGAAAGTCTTGAAAAGTAACATTATTATAAAATGATTTTCCGATTTTAAAGGACCCGCAATTATATATTTCTAGGATAAGGTGATAATAGTTCTAAATACACACATACAATAGGTTTTTGACAAGTTTAGTTCTTATATTTTACATTATCTTTTCATTTTATTTAAATCGTTAAATAAAGAGGTAATCACTGCATCATCATGGTGTCATAAATAATATAATTTATTTAATATCTAAAAATTATAAAATAAATATCATGATGTAGGAAATCATTTTATCTTTATAATTAATATTTATAGTCAAAAACTAACCTGTATAACCCCATTTAAAAATTGTTTTAGTAAAACAACTCATGTTTGGGACATTTTTATTTTAACATTAAATAAAAAGTTATTAATGTCATTTTCTACCAAAGTGGCTCCATGGGGTCCCCAAGTTGACCCATGGATTTTCTTCGTTAGAAATGACTCATCCAATATGGTTAGGACATGTGTCAAGGTCATTTCATATTATAATAACATCATCTTTACCTTAAATTACACTAATTATCTTTAATCGCGATTAATAAAACTTAAAAGTTACTATTCACCAAAAATTATTTTATTCTCATTGAACCAAATTTTACTTCCTAATGAAAACCATTTATTTTGGACTTTTGAAAATCAAATCACATAAGTGGTAAAGTTTCATTTAAACAGAAAATCATTTTCTTTAACTACCACTTAGTGGTTTCACTATTCATCAAAAATTGAAGTTTTTCAGAAAAATACCAAAAATTCACCCTAAGATATATTTGATATTCAAAATTCAAAAATGATGTATATTTTAAAAAATTAAAAAAATATAAGTTTCATTAATTTATTTAATAATTAATTTCCCCTGAAAAAACAAATAGCGTGTTTTTAAGAAACAATATTTATTAAAAGATTGACACTAGTTTAAGTCCAATTTCAAATTGAAATTAATTCCAATGACCACCATTGGATTAAATGGTAAAAATATATTCTAATTTCACTTTAAAACCTATTCAAAAGATGATCTAATAATATAAATAAATTATATTAAAAAGTGGTTTTGAATAAAAATACAACATTTTTCACTTATTCATTTAAAATGAACTTTATCGTAAAAATACAAAACATTTACACAAAGTAAATTTTGATGTCCCAATTTTAAAGAATAATTTTATTTTTTCAAATATAACACATAAAAGTTTCAAAAAGTGTATTTAAAAGAGGTTCGCCTTCAACAGGAGGTTAATCGACCTTTTAAAGAATATTAGAATGTTTACGCTTAAAATTGGATTAATTCGCATTCTTAATCCTCTAACATTTATTGTAAAAAGTAAAAATATTTGACAAACATATATAATCATATGGTAGTTAGTTCTGTTCATTCCTGCCATTACAACAGCTAGGTGTTAACTACTATCTAAAATAAAATTATTTTATTATTAGAGTGCAACGTAAGATTTTAAAGGAACTCGTTGTTGCATATTTGGTAAGCCATCGAGCATAGCATTCCCTTTAAATTAATATTAACATTTTATTCAGAAATAGGGATAAATATAAAAATTTCATATTCTTTATTTACCTAGGGTGTTACATCCTTCCCCCCATTTGGGAATTGTGTCCTCACAATATTAAAATTGGGCTCGAAAACTTCATTGAAAGTCCCACATCAGAACAAGAGTCGGTAAAACAATCACTTTAAAAGAAAGAAAGAGAAGTACAGAGGTCACTCGAGATAACCCATACTAGGATTCCATGTAAGAAAACATGAATATGGAAGAAAAATCAAAGGGTCATGTTCTGAGGGAGAGTGATAGAAAACATGTTTAGGAGAAAGTTAACCACAAGAAAATCCCAAACTTGTGGTGGGTTAAACGGTATTCGATTCCCCGGTAGGAAAAGTTAATAGAAAACATTTGTGTTTTAAGTTACTTTTCATTGAGGAATTTATTTTTGATCTTAAGGAAACATACTTACTTTTCATGTTGACTTTCAACTTTTACTAGATTCCATACACAAACTCATATTTTCCCCAAATGATGAGTATTTAGGAGGACTTATTCACATTAAGAGTACTATAATCAACTTCTAGAGAATCACCTAATCCACAAAAGAGAACTATATATTTCCCATGTCTTTAGACCCTTACCAAAACCAAAATTGTTAGATCAATATCAGATAATCCAGAAAATGATAACCCTTTATAAAAAGAAAATCTATTATTAATCTCCAAAATTTGTCCAACAAAACCCAAAGTTCAACGAAGACCATTCGATAAACAAATTTTCCATAAAATTCATCAAAATAAACTAAACTAAGATTGAAACCCAAATATTTGAAGGATTTAATCACATATTCTTCCAAGGTACAAATTAACATTTATCTCCAAATAACATCAGTTTCTCTTGAAGTCTCATATTGAAAAGTAATTAACCTAATCACATATCCTCCATGATAGGTTAATAATTTCCATAGATAACCCAAAATCCACTTACTCTTGATTCATAAAATTGTCCAACAGAACAGAATTAGTCAAACTAACTAGGGACTTCACATAGTCTAGTGGTAGGCGATAAATACAATTCGCACTTTGGTTGTGGGTTCGATTCCCGTAGCTTTCTCCGATGCGACGGGTTGTTACACGGTCTGCGTGTTGTCATTTTTACAAAACTACATAATCCTTAAAAAATTCCCCAAAAACAGATAAAATATTCAAAAATAACCATAAAATAATTTAACCTCAAGTTTATCTCATGCCTTCCATTTTCCATCATAACATATAATAACCCATAATTACCTCAAAAGTAAAGAACATATAAAACCTAATGGTTACCTTTATAATTATTACCTGATCTTCAACATCGACTTGGTCATCTCATACATGATGCATTAGAGAACTCACCAAGGTTAAAGTGGTTGATCATGACTCCTGATAGTAGGTTTAGAATAACCACAAGATTTCTCATTGAATCCCCCATTTCATCCAGTCTCTTAATTAGAGAACCACCACAGTTTCCTTCAAATCCATTATCACTTTGGCGCCTGCTAGATACATCCATTTACTAAAACCAAAAATGTTGGTGTGAGTATATCAAAAAAATCATCATGTACTAATGAGGAAGATAAACACTGAGATATACTTACTCATTCACTTTATCTAAAAAATATGACTCTTTCTGAAATCCTAGCCATTATGGTAATGTCACTTATGCTTAAAGAATACCCTAACATCTAAAGTTATCTAAACTGACCTCTGATACCAACTATAAGGACCTGACCTTAAACATTTTTTAATCTCGAGTTATTACAAGATTACACATTGAAGATCTTTTCAGGTTTAGAGTTTTAGATAATTAGATCATAAAAAATGCATTACATCCCACATTTAAACAAAGTGGTTACATAAAAGATAGTATTCATTTTTTCCCATAGACGGAAACATATTTAAAACAAAACATGGATTCTTTCATGACACTTCCTTGACCCTATCATCACATCATGTGCCATTCCCTTGACCTGTGAAAAACATTTCAAAAACATGGGATGAGCATAAAAAGCTCAGTAAGGGTTATAACAATACGGAATGAAAACATTAGTCCATGTATACATAAGAATCAATGAAATCATACTTTACTCATAAAACATAAGCAATTTATCATACCTCATGAAATCATAATATTTATGAATATCTCATAGAAATCATAATACATAAAGGTAACTTGAGGCATTCATAACATTCTTACGTAGGGAGTAACCCTCATGGTTACATTTGGAATACCCATCACAGTACATTCCCTAAATCTCTTCGGAGAAACCTTAAAGTTTAACCCCTTCGCGTCACCCAATGCATTGGAGAGCTATATCGGGCTCACCTGCCCTTAGTTTATCACGGAACCACCCATCTTCATAACAATTCCCAAGAACCATAACATAATCATATCACATGCATAAAGGAAACACAACATTTCCATATTTCAATCACAAGATATCAATACAACACATTGATATAATAAAAAAATTATGAAAACCATTTTCAATACCAAAATAAAAGAAAAGTAAAACATGGTATTTATTTTCCATTAAAAAATGGTTATGTCTTGTAGAGGAAGCTGAAACTCAAATAATGGTCACGGTGGAAGAGAAGTCATTGTCACCGCATACGTACGACAAATAAAAACAATCCCTTTTGTCATTTAGTAAATGATTCGTATAAAAAATATTCCTTTTGAATAAACATAAAAGTCAAAGGGGTTTATACACCGTATAAAATAAAGTTGTGTATAAAACAAAATATGCCTCAATGAAAGGAGATTGAGACGAAGTCCCTTACAAAGATGGTATCCCTGGATTAAGGATAAATCAATTACATAATTATCTGTGACAAACGAATACACCAAATATAAGTCGATATTAAGTGTAAAACAATCAGAGGTCATTCACACATATTCATAGAACGACATATTCAAGGAGTACAAGTTTATCCCAAAGAATCAAAATTGGGTTAAGAAGTTCCCTTGCAAAAATTCAACAGCCTAACGACGTCACTTCAAACATCAGAAAATGAGTTAATGAGAGATAAAAAGGGTATCTCATCACTTGAACATAAAATTTACATCAATAAGGATATATAATAACATATTCCAACATTAAAATATGTAAATTAAAAGACCCAAAAAAATAAGTCTTTTCAAAAGAGGAGGGTGAAAAGTTCCCTTACCGACTTGGGTATCTTTCGAAACATACACCCCATGAAAGAAAGACAATACAACATTGATGTAAATAATCATAAACGAAAGTATATTATACAAAGAGTAGAATAATGGGAAGTAAATATACCACTCAAAGGAAATGGTGGAAAACGTAGCATAAATCACACGGGAATAAAAGTGAGATGAAAAATCCCTTACGAAAACTCGACAGCCTAACGACGCCACTTAAAACGTCCAAAAATGGGTTGATGAGATCAAATAGGGTCTCTCATCATATTAACATAAAATGTACAGAAAGAGGAATATAAAAGAATATCCCCCAACATAAAAATGGGGAGATTAAAAGAAGTGACATAAAGGAGAGTACTTAAAAAGAAAGAGAGAGGTTAGATCTCTTACGAACATTAAGCAGCCTAACGGCGCCAATCAAAACTTCCAAAACGGATTGATGAGAGAAAATAGGGTCTGTCATCATATGAAAATAAAAATTACAGTAAGATTAATATAAAAGAACATCCCAATCATAAGAAAGATAATCTTAAAAGGAATGACCTAAAAGAGTGTACTTAAAAAGAAAGTGAGGGGTAGGTTCCCTTACCTCAAGTCCGACTTGTCCTGTTCATTTCACTATATTCTTGAATAATAAACCTTGGTAAATTTATAATTGCTTAATGAACTACTTTAAATATTTTTATTCAGTTCATATCACATATTATAATGTTATCATAATTGTTTAATATTATTAGTTCATATCAGACGTTTTTGCCGATGTTTGGTACATGAGTAAAAAAATGAACTTGTTTGAAAATGATTTCCCATGTAGTTATAATTAAATCATTTACAAAATATTATTAATGATTAAAATATCATATATATCCAGTATATATTCATTTTATACTATTCCATAATATTTGGACACAAAAAATGAAAAGCACCGTTCATGGAGACGGTAGGCCGTACGTACGGATGAACACTACTTTAATTTTTTTGTCATATTAATGGAATTAAAAATAAATGAGAGATATATATATATATTATAATTACAGTATAATATATACTGTATATAGGTCACATATCTTCATTAATTTCATTCTTTATACATTCCATGTATTGCATGAATGAGTCACATCACTTGAGGGGGCGGTAGTCTACACTTCCTCATATGAAATTATCGCATTTGCACAACATGAAAAGAATAAAGGTATGTTTCAAATATAAAATACATAAGCATATAGTAAACATAAATAACACATATATCATATATAAAATACAGTGACATCATAATGTCCACCTTTAAAGGTGTTAAAAGAATATTGAACAATCATCGTTTCGTGAGGCAGAAAATCGCCAACAACAGAAACAATATGTTCTTTAACATTTAGACGAAGGTGTGTGTAGGTGTAGCTATAATACATCTCATAACAAAATCCTATTATATTGAAGATATTGGTGTTGTTATAAAAGAAACGAATAAAAAGAGTTTAGGGGGTTGGAGAAGAAAAATAAAACATAAGAACACAAGTGAAGACATTACCTTTAAATCGGGTAACTCTTTTTGATTTGAGCTCAAAGGCTTCCTTGGAATGACTTCTTCCAAAAGTGATGCTTATAGGAGTAATAGAGGGATGTGGAGAGACAAAATGGGCATGGTTTTCCTGATACAAAGGATTGAGAGGTGTGGGTAAGGTGGTATAGGTGGGGGTCTTTTATAAGAGGAGAGGAGGGGCACTCTTTGAAAGTCGTGAAAAGTAACATTATTATAAAATGATTTTCGGATTTTAAAGGTCCCAAAATTATATATTTCGAGGATAATGTGATAATAGTTCGAAATCCACACATCCAATAGGTTTTTTACAGGTTTAGGGCATAGATTTTACATTATCTTTTCATTTTATTTAAATCGTTAAATAATGAGGTAATCACTGCATCATCATGGTGTCATAAATAATATAATTTATTTAATGTCTAAAAATTATAAAAAAAATATCATGATGTATAAAATATTTTTATATTTCTAATAAATATTTATTGTCAAAACTAGGACCTGTATAACAACATTTAAAAATTATTTTAGTAAAACAACTCATGTTTGTGACATTTCTATTTTAACATTAAATAAAAAGTTATGAATGTCATTTTCCGACCAAAGTAACTCCATGGGGTCCCCCAGTTGACCCATGGATTTTCTTGGTCGGACATGACTCATAATATATGGGTAGGACATGTTTCAAGGTCATTTAATATTATAATAACATCATCTTTACCTTAAATTACACTAATTATCTTTAATAACGATTAATAAAACTTAAAAGTTACTATTCACCAAAAAATAATTTTAATCTCATTGAACCGAATTTTACTTATTAATTACAACCATGTATGTTTTATTTTTGAAAATAAAATCACAGAAGTGGTAAAGTTTCATTTAAACAAAAAATTAGTTTCTTTAACTACCACTTAGTGGTTTCACTATTCATCAAAAATTGAAGTTTTTCAGAAAAATACCAAAAATTCACCCTAAGCTATATTTGATATTCTGAATTCAAAAATTATTTCTATTTTAAAAAATTAAAAACATATAAGTTGCATTAATTAATTTAATAATTAATTCCCGCTGTCAAAACAAATAGCGTGTTTTTAAGAAACAATATCTATTAAAATATTGACACTAGTTTAAGTCCAATTTCAAATTGAAATTAATTCCAATGACCACCATTGGATTAAATGGTAAAAATATATTCTAATTGCACTTTAAAACCAATTCAAAATAATATCTAATCATATAAATAAATTAGATTAAAAAGTGGTTTTGAATAAAAATATAACATTTTTTTACTTATTCATTAAAAATGAACTTTATCGTAAAAATACCAAAAATTTACACAAAGTAAATTATGATGTCCCGATTTTAAAGAATAATTTTATTTTGTCAAATATAACACATAAAATGGTCAAAAAGTGGATTTAAAAGAGGTTCTCCATCAAAAGGCGGTTAATCGACCTTTTAAATAATATTAGAATGTTTACGCTTAAAATTGGATTCATTCGCATTTTTAATCCTTTATATTTATTGTAAAATTAAAAATATTTAACAAACATATATAATCATTTGGTAGTTAGTTCTTTTCATTCCCTCCATTATAACGGCTAGGTGTTAACTACCATTTAAAATAAAATTATTTTATTATTAGAGTGCAACGCAAGATTTCAAAGGAACTCGTTGTTGCGTATTGGGTAAGCCATCGAGCATAGCATTCCCTTTAAATAAATAATAACATTTTATTCAGAAATAGGGATAAATATAAAAATGTCATATTCTTTATTTACCTGGGGTGTTACTATTTCAATCCCAATCCACAAAGGAAATACCACAAAGAAATAACACAAATAAAACAACAAGGAAAAGATAGCTCACACTATGTATAGATCCTAGTAGAAGAAGTAAGATTATTAGTCTTCTTAGGTAATGGACCACTGAGATCTTCTCATCTAATAGACCACTGAGGTCCGCTAGGATACTGGACCACAGAGGTCCGATAAACTACTAGAACAATGAGGTTCACTTGGATACTAGACCACTGAGGTCCATTTGGATACAGGTCCACTGAGGCTTCTCGGCTACTAGACCACTAAAGTATTCTTGTCATATCCTTCGTGTCCCAACCATTTGTATCATTTCCACGCATAGAGTGCTTGATTTTGGGAGAATCTACTAATCAAGCTATCAGACACATATCACCTTCCATGAAGTCTCACTTAGAGTATACCCAAATGACAGTATCTTTACAAGGGTCCCAACAGCATAGAAGACACGTCAATCAGACATCTGGTCTGAAAGGTATTCATGTTTTAATAAACAGGGGTCGGTTGCGTCTGGGCCCGGTCTGACTTGGTCGGACCGACCTGACCAACTCTGCACAAGGGTCCCATATGAACCGACACTGTTTGGCAGACCTGACCCGACCCAGTTGGGTCTGGCCCAAGTGGTCTAACTTGGCCCAGTGGCCCGACCTATTGGACCTTACCAGACCTGGCCCGATTCGACTGTGGGTCCAGCCCGCTTGGTCGCCCAGTGACTCGATTCTCTTCTAGTTCGACATAGTTGGACTGGTTCTAATCAGCTGAGCTACCCAACGACCATATTTAACATCTAGCCCAATCTGCAATATTGCTGGCCGGTTCTTCTCCAGCCCAGGTAGCCCAACAGCTCGATTTACTCAATTGGCCTGGTCTGCATCGGTGATCCGACTTGGGTCCAGCTTGGATGCTCACTAGCATGCTGTCCGTGTAGCCACACTACTGGATTAGGTTGTCTGCCTCCCTCAGCATGCGGTCCAATGTGGACCGCATACCCGCGCACTCCACGGCCCATCCAGAGGGCCTCTCCACCTGATTTGGCGCACGACCGGTGCCCCCACCCTCTACCACTGCATCCCCTACTAGTCGTGGCCTCCGCTGCCTCGACGCGCTACCAGGACGCGCCGTCTCCTGCTCTAATGGGGCCTACTACCACCAACCTTTTTCACTCGACACGATGTCCCGACAGTACTAGGAGCCTATACCATCGTGGCCTACTAGATTCACCATCCTCTACTACGACGCACTACCGGCGTGCGCTGCCTTCCGCATGCCGTCGCTGCCTCTGTTTCCTTCCTTCGAACTGGCATCCCCATTTCACCACAGAAGTCACATTTCATCATCTCTCAGCACCCTGATGTCTTCACATGGTCATATCTTCAGTCCCGGGATGTTTCACCATGGATCGAAGGCAAAACGTCTTATTGTTCATTAGCCATGAAGACAAAAAGAATATAGAGAGGGATTGAATGCACAAGGAAAGAATGAAGGATGGATCAAAACTACTATTCGCGGTGACATGGATTTATCCCTGTTAGAAGGTTTAACGAGGAACAAAAAATCACATGAATTCCACTCCATTAAATTCCTGTAAGTAAAATCCCATCCCACAAGAATAAACCACCCATGGATCAACCTATCAGTAGGTTGATCCACATTCTTTGTTTAGAAATAATAAATGGGGAATCCAAATCAGGTAGAACAAAACCCCTACCTGCAAAAAGGATTAGTCAGCGTTAGGGTTTGATCATCATTGGTGATCCATTAAGAGACATCTGGATCCATTATCTCATCGACCACTGCATCGTGATCCGTCTTTTTTGGTGATTCATTTTTTTGTCATCGTTTTTTTCTCATCAACAAAATTCCTCCAGAGCCTTAGAGCAATCTCCCAAGCCGTCCCCAGATCATGTATCTCTGTTAACCAACATAATAGAGGAAACGCAGTTCAATATTTCTATTATTCTATGTCGATGTATCATTATGATGATTTATATATGAAATGAATCTACTTCCTCATCACTGCATTACAGCAAAACATTTTCAAATAAAATAAATTTTTTTAATTTTATTTTATTTTCCTTAAAAAACTCAAAAATTGACTTTTCTCCTCGACCTGCTTTGGCTGAGGTTAGGTCCCGCCTATGGAAAGTGCACACTCATGAGTTCAATGGTACTCTCGTATTTCCAATCCGAGTTACCATTTATGTGTTATAAGAAAAAAATAACTTTTATTTAATTATTTTATTTATGATCACATCCCAAAAACAACTTTCCACACTTTCCCTATGCATGCTAATGTTAGGATTTTATTTAAGGAAAGAACACCCTTATGAGATCAATGGTGGTCTTAGATATTCAATTCGAGACACTATTTGTCAGTTATAAATATTTGAAAAAAAATAATTTTATTTAATAATTTTATTTAAGTTATTCCATTTTTTGGATTTCTCAATAGAGACCCACATCGACTAAAAATAAGTCGCAGTTAGTGTAAACCAACTACTCTGAATGCAACCGTGCCCTTGTATTTATACTCTAGACACCCATTTAAGAGTTATTCCACTTTTCAGGGTAAAATACTCATACACAGAATTTAAAAACCTAACAAAGTTTGAAAAATTGTTCGGGGCTCACAGGGCCACAAAATCAAGTGCCATCTAAGCACCTAGTCTTGAAATAATCCCATATAATTCGAAAAAATTTACTTGGATTTATAGGACATCACTGATTTCTTCACACACATATAAATTTATAGATAATTATAATACCAATGTATTATAAAAACCTTTTGAGGATTTATGTTATGTTATTTTCAAGTGGATAATAATACTTATGGAGAAATTATTTTTTGAGGTAATTGTGGGTTATTATATTTTGGGATGAAAAAGGAATTGTATAGATAACCATTGAGGTTTAAATTCTCTCTAAATAAGAATTTATTTTTCTAATAATTATAATAGAATTATATTGTTTTAGAAAAACAAAAACCTAAACGATCGGTGAAAACCCATCTTAGTAGGAAAGGCTACGGGAATCGAACCCCAACCGAAGGGAGAAAGGGGCGAATCACCTACCACTGGCCTACGTGATGTAATGGTAATTTTTTCATTTGTTGTTAAATTATTTTTTAGATGTATAATAATTTTATGTTTTTAACATAAGTTTTATCAAATAGATAAACCTGGAATTGGAAAACTATTTGTCAATTAAGTGATTAATGTTATTTCAGTAGAAGTTTACTATTTTAGGAACCTTATATGATTATTGTAAATATAAAACCATGATATTTTAATTGAAAAAAAATATTGAATTATATTTTGGAATCATATGTGATTTTATTTTGGATTTATGGTGATTCAGGTTATTTAGGTAAATAGTTAGTGTATCTTGATCATAATTTGGGAAATTACATTTTGGTACAAGATTTCATGGGTAATTTATCTTATTGGGAGATAATTCATAAAATTTATCCTTGAAGAATATTCGAAAATATCCTTCTGTATTTTGAGTTTCAATCAATGTTTTGATTTTTTTGGGAAATATTAAGGAAATATTTTTACCAAATGGTCTATATCAAACATTGGTTAATACTGTTGAAATTTGGTGATTAAAGTAGTTGTTCATCATATAAAGGTTTATTATTTTTAAATAATTATCATTTATTATCTTAACAATTTATGGTTCTGGATAATTTTTCATGACATGATAAATATAAATTTCAACTTTTATGGATCATGTGAGACTATAGAAGTTGATTATAGAGCTTCTGGCATTAAGTATTAATCTTCAATACTCATCATTGGGTGAAAAACATGAGTTCATGGTGGAAATTGATTAAAGGATAAAACATTAATTTTAATACAAGTATATATTCTTAATTTATTATTCCACGTTTTGATATTATTCTTAATCACTATGATAATGATCTTGAAAAAAAACTTTACCCATTTACTTTTCTTAATAAAAAAATAATGACCATTTAAACCATCATATATTTACGGTTTTTGATGGTTAAATTTTCCATGATCATGTTCTCTATTACTCTATATTAGTATTTGAAAGTTATTTTTCTTTTCCATGTTCTCTTTTTTTTACATGGATACCTTCTATGTGTTATCTTAGGCAACCTTTGTACATCTCTTCCTTTCTTGTAAAGTGGATGTTTTATAGATCTTTGATCCAAAGCGGTTTTTCCAAAAAAAAAGATTTTTGAATAGTCAAATCTTGGTTACCATGACTAAGTTCAAATTGAGAGGAATAATTTTATTAAATGTGGGGGGGATCTATCATCTTGATCGTTTAAAAAGGGACTATGCTCGATAGCATATATGATATGCCACATCAAGATTAAAAGAATAAATAAATATTATTATTTAAATGTTGCCATTATAACTCAGTAGTTAGAATTTATCTATGAATTGGATTGACTAAATTATCAAAATATGGTTTAAAAACATATATATAATTAATTTTCTGGTGACCAATTAATTATAAATTAAAATTACCCTTATTAAAAAAAGAATAAAAACTCTTCTAAAAACCCCATTTAAATACGAACAAGTGTGTTTATACAAATAAATAAAACAATAACTATTATGGGATTTTATTAATGAAATATATATTATATATAGGGTTTAAAATTCATATTATGTGTTTTATATATATGATATAATAACAAATCAAGTTTTACAGATAATAGTAGTATTTTTATAAAAAGGCAATTTTGCCTTCTTTTGATGAATAACTCCTTCTAAATCTTATTTTTGACATTATTATAAAATATTTTTGAAAAAATAAAATTATTATATGAAATAATAACATAAAAATTTACATATATTTTATTTTTTCTATTTTTCTAATAAATTTCATCTTTTGATGAATAATGAAAACTAATGACTTTTAATTGAAAGCTACTTTTTCATCCAAATAATTTATTGTGTTAAATTATATTTATGATTGGTTTTAAATTATAATTAGATCAATTTTAAAACCTAGAATATAATTTGGTTCATTTAAATCTATTTGAAATTGAATTAAAATATAAAAACATTTCTATCCACAGAAATTTTTCACTTTGAAAACTTGTTTTCTCATCCCATCAAAGGGATTAATTATAAATTAGTTTTACCCACAAATTTTTTTTTAAATTTGAAAAAATGGATTAAATTTTTTGAATTAGGAGGTTTAAATTTAGTAAATATGTCCCTTTTATATTTGAAAATTTTTAATTGTAACGTTACTGATTTTTTTATTTCAATGGTTATGGGTAAATCAAGAAATTAAGGCTAAAAATTATATTACAAAAATTTGAAAATTACCGTAAAACATTTAATAATTCTTTTGTGTGAATGAGCCTAAAAAATTATTCTTGGGCCCATTTTATTACCTCTTATATCCATTTGGATGACTTTAGTCCCTTTATATTATTTCATTTTAATGAAAATTCAAAAATGTCATTCTTATGTTGTAATTAATATAACATTTATAATGTAGGGTTATTTAGAAGATATCTTAGAATATAAATATTAATTTGAAATCTTATAGATTTATCTACATTATGGTAATTTATTTATAATTTTATGTTAACAAATAATTACTTTAAATGTAGACATAATAATGATGCAGTAATTGTTTACTTAATGAAAATATCAAATAAATGATATTAAAAATACTAAAATAAATATAATTTTAAAAAATTAATGCCTTAAATTAATTTTTTAGATTTATTTTAAATTTAAGTGAGATTTTGGAAAAACATATTCGAATTTAACTTATTGTTATGATATTTTTAAAAATTCATGTAATGAATAGTTTCACAATAGACATTAATGATATTTTAATGAAATAATATTTTATTAATAGGGAAAAAATTTATTAAAATAAAAAAATTGGCTAACATAATGAGATAAGGTATAAAATATCATTAATGATTAATTTATGGTTAATTTTTCATTTTATAGAAACTATATTAACATTCAAGGGGTAAATACACATGTTCTCATGGTAAGAGTTAAACAAGGTTAAATAAGGGTTAAATCTAAAAGATAATGGATAAAAACAATATTTGAAAAACGTGTAAATTTACTTGTATGAATGGATTTAGACCCCAAATAATTATCATATCTTGGTAATAAATCATTTAGGACAAATTTTTAATAGTAAATTAATTAATATTAAATTATTATTTTGAGAAATTCCAAAAGTACCCCTCCCCTCTCTTAAAAAGGGGACATGTTCTTCTCTTATATTAAAAATCAAAATCCCATTTGGATAAGAATATATATAATCCAATATCTTCCAATAATCCCAAAAAGAAATCTAGTGTTCTTATTTTATGCATAAGACCATACTTAGTGGTTGTAAGGTGTAAATCAAAGGAGATTGTCTGAAGAAATGGTATTGTTTTTAATTAAGTGATTTTATTTTATTTCTTCTTAAAATCCATCAAATATTCTTCAATAATGATGAAATAATAAACCCAATAACCTCAATATAGTTATATTTTATTATTTTAATATCATTACCTAAATCGATCTCAACTTCCATCAAATGGGAAGATAATTCATTTTCTGTGTGTACGGGAGACGACCACCTCCCAAACTGATGTGATTCATTTTTCATCACCACCTCCAAAAACATTGTTATAATTATTGAATTAATTTTTATATATGATAATAATGATATATTTATCATTATTAAAAGTTTATATACCATTTTATTTTCTTACATTTTCATGCATAGAAAAATGATAATGTCGTTCATGTATTCATGTGAAATATCACCTTCACAAAGCAATACGATTAATTTTTCATCAAAACATCGCATGGATAACATATAAAGAATATTTTAAGAAATAATATGATATATATATACATTATAATACTATAATTGTATAAATTTAATATTATATTATCCTTTTTCCCATGATGGTCAATGAATAATAGAAACATTACTCATGTGTACGTACATATTATCATATAAACGAGTGTAATGTAGTTAATTTCCATATACCTATTTAATGGATGGATTTAAAATTATAATTTATTTATAAAATAAATAAAATTTTCAATAATATTATTATATTTATGATTTACTAATGAGTACTTTGACTATAGCCATCAAATCAAATTCATTTTGGAATCAAGTATCAAATACCATCAAGACATCATACATGATCTTAAATAACTAAGTAATGGTTATAAAATGATAATAAGTGATATAAAAGGTATAATATAATTTAAAATGGTTCTCAATAAAGTTAATAATTAACCTAATTTTGTTATTGTGGAGGATAATGATTGAACAGGATGATTCTGACTCAATGTATGGGACTTCGTCTCAATCTCCTTTAATTGATGTATATTTTGATGGTATACAACCAACATATTTTATGAGGTGTATATTCAACCCCCTTTGACATATCATATAATTAATTTATTTTTATCATTTGGTTTATTGTTTTCTTAAATTCTATTTTTCCAATGGTCCTATGATTTAAATGTTCAATGTGTTATACGACCCTTTAAATGTTTAAATATTTAATTTCAAAAAAAAATCCATGTAAATATATTTCATATTATTTTACTTATTTATGTATATATATATATAAAATGATTCTAAATGAAATTTTATATCACTTTTTAATTTCATTAAATTTTTTCAAAAGTAATATTTTTACGTGTTTTATATGGAATGTTTGGAAAAAAGAAAAAATAAAGTTTTTCTTCATAATATATATAGTGATTTTTTTTTTCAACTTCCATGACTATTATTTAACTTATTTCTTCCATTTCATGAATACATGTTTTTATAAATAAAAAAACTATATCCTTTATTTTTTATTTTGTGTGTTGAAAATGGGTCTTAAATGAAAATGGTTTATTGGTATTGAAAATCGGTTTTTAAAATAAATGGGTGTATTTATCCAATTTTTTTTTTCATAGTGTAATAATAAGAATTATTCAAAGGGATTTATGATTAAAGTATTTTATTAATTTCATTATACTATGGATTTTTATGAAATGGAAGAACTGTATATGTCTTATAAACAGTTTGGCTAATATATCATTGGTGAACCCATCAGAGAAAAAAGGAATGGTGGGCCCATAATATCCCTACAATTCAATGGGTATATAATTTTATCATATGTTTATTCCATTTTTAAGAGCGACATGTTTTGAAGTAGTTCATATGGTTATTCCAATTGAACGGGTTTTTAAAGTGTTTAATGAATACAATTATAAAAATCACCTAAATGAGTTTTAATTACTTGATATGGGTTTTAATGATTTTATTTGAGAAAAATGGGTGTTTTTTATCATGTAAAATTGTTTTATTTCATATTCACAATGAACATTAAAGATAAAGGTAAAGGTTATATGATTTTTTATATTTCTACAAAAGTAATAGTATCCTTTAATTTTATATCCCTTACTGAGATTTGTCATCATTTAATTTTTTTAAAATGTTTTCATATGGTTTAAGGACGGTTATGGGAAATGAATAATTCATTTTTAAATTCATTGATATTTTCCATGAAAAGAATTTGGGCTTTATTTAAAAAGTTTCATATTATGAAAAAATGGATACTACATATAAATGCCCACTTTTAATGTAGGGATTTACATTGATTGGGTGTGTCCAAATTCTCTAAAATGCTATGATTAAAAGATAATAGAATGTGAATTCTGTTTTAAAAATATAGAATATGTAATTTTTAAGTTTGTGTCCTTACCTCATTGACCTTAGTCACTCTCTATAATTATTTACACTTTTTCCTCATTCCCACCCGTGTTCTCATATTTGGAAATATAGTTTCGTATTATTCCAAATGTTTTTTACTTCCCATTATTTATAATTATGAGAAAATTTTATTTACAATTGTTATTATGTGGGTTTACAAAAAAAGTATTTTAAAATTTACATCCTTTTATAAGCGAGATAATCTTCAAATTCCTAGAAAGCAATTTATTTATGTTTGGGGGTGTAGCAAATTAATATTTAAAAATAAAAAGATTATAATTAATAGTGTAAAGGACACACAATAAATTTTTTATCTTTAATTACACAAAAAACAAAATTTCTCTAGATATTCACACAACCCTGTGAATTTTATGTTTGATGGTGTATTCAACACACATCTCAAATCATAAACGACCTAAGATATATATTACTATTATAACCATAATGTTAGAATGGTGGGTTTAAACAATATTATCCAAATTATTAAAATATTTGTCACACGTTAATAAATAATTAATTATTTTTTTACTAATTAATTAGAAATGAAAATAAGACCATTTTTACAATAAAATTAATTTTTTTCTTAAAAAATATTTAAATGCACACAAGTGCCTTTTATACTAATAAAATAAAAAAATATAACCCTTTATGGATTATAATAATGAAATAAAAATATATTATATTCATTCTATTATTGAAAATCTGTCCGATTTGTTTCATAGAAATGATATAAAAATAAATCAAATTTTATCCATAAAAAGATGCATTATTTCTAAAGGCATTTTGACGACATTTAATAGTGAATATGTTTTAAATATAAATATTGGAACTTTTAAAAAATATTTTTGAAAAAATAAACTTTTTATTTGTAATATAAACTTAAATATTATCTTATGGGGATTTTTTTGTTATTTTCTATGAAGTTTCATTTTTTGATAAAAACTGAAAAATACTAAATTTTAATTGAAAATGACATTTAATATAAAACTTTTATATAGTTAAACTATATTTTAAATTTTTATTAATGTTAAATTAGATTAGTTATAAATACTTTAATAAAATTTAGGTTGTTGGAATTAATTTAATATGTAATTTTGATATAAAAACATAGTAAAATTTGGAACTTTTTCACTTTAAAGACCCACTTTCTTGGTCCCCTATTTGTGATTAATTATAAATTAATTTTATCCACTTACATTAAATGAATTTGTAAAAATGGATTCCATATTTGGAATAATAATAATTTAAAATGTATACTATGTTTATATTAGTGTTTTTCCAGAAACATTAGTGAAATCAATTAAAACAAATTTCAACGATTAATTTAAAAATGAATTTACTAAGTTGATAAACATAGAATATAAGATTTAAAAATGACCAAAAAATTATCTAAAATCCATTTAATGAAATACTTTATACCCTTATGAGATTATTATTGAAATTTATGAGTTTATGGGACACTATTCTATTAAATATAAGAAAATAAATTGAAAAATATGCACTCTCTGTTTTAATTTCAATAAAGCTTTGTGGATAGGGAAAAACTACATTAGTTCAATTATAAATATTATTTTCAAAGATAAATGTGTTTTTATCAATATAATAATTTATCATTATTTATTATAGATTAATTTGTAACTTATAATGCTTAAATATTCAACTTAGAGGTTACTTATTTAATAATTAAATAAAATATATAATTCTTAAAAAATTGATGTAGATATTATGAAATTTTATGTTATATTATTTCTTTATTAAATATATCATTATAAAAAACTTTGAAAATAATATATTGGTTTTAATTATTTTCTATATTATTTTTTAATTTAAATTAAATAAATAATGGAAAAATTTCCATTAATTTAATTTTATAATAAATGTTATTTTATTGAACGATATAAAATTAATAATATTACTATATTCTATAATATAAATTTTAAATGTAAATAAATATTAAATATGGTCTATTAATTTATCAACTGATCAATTAAAATGAACACATTGACCTATAAATAGTATAAAAATTGTAGGCATAGTTAGGGTTAAAGCGGTGTTTTTGTTCATTATATGCGGCTTTATAAAATAAATTTTCCAAATCGAATGGGATTTTTATTTTATAAACAAGATTTATTATTTAAAACAATTAGTTCTATATTTTATAACAATTACCACTATAATTTAGTTTTAATGTATGAATTTTATATGTTGGAGAACTAATTACCTTAATGGAAAACTAACATTAGAAAACAACAATACTTCGAAGTTAATTATATAAATGTTTAAAAAATGTTTTTCTTTTGTGTAGAGGATGTTTTTCTAAAAACATTCTTCAATCTAATCAATTATTATTTAATTTTAGAGTTACCTGAGTTATGTGTGAACACCAAATAGTGTTTACCTTAGGGTATTTATAAGAATGTCACTCCTCCTCAACTTCAAAGGGAACTCACACCCCTACCCACTTCTTCACACCTCTCAAGACGTTTTTCTCATCCAACCCATACCCAAATAATTTTTCAACATCTATAGCCTCATTATAAAAGAGTTATATTGTTAAAAAATAAACATATTAATGGTTTTAGGGAAAAACTAACGAGGATACCCAAAAAAGATTTAATATTCTTGTAAAATATTTTTTATTTTATCTTGTTCTCCACATTATTAAATTATTCTTCTACCATGATTTTATAATACACTCAATATACACAATATACTAATATTTTGTTATGTTAAGGGTACTAACAACATTCTAAGACACTTCAATTAAATTGGTTGTAAAGAATAATCTGTGTGTATGGTGGACTAAAACATTGTGAGATTATGTTGTTCATTTTTCGATTACCACCATTTATAGATGGGAATAATCATGGATTATTAATACCTACACCAAAATATCCTAGATATTGTACCTTAATTATTACATTTGTGTAGATACAAAATATTAATCCCAATGAGATTAATAGTTTAGTATATTTGGAAAACTAGATACAAACATAATCTTCACATTGGAAACTAAAAGAAAAAACAATATAGAAACTCCATGGGAAACATTGACAAAATCCTAGATTATACCTAAAAGTCATTTATAATATACACCTTCATGTCTTGGGGAAAAATAAAACACACAAAAGGGGTGGGATGAAATTCCCAGTAATGGAATGAAATAAAATAGAAAATAACATAAAAATAAAAAATAAGTAAGAGTTAATAACTAAAAGCACATTCCATTAAAACATAAACTTGAGCATTATATGGTAGGAATAAAAGATGAATAAATAATTCCATATAAATGACCATATGAGAACAAAACATAACCACAGATGTTCTACTAGTATAATAATTATATTAATTATCATTCACTAACATAATAATGTGGTAATGCATAATGTGGGGCATAATAAACCTACCACAAAGGCTTCGCCAAGATACCACACATAATTGGGTATAAAGTCAACATAGTTTGTCTCACTAGACATTCTGATGCATCGAGGAGCTACAATGGGACCCTCCCATCACATACTAAGTCCAATGAATTAATCATATAACAGTGGTCAAACATAATAAACATATACGGTCATATTGAAGCTAGCATGTGAAAGTTACATAATATCCCCAAAGAAATAAACATAATCATAAACCATCTAGAGTAATATAGCTAATGGCATCGTGATATTACATCCAAAAAATATTTATAAACCGTTCAATATAATATGATAGATGGTAAAATAAGAGCTCAATCTCAATTAAGTTTAATATACAATAAAGGGTATTTAATTATATGAAAATAATATAATAAAATCACTGACAAATTATTTAGAGAAATACTCTTTTACTTTGAAAAGAAGAGTTTTTTTGTAAAATTATATTCATTTAAAAAAAATAATCAGATTGAAAATGTGTATATACAAGAAAATAAAATTGAATGAAAATATATTTTATGAATATTAAAATAAAATTTGTACTTATATTTGGAAAAAATAAGTAAAAATGTGTAAAAAGAGTATTTATGAAACATTAGAAATGAGAAACTTTAGTGTAGATTAGGGAAAATATAAAAGCGACTTCAAAGTAGAAAATAGAATAATTTTTTGTATAAAAAATATAAACTAAGATAATTTTTAATGATAAAAAATAATTATTTTTTAAAAATATTGGTGGATTAAAATATATTATGGAGTATACTAGAAATGCGTATGGAATTTGGAAGTTCCCATTAATCGGGCTTTCTTATCAGGAGGAATTGGAAAAGAATCATTTTAAAACAAGAATTTACCTATATAATAAAGAATGAATGAGCTAGATACCTATCTTTGGAACATAAAAATAGAATTTAGTAGGAGTATATAAGTATACATACTTATTAAATTTAGGTAAAGAGATATAAAAAATATTCCGATGGAAAATTTTAGGATCTGGAAGAAACCCTTACCTTATGTTTGAAAGTGTTCTACACTTTCACTTAATGTATAGGATAATAAAATTAGATTAATTAATAATTTAATTAAGAACATATTAAAAATTTACTTTTTTTTTATTTTTAATTAACTTCTATAAGACTAAATGACCTTATATATGATTTTTCAGATATAATGATGATTCATTAGATTAAACATTAA
Organism: Viscum album; assembly: GCA_963277665.1. NCBI lineage: Eukaryota > Viridiplantae > Streptophyta > Magnoliopsida > Santalales > Viscaceae > Viscum > Viscum album. The sequence continues at coordinate 1,570,825,146 of OY728131.1, read as the reverse complement.
TGATAAATGTTTTGATTATTTTGGAATTTTTCATTAATCACGCAGTAGTTTTGATTTATTAATTAATATTATGTATATAAACAGTTTCCAAAACACTAAATAAGTTATAATATAAATTTTAGAATTATGTTTTGTCCATTATAATTATTTTATGTCCGTCCTTAAATGAAGTATTAGAAAATATAAAATCATTATCCATGAAGGTGGTGAGACGATAACTCAAAGATGATGTTTTCATTTTTAGAATAAAAGGGAGTGAAGACGGGGTTTGATGATGAATATTAAATTAAAATAATAATTTTATAGTATATTTTAGATTATGGAGTTATCTTTCACATTTGGATAGATTATGAAGGGAAATGATAAGAATGGAAAAAAATTGATTGAAAAAGAAAAGAGTGAAAGAGGGGTTTACCTCTTGAATTCCTCTCCTGGAGACCCTCCTTACAGAACATTGAAATGGTATTTTAAGTGAGACTAGCAAGAGCAGACTGTGAGGGAGATGTTTGAGAGTTATATTATAATGAAATTTGAAAATATTCATGGCTTTTGAGGTGTGGAGGGATGAGGTGGTGAGGGGTGGTATTTATAGTGGATCAGGGGGGGGGGGAGTTTTTTTATTATTTTATTCATTAGTTTATAATTTTGGCTCAATAATATCAATATTTTTGATTCCTATGACTAAATATATTAAATATAGAAGGGTAGTTTGATATTATGTTTCTTACATCAAAATGACTGAATAAATTGTGTATTTAACTTATAAACTTATAGACCGTTTTCACTATTCACAAAAATATAACTATTTTAGAAAAATATCAATAATTATCCTTAACTGATTTTTTATGTATAGAATTAAAAAATGGAAACAATTTTATGAAAATAATTTTCTAAATATTTAAAATTTATTACTTAATTTTTAACATCATTCATTCAAAAAATACTAACTTTAAAATTATAACTAATTTTATGACACTTTCAAAAATTTATTACAGTATCATAAAATTACATTAGTACTATCAGAAAATAAAATATTAATTTATGAAAAAAATTTATGAAAATAAATTTTATTTGAAATCATTATATTAATTATAACATTGTAAATATACATTCATTTATCAAAAAAATCCAACATTCAATTTATTATTTTTTTAAAAAATTATTTAATTCTTTGATTATATTTTCATTCATAAGATACCTACATTTTAATATATTTTCAAATAAAAGGTTACTATTCTATTTTTTAGATTATTATTCCAAATGGTAACATTACAATTCTAATGAAAATGTTAAATTTTTTAGTATATCATGGTTTTAAACATAGTGTTTTGGGTAACATAATCTATCGAAGATTTTAAAGAGACATACCATAAAATATAGGGGGGGTTACATTCTCTTCTCATTCAAAACTTTTCCCCCCAAAATTTCTATAATGTCACCTCATTAAACAATTTGGTTAGTTATTCAGCATATTTTCCTCTTGTACCCATGTCTCCACTTTATTTTTATGATTTATCAATTGTAACTTTACCATTAAGTCATAGAATTATTCTACACTTGTTCACTAGTGTCCATAATCTGGATAGGATCTTCACAGTAATATTAATCATTTTCTAATTATATTCCTTCATTAGTGAGATCTTGCATTGGGTCTGGCATATAATACCTTATTTATGAACTTTGAACACATCATATACATTATAAAGGAGATGTTTAATTTAAAAATGATAATAAAAAAAATATAATTCTCCTTATAATTTACCAAGTTCTGATATACCTAGGGACCATTTTCCATTTCTTACAAAACCTTACAATGCCATTACATGAAGATACTTTTAGTAAGACAGGATCTCCCACTTGAAACTATGGATCCTATCTTCAGTTGTCAGCTTAATGGTTTTTCCAAATTTTTTGCTTCTTTGATATGGATTTGAATAGAGTTAACATTTTTATTATTTCATGCACATGTTCTAGACCTACAAGATTTCTTTCACCAAATTCATCCCAAAAGTCAGTGTAAAACATATCTTTCTATATAAATCTTCATACAATTCCATTTGAAAACTTTTATGGAAAATATTATTTTAGAACAACTCTACCGAAGTGAAATATTGATCCTACATAACATGAATGTTTCATGAGTATGACCTCATCATGTCTTCTAATGTTTGAATAGTCCTTTTAAACTGCCCATAAGTTTGAGGGTGATAAGAAGTGATCAAATGAATCTCAGTATCAAGATCCTGCTATATAATTTTCTAGAAAATTGATTTAAATTGTGGATCACAATCAGAAACAATGTAAAAAGGTGCACCAATATATTTTACAACTTCATAATATATAGTCGTGCAAGGTGATCTAGTGGAAAATTATACCTTATATCAATAATATGTGAATATTTAGTAAGTCGATCAATAATTACCCAAATTTAATCTTTCTTTATTAGGATGTATAGTAATATAATGATGAAATCCATAGTTATGTCATCACATTTACATGTAGCAAAATTTAGAGGATGCATGAATCTTCTAGGATGTTTTCTTTCTACGTTAACACATTGAAAAACTAAACATCCTAATACATATGTAAGAATTTCATACTTCATATTATCTCACCATAAATGTTACCTAAACTCTCTATACATCATAGTTCTACTATGGAGTATAGAGGCATTCCAGCTTTGGGCATCATCCCATATTTATAATTTTTTACATAGGTGTAGAGGGAACACAAATCCTTTTTCCAAATTTCATAAATCCATCCTCATACACATAATATACTTACTTCCAGTCATTCACAAATTAAATTTTGTTTTAAAAATTATATTCATCGTACTGATAAATATTTATCTTTTATAATAAGGTTGTTTTGGAGAAAAATAAAAAGTAGTTATATTTCACCATCCTTGATAACTCCAATATCTATATTTACAAGATCCATGTACATAGGATCACTATCGATCCTTATTTTGTTTAGAACTCCATGATCCTTACTTCTCAATGCAACTTCTACCTTATTTTCCTTTCATGGGTGGTAGTGTATTAAAAAATTATAATCCTTGAGTATCTTGAGCCATCACATTTTCCTCATGTCATGTTTGGTCTATAAGAATATATATTTCAAAATATTGTGACCTATATATATCTGACATCTTTCTCCATAGAGATGGTGTCTCCATGTCTTAACAAAAAATATTACAACTACTAACTCAAAATCATGAGTTGGATAGTTATGTTCATGAGTTTTTAACTAGCTTGATGCATAGTCAATAACTCTATCCTTCTTTATAAGGACACAAACAAGTCCATTCATTGATGCATCACTATCAATCACAAGTATACCATTTCATAAGGGTGGATTCAAGATCAGATAATTCAATAATATCATCTTAAATTATTAAAAACATTACTCACAATATTTTATCCAAATAAACTTATCCCCATTACAATTAAGATTTGTTAACAAGTTATCTAATCCGAAAAAATTCTGAATGAAATGACAATAGTGACCTGTTAAACTAATGAAACTATATACCTCAGTTATCTTTGTTGTTGTAAGCCATTACTAAACTTCCCTTTTCTTCATAAGATCAACTAAAATTCCATTCTTAAGGATAATATTGCAAAGAAAAGAAACTTTTTGAATCTATCATTCCAACTTGCTAGACTTACCATATAAATATTTTCTTAAAAGGGTCTCCATATCAACCCATAAGTTGTTCTCATGGTCCTCATAGATTTTAGAGTACTCTAAGATATCATCAATAAATACAAATAAAAATTATCAATATATTCCTTGAATACTATGTTCATCCGATCTATAAAAACTGAGGGTGCATTAGTTGGTCCAAATGAAATTACTGTAAACTCATAATGACCATACCTGGTTAAAATTTTTGTCTTTGGAATATATTCCTTATTTACATGAAATTAATGATATCTAGAATTAAGTTCAATCTACAAAAAAATATTGATCTCTAAGAAGACGATCAAATAAATCATCCATATGTGGCATATGATACTTGTTCTTTATTGTAATAGAATTGATTTATCTCCTGTCAATGTATATTCTCATAGATCCATCTTTATTACAAACAATGGGATCATGGTCTTCCCAATGTGAAACACAAGAGAATATGAAACTCTTATCACTCAACTCATCTAGTTTTTTATATAACATTATTAACTCGATCAAGACCACTCTATTGGGAGTATTCAATACAATTCTTTCACGAGGGATTAAATAAATAGAAAACTCAACTTTCCTTTTGGGGAGATTTCTAGGTAAATCCTTTAGAAATACATCAATTTAGTCATCTATAATGTGAACACCCTCAATTTAATTATCTCCTTTTTCATTAGTAGGTTTTATCAACTCTTATACTTAATGAATCTAATTTATAAAAGCCACTATAGGTGGACCCATATGTGACTTATATGATAAAGTATTCCCTCTAATGATGATAAATTGCACCCCTTCATCATGAATCATAATTCCTTCTCATTACATTATTTTTTCATTATACTTTGAAATCAACTCGATGCCAATAAAGATATCATAATCAACCATATGTATGATAATAAAATATACAATTAGATCCTTTTTATGTGTCATAAAAGGAACAGCTCGAGAAATCTTTGTTTTAACAACCCAATCTTTTTTTAATGATAATTATTTCACCAAATCTTTTTTATGTTATACTCAATAAAAAATATGTATTTATAATGATGTGAGTATAAATCCAAATGCGACCATCGAGTTTTTATCATTATATGACCATTGGTCAATATGACCGTTGTAAACTCTTAATAATAATTTTAATAAAATAATTAGTGTTATAAATATAAATGAAAATGGTTAATTAATACAGAAAGGAGAAATGATGGACTCAACATGTATAATTTTTCCGTATAAATATCATTCATTAGAGCTTGGGTGGGAGGCAGCACCATTGGGATTTTCTATTGACCAATCCCAAATTGGGCATCAACATGTTAAGCTTAAATTAAATTGTCTACAAGAGTAGTTTAACTTAGTGGAAATTACCACTCGTGCGATGTTACCAAAGGTACTGAAAGAATATATCAGCATCACACACCTTACCATTAGGTTTTATTTGAGTGATTTATACATTTATGTTTCGAGGTCCCTGTTTCTTGAGTTTCCATTATATTGAATTCATGAAATTTTTGTTCTATCAATTCCATTTTAAGAAAAGTTTTACATAATAGTACTGAGTTGGATTTTTGTAAATTGGTTTTTTTGAAATAAATATATTTTATAATAAACTAATATAATATGAATAGTAATTATTTTAATTATGTATCATGGTTAAAAAACTATAGAAATGATACAATATTTTTATTTTTCTCAAGTGTGTGAAATTTCTCTTTTTAAATTCACAATACAATTTCTATATGCTATTGTTTGTAATAAACATGAATCTTAATATTTAAAAGATTAAATTCTTTTATTTAGATAATTATTATGATAACATAAAAATCAATTTTCTATTAATCACATCTCAATTTGGTTACAGAGAGTTAATGATAATTTTATAAAATAAATTATTTTTTCAGAAATAGTAAAAATACAGTTTCTGTTTTCAACATGTTTAATGAAATAATAATGATGTAATAAGTAATATAAAATTATTGTGGAATATTATGGATTAAAATATAATAATAGGTGTCCCACTTGTCTAATAATATGGGGAAATACCCTGGGAATCACCTCGTTTTTCATTTACCACTACCTAGGTGGCCAAGGAAATTAATAAAAAAATATTCTTATTTAGCTATAAATTCCCACTCATTTATCCATTTACATTACCTTCATGTTAATCCACAAAAGATATATTATAAATTTAACTCTCAATGAGTCCCTTAAAGATTTCCTTAGGACCCCAATGTCCCGATCCTCATGTTTTAGGAACACTCTTCCATGTAAGGGAAATCTAAACTTCTCTTTTCCTTTCAAGTTTACTTTTTTATTTGATATGTATTTCAAATTTAAAAAATATGTTTCTATATCCATTTAATTCCATAAATTTAATTTATTAATATTAATTTATTTTTGGTAGAACCCTATCCCCTCTCTTTTTAATGTTTTCTAAAACCATGTTTCATACCCATTATAAGGATGGGGTTTCTTCTTGAAATTTATCACTTTTTTCTAAAGAAATTATATTATTTTATTTTGTGACTACCCATAAGTTTATATTTTCTATGATTAGTCACCTAGATATCAAAAATTTCTATTTTATTTTAGGATTAATATACATAAAACCCAAAATAATTTTTAATGGGTTAATAATGACATAATGATCTGATCATTAAGATTTTTTTTTAAAATTTCATGATTTTGATATGAAACAAATTCCTTTAATTTTTCACAGGTTATTTTAGAAATGATTTATTATGATATATGTGACTCACATTAATTAATTAATATTAAGGGTTCACCATGATTACACTTTAATGCATTGTATGAATAATTTAATCTATAGAGATGATATGTTTTATAATACCTAGTGAATTACATTGGTAATATTTATGACACCTTAGTTATAAACCATTATGTTATAATTATGAATGAATCAATTAAATGTTGTAGCCACATTGCAATGTTATGATTCAGGTTCTTTTTACAATGATATGTCAATATTTCCTTTTCTCATTCATTTGTGATATTATTCATGTTCTTATCTATAATTCTCATGATCCCTTGCAAACTATTTCCCTTAGTTTATATTTTTGGGGCTTATTGTCACCCCTTCCTTTGATGTATTTACCCATGTTTTGAGATATAGTAAATGTACTTAAGATGAACCTACTTTAATCATTTCAATTGGATTATAATATTGTTTTATATTTTAATGTATTATTTACATTATTTACAAGAAATAAATCTTTAAATGATCCTATTCTGGTGAAATATAATTTAATGTTATGTAATAAAATTGTGGGATTTCATATAAGGTGTAAAATAAAAGGTTTATTTATTTTTAAGAAATTAGTTTTTGAAAAATATAGGAAGAACCTTATAGAGAAGTTAAAATATATTAACACTTCTTGGTATTTTGGTAAAGTATTAATTAAGGTGTTTCTGAGAAAAGAAATAATTGTCTGGATATGAACAATTGGATGTGGTTCTGGAATAGAAGTACCTAGGGGTAATAACTCTGACAAGTTAAATTGGTCCTGACTCATTGTAACCTAGTACACGACAACAGGACTTACTTCACACCTTTTTTGACACTCCAAGGTGATATATTCAGTTAATCAAAAGCTTTTTATGAACCACTATGATGGATTTATTGAAAATATAATTTGTTTCAAAGAATAACATAATTTAGAATTTTGTTTTAATACATGATATTCCATTGAGATGTAAAATTATTTAATGAACCTCATTTCTCACTATGGTTTTAATCATTTATAAAATGGTGTGAAATATTAGAAACTACATAAATAGTGAGCGCAATAGACTAGGTTCTAACAACCTTCCAATGGAACCGAGAATGGAAACATTAATGATAATTATGAATAAACTGACTCAAGGTATGATAAATAACTTGACTCAATCCATGAAAATGGATTAATCTTAAAGGGAAAAAATTTCCCTCAAGTCCTTTATGCATCAGTGAACACCATATTTTAGTGGATCTACTGACCCATTTATTGTTGAACTATGGATAATCTCTATAGAAATGAAATTTTTTATACTCTATTGTTCGGAAGAAGAGAAAGTCCCCTGGGATATGTACCTCTTAGAGGGAGAAGCTGATCAGTTATGTACATTGGTTAAAAACATGAAGCCGAGTGGGGATATTGATGCAATGGAGTGTGAAAAGTTTAGTGAAAACTTTTTCAAAAAATATTTCCCCAATCAATAAGAAAAAATATAGAAGGAATTAATAGATCTGAAGTAGATAAAAAATTAATCTATGGGGATCTAAGAGGTGAAATTCATAAGTATCTCCCATTACACCTCCAGATATTTCATGGATCATAATAGTAAGTTTAATAGATTAGTCAGTAGACTAAGCCACTATCTAAAGAAGAATATAGCAAACTGAAGCTATGAAAACTATGAGGATATCCAAAAGAGTGATATAAAAGTATAATTGGAGTTTAGAGAGATGAAATAGTCCCATATATTGAATGAAAAAAGATATATTTGTATCTATACTTGGGGAGGAGCTTTGATCAAGGATGAGGGGAAAGTAAAGTGCCACTTTCCACATTAAGAAAAAGTGGGAAGAAGTATTTATGGAACTGCATGATCGAAAGAAAGAAATGTAACAAGTGTGGAACAAATGACCAATTTCTAGGAGATATCATAATTAGGTGAATAAACAATTCTAAAAACTAATAATAAAGGTAAAATGGTACAGGCCCAGCCTGATGTCCAATGCTTCAGGTGTTGAATGCATGGGAACATTACCAATCACTCTCCAAATCTAATGTTAATGGAGGGGAATAATCATCAATATCTTCATAGGACAAGGGTTCAAGGGTGGTATTTTTATATAATTAAGGATGAAGTTGAAGACCCAAATTATTTGGAAGCAAGTACTCTCGATGTTATCTCAAATCCAGAATGTACTTTTATTGAATCTGGTTTTATACATTCCATTATTTCATCCACATTTTCACTGAATATAGAACTAATCCCTGAACTTCTATAAGAAAAACTAGAAATCAAGACTGATAGAGGGATTATTCAAGAATCAATAGTTTATAAATACTTTAGTATTTTCTTTGGAGAGCATAATCTCCTAGAAAATCTAATAGTCATTCCCATTATGGAATTCAACATTATACTAGGGATGGAATGGATCTCAAATTATAATACTGAGATAAAATTTAGATGTACAAAAATATTAGTAGTCTTGAATAGACAACATATAGTTGTTTTCATATGAGAGATATCTTTATCTAATCATTATCTAGAGGAACCTCCCATAGCCATCACTGTAAAAATGGTCGGTGAATATGAGGAAGGAAATAAATGTATATAAAGAAAATATGTGGCCATAGTTCAGGAATACATTGAAGTATATCTTGGGGAGTTACCTAGAACACACCAAGAAGTTTAGGTAATGATATCTATTGAGCTCATGGTTGGTAACAAGATGATTTGAAATACCCCATATAGAATGTAATTTGTGGAGGTAGAGTAATTAATGAAACAAATCCAAGATGTTTTGGAAAATGGGATTATCTAACCAAGTGTGTCTCGCTATGAAGAACATGCTCCCATTTTTTAAGAATAAGGATGGATCAATGAGGACATGCATTGATTATAGAGAACATAAAGGGATCACAATGAAGAACATGTACCGCATTCCATGAATTGATGAATTATTTGGCTAGCTTCTTGAGGATTGATACTTATCTAAGATTGATCTTTGATTTGTTTATCATCAATTAAGGATGAATAAATAAAATAATCTGAAGACTACATTCAAATCAATATATGGTCATTATGAGTTTTTTTATTCCCTTCATCTTAACTAATGATCCTGATTCATTTATATATTTGATTAATAATATCATTAAAGACTACCTTGATAAATTTTTGGTAGTTTTTATTATGATATTATAATATATTCCAAAGGCTGGAAGGAGAATTAGGATCATCTAAGTGTTATATTACGAACTCAATGAATGAGATGCTATTTGGAAAGTTTAAAAAACATAAATTTTTGTTATAATAAGTTCACTTGTTAGGACCAATTATAACCAATAATGGAATCTCAGTTGATACTTCTATGATAATGGTTGTGGAGGAGTAGCCTCATCCTACAACATTAACTGAGATTCGTAGATTCCTTATATTAGTGAGGTATTATAGGAGGATTTTGGAAAACGTTTCACAAATTTATAATCCAGTAACCAAGTTAACTCAAAAGGGGCCATGTTCATCTGAATAATGGACTATGAAGAATATTCCAATACATAAAGAAGAGATTGGTTACTACACCCATTTTAACTCTACCCTCTATGGGATAAGGATTTGTTATTTTTTAGTGTTTCATATTTAAAAGGGCTTTGGTTTCTCCTCATGAAAAATGACAATGTGATAGATTATGAATCACGAAAGTTGAAGCTTAATGAGATGAAATTACCTACACATAACCAAGAGCTTTCTGTTGTTGTTTTTTCTCTGATGATATGTATTCACTATCGTCAGGGAGAAAAATTTGATATATACACAGACTATCAAATATTGAATAATATTTTCATGAAAAATTAATTAAACATGAGACAAAGGCGATGGTTGAAATTTCTTAATAATTATGATTGTTTTATTCATTATCATCCCTGAAGGGAAAACAAACCAGCTGGTGCATTAAGTAGGAAAAAACCTATTTTTTTGGAGGTGATGTGGATTCAAGGAGTTCCTTTGATCAAATACAAAGTCAAACTATACATAGAAATTGTAACTGAAGGGATATCATCATCCCTATAACATGTTATTTCTCAACCATTATTACCAGGGAATATCAAGTATCTCAAAGAAAATATACTTTATTATAGAAGAAGATAGAGGTTTTTAAGGATGTGAAGTTTCACGAGTTCAATATTAATGAATAAGATGTATAGAAATTTCATATGAGGCTATGTGTTCAATATATTCTATAAATAAATAAGTTTTTTGTGAATTAAGCACATAGTTCTACTTAATCTAAACATCTGAGAAGCATGAAAATGTGTTGGGACCCTCATGATCATTATTAGTGGGATAATATGAAGAGAGAGAATACTGAATACACTAAATGACGCCTAGTATGTCGAAAATTAAAGGCTGAGTGCCAACTTCATATAGGGGTATTATAACCACTACCCATACTAGCATATAAGTGGGACAATATCAATATGTAAATTTCCACTAGTCTCTCAAAAACATCCAATGGAAACAATGTGATGTTGGTTATCATGGTCTATCTCACCAATATTTCACATTTTATCTCTATTCAAGAAGATTTCTCTCATGAACAACGTTCTAATATTTACATAAAAGAAGTGGTGTGGTTGTATAGAGTGCCACTCTATATAATTGTTTATCATGATCTAAGGTTCATGTCAAAATTTTGGATATTTATTCGACATGCTATAATTTCCAAATTGAAATTCGTTACGACTTATCACCACCAAACAGATGGCCAATCTGAAAGAACAATTGATACACTTGATGACATGATGAGAACATGCTCAATGTAATTTAATGGTGGATGGGATCAACATATCCCATTATTTTATTTCTCATATAAAAACATATTACATTCGAGTATTCAAATGACACCCTATGAAGAGATGTTTAAATCCTTCATTATGGGAAGAATCTAGAAAGAGAAAGATTTTTGGGTCTGATCTTGTGCAAGAGATGATAGAAAATATGAATTCCATATAAAAATAAATAAATCATTATCAGTATTGGAAGAAGAGATATATTAAAAACCATAAAATGGAATTGGAGTTTGATATTGCTGAAAAATTCTTCCTTTAAATTTCACCTTGGAAGAGAGTCATGTGTTTTGGGAAGAAAGGGAAGCTCAACCCTAGGTACATTGGACCCTATGAAATCCTTGATCGCATAGGATTAATGGACTATCAACTAGAAATTCCTCGAAATCTAGCTCAATTTCATGATGTATTCCACATATCTCTCTTGAGGATGTACATGCCTGCCCCTTCACATGTACTGAATCCTATTTTGCTACACATGGAACATGACCTCTCTTATGAGGAGCATCCGGTAGAGATCTTGGATATTAGAGAGAAGGTTATATGCAACAAGAATATCCACCTCATTAAAGTGTTTTTTTGGAACCAAAAATATTAAGAAGCCACAAGGGAACCAGAGGAAACAATGATCCAAAAATACCCAAAACTTTTCTCAACTAATGGAACAAGATGAAATTTTGAGGATGAAATTCATTAAGGGAGAAGAATGTAATGACCCAAAATTTTTGAATGATAATTGTATCATGAAAATGTGTGTTATCTTACACTCAAAAAAGTATATCTATTTAATAATTACGTTTGTATAAATTGAAATATAACAATCAGGTTTTGACCATTATAAGCCTATTGTAAACTCTTAATAATAATTTTGATGTTATAATTAGTGTTATAAATAGATACAATAATGGTTAATTAATGAATAAATGATATACTATGTCTTCAACTAGAAGAGGCATCCTATACGAATCCCATTTTTCATAGCTTATGAGAGAGGTTGCATCACTAGGCTTTAGTCTTGACCAATTCAAAGATGAGCTTCAACATGTCAAGGTTGAACAAAATCACATACGGGGTAAGATCAAGTTAGTGGAAATTACCACTTGACCGATGTTATATGAGCCACCCCAAGAATCTATTACCATCATGCACCTTACCCTTGGGTCGTATTTGGGTGTTATAAGGGGTTATGTTTTGAGGCCTAGTTACATAATGTCTAATGACATTTTATAAATTAAATGTTTCTTCTATCAATTGTGTATTAAGAATAGTTTTTCTTAATAAAATTGATTTGGGATTTTATAAATTAATTTTTCATACCAAAATAAATATTATAATAAACTAATATGTTATGAATAATGTTTATTTTAATGAAATTGTATGGTTATTACACTCAAATTTAAAAATAAATTATAGAATAATTTTATTATTTTCAAGTGTCAGAAATTTCATTATGCAATTTCGTTATTCCTTTTCTATCCACTATTATTTTTAATAAATATGGTTTTTTATATTTTAAAGTTAAAATTATTATATTTTGATAGTTATTATGATAAAATAAAAATAATTTTTGAAATCGTAAGGCTGAAATTAGGATATGGCGAGTTTATGATAATTTTCTAAAATACATTACTTTTTCATGAATAGTAAAAATACTGTTTGAGTTTTTTGATATATTTAATGTCATCATAATTATTTAATAGGTAATTTAAAATTATGGTTTCATTTATCAGATTAAAATATCATAATAGGTGTCTTAATTTTCCAATACCATTGCACAATACCCAGGGCAATCCTATGGTTTTTCATTTAATACTACCTTGGTGTCTTGGGAAATTAATAAACAAATCCTTTTTTTTTCTATAAATACCCAATATTTTCCCCATTTACATCCACATAAAATTAATACTATACGAATATATGATAGTTTTACTTCTTCAGGATTCCTCCTAAGACGTCCTCAGGCACCAAAGGTCCAGATTCTCAATCTTTAGTAACAACCTTCAATGTAAGGGAAATCTCAACATCTCTTTTCCTTTCAAGTTTACTTTTTATGTGGAATGTATTTAAAATTTTAATAATATTTGATTATATAAATTTTAATTTTTATATTTATTTTATTAGGATTATTTTATTAATGGGATACCCTTTTCCCGTCTCTTTTTATTTTTATCAAAATCAATGTTTTATACGCATTATGCTGCCATATTTTCCTCTCAAAATTTCATTATTTTTCTCAAGATATTATATTATTATATTTTTTGAATACCCAAATTTTTTTATTTTCTAAGTTTATTCACCTAGATGTATAAATGATCTATTTTATTCTGGGAATAAAATACATGAAACCCGCCTTCCTTTTTGTGAGTTAATAATGACATAAATATCTTATCTTTAAGAAATTGTTTTTTAAATTTCATTATTTTAATATGAAACACATTTCAATTATTCGTAACATGTTATTTCATAAACTTTTTATTATAATATATTGGAACACATTAATTAAGAAATATTAAGGGTACACCCTGATATCACTCTACTTCATTTGGTAAAAAATTTAATCCCTAGAGATATCATGTTTTATGATACCTGGTGAATAAATGTGGTAATTTTTATGACGCCTCAGTGATAAAACATGGTGATATTATAATTAATGTATAAACTAGTTTATCTATCCACATTTTCATGTTGTGATTAATTTTATTTTTACTATGATATGTCTTTTTTTCATTGTTTATACCTCTATGATAATCATAAACTTCTTATCTATAATTCTCATGATCACTTTTAAACTATTTCCCTTACTTTTTAGTACTGGGAATTATGATCAACCATTCATTTGATGCATGTATTCATGTTATTAGATAAAGTAAATTTTCATAGGATGAATCTACTTGAACCCTTTCAAGTGCATTAGAATAATGTTTTATGTTTCCATGTATTATCTACCTTATTTAAAAGAAACTAAAAATTAAAGGATATTTTGTTTATAAAATGTAATGTAAAGTTATGTTATAGAAATGTGAGATTTCTAAATTTTATGAAATAAGGTTTCCACTAGGTGTTTTGACTAAAAAATATCCCATTAAGTGGATTTGTAAATATATAATCTTTATAAAAAACTAGGAAAATTTAATAGAATGAAATGATCTAGAATTAAAGAAAGAATTAGTTAAAATTTAAGAGATGATTAATGAAATGACCACCGCATAAATATAAAAATAGAACTTATCTATTTTTACTAGTTAATAATTACATTATTCTCTTGGAAATTTCTAGAGAAAATTACCTTAATGTCTAGTAAAATAATTTTCATAGTGTCCCAACTCCTTACAGCTAATTCATTACACATTTACGGCTTCATTCCTGCCTCTAGAATTACGAGCCTAGTGGCCTTTTTCCTTCACACTTGTAAAATGTTCCCATTCCTAGTATTCATGTTCCATGATTTTTATTTCCACATTTTATAATTATTTTAATTGTATCATTCCCTTCATACATTTTTCTTTATGTACTCTCCAAGATTACTTAGAAACCATCTTCTTATCATTCTTTATAGCGATTCCATAAGTCTTGGAAAATTCATTATCCATATTTATGGAACATGATAATATATCCTCTTATAATGATAATTTATAGGAAAATAATACCCATAAAATAATCATTCTAACACCATCAAAGAAACGATCAATCATTCTCCATGGATTAATTATATAGTTAGTAGCATTCCTTTATAACCTTCTAATGTTGGATTCATACATGGAAATGATTTAATTCTATTTATTTCTTAGACTCAAGAATTGAATATCCATATATTCTTATAGGTTATAAGGGATATTGTTTCCAAAAAATATTCTTTCATATCCTTTCACTCTATATGTTTAATTTGGTCATCATCCTTTGTGTTTTGAACAGAAGACCACCATTTTTCTGTACATCACTAGAGATGATATAATTACATGATAACCTTCCCCATTTCATTACTTCAAAAAGTGATAAATATATTCTCTAATGAACTTATCCATTTTATAGCTAAAAATGGATTTGTAGTCTCATAAAATGATTGTGGTTCTTATCGAATGAAGCAGTCTAACATTATAATATCATGTTGTGGATCGAGCATCTCTATACATGTAAGATTATTTATCATAAACTGAGTTTGTTTTCATGGTAGAGTTATAAATTTTTTATCCCCAATTACACATCCATATCCAATATCATTACCTTTCATATGTTGGAATTCCCTATATGGTATACACATGTATATACGGTTTCTATTCCTTCTACCATTCGCCATAACAAAATAATAGTTTACACAATATTAGATAATAAAATTATTAAACATAATGTTCAACCTCAGAATTAGTGGATCACATAATCCTAAATTGAAAATTTAGTTATAACTAATCAATAAATAATAAGCTTGTATACTTTGAGAATATGTAAAAATTGTGTCATAGAGTTTTCTTTACTATCCTATATTTCCCTAATTCTAGTTACCAAAGTTTCTACTAAATTTCTTTTGATACCAACCATAAAGTACAATACCCTAGTATCCTAGAGCCGGTTCATTACTTATTAAATTATAATCGATACAAAATTTGAATCCCAAAGGATCAAATAGTTTAAGATCTTTGGAAGACCAGATACAAACAAAATTATGAAATTACAACATGAAAATAAAAAAATTATAAAATCCATTTTAAACACCTCTAGACTACTAGATTAATACTATAAGTCTTTCATAATATATATCTCTGCATCCTGGGGGAAAATAAACCTAAATAAATGGGTTATATAAATTTTTTAGTATGGTTAAAAATACCGAGGAAGCTATCATAAACATAAACAATAAGGAAAAGTGATTAACTAAAAACACATTCCATAAAAACATAATTGTTATGATAATATCATAGAAATGAAATATGAATAAAAATGACATATAAATAACCACATGAGGATAAAAGATATCCATGTATACTATATTAGTCTAATAATCACACAAACTATCATTTAATAATATTAGAATGATGCAATTCATAATTTTTGAGCCCATAAACATATTGTCTGGATTTGACGAAGAAACCATATATAATTAGGGAAAAACCTTGTCAAGTTTGTGTCATTGGTCCTACTGATTAATCGAGGGATATAGAGGGTTATTCCCATCACTTACTAAGTCCAATTCAATCCACACTTGAAAGTGTGGAATAATAATCAACATATGAATTAATATTGAAACTATAATATGAAATGTAAATAATAACCCAAACAATAGACTTAATCAAAAACCATTTAGAGTAGTATGAGAAATTCTATCAAGATAGCACATCCCTAAAAATATTCATAAACCATTTAATAAAAGTTGGTAGATGTTAAAATAAGATATCGATCCTAATTAACTATAAGATTCATCACAGGGTTTTGAAATAGTTGAAAATAAACTAATAAAATCATAGATACATTCTTGATAGAAATTACATTTTATTTTGGGAAGAAAAGTTCATTTTGGGAAATCAATTGTACTTTGCATAAAATTAATATTGTAATAATATATATCCCAGAAAAGAAAATGGAATAAATTTATATTTTAAAAATATTAAAAGAAAAATAATATAGATGTTTTCAACTAAAGTGAAATCACATAATATAGTGTTTAAGAAACTTTATATAAGGTCAACTTAAGTACGGTTTAGGGGAAACTATAAAAGTCTTTAAAGTAGAAAAAGGAATGATTGTTTGAATGAAAATAGAAATTAACTATGATATTTATTCATGATAAATAATCGAAATTTATGAAAAATATTGTTGGTTTAAAATATATTATTTAGCATACTTGAAAATGGTTATGAAATTCGGATGTTTCCTTTAATCAGGCTTACTTATGAGGATGAATTGAAAAAGGATCCTTATTAGACATGTATTTCCACAAAAAAGGAAAGAAAAGTTGGGATAAATACATATATATGGAACATTAAAAAAACTAATGAGGAGTCCATAAGAAGATTTATTTATTACAATGGGGTAAAGAGAGAAAATCATATCCTAAAGGAAAAAAATGGAGGTTTGGGCAGAAACCCTTACCTAATGTATGAATGTTTTAGGAAACTACACTTAATGTCCAAGATAATGAAATTATATCCATTATTAATTTTACTCAGAACCTATTAAACATGTATTTAATTTATTATAATTTTATTATATTCATTTATGGATTTTATAATGAGTTATAAGATTCTATTTCATCATTCATGTGTGGTTGTTTCCTTGGTTTTCATGATCGGTTCACTTGTATAGATGTATGAAAGATCATTTAAAATGGAAATATCTTTCCAAAATTGAGAGTTTTTGTTTTTCATTAAATTAAAGAATATTAAAAGGTGTTATATTTAATTATTTCTATATATGTGGATGATTTATTAGATATAATGTTAATGATAATCGTTTATATCATTTCATCATTTTTTAAATCATCGCACGCTAGTTTTTTTGTTAATTAATATTATTTTTATATAATTAGTTTAGAACACAAAATTAGTCTTAATATAACATTTAAAATATTTTTCAACCATTTTAATGGTTTTATAACCATCTTAGATGTTGGTATTATAAAATGTAATATCCTCATCCATGAAGGTGGTGAATCGACACCTCAAGGGCGATGTTTTCATTTTTAGAATAAAAGGGAGTGGAGAATGGGTTTGATGGTGAATATTACATTAACATAATAAAATTACAGTATATATTAGAAACTAGATATATCATGACTATTTTATAGTAGGAGAATAAATGATAAGTAATGAAAATTAATTGAAAGAAAAACAAAAGAATGAAATGGGATTTTACCTCTTAAATTCATCTCCATTAGAACCTTATTAAGGAATTTTGTAATGGTTTTTGGGTGAGAACAAAAATATTTTAATTTGGGGTAGAAGTTTGGGAGATTTATTTGGAATAAATTGGAAAATATTAAAGTCTTTTTTGGGGTGGGGAGAAGATGGGATGAGGGTGGTATTTATATTGGAGATATGATGTGGGTTTTTACTACTTTATTCATTAGTTAATTATTTTGGACCAAGAATATCAATAGTTTTGATTCAAATGACTAAATACATTAAATATAAATTTTTAGTTATATATTATGGTTCTTATATCACCAATGACTCATGAAATAGTTTATTTATCTTTTAATGTTACATATTTTATATTACTATATTTCCCTATTAACCAAAAAATAAACTATTTTAGATAAATGTAAAAACAATACTATAACCATTTTTTCAATGTGTATATTTAAAAAATGGAATCCATTTTAACAAAAAAATATTCTAATTATGAGAAATTATATTTTTTAATTAAAAACATCATTTATTTGAAAATACTGATTTTAAAATTATAATTGACTTTTTGACACTATAAATAATTATTAAAGTCCCATAAAAATATAATATTACTATAATACAAAAAATATTAATTTATGAATATATTTTATGAAAATAAATTTTCTTTTATATCTTTATATTAACAATAATATTTAAAAAACATTTATGTTTCACAAAAATACCAACACATCATTTATTATTTTAAAAACATTTATTTAATTATACCATTATTTTTTCATACATAAATAACTAATTTTTATGTGTAAATTCATAGGGAAGGTTAAAATTTTAGAGGCTAGATTACTATTTCTAAATTTCACATTACTATTACAATGTTCATATTAATTTTTTATAGTATATTGGTGTTTTTAACTTAGTGTTGTGTGCAATATAAACTATCAAAGATGATAAAGAGACATAAAATAAAATATTGGGTTTATATATATATATATATACTCTTTATAAAATATATTTATGATATTTAAAACCTAATCATATGTTTGGAGTAATTATATCATATACATTGTTTAGAATTCTATTCCATAAGGTGTGAAATAAAATCACTCGCGTGTATCAAGGACTACCGCCTCGCGAAGCGATATGAAGTGTTTTTACTACCTTGTTTCATGTAAGGTAATAATGGTAAAAATAATGAATATATATATACACATGAAATAATAATGATTTTCATGACATAATTATCATTATGCATATATTATATATCATATTCTTCTTACCATTTCACACACTGAAGAAGTGATAACATCATTCATGGATGTGTGGACTATCGCCACCATGAAGAGATGTGACTTATTTTAAATCACAAGATATATATATATATAGGTATATATATTAAACTCTAACTTTATTTATGATATAATTATCATTCTATTATTCTAAAATATTATTTTTGTTATTTCTATAAATATCATTGAAAATAGAAACATTACATATGCGTACCTACAACTTACTGTCACCAAGATCATAATGTTGGTTATTTTTTCAAAACAATAATCAATGACTAGTTTTAAAGGTATAATTTATGTATAAATAGGAAAATTATGTAATTATTATTATTATGGATATAATTAGATAATTAAAACTTTTACCAAAGTCAACCTACCAAACTTAATTTTGAAACATAAGCCAAATATGGGAATAACATCTGATGTAAAGTCAATCGATAAATTATTTATTTGAAACTTTTTTATAAGTGAAATAATTTTAATAATAAAAAAGAAAAAGTTTCTAAATTATGCAAGTAATTAAAATTATTTTATAATTCAGGATGGTAAAAAATAATAATGACTAATTAGACTCGAGGTAAGGGTTTTTCTCATATCTCTTTTATTTCTATGAGATATATAACATATTCACCAATTATTTTTGTTGTGTCATTTATATAAAAATCATTAATATATTTTAGTATTCATATAATTATATTTCTCTGGATTTACATATCCATAACTATATTTTTGTTGGTTTATGGTTTCAATGTTAAAAAATCAGTAATTAATTTTTGTCACTATTTTCATTCTTTGAGACTTATGTCGTGTTAAGAACTTATCTTCTTTTATACAACATATACAATGCACCCTTGAAAAGTAATATAATGTAACTAATTAATTTCATAATATTATAAGTTTAACATAATTTTATTTCTTCATGTTGATTATGATTTAACATTTCCAAAGTGGTATGAGTCTTTTTTTAATATCTAATCAATTGTCAAGATTATGTATGCTTAAGTATCAAATTTTGAAATATTATAATTATAATTAAATATAATATATTTTGGTTATTAATAAAATATTTAATTATTATTACTATTTTTCACTTTTTTCCTTAAATAATTTATAAAATGTTTTTATGATAATCCAACTTCATTTCCCTCTTGGGTCGAAAATCTATTTTCTTCCAAAACCATTTTTTCTAAAAATAATACAAAAAATTTTTTACGACTTCAAAATGATATAATATATTTATTGTTACAATATTTTTTTCCATGTAATATTATGTTTTTCTAAAATAAATTATATTTTTGATTTTACCAAAAATGTGGAAGGAATCACTTTTTCATTTCTTCGAATAATTTAATTTCACAACCTTTTATAGTGAAAAATGAATATTATTTTTATATATTAAATAATATAAGGATTTACCACTATCATTTAATTGAAGCTTACTTTGAATGATTATGAAAACATTTTTGATGAAAATGTATTAAAAAATGGTTTTCAAATAAAATTATTTTTGAAATATTCGATGTTTAAAAAAAATTAAAAATAAAAATTATATCTTCCTCAAGGATGATTTTATTAATATTTTATTAGTATTTAAATTCATTATCATCCATATTAATTTATTTTAATTATCCTCCATTGTGTATATTTTTTATTGATACTATACTAAATCTTTTTCGGATGGATTAATATTTTTTAAAAGAGATAGTTATAGAGCCGATTTCATTTTGATGGGTTAATCAGGTTTCAAAGAGATTATCATTGAACTCATTTATTTTTGCACTAGTTAATCAATTAATTAATGGGATAGTGTTTGTTTATATGATTTTATAATGAAATAAACATTTTTATGTGTTATTATTTCTAATAGTACATGGACATTTGACAGGTGGTTGCATTATAAACCAATGATGTGTGGTTCTGTGATAATCCATGGTTCGGTGGTTCCATGTTATCCCTCTAATTCATTAATGTGTAATTCTACCATATAGTTATTTAATTTGAAAGTCTAGTTGTAGGAGTTAAGTGAAAATGATGACAAAAGTAATGTACTTGTTTTCTCTATTCTTTATATGAGTTTATAATTCCTCTCCTGATCAAAATTGATATTGCATAGCTCATGATTTCTGATTCTGATGAATGTTTCCTTTGACATTTTTTTATATTTTATGATCTAGGTATTAATGTGTATAAGTTATTTTATAATTCTCCCTTCATATTGATTTTTTTTCATACCATTATTCACTCTTATACTCATTAATGAAATTCAATTATGAATTCCTTGGTTTACCATTACTGATAATTTTAACTCAACCTTCATATGTTTACTTTTACAAATGTTATAATGAATATGGTTTAAAACTTTATTCCTATAATGTTTTTAAAATAGATAATTCTTAATACCTATGATGAAGTAATAAAATATCGATTAAGTAGAATAAATAATCATCTAAGGTTATATGAATTATTTATATTGGAGTTTTTCTAATTCAATAAAACTGTAACCCAATGTTTTCATTGAGTTTTTAAGTGATCCAATTTTTTTAAGAATATATGGTTTAGTTGAGAAACTTGGTTCACAATTATCTGCATTAAATTTAGAAATGCAATGTTTTGTGATTTTAGAACAAGATTTAAGAGTGTGGGTCTTGAGCTATTAAAATCATATTTCAAATAGAATTTATTATAATAAGGTATCTATGATATAATTATTCCAAAAGAATAATAATATAAGAAAAATCATAAAAATTTGTTAAATACATCATTATATCAATCCTTGAAATGCAATTACGAAGAATAGATTATATCGTTCGATGAGTCACTAGTCATCATTAAACACAATTGACTATTTCATTTACCATATTATGGGATATGGGATGAATATAAATCATTCCTATAACATAATAACAACTCGCATTATGGAATATAAAAAATATATTATATAACCATTGTTTAAAAATATTTTAATGATTTGGAAGAATAATAAAAATAAAAAATCTTGTTTTAGTATGTTATATCTTCTTCAAAAAACTTTTATATGATTGCACTAAAATCCTTCATAGAAGAGATTTTTTATAATACACATGATATAATATGTCATGAGGAGATTAATTATGTTATTTGTTATGTTCACGGCAAAAAAAATGGCTTTCTATGTGTGAATAGGGGAAGAGAGTGGGTGTCCTTCTAGAAGTGTACGAGAGTAAACACATGGATTTTTTGAAAAGTTTCAATTTGAACCACATTTTTTTTTATGGCAGCAAACATGAAATCAGTAATTATAGACCCTTATAGGTTATAATTTCAACCAATGTCCAAAAAATTGGTTTTTTAAAAATTTTTAGGGAGTGTTAACCCTTATAATTTTAGTTAAACCCCTAGTAAATAAGTTGTTACGTAAACCACATTAATTATTTTTTTACATATTTTATATTGATTATGGTAAAAAGTTAAGTTATCATTTTTAGATAATATAATTTTTCATGATTCCAAATATGGAATCAATTTTTCCAAATTCAATTCACATATGTGAAAATGTACACTTCAAAATTATACTCACATAGGCGATGAAAAAGTGTGGTTAAATAGAGAAAAATCTCAAATGTATATAAGGTTTTAATAGAAAAATTAATTATGAAATTGATTAAAATAACCCAAATTGGTTTAATTATAATATAATTGAATGATTGATACACTAAAAATAATTTAAAATGTGATTTATACATTCAGATTATTTATACAAAAATGATGTTTTCAATAAAAATTAGTATTTTTAAAGTTTATAAAAAAAAGAAAAATTTATAAAAAATTAAAAAAACAATCACCCTAACATAATATTGATAGATTATTTAAAAAAGAAATTTAATTTGATAAAATAAATTCAATAAATTTGGTAAAATTACTTTTGAATTATGTAGGCAATGCGAAACTAAACCATCTTTTAGAAGGAATACCATTTTTCAAGAACATTTTATTTTCTTTTAAATGAATATTAGTTTATTTCTCATAAATAAATGACCACAATTTTCATAATTAAGTCAGTACTATTAATACTATCCTATTTAATGTATTTTTCATAACAACATACTATATTGTAGTTTATTTAGCCTCGAGGATTCATATTATACAATATATTTAAGAGAATAAATTTGAAATAAGATATTTCATGTGTTTTTAAGGATTGTGTCACATGTCACATACAAAATTGAATAAAATCTTCATATTTTATAATATGAGGATGATAAACTCTATTATTTCTAAAATAATATGGTAAACATATATCAAAATAATGATCTTAATAAGTCACAAACAAAACTACATATTATTTTAAAAAATGAATGGTCACAAAAATACATAAATAAATAGTATAAAAATTTTATCAAGCATTATAAGATTATGAATATTTATAATACCTATTAAATTCTTCATCACCCCTAAATATATCATATTTATTGTACTAGAAACTTTTAAAACACATATATACTTTTTTACATAGCCATTGGATTGGTGGGGTATGGATATGATAAACTATATTATGAAATCTTTGTAATATTTTCCATCTCAAAACAAATTTACTGATTAATTCTTAGTGAAGGAGTATTAAATTTATAGTGATGCCAAATTATGCTTCAAAAACACTTTTCTTCAAAAATGGGTATTTCTAGTTTTTATAACTAAAATTTATAATTTATTTATTCTAGTTAATGAAACATTATATTATAAAAATAATATTTTTTTTAAAATCACAAAATTAATATTATCTTAATGTGAAATATTGGGAGTTTTTGAAAATATTAATTTTTTAGTGAATATTAAAAAAACCAATTTTGTAGATAATTGTCTATTCCCATTAAGTATTTTAAAAGTATCATTTTTTTTGAATTTATTTTAAAATTTAAATTATCCCATTATGTTAATAATATTAAAATTAATTTAATTTTAAATGAAATTATAGTTAATTTTAGTATGAATACATTTTTATAATTCAAAGTCATTTTTATGAAAAAATAAATTTTGTATACTTTTACAGGTTTATTTTAAAATAAATTTCTACAAATAGAGAGATCTTATTTGGTAAAAAATATTCCATATATTGAATCATAATAATTAAACTTATATAATATGGTCAAAATAGTTATTCTTCAATGTTAATAGGAAACAAGGTAAAAATTCATTACTACAGTAATGGTGAAACGAGATTTAATAGGGGATAAAACAAGGATATAAAAGTTGAAAGGAACTATGATATTTTATTGGCCATTTGGATTATTTTATTTCAGTTCAAAATTTAGAACATAATTATTGATCGAATTTGGAGACATTTCTCCTTGGAATGATATTAATATATATTATTCTTTTGAAAAATTCCATGTTTTTTCCTTCCCCACCCTTATAAATGGATATCACCTTTCCTCTCTTCTTCACACTTAATTATGATTATTTAATATAATTTATATTCCCGAATACATTCTTAATATTCCCAAATTTATACTAGAAATTATATTCTTAATATAATACCATCATTTCAAAGCTTATGGTGTAAGCCAAAGGAGGATTCTCAATGACGAGGTATACCTCTTAATACAGTACTTTCAATATTATTTATTCATAAACCATTCTATAAATTTGTGGTATCCATTATTAAATAAATAATTATGTAACTTAAATATACTAAATTATAATCAAGGTGAGGTATCAAAAAAATTTCCCCACATATCGATCAATGGGGAAGTGAAAGTATCGCTCAAGTAATGTGTTGAATACTGACTCCATATAGTGATATGATTCATATTCAATCACTGTAATTCATGGATAGTTATTATGATTAATTTAATTTTTATATCATATTTATGAAATAATTTTACTTCACCAATTATATGATATTATCTACCGCCTTACCTTTCCCTCTATTGGAAAATGATAATGTCACTCATGCGTACGTGTAATCTACAACCACCACAAAGGGATGTGATTTTTTTTATTTCCACTTCATATGGATATCATTAAGAAATGATTTAACTAATTATTAATTTATATTTAGTATAATATTGTTTTTATTAATATGAATTATGATTTAACATTAATTCATTTTGTTCATTGAAACATGAAATCATCACTACTATAAAAATAAGAACTACTATGTCTATGATGTGATGTAATTTACTTTTAGTACAAAATTTATATGAATTATTGTAAAAATATTTATTATAAATAAATAATAATAATATTTAGTTATTGTGATTTTGGATATGATTAAACAATCTACAACATTCAAGGACCAAAATAATCAAATGAAAACATACATGGAAAACATCCCATATTTCATCTAAATCTGCATTTAAGTAATAAATGCATAATAATAACATGATTATAAAATTATAAAGGAATGTTATATAGTAATTTTATGATGAATATGGTTCTAAAATAGATATAACATAAATCCATACATATTATATAGTAGGTTTCAAAGCATATGAACCATGATAGGACTTGAGGTAAGGTATTTATGTCACAATCTAATTTTAATAATAATTATTTAAGAGTGAACATCCATTGAGTGAAATTTTTTGATATTATAAATTAAATATTATTTCATTTATTATATTTTATAATTTTTTTAGATTTTAATTGTATTACCTTCTCATGCCCTTATGTCTTTAAAATTTTTGAGATAATGTTTTAAAATAAAAAAGTATCCTTTTTTTAATTTATTCGATGAAATTTTTTGTCATTTTTCATACTCATAAAAATTATATTACAATATTTCATACCTATACATGAAATAATTTAAATTTTTCATTTTTCACTAAATTTTAAATTTTTTTAAATGCTATAAATGTAATGATTTTTATAAATTTTTTTCCATAAATTTGATTTTTGACATTTTAAAAGGGTGTAAAAAGATTGTTTTATTATAATGTGTATGACATGAATAGAAGTTTTCACCATTATTATTTGAAATTTAATCCAACAATCCATTAAATGTATCACTGTATATTTTTGAAGAATGGTATTTTCCCAATATTCAATGAATTTTCATTTATAATGTTATCAAAAGAAAAAACAAATTCTCACATTTTCAATGAATGGTTTCAAAGATATTTATTAGCTATTTTTCATCTAATGCAACTTGTATTAAATATTATGATTATTCACTACGTACATGATCCTATGATAACATCCAAATTCATTCTAGTGATGCCTTATGATGATCAGAATTTAACTATGTTTCTTATGAAACCTGTATGATTTCAAAAGGTTCATTAGGTTATGAAGAAATATTTATGAAAATTATTTATCTTCGATGGGTTATGTTGTTATTGAATAATAAATTATTAATAAATAATATTTCATTTATAAAGGTAGTTATATGATGATATAATGAATATTGATTGATCTTGTGTAACATATATGAATGGTTTTTATTATGTGATTTGTGGCCCAGAAATTATATAAAACACCAATGCATTGGGTAATGATGATAGAGATTAGAAACTCCTACGAGATGATGGAGTTCATAAACTAAATATATATGATGGGTTTGTTAAAATATTAATAGATGATGTAGTTAATTATATTGATGTTACCTCTCAAAGAGTTCTATATATGATGTTGTAGACATTTCCATTTTTCGGAATTGATCTAAATGATATTCTTAGGAGTGAACATTAATTAAGAAATTGATTTTATATTTATATTTATGCTACAAAAATATTTCATATTCAAATTGTATGTTATCAAATCTTATGGTTGATTTTTTATGATTTTAACTCTTATTATTCATGCAATATGAGTTAAAAAAGTTTTATACCATAACTCATGTTTATGATCTATGACATATTTGGTTTGAAAATTTTCAATTATCATTATTATCTCATTAACTTTTTCTTATATAATTATTATGTATGATCAGATATAGATATCACCCATTTTTACCCTTAATGAGAATCTAATATCACTATGTATGATGATTTTTCTAGGGTTTTGAATAAGGTTTTCAAGTAGAGTATATTTAAGAAGATTCTTATGTGACATGTATCTTGTGGGATATTTTTAACATCAATGATGAAATAAGTTGATTACATTTCTAGTCTACAAAGACCCTAATCCTTTATAGAGTTGGAGGATGTAATATTATAATATATATTGAATATTCATCTAAACTGATGTAATATCATTGAATGGAATTATCAATTCTCAATCATTTGAATTATATTAGGGTTTAGTTACTTTTAGATATTATTGTAAGATAACATTATTTAAAAATTAGGGATATATCTAATTATTAGAAAAAAAATCATGTTTTAGTAAATTTGATAATGAGTAACATTCATAGAAAGTAAATTAATTTCTAAAAAAATTAATGTCGACGGGGTAATAGTATAGATGATCCTACGAGTAACAAATATAAAATGGTAGGATTGGATATTAACAAAATTTTCATTTACTAATGATGAGTGGTTACAATATATCACACCTCGATAGAGACTTCTGAGGGATATGCATAGGAAAATTCATGTTTTCTATATAAATAATTATTATGTTTATAACTAGATGATGACCATGAATGACCTAGTTTAAACCTATGGTGTCATATATTATAAATAAGGCCTCATGAGTTTGAAACCCTCTTAATTAGTTTTCTTGATTACATGATTACTCAGTATGATTATTGCTTCACACACTCTAATCTTTAGTTATATTCAATGGTTAGACCTAAAAGGAATCATGATAAAATTTAATTTGATATGAAATTAAATGACCATAATCATGAAAAAATCAATGAAATATGAGATGGGACATAAAATATTATGGAAATTCACAATAAATTCTATCAAGATATTTATAGTAACATGAGTCACACTGATCTCTTAAAACGAAGAAGGGAGGAACAACTCACTATGGAGTTTTTTATACAGAAATTTCAACCCTTATTTAGTGGTTCCTCTAGTCCAATAATTTCATTGAAATGGATTAATAAAACTAAAAGAAATTATATATTCTCCATTTTTTAGAACTTAAAAAAAATATTTCTTAGTAGTATATCACATCGATGGTGTATCATATAAATGTTGCATTTGTATATAGAGTATAATTTATGAAGATTAAATCAACACCATAACATGGGAAAATTTTAATGAATAATATTTTAGTATACATTTTCATAAAAACCTACACCTAAATATGAAATGGAGTTTATATATTGTAGGATGAATGTTGATGAATCCATTAATCCTTATGAGGAAACTTTCACCAGGCATGTAACGTATGATTCTGGTTTTATCATCGATCCTGAAAAATGATTATTGATACTTTTGTTTCAGGAGACCAATTCATTGAAAGGATTTGGTTATAAGATAATTTTATAGATACAAGGAATAATTCGTTGTACTCAAAATATATAAATAAAAATCAGTGTCTCTTAGTGATCTTGTGGTTTAGGGGACAAAAAAAGTTCAATTTTTTTAAATTGTAATTATAAAACCCATTAAATACCTAAAATTAATTTCCCTTTGTGTAAGAATAATTGGTGATATCATATAGTAAATTTTCATATAGGTACTGTTAAATTTTTTCCTTTTAAAAAATGAGGTTATCAAGTAAATAAATTCCCGAGTGATGTAAAGTTTCTATATGATAAAACTATTGGTTAAGATTTTTACATAATGTTCTAATAACACTCCAATTATATAATTGAATGATGTATGTAAATTATGCCAATCATTATAGAAATACTAAACTTAAATATGAAAATAAGATTTATCAAAGCTTGAAAACAAAGATTCAATGGGATTTCTCATGCGATGAAAACTGCTAAAGTGGGTCATGATAATAAATTGGTGAATGGTATATATATTATCCACTCTATACCAAATTTTTTTATTGTTATACACAGACTGTTATACCTAAATAATTTTTTTGGGTTACATTTCTCCACAAAAACGATTATATTTTTAGATGGTAATAAAAAATCATAATGGTAAGATGATCAAATATCATTTCTATAGATTCTATTTTATAAAAGTCATTGGGATTGTAAATCATGAAATATATGAGGATTCTCCTTCAATTTTAATTTCATGTTCTTTTTTGGCCTTAATTTGATCTCTCTATGTAGATCCCATATCAATTTTTGAGGAAGGGGTGTCACATTTGATATTTTAACACCATCAATGGTTATTTTTTTTATCTGAGTATTAATATGAGATTTCAATGGAAACTAATTATGTTGTATTGTTTTTACAACCTATTATTGAGAAATATTTTTTTTAAATTATTGGGGTGATACACAATATTAAAGATATTAATATTACATGGGACTATGATATTGTATTTCATAAAGACTTTTATATCCTTGTCCTAAAATGTAAAGTTATATTTTCAATAAAACTCATTCCTAGTGCTACACCTATTTTAAAGACACGATATATAATGGACCCGATTGAGTTTTAGGAATTAGAGAATAAACTCAATGATATTCTTGATACATTATTGATATTACCTTGTGTGTCACCATGGGTATCACCATTCTTTTTATTAGGAAAATATGATTAATTAATATATATTTTCCGTCTATTATAGTGAACATATAAATATAATAATCAAAAAAATGTATCACATACCTCATATTTTAACAACATGATATTTCATGAAATAGTTTTCTTGAATAAATTTATTTCATTGATAGCTTATGTTGCATGCAACAGAAAGTCTAAAAAGGCATGATATATTTTTAGAATGTTGTTATTATATGTTTTTACCTAGAATTTGGATATGTCGGTATGAATAAAACATAATAAATTATGTAATGTATTTCTTAAATAAGTATAAAATTAATTCCTTTATTATAAATTTAGTATAAATGATAATAAAAATCATTTTAAAATAAAGGGGGTGATTTAATGAAAAACATTTTTGATGTGCACAATGTCATTTTATCAAACTATATAATAGTTAAAATTATTGGGGATTTATTTTTAATGAAATGTATATATTAAATATTCAATAAAAATGTGTAAACATTCATATAATATTTTTATAATGATGGGATGAAAATAAGTCCCCTTTTATTCTTAGAAACAGAATTTTCTAAAAAGACATTTGATCACATTTTTAAAACATACATTACAATTAACTACATAAAAATATTGGTACATAATTTAAAATATTTAATACCATATATATAATTAGGAGGACAAAATGTGTTCAATAGGTCTCTTTTGTTTTTATTCAAACTAATTTCAAACCATGGAACAATTTGTCATCTTGGAAAAGGGTAAATCAGTTAAATCTAAGATAAAACATAGGGATAAGGAAATAATTTTTCATCTTTATTTTCATTGAATGAATGCAATTTTACCCTTGAAATATTATTCTATAAATTTATTTTTTTACACGTAAATTTTCAAGAAAAATACATTTGGGACATTTATAACATGGAAGGTTACAAAGTTCTATTCTCTTAGTTTTAATTGTACTTTATGTATTCATATATGGAAAAAAATTGTTATGAATGAATATTTAGAGTAATTTTAATATTAATGAAAATATTTTAATGAAATAAATTTATGTATAATTTATATTAATTATTTCATTTCATTAAATTATTATGCAACACTAATGTATTATTTATACAATTTATAAAATAGAATAAATGATTTTTAAACTATTTAATGTATTTTAATTTCATTGATTTAACATTTTACATTATATTTTTAGAAAAAAAAAATATTATTATCATTTTAAATAATTATTTTATAGTTATTTATTTATTTATTATATTTAAGCCATGTTAATTGAATGGTGTAAAAATTTATAATAATGATATTTACTAAAAAAAATATTTGTTTAAATTACAAAAACATAATTAAATATTAAAAAAACATAAATTTTATATTATGTGGTATAAATTTCCATCTAATATTTATTTTTTTACCATTTTGAACCATTTGGATTAACAATTAATTTATTATAATTTAAGATTTTATGAAATTTAATGGGTGTCCTCTCTATCTCCTTTATAAAACAACGCCACTTATTTCTATTCTTCACACAAAACTAAGCCATATTGCTCGAAAATACCTGACCAAATATTCTTCTTAAAATCCATTGATATTTAATAGAGGTGATTATCTTCCCAAAATAGCTAAACCATGTTCATTAGAAAGTATCTATAGGAGGTCTCCCAAAACATAGGTAGTTTTCTTATACGACATCCTTCAATTTATATATTCTTCAACATCATATATATAAATTGTATTTATAATAAAAAACAAATTCTTTATCCTAAATATGATGAAATATTATTATGATTATGAAACTACCATTATCCATGCTCTTTCAATCAATGGTAAGTGAAAGTATCACTCGTGCATAAGCATGGCTTATTATCTCCATGTAGAAATACAATTCATTTTCCCTTACCAACATTAATGGATGATTTTGATGATGTATTTAAAGTTTATATATGATATTTATGACAGAAATAACCTATTTTAATGGCAATATTATATCTAGGTTCTCACCTTCTAAGCTGATGGATAATGATAATGTCTCTTCTTCCTACGTGTGGAATACCACCTCCATGAAGTGATCTGTTTAATGTTTAGATTCAATTATACTTGGATTATAAGTGTCATGGATATAATTGATATATATAATTTATATGATATAATAACTAATCTATAATGGTTAATTACTATTTACATTTCATTCAATCCATCTGTTGATAAATAAAAAATGTGTTGAAGCATATGTATGATCTACCATCTCCATGAATGGTGTAATTAATTTTTAATGTCTACAATTATGGATGAATCTAAATTATATGTATTATGTAATAAAAAAGTATGATATTTTTATATAAGTATAATAAATTTAAATTTTTTATACAAGAGGATATAATGCTTTCGATGAAAGTGAAATTTAATGTAAGGGACTATCATCTCACATTTATTTTCCCCCAACAGATACCATATATACAACGTTTTTATGTTGTGTGGTGTATATAATGCACATTTTTTTATGATTTTTATTATTGAAATTATGGGATATAAATATACATATAATTGTCTGTAATTTATAGTACTTACCATTAAAAAGTTACAAAAGTGGTAATTTTTTTATTATAAAATCTCATTGTTATTAGTATTTTTTATGAATATTTTAATCATGATGAAATCCTATGATCTATTTTTTTATGAAAATAATTATTTTCATTCACCTCTATTTTTTTATGAAAATTACTTTTTTCATT
The DNA here is from genome assembly GCA_963277665.1 of Viscum album. Classification (NCBI taxonomy): domain Eukaryota; kingdom Viridiplantae; phylum Streptophyta; class Magnoliopsida; order Santalales; family Viscaceae; genus Viscum; species Viscum album. The sequence continues at coordinate 1,570,792,514 of OY728131.1, read as the reverse complement.
TAATTTTCCTCACCTTATGTATTGAAGTGATCATAAATAGTTTATTATGAAAAATCAAATTCATTTTACTCCTTGGTCAAAAAACCTTTTTCTTCCATAACCATTATATCCCAGAAAATATAAATATGATATTTAAAATTATATTATATTTTTTAGAAGTAATGTTTTCAATAGATTTAATTTAAATAAAAATTGTTCCATTGTAAACTTCTTGTTGTTTCATGGGCAAAAAAATTTATGGTTTTTATAAAAGTGTAAAAGGAATGTTTCTATGGAATTTTTATAGTATAAATATAATTTCTTATTGTCACAACTAATAAATTAAATAAAGTTTCCATTAGAATATTTTATGTTTATTTTAAAATAAAATGGTTTCTATATTATTTTGGAAATTTTAAGATTTTAATGAAGTGATTTCAAATGGGACTACTCATTTTCCCAAAGAAATTCACCAAGTGACTTTTAAAATATAATTCCCCTTCTAAGATTTCTTCCTCTGATATTACGTAATCCTTACTAGGTTAATGATAAATTGATATCTTACATACTAACCAGGGATAACCAGACCAGACGACCAAGGTAGCCTATTTTGGGGTTGTGTAAAACAAAGACAATAAAAAAGTCTTTATTATAAGAAACAAAAAGGCGTATATCCAGTGTACAATGTAGAAACAAATGAACTATACATCAAAGAAAAATAGTTTAATCCATAAAGAAAAAATAAAAGTCTAGAAAAAAAGGCACTGTCTGAACATGTAACCATCAAACAATCCCAAAATTAAATAGAGACAAAAATATTAAACTTGTATCACTACTAAATGATCTTTCATTTACTTGAAAAAAATATCTATAACCACCCTCTAGAGAAAGTCAGGTGTGATAAACAGATCCTAGTATGATCCCACCAAAATATCTATACATGTTCAAATAACAAGCATGTAGTAGTAAAATATCTAAAACAAAATAGTTTTATACCCAGTTTTATAAAGAAATCAATTTTGAAATCCTTTTTTAAAAAAATCCTTGAATTTTCAAAAATTACATGCCATGTTTTCCAAATCCAAAAATAAACATGTAAATATACCGCAACATTAATATACATGTGATACAATAACCATAAAATTAAATATCATGAAAAAATTAACCACAAACAAAAATGCACCAACCATCCAGGCTCGATCATCTGTGAAAATACGTAATAGACACACACAATCCTAAAAAAAATAATGTTGGATCCAACAAACATAGAGGCCCTCCATAGAACATCGATATAAAATAGGTTACCTATTTATGGTGGAAATCACACTATGTATATCTGTGTCTCTATCTTGTTGTACACATAGTTACCATTATGCGATGTTTGTCAATTTTTGTTCTAAAACCCATGACCATGTTTTTATAAAACAATTTCAAATCCATACCTATCTTTTTCATAGTTTGAAAGTATATTTTTCCATTTCAAATAAATGAAATTAAATTTTCAATTAAAAATACCTTTTAAAATGGGAACTCATACCATTTTAAATTTCAACACATTACATTTCACATCAAATCTCTATGAATCTATATGAACAAGACTATATTAATGAAATTAGAATAATTGAATAGATACACCTACCATTGGAGAGTAGAAAACATAACTTAATTTGATAAAGTGGATTGGAAACCAAAAGATCTTACAAAGGAATAAATGTAATGACCAATGAATGAAATGGATTAATAAAAAAATACAATTCCCAATCCTTATAACAAAAGGTTCCTCAACCACAAATGAGAGAGAAACTGAGAGGAAATATTACTTGAAGATATGAATTTCCTAAACATGACAGTGAATCATTTAATGAATCGATCCATATTGATGGAGGATAACAAAATTTTCCTAGGGTAATAGCTCCATCTATGAGGAGAAATATTTGAGATAGATTGAACCCTCAGACACCTTGATGGAAACCTAAAAACTACTACTCGGGAAATTATACAGTGTGAAATCATTTACACATTAGGAATCTATTTATTTTTAAGATACACCAAAAAATAAATCCCCTTTTTAATTAAAAATATTATTTCTCATTTAATGATATGTAATAATTACAAAATGTGTAATTGCTCATGATTTTAATTGAACTCACAGGATGAGTCCAAACAACATTACACATCAGGAAAACCCATTACATTGCATGTAATTTCCAAAAGAGGAGTGTAAATTCCTTGTGAAAAGATTAAAATAAAAACAATACATCACTTAAACATTATACATATCCTCCAAATTTAGGTAAGATAATATCCATGCAATGAAAAATGGAAACCAAAAATAAATATCAGAAAAAACCAAACAGAAAATTAATGGGTTATTAGAATATCTCCACCATAAAATCATGTAGTCCATAGAAATATCTCTTGATATTGGATCCGTAAAAATAGTATTCCACTACCACCTAATCAACGATTCATGCTCCAAAACAATGTGAAGATCTTATCTGCACATCTATAATACCCAACCCAGGGGAATCATTTTACTATGAAATACCTTATCCTTGATATTAATAATTAGAACCATCCACCCAGCCAAAGTGGTACTGGGATCAAGAACAACATCCTCCCATATAACGACATGGGAAGGATTTGGTATATAACTCATAAACTAGGAAACATGAAAATATTCATTTATATATGTCAAGATAAATGTTAAAAAATGGAAAATACACTATCACCAGTCTCGCAATGATCTCAAAGGGGCCCATAAACCTCGGTGCCAACTTACCATGATTACCCAACCGACGATGTCCTAAGAGATGTGAAATTATGATAAATACATGATCAATTACCTAAAACTCCAATGGATTATGTCAATGATCCACATAAGATTTATGATGACTCTTTTTCATGATCAAATACCTCATGATATGATACACTACCTTTATCATCTTATAAACAACACTATGTAGAACATATGATTTCTCTCCCAACCCTACATAGCACAACGAAGATCGATGTGGTACCTAAAAAAGCCTCAAAGGACACCATCTTGATCGAATAATAATAACCATTTTTATAGGAAAAATAAATTGAAGGAAAATATATATCCCAAAATCCACAAAAATCAAGCACACATTCCCATACAATATCCTCAAGAACTTTTATATCCCACTCTATTTATCTATCTGTCTATGGATGATAAGCTATGATCAATTTCAACGGGGTAGTTATTTCCTCATACAATACTTTATAGAATCTGGTTGTGAACCTTGAGTCCCTATCATAATGAAATGTAGAGGGAAACCCATGAAGCATCACAATTTCTCAAATATACAAGTCCCTAAGCTATTCCAATTTCCTCGTTTCCTTTATTGGAAATCAAAACACTGACATAGTGAGTCTTTCAATAATTACACAAATAGAATCATTCCCACAAGGAATCCATGAAAAACCAACAAAAAAATTCGGGAAATATCATCCCACTACCACAACGGAATGGTTAGTGGCTGCAACAAACCTGTGGGTATCAGTTGTTCCACCATAACCATTTTAAAAGTGATACACTATGATAGAAACCCTATAATTGTATTCCTCCTCTCTGTCCACAAATACTCAAATATCATATCATGATACATCACTGTAACCCTTGGGTGCATGGACAAACAAGATCAGTTTCCACTGTATAGAGACTCCTTCAACAAGGAAAATAGAACAACTAACTTATTATGGAAGCACAAAGCTCTACTGGGAGAATGACAAAAATCACCCGAGGTCTCCTAACCATTTCAGATTTCTCCTACGATTCGTCTCTTTGTGTCTATCATATGATAAATTCAAACCCACTAATCAAAAGTCGAGTCAAGATTTATTATATCCAATAACACTAATCACAATTCTTCTACACTCCCAATCTTACCTTAGTAAAAAAAATCATTAGAGACCACTTCTATACTACTTCCTTCATTTTGTATCATAAATTTTCATCTGAATGATTCTAACACCACATTTTATTTCTTGGGATTATATAAGATATCTAAAAAAGGTTTTAAAGTACTCAAACCAGCATCTTAGTCCCATGTTCAGATATCTTTAAGTGAAAATATATTTTAGGCTCTATGATCAGAATATATCGTAAACCACTCTCCAAATTGATAGTGATGCCATGTTTTGATAAGATACATAATAGGTTATAAATCAAGATCATGGTTTGGGTATTTATTATTATGAGAGAATAGTTTTCATGAGCCATAATCCACAACTTTTTCACCCTACCTAAAGACACATCTGATACCCATACTAGAAGCATCACAAAAAACATCATAATATGATCATAGTTTCAAAAGAATCAAAATTGGTGTTGAAGCCAACCTTATATTCATATTCTCAAAATATCTCAGAAATTTGTAATTCCATTAAAACTTTACACCAATACAAGTTAAATCCATCAATGATCATGTGATCTTAGAGAAGTCCTAAACAAAAAATATATAAAAACCTCATAAACCCAATATTATTTGGATCTTAAACACATTTCTGGGATGCTCGTATAACATAACTTTCTACACCATTCCAAGATCAACTTAGGGAACCCTATAAGATATCACATTCCCTAAAAACATCACTTCCTAGATCCAAATCTCACACTTGGAAAGTTTTCCATATTGAGGATGTTTCCGAAATTTTTTAAGAATTATATTTAAACTGTCATTGTGATCCTCATCTGACTTGGAGTGCATGAAGATATCATCCAGGAACACAACATTAAAAGACTCTATGAAGTGATTAATGATTTAGTTAATCAAATCCATGAATACCACATGATCATTAGTGATCCCAAATGGCATAACCACAAATTTTAAATTCATTTATCAACTTTAGAACACTATCTTGGGTATATCCACTTATCTAACTCTCAATTGGTGGTACCTTGACCATATTTTAATCTTAGAAATCCATCAACCCCTATTGAATTGATCAAAGAGAACATCAATTCTGGGTAAAGGATATGCGTTCCTAATGGTCACACGATTTGACTTCATAGAGTCATCACATAGTCTATGATTTAAATATGAATTCATAGAAAATAGTATGGTTGAATCCCACATTAACACGCTAGGATGAATAAATCCCTTCACCACCTGGTCCACAAGATGGAATTTAAGTTCCACTCACTCAGTATGTTCTATTCGATGGGATGGAATTGAAATGGTAATTGTTCTAGGAAACAGTTCAATAGTAAATTCAATCTCTCTCTTTGGTGGAATGTTAGAAAATTCATTCAGAGGGACCACATGTTACACACGCAAAATAGTAGGTATCTCGCCACATAATAATTGGACAACTGAATCATGAATCATTTCTAAAAACATGGATGAGATTAAGCCTCTATAAAGAACAATCAACCCTTCCCTTCCTAATATAGATTCCCAATCACCTTGAAAACATGAGTAACCACATATGTGGATAAGAAATACATCTAACGATGATAAAAGTCTATCTAAGACTTCAAACTAATTATCCAATCAATAGTGATGATAAATTAAAACATTTCAAGATCAAGCACAAAGAAGTCCCAAACTAACTTAATGTCTCCCATCACCACACTACACATGATACATCTAAAACCATATTCATAACTCCCTACCATAGGCAAAGAATGATCCAAAAATAAGGGTATAAGATATAAACGCAAACCTAACACATCAACCAAATTTGATGATATAAAAGAATGTGTAGCACTAAAATCCAAAAAGAGAGAGAGAGAAACATAAAAATATGAAATAAATACCATACCTCTAACATTAGTTATCCATGCGTCATATTTCACCCACATACACTCTTTTTCATAAATTGTTCTAGACATAGCCGCTTCAACATACCCCTTAGCCTAATAATGAAACCCACTACACAATGAAGCTTTAACATGAACCTATGCCCCCTTGGTGAAAGTGGATCCTGCCTTACTGCCATGGGAAATCATATCACAAAATTAATTAGATGGCCATGTCACCCACAATGATTTTAATATATACGAGCCTCTATACACTGAGGTTGGGTATGGCCATTCCTCCCACATCAGTAGAAAATTACATGTTCCTACATTAAAGAGGCCCTAGAAACTAGTCTAATAGAAAATTTACCACTCTTTATATTTCATTTCTGACTCGAGGAAGCACCATGGACAACCATTGAACCCCCTGAATCTCTTCCAAATTCATTGTCCCAACTATGTATACCTCATAAAAAGATACATTACCCACAACTTCCACAGAGTACTGTAGGAAAAATACATTAATCATTGACAAAACATCATCCCCTAGCCCCATCTCAAACCATCCATCCTTCAGGTAATAATTGGAGATAAGCTCTGGTACTAGATACAACAGCTCATTAAACTCAGTGTAGTACTCAATAATAGTATACTCTCCCTGCTCCAATGCCAGAAACTCTTTGGTCTTTTATAAAAGTAAAGTCTCCTGAGAAAATGTTACTTGGAGATGTTCTTGAAATAAACACATGTAATAACATTGTTCAACTTATCTTTCACTATCGATTCCCACCATTTTTTTCTGAGTCCTTAGAGCATATATATAGAAAAACCCACTTGAGTAACCATACGAGTCTTCAAAAAATGTGTAGATTATTTATAACTATTAAAGACACTACTCTAACGCTTTCGGTACTTTGTCACCAAGGAAGACATGTGGATTTTTCTTGGTAAATTTCAAACCATGATGTACTACGCGTATCATGTTCCTGATGCCCACTAAACCAAGATTCTGAATTGTATGGATAGTTTTTTTACCAATAGAAGGGTCCACTGAAATATCCTCCTATGGAACCCTCATCATAGCTTCCCCTCTAGTATATGGAAGATTTATTATAGAGGGAATTATCTGTTAAACAAAAGAAGACAGCCAATCAGGCATGAGAAAATTCTAAAAACATCAATTCAAAAATAATAATCCTAAAACAAACTTTTAAAAATTACAAAATTAAACTAGTTATGAATGATATAACTTAATAGAAACCCCCTTTTTAAAATAATAATTCGATCTAAATAAAATCCCAACTTAGTTTATTCAAAATACCACACACAAACCACTTTATTATATGTTGTAGAGTCTAAATTAAATAATCTTTCCATATAATTTATTTAACTGAGTCTAAACACTCGGTGTTGGGATTAGTGTATATTTTCTGGCCACCCATGGAAACTCGAATTTAGTAACATGCTTGAGTTGTCCCATCCAATTTTTTGCACCTAATATCTGAATATTAAATGTCCTACTAATGTATATCCAGGACACTAAAACAACTCAAAAATTGATGACACACTTCAGGATGAGTAAGGCTCTGATACCAGATTTTAAAACACCAACCCAAGACAACAAAAAAAGTCACCTGAGAAAGGCCATAATGGAGTGGGGGTAAAACAGAGTAAAAAAGACTTTAATATAATAAAAACAAGACATATTACCAGAGTACTATATAGAAACAAATGAAACATAAAACCAATCTAAAAGGACAATAAAATGAAAAAAAATCTTGTAAAAAATTATCCATGTGACCATGTCACCTCCAAACCATCCCAAAATGGAACAATGATGTAAATAAAAAACCCTCATCAATACAAAATCAACTTTAATTTAACTTTTTCCTGTAAAATAAAGTCTACAACCACCCTCTATAAAAGTAGGGTGTGAAAAATTGATCCCAATAAGATATCACAAAAGTATCTATACATATTTTAATAAGTATAACACGCAAGTCCAATCTTAAAGAAATAGTTTTACAAGTTGTTTTAAAATAAATCAATTTGAATTCAATTTTCAAAAAAAAAATCAAATTTCACAAATTTTATTCCATGTTATCCAAAGATATTAAAATGATTACAAATGTACTAAAATATAAATATAGGTGTTATCAAATTTCAATGAAATAAATGATCATGTAATAAATAAACACAAAAAAACAATTCACCTACAATACATTTTATATGTATAAAATAAAAAACCTAATTTTATGTTTAAAACCCTATTTTTTCTAAAGGCACTTTTACCACCTTTTAACAAAGAACATATTTTAAATCCAATTTTTGAAACTATTATAAATTTTTTATGACAATAAAATTCTATTTTTTAAGAAAAATAAAAAATTATTTTGGTTTTGTTTTGTATTTTTCAAATAAGTTTCATGTTTTAATGAATAGTAATAACATAATATATTTAAATTGAAAAAAAATTATTTTTTTAATTAATTTATAGTGTTAAATTATATAATTTATTACTTTTATAGTATAATTTGATCATTTTTATCAGTTACTAAAATTTAGGTCATTTTAATCAATTCCATAGTTAATTTTTATATAAAAACATTTCAATATTTTGAAATGTTTAACTTTGAAACCCTTTTTTACAATCCTTAAACAATATTAATTTTTAATAATTTACTAAAACTCCCATGTATTGTATTCTTAAAAATGGATTCCATATTTTTAAAAAGGTGATCAAAATTATGTAAAAAGGTTTCCTTTATTTTTTGGAATTGTGAATATTATGTTTAATACATTTTTATTAACACATTTAAAGGTATTTCGAGTAATTAAGTGTAAAAAATAATGTTATATATATTATAAAATTACCCTAACACATGTTCAATTTTTATTTGCTGAGTAGGTGTCGATGAAAACCATCATTAGAATGAGATTATAACCTTCTTTTATTTTAATGAGATTATGATATTTACAATATATTTTTTAAAAGATAAAGATGTCATACTCATATTTTTAATAACTATATCATTTTTAATATATTGTTATAAAAAATTAAAATTATATCATAAATATTAATTTTAAATATAAAATATGTAGGTTAATCGTGATAATTTATATTTAATTTTTATGAAAATAATATTTACCTTAAATTATTACACAACGTTGACTAAGTAATTATTTAATTAATGGAAATACCCAATAAATGATATTTAAAATATCAAAATAAATATAATTTGACATAATTAAGTCAATCAAGTATTTTTTGGAAAAACTAAATGTATTATGGATATATTAAATGTTTTAGTGTGTATTAATATTGAGTATTTTTTTATTGTTAAAATTCATGTTATGAATAGTGGAAAAATTGACATTAATAATATTTTAAAAAAAGTAATATTTTATTAAATGATATAAAATTAATAAAAATATAAAAAAATTCACAATTATTGAAATAAGGTATAAAATTTTATTCATTATTTATTTATGGTTCATTTGGAATTTTACAGTAACTATATTAACCTTTAATGTGTAAAAACCCAAGTTATCACAGTAAGAGTTAAAGTGTTTAACTATGGGTTAAATCCAAATGATATGGGTAATAATGTGACCAAAAGTTATTGAAAATCATTGGATGAGATTATTTTGACCTATAATCATCTTATATTTTAAAAAAGTCACACTGGAGAAACTTGGAATTGGAAATTAATTTAGATTAATTTAATATTTTTATTGTTTTCAAAAGTTCCCCTCACCTTAATTAAAAAAGGGACCCCCTCAATCACTTCCTCACACCACATTGAGACTTCTATCTTGAAAAAACACTTAAATTTTATCCTCCCTACATACTTATAAATTTTCAGTAGGTCATGGTCTTCCAAAAATACTAAATATAAATCCCTTAAGAAGATATGTAAAGGAAGTCAATCATAGAATAGGTAATTGTTTTACCAACTCATTCAAGTCGATTTCTTATTCTAAATCCTATTAATGTATTTAATTCATAATAAATAATAACAAAAATATCATATATATATATATATATATGTTATTATATTTTTTCACGATTATGGGTGAACCATATCCCACCTTTTATCTATCCTATGAAAAAGGAAAGCATCTTGTGTGCGTACATACGACTTATCATCTCCATACCGTGGTTTCTCATAATCACTTTATTTGGATGGGTAAAATGAAGGATATAATTTATATAAATAATAACTATTACATGATATTAATTATTTATTATTAATATACCACCCAATTCCTTACCCTTTCACAATTCAAGAAATGATATCGTGGCTCGTGCGTGCGTATAACCTACCATCACCACGGCACGATGAGATTCATTTTACATGTCAACCATTAATTAATTATTCAAAAAATTTATATAATGAGGTAATATAATATATATGGACTTAATAAAATCCTATATATGAAATAAATATATCATATTCATATGAAACATGACTTACAAGACAAAACATTCACTAGAAAATGAACTAGTTAACACATGAAACATGGGTAATAGTGAAATATTATTAACAAAATGATTTGAGAAGATAATATATGATATAATAAATATGGATATGGTTATGTTATAAATAAATAAAATTCATTAAACCATTATAAATGAGGTTATATAACATTTGACTATATTGAAGTATTATTTAAGGGATTTTTCATCACATTTATTTCTATGGGACACATTCCTTATACACTACTTGTTTCTTTTGTGGGGAATTATAATACCCATGAATGTTTTAAATGATTATTATTATGATTATTATGATATTTCAATATCCATATAATTTTATTTCCTTCACAGGGCATAAAATTATACTAATTATAATGTGGTAAAGGGTTAATTTCACAATCTCAATATAGTTCGAGATTGTTTATACATAAGTATCTACTGGGAAATATTATTAGCAATGTCCCTATTTCGTAGAAATATTTTCAAAAAATATTTTTAATAAAATTTTATAAATTCTTAAAGTATTTTTACCCATGTTCTAATTTTTATTAAATGGTTTTATGTAATTTTTTGGGCATTTTTCAAATGAGGTACTTTATTAATTTTTTAATAAAAAATAAAAAAGGATTGTTATTTAACATATGTGTTGCGAGAGGATATTTTTGTCATAATAATGCCTTATTTTTGTAAGATTAATTTATATGTTTACATGGTTATTTTGAAAGAAAGTGTTTTCTTTTATAAATAATTCTTTTTAAATAAATGTTTTCAAAGTAAGGGGTATTTGTTTAAAGGAATTTTATTGATTTTCAGATTATTTTCAACAATGTAAACATAATTTGTTGGATTTTATTCTTAATTGGGATTAATATTCTATGATAAAATGTACCATATTATATTAATGGTTTTATGATCAGTTTTATACTGGGTGTGCTATTTGGATACCATTAATGGTTTATGGTTACAGTATTCAAATTTCATATGCTAGTTTTTCAATAAGAATGTTTATATTGTTTATGTTTCACCCTTTCCATATGTGGAATGCATTAGACTTAGGATGGTATGGGTGGGGCCCAATATATCCCTTCAATTCATTGGTAGTCCTCATGAGAAAAATTAGTTTTATTATTGGATGATGTCCTTCCCATTTATATATGGTATCTTGGAAAAATCCATGAAGATATGTTTATGATGTCTGCAATTATGCATTCCCTCATCATGAGATCATTTATTCATATTCCACGTGATTATTCAATTAGTATGATATCCATGTGTTTATTTATATGGAATTATTTTATTCTCATTTATTCTTTCTATATTATACTCAATATTATGTTTAAATTTCTTTTTTCACTTATACTCCTTTCCATATGATTTATGATTATTTATCCATAATAGCTTCCACTATATTCTTACCCTTACTAAGAATTTGAGATTACCCCTTTATTATATTTTATTTTATTGGGGATTCTAAAATGTATAGTATGATTTATATTAAAGGTTAATATAGAAAAATATTGGTCCTCTCAAAGGATTGACTATTTTGTATTTTATGATTTCACATATAATGAAGGTTTCAATTATGTATTCCGGTTTACAAAAATAAAAAACTGATCGATAATTTGGGATTGGATACTTCCATCTATGATAATATAATAAATTAAGGCACTGAATTTGGGATACTATAGTTGGGATCATTATAGCAGGTATCAAAGAAAGTTCAGTAGAATCCTTAGAAACTAGATTTAGAAAACATTGAATTTGGAACATTACCCAAGATAGAATTTGATGATAAGTACATAAAATCATCCTAAAATTTAGGTAAGGTAGAAATTTCATGGGTCTTCATATAAATATATCCCTATCTGGATACTAGAATTGGATGTAGTTCTAGAGAGATTTTACCTAGTGGTAACAAATATGAAAAGGTGCATCGAGGCTACCTCAGTATAACAAGGTACACAAAACCTGGCCTTACTGCGTATCTGTATTGAAACTCTCAATAGATATGCTTACGATAATTCACATTTTATTTAGAAACCATTATGATGAATTTTAATATATGATGGAAATGAATAACATAGTTCAATACTATGGTGTTTTAGTCTGAAAATATGCTTCATGATATTCTAAAAATGATTATATTTTTTCTCTTAATGACAATTGATACTCACACTATGCATTCTAGTTTTAGTCAATGGATGGAACCCGAATGACTCATGTTAACATTGAACTCAATAGAAAAGGTGGTGGTGATGAGTAAAAAAATAGTTAGTTTATAGGATTGAAATATATCATTTTCATTCCTAGTGGGATTTCCCAAAATATGATTAACAATATATACATTAACCAAATCCCAAACTCACTAGATAATAGAAGGATGGAGTTTTCCAAGAGACCTTATAGTGGATACCGTGGATAAATGAACTCTCAGTTTCCATCTTTCAATAAATTTGGAAGGAGACACCCAAAAAAGTGTTTGAATAGAATTGTGAAATGATTTGTGGTTGGGAAAGAAGGAAATTAAGAAATTAATTGATGTGGAATGTGAAGGGTATAATGGAAGGAAATAAAAATGATCCTAATAATCCAATTTTAATTTATTACATTACATGTTGGGAACATGGGGATTAGCTGAGTCAATGCCCTATTCTATAGGATAAAATCTAAAATAAAGAGGTACCTATGCAGAAATAAATGGATGAAGTATTTATGTATTGGGGTTTTATTGGAAACAGTAGTTAAATGGATATTTAGTGAATAAAAATATTTCAAGGATGTTTATTAAATTTATTTTTAATGTTATATTAATATAGTTTTAGAAAAAAGAAAACCTACATACTGAGTGAGAACTCGTTGCATTCGAAAAGGCCATGGGGTTTGAACCCACAGCTGAAGGGTGACAAGGGCACATCACCTACCACTATCTAATGTGTTTTCTTGGTTAGCCTGGTTTTTTTGTTAAAATATATAATGGAAAATGGTTTTTTAAATTTTAATATTTTTTTACCAGAATAGATAAAGTTTTTATTTGAAAATGATCTAGTGATAAATCTAGTATTGTTAATTTAGAAGACATTCTTGATATGATTAAGGTTAATAGAATTTTTTAGGTAATAAAGGTTGACTGGTATTTTGGAGTTAAATATTATTTTTTGTAGACTTATGGAGATTAATTTATTTATGGAAAATGTTATGATATCTTGAAGATTATGTGATAGTGGAAATTAAATTTTTGGTATAATACATTCAGAGTGATTGATGTTATTTGGAGACAATACTGACAAATCTTTCTGATTTTTGGGTTATAATCTTGAATTTTTTTTAGAAATTATAGTTATTGTTTTAATGATATATGAGGAAATTTTTCTATTACAATTGAATTTTTAATATTAAATTTGTTTTTCATCATAAAATGGTATACTATTTTTGGGAATTAAATTATTTTTTCCAAACAATATTGGTTTTGGATAATGTATAAAGACAAGAAGATTAGATAGTTATAATTTTCTGGATTTAGTAATCTGAAGGAGTTGATTCTAATTCAACATGCATAAAAACCATATTAAATACTCATACTTTGGAAAAAAGATGAATTTGTGGTTAAAGATTCATTAATGGGTAAAACACTACTTATCAGGTAAGTATATTTTCTTATTTTTTTACGCCATGTTGTAATATATTTCCTCAACTCTATGAAAATGATTTTAGAAGAAAAACATTATCTGTTTACTTTTCTTATTAATAGATGTTGCCTTTTAATAGATCACTATAATTATGGGTTTGTGATAATTATATTTCTAATGACCATTTAAACTATCATTCTCCATCATAAATTTATGGTTAGGTTCGTCTTATATCTCTTTTTTTTCACATCATACTAATGTTATCCAATTAAAAATCCATTTTTTGGGTGACTTTCACATTCCCCATTAATTCTAATTAAAAGGCTGTTTTATTAACACTATTTTTGATGTGGATTTCCCATAAAGAAATTTTAATGTATCAACATTTGATTTTAGAATCGAAATTTAAAATTACAATGATAAAATTTATTGATGGAGGGAGAATGTAACAACCTAATATTTTTATGGTATGTCTCTTTTTAAATTCAATTTCTTCGATATCATAGATTGAAATAAAATGTGAGATTAAAAAACAACTAAATTTTATTATTTAAATATTAATATTATAACATAGTGGTTAAAAAAATGTTTTGAATATTATTAAATAAAATAATAAAATATATTTTTTTAAAAAATATAACCTGAAGTCACTAGTTTCCAATCAATTAGAATTGAAAATATTAACCAATTTAATATAAAGGGTTTTTTTTATTTTTTTATGCTCAAAATGATGTTTTGTGTTAATATATTAAATTAATTATTATTATTATTAAATTATATTAATGGACTATATTTATTATATATTAAGTCAAATATTTTTTATATTCATCCAATATATTTTATAGTTATATCATAAGAACAAACCAAATTTTACATATTAAAACATATTTTTTCTAATGGAATTTTTACTTTCTTTTAATAGAGACAATATTTTAAAACAAAATTTTGAAACTTTTGTAAATTATATTGTAAAAAATAAACATATTATGTTAAATTTGAATATAGAAAATTATATTGGTAAAATTTTCGGAATTTTCCTGATATGTTTCCTATTTTGATAAATAGTAATAAAATATTGTATTTTAATTGAAAACAACATTTTTTCTGAATAATTTGTATTATTATATTATATTTTTTATTAGTTTAAAAGTACAACTTGATAAATTTTTTACATTTTGTCAAATTAATTTCATTGGAATCAATTACATATTTAATTTTGATATAAAAACATTTCAACCTTTTGAATGTCTTCACATTAAAAACATGTTTTCTCATTCCATTAACATGATTAATTTCAAATTAATTTATGAAACATATTATTTTCAATTTTGAAAAATGAATTCCATATATAGAATTATTGGGAATTTTTTTTGTAAATATGTTTCGTTTCATTTGGGGAGTTGTGAATAGAATCTTTAGTAAATTTTTAAACACGGTTAAAGGTAAATCGAGTAATACTGGGAAAATAATAATATTATAAATAATATAAAACTACAATAACACTTTCCCAAATTTCATTTTATGAGAAGGTGTAAACCAAAATAATCCTTGGGATTTGATTAAAACCTTTTATGCCACTTCTATGTGACAATGAAATTTATTATATTTTACTTAAATAAAAGTTAAAGAAGACATACTCGTATTTTTAATAATATTTTCATTTTTAGTATAGGGTTATAAAGAAGATAAATTTTACTATAAATATTAATTTTAAAGATAAAATATTTATCATCTTTCTTATAATTTAATTTTAATATTAAATAAATTAATAATTTCTTTAATGGCTTACACAATGTTGATATTTTATTAAATTACTAAAAAAATAAATATTAATTATTCTAAAGGGGATATTTAGCAATATAAAATTTAATATAATATCCATTAATTTCCATTTTGTATCACTTTTTGAAATAAATTTACTCAGATTCAATCTTTATTGAAATTTCAAGTGTATCCTCTACCTCCCTTATAAAATGAAACACATTCCTTCTATTCCTCACACAATATTGAGACATCTAACATGAAAATTGACTACCAAATTATCTTCTAAACATCCATATACATGCCTTATATTTTCTAACACAAAATACCAATCCTCTGTCTCTTAAAAGAGGATTTATTGTAGGTCTCCAAAGCAGTGATTGTTTACTTACGTGGGCTCTTTAAATTTATTTCATCTTCTACAACCTCTTAATATGAGTTATTTATCATAAAATAAAAAAATAATTATTCTAAAGAGGAATTAAACTCTATTATGAATATTAAACCACAATTATCCACCCTCCTTCCATCAAATGTGATGTAAAAGTATTGCTAGTGTGTACGTATGACTTACCATCTATACGTATAATTACAATTAATTTTCCATCACCATGAATATTTGATGGTTATATTTATGGATGAAATGGTTATATATGATATTTATGAAATATCATTTCCTTTTTAATGAAAATATCATATCTATATTCTTATTTCAAAATTGATTGAAAATGATAACGCCACTCTTTCGTATGTGTGGAAAACTACCTCTACGAAGCGATGCGATTCATTTTTAGTTTATATCACACTTGTATGGTATGGATAAATGATATAGTCAATATATATAACCAATTTTATTCAATAATAATTATTAAATGGTTAATTATTATTTACCTTTTCTTTGTTCAATCTATAAAAAAATTAAAACTACATTTCTATGTAGATACGACCTACCATCTCCACGAACAGTTTAATTCATTTTCAATCAAAACCATTTAAAATTAATCTAAATATTTGTATGATAAAATAATTATATAGTTGATTATGGTATTGATTTATAATAAATTTATATTTTTTATAATGTTTTTTATAATTCTTTAAAAGAAAGTGGAAGGCATATTAAGGGACTTTGGTCTCATATTTATTACTCTATGTGACATGCCTTATATTCCACTGGTTTTATTTATATACAGAATATATTATAGATGAATATATTTTATAGGTGTTAAAATGAATATTTTGGGATATTCATATCCATATATTTTTCTTTCTTTCACAGGACGTATGATTAAAAAGTTTCCCATGAGGTAAAGTTTTTATTATACAATCTAATTATTATTATAATTGTTTATGAGTATGATTATGATGATGAAATATTATGATATCTATCTCAAGACACTAATGATTTTTCTTATCTGAATTTTATTTTTTAAAAGGTTATTTTTATTTAATTTTCCTCAACCTATGTTCTTGATAGACTGAAAATATTTTTTTTCAAGAAAGTGAAATTCATTTTTCTCTTATGTCAATTTTTTTCCTTCCACATAATTTTTTTTAAAAAAAAATTAAACATGTTTTTTACTACTCTATTATGATTTTTTATAATCATTTTTACCAATTTATTACCTTTTATAAAAATGGTTCATAATGAATAATCTTTTCATTTTAAAAATGATGTAATTTAAATTTTTTACAAGTGTGTAAAAGGAATGTTTTCATTTATCACATATATTGTGAACAACATTCTCCACAATCATGAACACCGAATGATTTTAATTTTCTTATAAAATTTTCACTAGATATTTTGAAAGAATTTTTTTTCCAAAATATTTTAAAAATTACGATATTTTAAACAAATGATTTCAATGTAGATTGATTAATTTTCTTCATGAATTATAGTTCATAATCTTTCAAAATAATTTTATATTCAGGATTACATCACTTTATGTTACTTTTGACTGAATAGGTTTATAATATAAATATTTTATCCTTATTACTTCAATATATCCTTTATATTAATATTGAATTTTTTTAATTTACCTATTCATTTTAACATAGAGTATACTTTGATGAAATTATTAAAAGTATATGAAACAAATTTATTTTTCATGGTTTGTACTATGATGAATGCTTTATGAAAATATTTTATTTTCTTGGGAGCTCATATAAAGAATTTCTAATGGCCATGTGGTAGAAATATGTATGATATTCATTCTGTGATGTGTGGGACCTATATATAACTATAATTCATAGAGTAATTATTCATGTTCTCTGAGCTGAAAGGATTCTTGATAGGTCACCCTAAGAGAAAAATATGGTATAAGGGAGTGCTTCCTAGGCTCGAATAGGTACATGGTATGTTAGAGTAATATAACATTATTTAAATGTCTTAGTGAGTAACATTTATAAAAGATTTTTCATTATTATATGTATTCCAAAAATCCATTCATTTTCTCAATGATATTATCTCATGGAATATTTTCATTGATTCCTTTATAAAAAATCTATTTTGAATACCCATTATTTAATACATGAGTCAATATTACAATCTTTGATATGCAGGGTATGGATTTCAAATGTCAAATCCATGTTCTGAAAAATATTTGATCATGTTATACTTATGTGATAATATATATATATATATATCTCATTATTACCCTTTCAAAGAATTGGATATAACTCTTTAATTTGTTTTATTTTACCAAGGTTTGAATAATTTTATTATGTTTTGAAATATATAAGAAGGATACATGTTATAGAGAACTAAGTGGGAGATGATGCAGTTCACTTTTGAACCATCTTATTTTGAATCTATTTTAAAAAGTTAGTATACCTATAATATTATTCCACGGATTGCTATGATATATAGTATATTAAAATATTAAGATATATTATATGTGTGTGAAAAGTGTTGGTCATTATATTATTGATGAAATGTTTTATAAACAATGTGGAGCTCAATACCTTTCCAAGATTGAACTTCATTTTACATATCATCAATAGATGTTCATGAAGGAGGATATATATAACTACCCCAAATCCAATAACCCAAATTCATTGTATACTATATTACATTTGAATAATATACATGGGATTCCATCTCATAGGAATGATCTGTTTCTTATCATTGAAAACCCATATATATATATTTGATTCCCATTATACATTGGAAATAAAATATAAAACTTAACCCAAAAAATTGTCGATGTCCTTGAAAGACATTCAAATATATCATCTTTATATCATGGATTAATGGAAAAAATAGGGTTATCTCAAATTCTTAGTATGATTTATGTAAAATGAAATATATTATGATTGGACAAGGTATAATATATAAGGAAAGGTAAATAATTTGAAATACATACCATTTAATAAATAAATTGAACATAAAATACATTAATAGATAATATGCATGTAGTAAACTCATGTAAAATAACAACTGAATTGTCAATAAATGAAATTCCGAATATTTTATGTGATGATCTAAGATATAATGAAATCTTTACCATAAATTATTCTCACCGAGGCATTTTAATATATGTTTGGGTATACACCGAAAAATCTAATAATGTAATAAAAATAGTGTGTATCATATGAATTGTTAATGCATCTAGTGGTCATATAATTCGAGGTCCCACCCATTACTGTATGTCCAATTAATTATTCATATATTGACTGATATTTTGAATTCATAAAAAACATTACTTATCAATAAAAATATAGATTTAATATAGAATATAGAAAATAAATTTTCAATTAAATAAAATTCGATGTAAAAAAATGTTATGTTGATATAGTATATGGTTTAAGAAATAATCATACCCATAATCAATATAATGTTTATATTTAATAAAAAAATAATCTATAATAATCCCAATAAATATAATATTTCATGATAAATTTAAAAATAAAAAAAAATTATTAGGCAAAAAAAGTTTAAAATTATTTCATTAGAAAAGTATATTTTGTACCAAAATTAATTATTTTAATGAATAGAATTAATTGAAATATAATTATTTTAAAAATTTCTTCATGAAGATATTTATTTTTAAAAACATTAAAAACATGTAGAATAATATAATAGCATAAACTGTTAATGGATTGGGGAAAATAAGTTAACGCTTTGTACATTAAAAAAAATACCCCTCTTGAAACTTAATAAAGAAATTATAAAATTTTACATTAGGGAGAAATTATAAATATTGAATTCAAAAAATTTATAATGTCAATTATTACATAAAAGTTACTTAATAAATCATTTGAGTAAATGAAATGTCTTTTATAAAAGTTTTTTAATAAATTTGGGCATCGAAGAAAATATACATGATAATAAAGAGAAAGGTTTTATAGTAAATAATTCATTGATATATTCATGTTCCAAATAAATTAATATTTTTAATAAAACATGTTAACTCTTTTAATATCCATATTAATTGAATTACTTTAGTAAGGACGTATTTTTAGAATCCTTCAATGAAAATAAGACCAATCCAAAATAAATAAGATTGTAAAATAAATTCTTACTACATTGGTGACTATAAAATTGCATCCACATGAATTATTAAACATGTTACAATGCACTAATAGTATTTAATAAATAATTTTTCATTTTTAATTGCTTAATTTTGGAGTATATAAACCACATAAAAAATAGGTGAATAATATAAAATATGACTTAATAGAGTAGAAATATAGATGAAATCCCCCATAAATATCAGATCATTCAAGTAAGAATTAATATACGAATTGATTATGTATAAAAAATCCAAATGAAAAAAATCCAAATGAAATGTTAATAAATTAAATGTTCATCATTGCATGACATAGTCAATGAAGTAGAAGTATAACCAAATAAATGTAAACTGCCAATTCTACATAGTTGAGTATTATTTATTCCTATTTATGATAGATTTATAATTTTTTCTAATTATTACAATAACAATATTAACATTTAAAATATCAATTATGATCCTTTTATGACACTCTATCTCCCAATCATAGAAAATATTTCAATATTATCATTGTTTTGGGTGTTAAATGCTTTATTTTTTCATGATTGTATTATCTGTGATGTTCTTTTAATTGTGAATTGATTATGGTTACATTATATATATAATGTTAATAAAGATATAAAAATAATATACACAAACACATATATATACATTAAATCTATCCTCTTTATCATCCATGAAAATAACTAATGAAAAACAAAATCATGCCGCTTCGGACAGGTGTTAGTCCAATGGTTCGCACAAGCTATGTTATCATATTCCAAAGGATTTAAATGTAATATGTTATATATGATATTATAATTCATCATTAATAATTTTATCATATATATAATATATAGTGATTATTAAAAAATTTATATCCATTAATTTAAAATGGTGATGGAAAAATAATTACACCTTTATAGGGAGATGGTAAGTCATACAACACATGAGTGATGTTTTCAGTTTTCATATAAGGGAAACAGTGTGGAAAATGGTAGTAAAATTATAATTGTAACATATTAGTATATTTATGATACTCTATTAATTATTTTATAATGCTTTCCTCTAATTTATAAGATTTATAAGAAAAATGATGTTTTAAAGAGTAAAAAAATAATTACCCATCATTTCCTATTATTACATTAAATCTCTTATTAGGTAACCTAGAGTGGGACTTATGAAATGTTCATACACTATAGAACATGGATGTGAGTTTTGAGAATAAATATGGTAATGGATTGTCCAATATTGGTTCCTCAATGTTGTGTAAATAAAATGGAGAAACTCTCTTTCATATGTGAGGAGAAGGGAATTACTAGAATTTGAGAATGTATTAAATTAATATAATTTACTTTCAATTTAAATTTTTTTTAAATAGGTAAAATTTTACATTAACAAAAATATAATTCTAAATCCTTAAATCTAGTAAAAGTTTTACATGTTTTTTTTATGTTTTTCTCCCTTATTTATTAGTTTTAACCCCTAATTTACCTTAATAGAAATTAAAGAGATAAAAATGTTTTTTGACACCTTAAGATCAAAGAATGATACTAAAAAATTAAAATATTCCCAAAAGTGGATAATGGATGAATGTTCACCATAACATAACACCATTTTCCAAATTAAATATTTCTATTATTTTTATATAATTTATTAAAATTTTATTTTCATAAAATTTATTTAATTTCATTTTTAAAAATATTCATTTAATTTGACATTTAAAACATCTAAAAAAACATGGAATTCAAATATAATACATTACTCATAACTAAAATGTTATATTTATCTATAATGTCCATAAAGAAAAATAATTCATCTATATTATATTATATTTCATTTTTTTAAACTGTTTATTTAATTTATTATTAATTAGATAAATATTTGGTTGAATTTCGGTAATAATATAAGATAACTATTCAATCCCTAAAGATATAAAATAATTTTACATTACAAAAAATATATTAATTATGTTCAAAATAAACATTTTTAGTTATTCATAACAAATTCTTATTCATATTTTAACATATAATATAAACTAAAACATTGAGACTGAAATTTTTCAATTTTCATTACCTAAAATAATATTAATATCATTACCAAGTTGAAATTGTTAAAAAATATCATATATTAGAAATTTTTGGGATATATATGAATTAATCAAATAAAAATATATTATGGAATGCTTTAAATTTTTTTAATGTCTTACCACATTTTTTAAAAAAAATCACGATTTACCCTTTTCCAATATGATAAAAATTTTCATAGGTAACAGTCAAAATGTATACAAATAATAGAGACCCGTTATAAAATTCAAACCTTCTATTTTAAAATTTATTATCTATATTCCAAAACTATGATTCTATAATATTTATGAAATATTTTTAATACAAATTCATAAAATCAAATGAAAACCAGTTTTTTTGTAGAACACGTGTTCAAGGAAAAAAATTAAAATATTTCAAAATCAAAAACATTTTTGATTCAAATTATATTATTATAATGAAATTTTATCATATGTCATATTATATTAAATCCTAACTATAATTTTAATATTAAATTAAATTACTAAATTTAAAAAAATGATGGTTTTTGAAAAATCATTATTTTCCATATTAACAGAAAAATAGATCTTTTTAGAAAAATTCAAAATTTTAACCTAAGATAATTTTGATAGGATGATTTAAAAAAATGAAAATAATTTAATAAAATTAAATTTTTAAAATTTAATAATTTGTGTTTGAATCAAATTACTAAATAAAACAATATATGTTGTTTGTTTGTTTCTTTTAAAATGAAGTCTTTCTTAAATTATACCTAAGGTGTTACATTCTTACCCATTTTAATAAAATTCTTCCTCAAAATTTCTATGAATTCATCTCATTAATATATTTTTATTTCCCATGATCATAATTTAATCAATATCCCACATCTTCTCTCATAGCTTATTATTACTCATAAGTACCTTTACCATCCGGGTTTTGTGATTCTTGGGCCCCTGTTTTGTAGATTCGTAGATCCGAATAGGATCTTTAAAGTACGGTAAATCATGTTACAATTCTATTTCCTCAAAAGAGAGAACATGATTTGGATATGATATAAAATTAATTAAGAAATATATATAGGGAAAGAATTTAATTTATTCAGTCTGCGTGGAATTTCTATATGGTAATCCAGAAATACAATTTCTTACAAAGTTTTAAATGTTATGATGTATCTGGGGCTATGATTTCCATTATTATTGAACAATATTACACCCTTATTGGGATAAAATTTTAAAAAAACAAGATCTCCCACTTAATATTCCAAATCATTTCTTCAGTTATCAATATATTTCACTTATATACATTGATATTCTATAATATGGTTTTTAATAGCCATTACCTTCATCAATATTGCCATAACAAGTTCTATGCTCATATGTATTCTCTGAGAAAACTAATCAAAACAATTTAGATTAATAAATATATTCCCATATAATGGTTAATACATAACCATTTTAATACCTTCATGGAAGCAATTTTTATAAGAAAAATCCACTAAAGTTAAATACTAAAACCACATACCTTGAATGTTATGTCAGAATGACCTGTCACGAACAAACTCGGGTCGACCCAGATCCGGTCACCCAAGCCAGCCTGTGACAAGGCCCAAGAAGTGTTCCTGATCCTCTTGGTATGGAGATAATCACCAATTTCATCAACATAGTGGTTATGAGAATGATTTATCCCCATATAAATAGTCAAAATTAACAGAATAATAATAGACCAAAAAGAAAATAAATAAATAAAAATGACTAAGAAAGAACATAAATCTAATCAGGCCTAATAACCACTAAAACTCCACATGACGCAATGGGTTACTCTCAAATCCCAATAATCAAAATCTCCCATGATGATCATGATCAATTTTAAACATTATCGAGATACAAAAAACAAGAAGGAAGTATGGGTGTGAATATTAAAAATTAGTAGGTCTGCCCAAGTAATCTATTCGTAAAATTATTTCCTTTAAACAAAATAAACATCAATTTCTGGTTTGAACAACAATATATAAAATAATTATTTTCAAAATTATTTCCTTTAATGAAAATCTTCATCCATTGTACTTTTTATTTTAAACGAGTTTCTTTTCAAAAAATAAGCTTTAACCTTTTAATGAAAGAGGGATATGGAAGAAGGACTTGTAAAAAAATCAAAACCTTTTTTCCATAAACATTTGAAAATAATTCTATCACTTTTAGGAAATATATTAACCTTACAATGAGGAAAAAACAATGATCACATAATGGTAATGAAAAATATTTTGCAAGAGTGACCAACCAAACAATGCACCTCAATAATCAACCGTAGATAACTAAGTTCCAAAGTACATGGGAGAACCTAGGATCTCATGAATAATATAAAACATATTATATATGTGACTCATCTTAATGGAATTCATTACCCAATGAAATCATAACACCCAAAGAATCGATTGTCGTCCTACCCTGCCTGACTGAGGGGCCCAATCGCAAATCAGATAGTCCATACTAAGGGCCACAAGCCCGGGTGTAATCTAAACTAGTGCAGCAATTGTTCATTGAAAATTTTATCACTATTCCTGATTCTCATGTTCAAACTAAAATGGATTGGATCCATCAATGTCAAATAACTATGCAGTCACATGCACATTAATCACACACAGTTAACACACACAACAAAGTCACCCTCGAGTCACCCCAAGGATTATGTCCCTTTACTTTCAAACATTTGATCATAATGCAGTCCTACATTGCAGACCTCCCGCACCATACAACCTAACCAAGGAGAGTTTTTGTGATAACCAATTTTTCAAAAATTCCAACCACGCATCACTTGATTTTCAACAACAAACTTTATATGGAATCACACGCCCACCACTTTAAAAACCATAAAATCACTTTAAACCCCATTTATGAAAACAAAATCAAAATTTTAAATCTAAAATAAAATTTTAAAGTCCAATAGGGAATTTCATAAAACACTTAGTATGAACATTCAATTAAATAATATCTTTTTATCAAACACAAAGAGGAATTTAATTTATTTTACAGTATACATTTATTAAAAAAAACCACATATCATTAACTAGAATTAAATAATGGTGAGAAGGAAAAGAAATCAATGCATTCTTAAATTTAAAGGTGAAACAAAGGGAACCTACCTCAAAAAGGGAACAGACCAAGCTGAACAATTCAACACTTGATGCATCTAACAAATATCTCTCCATAATTTCATGCACATATGCTCCTAAATAAATACGTATACCAATAAATCCAAGGAAAAAATTCCCTACTCAATGAGGGAATATGTACAAGGAGTACATATATATATATACCTGCGTACATGTGTGAAACCCTTTGAGGCGCCACCAAACAATCTAATTAAAATATAGGGACCCAAAAATCACAAAATCCTCCAGCAAAAATTGAAATTAACAAAAGATGGTAGATGAAACAAACCTCAACAATGGCAGACAAACCAAAATGGACAAAAGCACTTCACCTTCAGCGACGGATGCCAAAACACACACGATGATGACCTAGGAGACCCACTGCACACCCTAAAACTCGAATAAGGAATGAAAATATAGTCAACAACGGCCTACGGTTTTGGTAGAGATAATAGGGAAATGGGGAGAGGGAAATTTGATAGAAATATCAAGGAGAGGGGGGGGGGATGACCTTACCTAGGTGAGATGATTACAAAACTCGATGAAATCAGTGGACAAGGGAGGCTCGCTGGAAGGGGGATCATGTGAAACCAGAGGTACAAGGAGGGTCTACATTGCATGGGCAAATGAGGGGGGGTATTTATGATAGGTAAGGGGGAATGGGGACAATTTTAGGGTTTTATTTTTTATTTTATTATTAAATTAAATTTAATTTTTAATTTAATTAATTTAATTTTCAAAAAAGAATCGGCAGTACATGGTTTGGGCCACACGGTTAGGAAAACCATGTGCCAATAATGTGCCCTCTACTGGGCTCCTAGAGCACCCCGCATGGGCATGGAACATAGTTTAGAAAAGTGTACACCAACCATGTCATTGGCTCTATCAAAAACTATAGTAGCTGTCACACAATTTAAAAAATCGGGCGCCTTAACTGTGTGACAAGCAGTGCTAACCAAAACTCACAATTCAAGGGAAACACATATAGAGAGAAATAAAATTATAAAATAATTCAAATATTAATTGAAATAATTGAAAGGTATCACATTAGGGTCTAACAATTCTCCCCAACATGACATTTTCTTCCCCCAGAAAGTCACAAGAGTTTTAGTAGATCAGGACACATGTGAGGTGGAACTACATCCTATGAAAAAACCTAAAAAATCAAAGAACATAGAACCAGCACTCACTTTCATTCAAAAACATGAACAAATTATTCCCAATAGAAACTATGATACCATACTCAAAAGAAACAAAACATCCATGGAAAACATTATTAAAAACCAAATGGTTTGAACAAAAATGAAGACATTACAAAGAAAAGACTCACTCTTTTCTAAAGACAACCCAAAAAGGAACACCTCTACCCCTATCATAGAAACCATAGAAGAAACTATCTTGTAATTATCAGGGTTTCCCATGATTATCCTTTACATGACCCAAAATACAAGTGGACCAAATACTATTATTGGGGTCCGGTAGAGATGAAATAAGGAAGGGATCCATCAAGAACACCTGAAAGTTGGACTGATCATGAGATCATCCCATTATGATCTCCCCACAATATTAGGACTATAGGCAAACATTTATTTATGAATCCCAAATAACGCTTAAATATTAACAAAATCCAAAAAAACCCAATGAAAAAAATCATGGGACAAAACACACCACCATTCTACATAAACAATATTAAGAACATTACAAATACATCCCCATTAAAATAGTGATCCAAAAAGGCCTGCAACGTCATTATTCATAACTAAAGGAAGAGAACACCTCAAAAATAATTAATTATAAAAAGTTAATTTTCAACAAAATATTCCTCTAATTGAGCCTATTCCAGCATTACATCCATCCAACTAAGATGAAAGGTTCTACAAGGGAGTGGATGTTTATCCACGTTACTTCTGGGTGACACCCTAGAAAAACCATTTCAAATGACCTAAACAAACACATGTTTGAAAAATCATATGTGATTATTGACATTAAAACATCCTATGCACATGAATCCCATAATGAAAACACAACCAAAGCTTACTCTCAGATGAATCCCGTGATATATAAAACAAAAACACTTTTTACCTCTTCTCAATAGACCAGACGCTACTAAATCAGATTTGATATAAACAATCTACCTCCAGAATTCTTCAAAATCATCCGGAAAAGAAGACACTACCTAAAGGAATTCTTTATCAGAGACCACTTTCAACAAATTGATCCTTCAAAAACTCATCACTGGAATGTTTTGGGAGATAAGACACCAGCTCGGTGAAGTTCTGAAAAAAATCCAACACCATTGAATTTCTCATCTCAAGACCATACAATTATGAACATATCAATATTTTCACATCTTTGGGTAAGTAATATTGGATGAAAAAGGATTTAAAGCACTCCCTTTTGTAATTTTTCTTTGGTTTGTCCTGAAGAAAATATTTCCACCATTCATGACTAAGGCCTTCCAGCATGAAGGAGGAAACCTCATTATTGAGATGTTCATGATATTCAATGGGAACAATGATCTCCTCAATATTCCAATCCATTCCTCAGCATTCCCTAGTTTTGAATGCCCATGGAAATAAGGAGGGTTCGACTCATAAAACGTCTGAAAAAACTTCCGATATTTTGGACCACCAGGATCCATATATGAAACGGATAAACCAAATGTCTAAAATATGAATTGATCAACCAAAAAACATGTGATGAATGAAACAAACATAGAATATTTTCAAAATCCTTATAAATCATTGGGGACATAATATAGAAATAAAAATCCTGAAACCAAATCAAAACATATCATGACTCAAAATTCCACATCTCATTTCAAATCAACAACCTGAATTCAAAACATCATTTGAATCACACCTCCAAACCATAAAATGGAAATGAAAAAAGGAAAACTACAAATACAAAAAAGAAATATCACTCACTCCCACAATTTAAACCATTGAAATTGCATCCCTTATTGATTTGTTTCAGAAGACATAACAAGAATTACGAACCAGACACCAACCATTGGTATTCTATTTAGCCTCACATATATACATTCCCATGATATCTCAATAATGCATCCCCCCTATACTAATAACCATCCACATACAATATACATGCATCATTATACATATATTTGAGCACTCCTCAGAATACTAAGAGTGAGATACAAGAAAAATTATCACTTTGAAAACCACATTAAAAATACACCAACCAATTTTAAAAACACCATATCATCAAAGGAATCTTTTTCCAATACAACATTACTTTTCTAGTTTCACATTTCAAAAGACCTTTAAAAAACTCCAAAAAATTTCCAAAATAACTCTCATTTCATTCTCCAAAATATTTAATGTTTTGGTTCTAAAAATCTCATTTTTGATAAACCAATCACAATTTTTTCAACCAAAACATAATGTTAAAATCCAAAAAAACACCCCAAAACCATCCCAGATCAATGTTATTTAAAAAAAATATACACCACTCAATAGTTCAAAAATAAAAAAATATACAAAGGATACAAAACAACTCACCATGTGAAACTTGTGTCGATGTGTGACTTGGCCATATGGTTAGTGACCATATGCCAATGAAACCACCTTCATAGAGAATCTTTCAGGACCATGATCCCAGCTCCACATGGATTTTCAGGTCCTATGAGCTCATTAGGACAACCCGTCCGACTCTTATTTCATTTCCCCAATTACCAAGCAACCCACAAGAACCAAAAAAACAATTAAAACCCTACTTCCCATAAAAAATGAAGGTTTGGTTGAGAATATGTTATCTAGAAACTACCCCCTATGTACACCCCACGCTCCGATAGTCCTACTCCATCTACCTTGAAATCCCAAAAAAAGGGCACTTCGAAAGCTAGGTCCTCTAAATAACATATCCTTGGATAACATTTTGTCACGAACCAACATGCGTCGACCCTAAACCGGTCACCCAAGTCAGACCATGACAAGGACCAAGAGGTGTTCCTGATCCACCCGAGCTGGTGAAATCAACCAAGGGAACCAATAGCTTGGTGATGAGAATGATTTCTTCCAACATAAATAGAAGAAAGAAAAAAATAATAATAGGGTAGCTTAAAAATATATAAGAAAAATAGAATGACTAATAAAGAACAGAAAAATAAAACTAACCAGACTTGAGGACCACTAAAACTCCATGTGATCCCATGGGTCACTCTCTGATCTCAAGACTCAACATCACCCATGGTGATTGTGATCAAGATGAAACATTGACCCGAGACTAAAAACAAAAATGATGTATAGGCATGAGTATTAAAACTCAATAGGCATTCCCATGTAATCTATTCTCAAATGAATTTCCTTTAAACAAATGAATCCTAAATTTCATTTTGGAACTATAATATATAAAATTATTTTTTCACAAGTTCTCCATTTAAAGAGAATCATGGTCCATTTCAATTTTTTAAAACAAGTTCATTTTCTATGAAATAAGCATTAAACATTAAATAAGGAGGGATAGGGAACAATGAACTATAACAAATTTTGAGAAATATTTATTCCATAAACATTTGAAAATCATTTTATCACTTTTAGAAAATAGATGCACCATACAATGAGGAAAAAAGAAATGATCACATAAGGGAAATTGAAATTTGATTCCAAGAGTGACCAACCAAACAATGCACCTTAATCATCCACCACATATAACTATGTTTTGATGTATATGGGAGAACCTAGAAGATTGTGAGTAATCTAGAACATATAATAACGTGACTCATCACGAAGGCATGCCTTACCTGATGACAACATAATTCTCAAAAATTCTATCGTCACCCTACCAAGCCTGACAGAGGGGCCTAATCCCAAAGTAGATAGTCTATACTAAGGGCCAATATCCAGTGCGTAATCTAAACAAGTTTTGCAATCATTCATTGAATATTCACTTGTTATAGAAGGTTCTCAGGTTTATACTAAAAATGTGGTGATCCAAAAATTCAAACAAGTATCCATCCACAAGGACATTCATCACCAACAATCCACACACACAACGCAATCACCCCCGATTCACCCCATAGAACTTCACCCTTGATTTACAACTATTTGATCACAAGGTAGTTATACACAGAGGACCTCCCGCAACATAAAACATAACCAAGGTAATAAAACCATCCATGGAGATAACTAGTTTTACAAAAATGAAAACTGGGCCTCTCATGATTTTCACTAAACCATTTCATAAAGAATCACACACACCACTTTCTAAATGAGAAACACTATTGGAAACCCATTTAAGAAACCAAAATCACTATTTTAAATTTGAATCACATTTCTAAAGTCTAAAAGGGAATTTCATCAAACAGTTAATATGCACATTCTT
The DNA here is from genome assembly GCA_963277665.1 of Viscum album. Taxonomy (NCBI): domain Eukaryota; kingdom Viridiplantae; phylum Streptophyta; class Magnoliopsida; order Santalales; family Viscaceae; genus Viscum; species Viscum album. Next base: position 1,570,761,878 of record OY728131.1, on the reverse strand, counting down.
TTAAATAATTTCATATCATCGATCAAAAAGAAAAATTTACATTATTTTATATCACGTATTTAGTAAAAACCTCGTATATCACTAACTAGTATTAAATGAAGGTTTAAAAGGAAATTAATCAATGTATTATTAAATTTAAAGGTGATTAAAATTGGATGTACCTCAAAAAGGGAGTGGAATATGATGAAAAATTCGGCGCTTGATGCCTTTGATGAAGATCGCTCCACAATTTCATGCACATACACTTCTATATATAAATACCCCTTTATCTACTTCACATATACCCTATGATATGAAAAAATATGTGCATGGAGGATATATATATATATATATATATTAATTATGTATGCATGTGTATCCCTTTGAGGAGCCACCAAAAAATATAATTAACCTATATGCACCCAAAATCACAAAACACTCTAAATAAAATAAAAAATACCAAAGGGGGTAGAAGCAACCAACTTCAACAATGGTGGGAAAACAAAAATATACCAAATCGATTCGCCTTCGATGGAGGATGTCAAAACCCCTATGAGGAAGACACAATAGACCCACTATACACTATAAAAACAAATGAAGGAACCAAAATATAGTCAACCATAACCTATGGTTTCAACTGAGATAAGAGGGGCAATAGGGGGAGTGCAATTCAAAGGAAACCCCAAGGATAGGGGATACCTGATCTTACATAGGTGAGTCAAGCAGAAAACTAGAATAAGTAGGTGGATAAGTGAGGCTTGTTGAAAGGGGGAGGACGCATTGCTGAATATTTAGAGGGGGGGGGGTGTCTACATTGCGTGACCAAAGTAGGGGGGATACATGTGAGGTAATGGGGGAGTAGGGGAGGAAATTAGGGCTTCTTTTTAAAAAAAATTGTTTTATTTTTAATTTAATTAATTTTATTTTAAAAAAAGACTTTGTGGTGCAAGGTTTGGGTCGTACAGTTTGGAAAACAGTATTCCAACAGTGAAGTTAGTTCTCTTAAAAACTACATTAGTTATTACATGGTTACAACACAGTTCAGAAGACCATGCACTTTAACAGTACGATAAGAATTACATTCCCAAAACAATGAATTCAAGGGAAAGACACCCGGAGAGAAATGAAATTAAACAATAACTCAAAAATAAATAATATAATATAAAGGTTTTAGGTTAGGGTGTGACATGACCTAAGTATATATTATATTGTTTTATTATATCTTTTATAATTTCCATCCGCATGAGGGTGAATGGAAGTGATCATATGAATATCAATATCCAACCCCTTTTGATAAATTGTCCATAATTTTGAATTATATCCTGGGATAGAATCAGAAATGTCTGAATTTGGTTTACCATGAAACATTACAACTTCATTTATATAGAGTCATTCAAGGCTCTTGAGAGGTAAATATTCTCTTCTAGTGATAAAATTATCATAATTGGTGAGGAAATCAACAATAACCCATACTAAATAATTTTTTTCATTGATTATTTTTCTATCAAGTGAAAAGGCCATAGTAATGACACCCCATTTCCAAAAAAAATTAGTTTTTGGTCACACAAATCCCCTTTAGCAATGTCTGTCATCCTTTACATTTTGAACAACCAAACATCATGATATGAAATCAGAAACTTTCCACTTTATATTTTAACATCATGAATGTTCCATAAAATATCCATACATATTTCTTATAGTATAGTGTATATAGAAATTAAAACTATGGGTATATTTTAAAATTTTCATTTTCAGTTTTGGTATATATGGAACACATAAGTTTATTCTAAAATTCATAATTATATATTTATATATAATTTTTCAAATTTCAAACCATTCACATCATTAATTTTATTTTAAAAATAAAAATTTACAAAATTCATTAACACATGATACATATCAATCCTAATTTTGGATAAGAATCCATGATATTTTGTTCTGAATAAATATAATACCTTATTTACATTCTATAGATGGTAGTGTATTAAGAAATCACAATCCATTAGTATCTTGATCTATTGAATTTTATTTATATTTGGATCTTTCAGTGATTATATGTATTTTAGCCTTCTGTAGTGGGGTATATCTCACTTATTTCACAATATAGATAATGTATACACATTTAAAATTTTATTAATATTGATATTTAATCCTGATCATTAGTAAAATAGTTTTATTCATGAGTTTTTAACTACCTTGAGACCTAAGAAATAACTTTATCCTTCTATATAAGAGCCAAATAATTCCACTTTTTTGTTGTATCACTATATATAAAAAATAAATCATTCCTAGATGGAGTAAAAAATAGGAATTAAAAAAATTCTAATAAATTACAGAAAAATGTATTCAGATTCCATTTTACATGTGAACTTCATAGATTTACATATAATCTTGTATAACATCTTATCCAGTTATGATTTTTTTTAAAATCACCAATAGTGACCTTCTAAATAAATTAATCTATATAAATTAGTAATATTAATTTCTGTGGAACAATACTTTAATACCATTATCTTTATAGGATCAATTTAGATTCCATAATTGGAGAAAATATATCCAATAAAAGAAACATTCTAAATTAAGAATTGATCATTACTAAATTTACTATATAACTCATTTTCTTTAAGCCCCTCAAGAATTATTAGCATGTGATTCTCATGGTCTTAATATATTTTAGAGTGCACCAAGATATAATCAATATATATAACAACACTATTACCTAGATATTTTTTTAATTATTTATTCATTAAATCCATAAAATAAAATGTAAATTAATAATTATTAATGGAATTAATGTAAAACTCATATTTTCTACACCTTATAAAAAGGTTTTTTTGGAATATCTTACTTCATTAATCCAAATTTAAGATACTAAGAAAGAATATCAATCATTGAAAAATATTGAGCTCCCTAAATTTTATCATGCACAAAATCAATACGATCCATTAAATACTTTTTTCATAGTAATTTCATGGATTTAATTATAATAAATACACAACCTCACAGATCTATAATCTTCATAATAAAAATATTAGGGGCTCTCGAAGGGGAAATTATTGGGTGTATTAATCAATTTTCACAAAACTCGTGTGATTTTTTCATTAACTCCACTAATTCAACATTGGTCACTCTATATGGAGTCATTGATATATGTATTATATAATTTTACTTCAATGAAGATATGAGAAATCCCAAATAAGTTTGATTTAATATAAATTCAAACCTCATAGAAACATAAAAATTGTATCCCCATGAAAGAGTAAAAATGGAAAGAAAATTTATTCATGCTACCTACCATAATGTGTGAACATATACACCACATAAATAATAGTATTGTAATACTAAATAAATTTAAAATGAGTGGAAATTGAGATGAAATACATTATGAAGATCGTATTATTAAAGTGAGAATTAATCAATGAATTGATTATGTGTAAAAAATTAAATCCTTAGAAAAATAGAAATAAAAGACATTAAGTTCATTGGAAATCATAGATTAAAATAATTAATAAACTATAATAATTAAAAAATGAAATTAAATTGAGTTATGAAACCACTTACCTCATGTATCTCCATAGTTGAACATGATTAAACCTCAAATATGATGGTTTTAATTACACCTGTATATTCTGTTGTAGATGTTTTGGTACATTTACATTTATTATGGTACCATCATATCAATAATTTTAATAATTATATAAATATAATATATATTTATTATATTAATCCATATTACAATAAATTTAATGCATAAATAAAAAATGGATGACATATCTCTATGGAGGTGGTAGTCCACATGTACACCTGAGTCACATTATCATTTTCCCACCGATTATATGGTAAGAAGGTTGATATGAAGTTATTTTTAGTATATCATAATTATTTAATAAATATGATATATAATCATTATTCCCATCATTATAATCATACTTGTAAAATGGTGATGAAAAATAATTACACCGCTTTGAGGAGATGGTATGTCGTATGTATGAACGAGAAATGCTTTCACATTCTTTGGGATGGAACACAGTGGGATAATGGTTGTACCATAATCATAATCAAAATAAAATAAAATTATATTTATGATACTGTAATAAATATTTTATAATTTATACAATATATTTATAGGATGTAAATTAAGATTGAAATTAGATAGAGTTGGTAAAAAGGATTAACTCTCCTTTTCTAGATTCCTCAGATATCTTCTTAAGGGGAATAGAGTTTCTCTATTGGAAATTAAATAACCTAAAAAACATGTATAATTATTATTAGAATTTATATTAGAAGATTTGTGTTGTGTTAGGTTACTCAATGTGGTTTGATGAAAAGAGAGAATGGGTTCCGATTTATAAGTGATCAGAGTGGTGTTCTTGGAAATTTATAAAGAATTAAATAAATATTTTTTTTTCCGGCCAAATTTGTATAATTTGATGAAAAAATTAGTATGAGTTTAAATACACTTATCCAATAAAATGTTGATAATGGTTGGTTAGGTATTCACCCTTATCTCATTGTTTTACGCCCATTATCCCTTTTTATAATTATGATGATTACTATGTTTTTTATGTTATTGGAGCTAAGAGCGTAACCATAAAAATAAAATTACCCAATTAATTTATAAGGTATGAATTTTAAGACCACATCATATTACCAGTGTCTTAGTTTAATATTTCATTCATTATAAAAAAATTATTAAAATAATATTTACATAAAATATCATTAATATCATTATTGATGATATTCAAATAATTTGAATTTATTAATATCAAGAGATAAATAGAATTCAAATCCAAACCATTCTCACATCACTAATATGTTATAGTTATCTATAAAATTTATATGACACAGTAAATCATCTAATTTTTTTTTAAATTAAACATTTTTAAAATCTTTTATCTTATTTTTATATTTAATTGAATAAATATATTATCTTCATTAAATTATAATTTAATTAAATAATTAAAGCAATAAAAAATAAAAATAAGTTACCAAGTTAAAAATAAAAAAATGTGTTAAATATATTCTAATAGATTAATTAAAAACAAATTCATATCCTTATATAATTATATTAAATAAATTAAAATTAAGAGAGACATTTTGGAATTTTCCATATATACAAAATATTAATTTCATTACCAAGGTAAATTGGATCTTAAATGAAATATATTATAATTTACGATGTATATGAAAAATTTAATCCCACTAAATGAAATATGGTAATGACTTTAGTGAAATTGTAATGTATTTCCATATAAATTTTAATTGTAATTACCTGATTTATCCTTTATTCATATGATAAAATTTACAATGATTACTATTCATAATGCCAAAAAATATAAGGTAATTTTCTACAAAATAGATTTATATCACTCGAAATATGGTATCTAATTTTAATAATTTAATATTGAGAATTGGAATAAATTAATTTTAATATAAATGCATAAAAATAAATGAAAAAGTATTATTAAGAAAAAATTTGTTTTAAGAAACAAAATTACTTTATCTCAAATTAACAAATATTATTGATTCAAATTATTTTATTCAATATATTATGGACCACATGTTACTTTAAGATAAGATAAAAAATATAATTGGACTTTCAAAATACTTGGTTCAATAAAATGAATGAAACTATTTTAAAATAAATATTTTTTACTATTTTTTAAAAAATAAATCATTTTAGAAAAAAAATTCACAATAAGATAATTATGATATGAAAATTAAAAAAATTAAATTAAATTATGTAAACATAAATTATAAAATTTGATAATTTTGGTTTTAATCACATTATTTAATAAATTTATTTGTATTTTGTTATTGCCTTTTTAAAAATTAAAAGCTTACTATAATCAAAGCATGGGTGTCGGAATATACCCAAGGAATCCATATAAAAAAGATGTGTTCATTATGGATTTATAGTAATTTCATTTATAATTTTCAATTCTTGAGTTATTTTAATTGGTTTAATTATTATAGTGTTTATATGTTACCTTTATCAGTTTTTTGTAGACTCCGTTGATCATATTGCAATATATACTATGTGAAAGTAAGAGAATTAATACTTGTTAACGAATTTGTTGAAGAAAACGAGGATAGAAAAGTTGTTTGAAAAAATTATCATTCCATATTTATGGAATAAAAAATTCATTCTTGGATCATGTAATATCAAGCGAGGGAATGTCAGTTGATTCTTTTGAGATTAATGTTATGGATATTGTTCAAGACCAACCATAGTAACCATGAAATATAGTTTTATTTGGATATTTATAGACTAATGAGAAACTTTTAGTGATTTATAATATATATAAAATAAAATAACAATGTTGAATCAAAAGGGGGTAATGCTTCTTTAGGCAAATAAATGTGATAAAAATTTGGAGTTGAAATATGGTTAGTCAACATCCCTATGATTGCACTAGCATAGAGCATATATGGGTTTGTGATATTTTGTGATTCACAAATGAAGGGACTAGGATGCATCTTTATTAATAATTAAATGGTTATAGCTTATGCCTCATAAAATTGTAAATTTAGGATAACAATTACCCCTCTAATGACTTAGAGTTGGCCTTAGTAATTTTTTCACTGAAAATATAGAGGAGTTATCCTTATGGTAAAAGGTCTGATCTATATGATGATTATAAAATAATTAACTTCATATTCATGTATAAATACATAAATACAATCTAAAGGAGATAGTTATATTTGATTAATTTTTATGATATCTAAGTATATTACCGCCCTCAGAGGGAGGATGAAACAATTTATTTTCGAAGTTAGAAAGAACATCTAGACTATCCATGATAGGGATTTTAAGAGATCTAGCATTTATAGAATTTCTGTAGATGGATATTGATATCCTGATTAATGGTAATATATCATATCTTTCTCCAATAAAATTTCAACTATCCATGCATGTGAGGATTAGAGAGGCATGGAAGGAGGATTTTGAACTATAGAAAAAGGTGAGGAATTTTACTAAGTTGAATAATGATTATGATGGAATGAAATTAATCAAGAACTGTGTATGTTTCCATCCAATATAATTCATAAAAAGCTATTTTATAAATCTTTTAGGTCATTATTCTCTACTATTCCAGGAATAATAAAGATTTATATAGTCCTAAAAGATAATTATTTTGGTATAAAATGAAAATAGATATTATATAGTATATTACAGGATTTATGATATGTTAAGAAGTTAACCTTATGATACTCATGTATAATTTCGTTTTACAAATATTAATAAAAAAGTAATAAAATTGGAAAAACATTATAATGGATTTCAGCATCACACTCCCCAACACATCTTAAGGACACCATGTTATTTTTTGTTTTATTTTATCACTTTTTGAAATCAACACATTTCACTACCATCAAAGAATACTTTTCTGATGATAATAATTCCTTGAATGATATTATGTATGTGTCAGGGATCCATAGAGTACGAAATTCTATTATTTCTGATTGGGTTCTGAGGATTACCTCAATGTTTAGGGGATGTCCTCAGTTGGAATTTAATATGGATTTAATCATTAGCATTTTATTTCATCCTATGATAAATAGTATGCATAATGTAAACATTCAATCCCTTGAGGAAATGTTGATATTTTGATATATGGATTTGAAATTTGTTTCCGATCAACACCAAAGTTTGGTATAGATTTTTTAAAACAATAGAGTTTAATCGAGTATAAAGATGGATCCTTATGAATCCCTATAAATAAGGAATCACTATACTCTAATATATCAGGATAATGATGGTAATATAAAAAAATTAAGACCTAATCCACCTGAGGAAATTTATGGGAATATATGTACTATTAACTAGCACAAAAATTCATTTCAATGTTAAAAAATAGTAATGATTAAAATCATAAGTGATATATATAGTACATTATTAGTTAAAAGGTATGTATATGAATATCTATATGGATAATTGTTATGATAATTAGATAGAGGGAAATATTAAACATTATATATTTTATCCCCACTGATATTCTGGATCATATCAATATAGTTTCATATCACTTGGTGCTTCCCCCAAATCTCTCTCAATGAGCATGGTGTGTTTTAGTGGTCTATATAAAGGAATTAAAAATCTGATACTCAATATATATTTACCTGAGATGTTATAGAAAAAGATAGTTTTCTGTTATATGATGAAAAATTATCGGTGATTTTATATTGATGATAGAGATAGTGTTTAAAAGACACCAATCATTTGGTTAATGTTTTGTTGTGAAACAACAAATTTGAGGAAGTAACATTGGAACAAGAAGATTTAATGATGTAGAAGTATCATAATTTGTTTTCAATAATCTGGTGGAATTAAATTGAATTTTTTTTATAAGGGTATAAAATGTAATAACCTGTTATTTTGTTTCATATTTCACTTTAAATAAATTTATTTTCATCGATAGATTTATTTTAGTGGAACTTTGAGTTTAATAAAATCTATGATATAGTATACCATAAAAACCTATCCCTTAGAGTGGGGGTAATAAATATGATTAAACAAATAATGAAATTTCTTTATAATTATCCTATCCAATACATATTTATTCTTTAATTGTTACGAACTAAATAATCAATTTTAACTGAAGTCATTTTAAAATTCTAAAAAGAATTCTAGAAAATTAGTTTTTATTGATTTTCATGGGAAAATATTATAATTAATTTCAACAATTTTTATAAATTTTATTTTATAAAAATTATATCAATTTTCAAAATATCATATCAAAATTAGATTAAGGTGAATTTTATGATTTTCGTAAATAAATTAATTATTCCTTGAATAGTATGAAATGATGATTTATAGAAAATTTTCCTTTTCATTCACCTATTTACAAAGTACCAATTTTTTTTAATTTTTTTTAAATTTAAATATTTAATTTTAAATAAAAATGATACAATTAATTTGATTTTGATAAACAAATTTCTTATTTATAGTATAAAAAACATTTATACTTAAAAAAATCTTCTAGAAACCCATTTTTATTGCTTTTTGATAATTTATTTTAGAATCATTTTCTGCCAATTATAGAGATACAATTTTTAAATATATTCTACATTTGTTATCATAATGACTAATATTATATAATAACTATGACTTAATATTTGGTCACTAGGAATTGTACCAGAGTAAAAAAATCATTAGTACTGTAATGATGAAAAGGGGTTCACGAGGGCTTATACTAAAGATATAAAAGATGAAATGAACAAAAACATGTTTAAATCCTATTTAATGATTATATTCCGGTTCCATATAATTCAATATTGAAAAATGATCTTATTTTGATCCAAATTTGTTTAGTGATATATTAATATATTTTAATCTTTAGAAAAAAATCAAATTTTGTCATCTCCGTCCCTTATATTAGAATACCACCATTTATCCCTTTGGAGAACGTCATGTGGACTCTAAATCCTATAATATCTACCCTAATCCCTTATTAAAATTCATACCCACTTACTGGATATCATTTTTAACAAAATACCATTATTAAGGACTTATGTTTTAATACTAAGTGTGGTTTTCAATGAAGATGTGTAACTCTTAACTGAGTATTTTAAATTTTATTTCCTCTTCAACCTTATCAAAGTCTATTGTATATTTTCTAAAATAATTAACTCATTATAAAATATTTACAATTTTTTATTTATTATGATGGATCAACCATTTTCCAACACTTTTCCATCAAATGGGAAATGAATGCATCACTCATGTGTATGTGTGGTCTGACTCTTCCATAGAGAGATTTAATTCATCTTAAATAAAAATATTTCCTGTTTGGTTTTTATGATGGATTGAATGTTTATATATTTTATTTAGTAGATAAATACACTTATATAACTTTTATATATTCTATACCTTCTTTTGATTCCATCCATTGGAAAACAATAATAGTGTATGTCCATAAATGTGGGATACCACATATATGAAGTGGTGTGATTATTCTCTCATCACCATATTACATGGCTAGTAATAAGCATAAATTTAATTAATAAATATTATATATTTTATATAACAATTATTTTATAAAGATGAATTAAGAATTTCATTTCTTTATTTCAATCCATTGTAAATAGAATACATCAATATGGAATACATATGAACTGAAAACTCTATGAAGTGACATGTAAGGTCAAGATATATCATTTAGGAACACTAAGAGTAGTGGTGAATCGATGTTATAAGGCCCCAGCCTTAAACCTTACTTAATCTTGAGTTATCACAAGATTACACGTTGAGGATCTTTTCAGGTTTAGAGTTTTAGAGAATTAGAACATAACTATTACATCTTAAAAGATTACAAAGTAGACACTTCTACTAAGTCTCCATAAAATAAAAACTCTTAAAAAGAAAGATGTCTAGATTCCATGTTTTAGATAGCATGAAATTCCCTTGATCCCATCCTTGACCTTATTCCACTTTAAGTCCTGTGAAAAACATTTCGAAAAACTTGGGGTTAGCATAAAAAGCTCAGTAAGGGATACAAAAAGAATAAAAACTGTTAGTTTTTCAAACATCAAGTAAACCATGTATACTATATCAAAGTAATACCTTCACCTTCATGAAGTAGTAAAAAAAATCTTCACTGAATAAAGTATCATTACTTACCTTTTTGTAACCAAAGGATTACCATAAAACCCATATAAAGAACACATAGAATATATAAAGGTAACTTGGGACATAAACATACTTAAGTGGAATAACCATACGGTTGACTTCCACACATATCACTTAATGGAATAGCCATACGGCCAATTTCCATACATACTTAATGGAATAGCCATACGGCCGACTTCCATACCCAATGCATTGGAGGTTATAACGTAACCACCCGTCCTGGTATTCACGGCACCACCCGTCATATGGTTTATAACGTAACCACCCATTAAAATGTCCAAGTACCAATATAAAATCATAAAACATAAAACCAATATATAGGAATGATAACATTTCCACAATTAAATCACAATATATCATAAATATATTGACATAATAGAATCATTTATCAAAACCATTTTCAATACCAAAATACATAAAAGAGTATATGGTATTTATTTTATTCTAAAAACATTACGGCTTGTTGAGAAAGCCAAAGACCAAATAATACTCGCGGCGGCGGAAAAGGTCGTTGTCACCGCGTACGTTAAAAAAAACATTCCTTTTTGTCGTTTTGTAAAACGCTTCGTAGAAAAATATTCCTTTTGTATAAAAGTAAAAGTAAAAGGGGTTTATACACCATATAAAAGAAAGTTGTGTATAAAACAAAATATGCCTCAATGAAAGGAGATTGAGACGAAGTCCCTTACCTTGGGTCCGACTTGACTCGATCGTTCTTTGACGTCCTGAATAATAAACTTGAGTTAATTTATACTTGATTAAGAACCTTTTTAAAGTTCATTATTCCTTTTATATCACTTATTTCCATGTTATAAACATTATGTAACCATTTAAGTTAATAATGTTTGTTTTGTCAATATTTGGTTCTTAAGTCGAAAGTTGACTTCTTGCAATTACATGTTGTTCATGTGGTCAAAAGTTCTTTCTATCCAGAATGAAATTCATGATTTGGATATCATATATATCATATATATCCAGAATATACATGTATTTATAATATTACATAATCATTTAGAGGTAAGAAATGAAATGCACCGTTCATGGAGACGGTAAGCCGTACATACGCATGAACGCTACTTTCATTTCTTTGTCATATTAGTGGAATTAAAACTAAATGAGAGGTATGTATATTTTAATTCCAGAATTATATTCATCATTTAGATATATCATTAATTATATATATACATTATATACATGTAATTTTAATAGTACATTACATTTGGGGATAAGAAATGAAATGCACCGTTCATGGAGACGGTAAGCCGTACGTACGCATGAACGCTACTTTCATTTCTATATCATACTTTAATGGAAAGAAATAATAATGATATAGAGGTATATTATAATTCCAGTATAACATCATATATAATAACTTTAAATCCATCCTTTAAACGTCCCACATATGGCATTAACGAATCACATCACTTTTAGGGGGCGGTAGTCCACACTTCCTTAAATGAAGATATCGTGTTTACCCATAATGGAAACCATAAAGGTATGACAAAAATGAAAAATAAAGAAGCTTAAATAAAACATAAACATATTATATATCATATATAAAAATAGTGACATCATAATGGCCACCCTTGAAGGTTTTAAATGAGTATAGAACAATCATCGTTTCGGGAGGCAGAATTTCGCCATCCACGGAAACCGTATGTTCTTTAACCATTTGATGTATTTGTGTGCGATTGTAGCTCAAATAAATATTATAACAACATCCTAGTATATTTAAGATACTGGTGTTGTTACAAAAGAAGTAAATAAAAAGAGTTTATAGGGTTGGAGAAGCAAAATAAAACAAATGAACAAGAGAGAATGAATTACCTTTAAAAGTGTAACTCCCTATTGATTTGAGCCTAAAGGCTTCCTTTGAAAGGATTTTTCCCAAAGTGAATACTCTAGGATGAGGATAGGGATGTGGAGAGAGTAATTGGTCAGGGGTTGGCCGAGCCAAAGGCTTGAGAAGTGTGTGAAATGGGGTAGAGGTGGGGGCCTTTTATAAGAGGAGAGGAGGGGCACTTTTGGAAAGTAAAGAGATATTACTTTATTTGAAAATGTTTTTCGGTTTTAAAAGGTCCCACATTGATATAATTCGTGGATAAGGTGATAAGGGTTCGAAATCCACTCATCCAATAAGTTTTGGACATGTGTAGTTCATAGATTTTACATTATCATTCCATTTTATTTAAATCGTCAAATAATGATGTCATCACTGCATCATTATTATGTCATATATAATTTAATTTATTTAATGTCCAAAAATTATAAAAAAATACTATGATGTAGGAAATCCTTTTATCTTTCCAATGACTATTTATAATAAAAATTTGTACCTCTTTAACCCTACTTAAAAATTGTTTTAGTAAAACAACTCATGTTTGTGTCAATTTAATTTTAACATTAAGTAAAAAGTTATTTATGTCATTTCCCAACCAAAGTGTCTCCATGGGGTCCCCAAGTTGGCCCATGGCTTGTCTTGGTCGGCCATGACTCACCCAATAGGTTTAGGACAAGTGTCATGGTGTTTTCACATTCTTATAATAACATTTTTACCTTAAACTACACTAATTACCTCTAATCGCGATTAATGAAAAAAAAGTTACTATTCACCAAAAAATTATTTTAATCTCATTGAACCACATTTTACTTCTTAATGACAACCATGTATGTCGGATTTTCAAAATTCAATACACATTAGTGGTAAGCTTTCATTTAACTGAAAAATCAGTTTGCTTGATTACCACTTAGTGGTTTCACTATTCATCAAAAATTGAAGTTTTTCAGAAAATTACCAAAAATTCACCCTAAGCTATATTTGATATTACGAATTCAAAAATGAAGTCCATTTTACAAAATTCAAAACACATAATTCAAATTAATTAATTTAATAATTAATTCCCGCTGTCATGACAAATAGCGTGTTTTTGTGAAACAATAAGTATCAAAAAATTGACACCAGTTTAAGTCCAATTTCAAAGTGAAATTGATTCCAATGACCACCATTGGATTAAATGGTAAAAATGTTTTCTAATTTCACTTTAAAACCAATTAAAATAATAATCTAATCATATAAATAATTTAGATTAAAAAGCGGTTTTGAATTAAAATACAACATTTTACAATATTCATAAAAAAATGAACTTTATCAGAAAGGTACCAAAAATTTACACAAAGTAAATTTTGATGTCCCGATTCTAAAGAAGAGTTATATTTGGTCCAAAATAATGTATAAGAGTGATCAAAACTATATTTAATGATGGTTCACCATTAAAAGGTGATAAGTGAACCTTTAGTGAAAATTAGAGTATATATGTCCTAAAATTGAACTCTTTCCGTATTTTAAGCCTTTATCTTTTATTGGGTAAATGTATAAACATTTAAAAACATATCTAATCATATTTTAGTTATTTATATCCATTCCCGCCAGTACAATGACTACTTGTTAACTAACATTTAAAATAATATTATTTTATTACTAGTGTGCTACGTAAGTTTCAAAGAAACTCATCGTTGCGTATCGGGTACTCTATCGAACATAGCAACCCCTTTAAAATAAAATTAATATTTAATTCGTAAATATTAATAAATATGAAAATTCTTTATTCTTTATTTACCTGGGATGTTACAGATGTAACCTCCATATAATGATCAACTAGTTCTTATTTTATGGAATTTATTATCAATATATATTTATAATGATTAAAAATAATGAGAATTGGTGAATAATGTTTTGGAAATAAATAATCAATCTTCTTGTGTGACTCTCTTTCATAATAATTACACCACTATTTCATTAATGGATTTGTTTATACTAGAAGAAAAATTTCATTAATGGATATTCCATCACACTTTTTTAACTAGAAATCATCACTACATTTGGTATATTTTCATCAACTGAACAACATTATTCCTCAACTATAGTTCTTCCACTACTACTTCTTCAACAATATTTATTACATTCATTTTGGAATATTAATATTAAGTAATTAAAAGATAATAATTACACTCCAACTCACTATTTTGCTAGAATAATCAATAGTTAGATCGCTAAAATATATGAAAGTTATCTTCTTCCCTAAATATCAAATGTTTAGGAAGATACTCTTTATATTAATTATGTTCCATATATAACAACTATGATTTATATTTTACATTTAAACATGATATATTACATAAATTTTCACATAATAAAACTCACAAGATCTAGTGTTCTAGTGTCATTGGGTCTTAGGAACATTATACAATAGCTTAAAACATTAAATACAACAACATCTTTATTGAAAACATCTTTAACATGACCACAACATTCCTTCTTACTTAACAATGCATGGGACAACCTAAGGATACACATATAAAATAGGTGAGTTATAAAGCCAAGTAAAGGAGTGAAAATGGAATAACATGAGGATAACAATGAATTATTGACAAGTTATATCAATAAAGAATAAAGGAACATGAACAATAAGGCTTGATATAGCATGATATTCATAACATGGGAAATGTGGAAACAACTTAAAACACTACATCATAATCATAAGTCAAAACTAAACCACCCAGAAATAGTGGTGGAGAAAAGTTCAATAAATTAATCAGGTAAACCCTTATTCCAACATGATATATCATGATACTAACCATTACCCAATGTATTGGAGTTCTATCAGGGTGCACCCTTCATAAAGTTCAATCTTATGTTTAAGTGTGCAGCATATATCATATAACTTGGATTCAGTCAACACCATAATTTATTCCATGACGATGGAATATAGAATATGTAAATATATGTCCTTAATAAATAAGAGTATTTAATAAAATATTAATACCCTTGGTAGAGATATGGTTATGGTATTCATTACACTATTATCTTAGCATAGAATATGGTGTTGCAATGTCAGCAGCATAACGATGTCAAATAGATATTCATAATATGGGTTGATGGGAGATAAAGGGGTATCCCATTACGTAGTAATTAAATGGATAGTAAGAGGAATATTTAAGAACATACCCCAACATAGGAAAATGTAAATTATAAGACATAACATAAAAGGGATGCACGATAAAGGAGATAAGTGGAAGACCCCTTGCAGAATTTCAGCACAATAATGAGAGTACATAATGGATCATAGGGGGTATTAATGAGAGTGACTAGAAGATCCCATATTTTATACATAAAATTTATATTAATGGGATCATGTAACATCATATCCCAATATTTGAAAATGTAATTTATGTAGTATAATTTTAATGAGGTTCTTGAATGGAAATGTGAAGAGAGAAAATCCTTACGTGGATGTGTGACTCGAAATTTTTGGAAGAGGATTTTTGAGAGATTGGGGTAACATGGGATGAATATAGGGATTATATAGTAGAGTTTGGATGATATATAAGGAGTTTTAGTGAATAGAAATTGGATATTTGGTGGGTTTATATAGGAAATGAGGGGCATTACCTTATTATTTTGGTTTAAGAAACTTCATAATAAAATATTCAAAACAACAAACCATCCAATGTGTTTTTGCAAATGATTTTTGGAAAATGGTATTGGATTAAATTATTTTATAAGTAAAAGGGAAGAAAATATTAAAATAATTCCCTTGCATTTGTGGAGTTGGGTCACACTTTAAAGGAAATGATTTTAAAATCATAAAATATTTTTTAAGTCTTGGAGGATTATCTAAGGATTTATAAAATAAAACAAAAAACTCAAAGTTAAATAATTTTAAATGAAAAATATATATTTGGATGAGAAAAACTTTTATAGTATTTATTACATAACTATTGTGGTATTATGATTTCATAAAACACAACATATATTTATACGGTATTTTATTTTCACCTGAAAATTCAACCATCTCAGAAAATTATAAAAAAATCACCATTGGATATCTAAGACATCTTGATTCTAAAAAAATATTCATGTTATCTAAATTATTTTATAAATATGTCAATTTTCACAATTAAAATTAAAACCAACATTCATTGAAAATTTATGGGTTTTAATAAAAATATTTTTCAAATATTAATAAAAATTACTTTTCACTTTATAAAAATTATATGATAATTTGTTATTAAGAAAATTTATTTTATAATTATATTTTATTAAAATAATATTTATTTAATAAATTCATTATTTCATCAAAATATTTTTCTAAATATAATTTTAATATTAACCAGAAATTTTACTTTTTCTTTAAAAATCATTTTTAATGTAACAATAACAGGAAGATGAATATAGTCATTATTCTATAAAAAAATAAATTACATAATATTATTGATAATTTATTGATTCATATCTCTTCATTACATTATTATATTCCATAATATTACATTGTGCAATGGTGGGCTTTCATGGGGAAGTTTTGTGAACATGGTTTCTGCTGTGATCTCAATGAGCTTGAACTTATCCTATAAACGGTTTCACTCTTGATTAAGTTGTTGGATATCAGTTTGGGATTGGTCTAGTAAAAGTCCTAGAAATGATATCTCCCTTGGAATCATTGATAAATTGGCTTCATATGGTTTGATCCCACTAGTTACAACCATCATTTCCTTTTCATGGGTCAAGATGATTTGTTAATAACATATATGTATACTAGTCATGTGATCATTGTTCAACAATAATATTATGAATGGTAAATATACTTAATGGTAATTCAAAATCCAATTTAATATAATAAAATAACTGTATGTGTTTTTTATAACCATAATACATTTAATTAAGTCAAAAGAAGGGAATTTTATTCATTAACATTCAGGTCATTACAAACATCCCAGCTTAGGAATGTTTTCCCTATAATTTTTCCTTTCCCACACTATAAAAGATAAGGGTAACTCTATTTCATAACCTCCTCTGGTTCTCACGTTACATATTCAAACATTTAGTTTCTCCATAAAACATTGTTGAGTGGAGTTGGTTTATTTCATATAACATTTTTTATAACCTAATATATTCACCGGCCACTCCTCATAGTAAAGGTCATTCACCAATGGCACCAACTCTGGATTAAGTACCAACGAGGGGTCTAGTAATTACTTACTTTAGAGGGATACATGGAATTCATAATGTACTTGAGATAGGATTAGTGGGAATGCTAGTTGTTAGGTCACAGCTCCGATGAGATCAAGGATCTAAAAAGGGATGATTTAACTTGGACTAATCTTTTTCTTATTCCCAAATCACAATATTGTTTTCCATGGGGATATATTGAGGAAAATCATATCTCCAATATCAAACTCTAGGTCTCATTGACAATTGTCAGCATATCTGTTTTGTCGACTCTGAGAATCTTTGATGTGATTTTGGGTAGTCTTAATCTTATACAACATTTCATCAACCATTTCTAAACCTAGAAGTTTTCTTTCCTCAACATAATCCCCACATGCATGTTTTCTACAACTCTTCCCATAAATGGATTCTTAAGGAACCATTTGGATGCTTGAGTGGAATTTATTTTTGTAAGAGAACTCCACCAAAAGAAGATATTGGTACATTATTCATTTAATATCCATTGAGAAAGCTCTTAAAATGTCTCCAGGTTTTTGGATAGTGTGATCATATTGGTCATCAGTTTGAGGGTGATAAGCCTTAATGAAATTCAGCTCAATGTTTAGTGTGTGATAGATTATTTTCTAAAACATATAAGTGAATCTTGGATCTTGATTAGACATAATTGATAGTGGTACTCTAGGAATCCTTACCACCTCTCTGATGTATATATGTGCTAGTTAATCCAGTGAGAAATACTATATAATTGGATTGAAGTGGTAAGTCTATGCAAGATGATCCATAATTATCCATATTGCATTGTTTCCCTTATATGTATTTGGAATTCTGGTGATATTGCCTATGGTGATGTTTTCCCATTTCCATTTTGGTATGGGTAATGGTTTCAAAATCCCTTTAATCCTTTTATGTTCAAACATCACTTTCTAACATACCATGAACTTTTATGTATATTTATCATTATTCTTCTTTATGTTATCCCATCAATAGTTCTCTTAGAGATATCAATACATCTTTGTGTTTCCTATGTGAATGGAGAAAGTAAAATTGTGTGCATCACCCAAAAGTACTTTCATTAACTCAGGTCTTGATGGAACATATAGTCTTGAACCAAATCGCACAATTCGTTCTTCATTAACATTGAACATCAAGGATTTCCATTTCTGATAGTTTCCACATTTTTATGGATTCTCACATCATCTGATTAATCATCCTTTGAACATTATAAAAGACACTATAGAGAAAAAATATGGGAAAGCATTTTCGATTTTCCTTTATTTATAATTCCCATTCCATCTTCTTTCAGTCTAAGAAGATCTGATCCTTCATTATTCTCTTCAATGATAGAATTTATGGGTAATTTCTACATATAGCATCCACTACCTTGTTTTATTTCCTAGGATGGTTGGGTATTGAGAAGTCATAATCCTTGATGATCCCAAACCATCATTATTAGTTCATACTTTTCTCATTCTCTATAAATATATATTTATACTTTTGTGATTTGTATATATTTTACACTTCTCTCAAAATAGACAATGTTGCCATATTTTTAACACAAAGATCACATTTTCTAACTCCATATCACACGTGGGGTATTTTTTCTTGTGAATGTTCAACTACCTTGAAGCATGTGTAATGACCTTTTTCATTTTTCATCAACACACATCCCAATCCTTTCTTTGAAGCATCGCTAAATATTATGAAAAATTCCACAATTGTGTGTAGTGTGAGAATTGGGGTAGTTACAAGCCTCCTTTTCAACTCCATGAAATTTTTTCACATTCATCACTCCATGAAAATTTGACTCCCTATATTGGTAAGAAGGTTTGAAAATCATGATAAATTTCTCACAAATTAGAAATAATATCCTAGTAACTGAGGTAATCTTCGAATATCTATCACAGATGTTGGCCTTGACCATACCTCAATTACTTTTATCTTGAAATGATCCATAGATATCCCATTGCTTGTGATGAGATTCCCCAAGAATGATATATCCTTCAACCAAAACTAACACTTGTTATACTTTTCCTAGAGCTTATCCTTTCACAAGGTCTGTCGCACAATGCTCATATTCTCCTAATTCTCCTCCTTGGTTTTTTAGTATATTAAAATATCATCTATGAATAATACCAAAAATTTGTTGAGGTAATCTCTAAAGACTCCAGTCATCGAGTCCATGAATATTAACGCAGTATTAGGGATTCTTAAAGGCGTCACTATGAACTCATAGTTACCATACCTTGTATGAAAATAAGTCATGTGGATATCCTCTTTATTCACCCTTACTTGGTAATATCCAAACCACAGATCCACCTTGGAGAAGTATTTTGATTCACTTAGCTGATCAAAAAAGTCATCAATTCGGGGAAAAGGATAATTATTATTTATCATGATTTTTTTGAGCTCATGATAATCAATGAAAATATGCATTGACCCATCCTTTATCAAGACAAATAGGACTGGTGAACCGCATGGTGAAGCTCTTGGTCATATAAAACCTTTATCCATATTCTCATTTATTTGTTTCTTTAGTTCCTTATGTTCCACCATAACCATCATATAAGGAGTCATGGATATTGACAATGCCCCATGTATATGTTTGATAAAAACTTTGATCACTCATCTATGAGGAAGACTAGGAAATTTCTAAGGAAACAATCATTGAATTCCCTCAACATCGGAATGTCTTAGAGAATATCCTATTATCTATATTGAATCATTTGATCAAGATATTATTTCACTTAAAGAAATAATATCCATTAATTTATGATGTTTCTAAAGAAGATTCATTCTCTTCCTTTCACTTGTATATAATCGAGAGTGATTTTTTATATAGAGAGTGATTTCCCTCTCATGAAAATTTATGTTGGCTCTATATAGGGAAATCCAATCCAAGCCCATAAATGTATAAAATTACACCAAGGAAAGTATGACAAGGTTCGCCGCCCATTTTCCAACATTCCTGATATCTCTACCTCTAATCTTTTTTGTGGTGTTCAAATAGTTCTACTAAATTTTTGTGATATAATGGAATGTGTAGAACTAGAATAAAAAGTTATGTTTTCTATTCTTGAATGGATAACTAGAATACCTATCACCACTTCATTTTCGGGATTCAATTTGGCGGTAATGATGGAAAAAGCTCACCTTTTCTTCCTTAGTGGTTATTGGTTGCCTCTGGAAACCCTTTTCTTAGGGATATAGTTCACAAAGTTCCTTGGTTTCTTGAAGTTGTTTCAATGAACAATTCATTGAGGGCTAGTCAGGTCATTCCATTCCTCTGTCACATTGGTGGGATTCTCCTATCATAAATCATTGGACAAGTTCCCCTCCCTTCCGCACATAAATAATTTCCTTGTTCCTATTAGGCAATTTTTTGGGTATTTCTTTCTGCACCTTTGGAAAGTGTGCTGCTATAATTTCATAGAACTGATGGATTTATCCATTGAACCATTGGAATTAAAATATAATTTCTACTTCTTATCCCCATTATACCCCTAAAATTCATTGGTATTCATTTTGACATTGAGAGCACATTATACAATTTCATCAAAGATATCAAGGTCATGGATTACAAAGCTTTTTGTAGACTAGGATTTAGACCAGAAAAGAAGCAATCAACCTTGCATTCAGGGGTAACGTCAAAAAAAGAGGTGTATTATGAATTTATTTTGATATATTCTTCATACACCCCAACTAATTCATAATCCTTTTTCTTGAGTTCAAGGAAATCTCATTCCATCTTAAGATGGAGGGTGTGGGAAAATATTTATCAAATTTTTTTTCCATAATTCCTACCACTTCATTGCATCGATATCTTCTTCATGCTTCGTATTCATGATCAATATCAACCACTAATTATATTCACCCAACATATGATAAATATCCTGAATATCCTTCTCATATTAGAAATATTGAAGCATGTAAAAGATAATTTAAATGGAATTGATCCATTTCTCCACGATTAAGGGATCATATGATCCATTGAAAGTAGGAGGACTTTGTCACATAAAGATTTCTATTGTAAGTTTTTCTCTATTAGGGAGGTTTGGAAGATCCACTTAAAATAGTTCTTGATTCATAACATGAGTTAACTAAGAGATTATCATGAAAAAGTTTGTTATTCCTTCTCCTATTGGGTTTGGCATCTCGTTGGGTAAGTCATCACTTTTCCATTCGCATCGGTTGTTAACTCTATTCCACCTATTATTGGCCATTGGATAGAATAAATGAAAAATTATAGATGATTATATTAACATATTGAACACATAATGTGTTATCCAATAAAGATAATGGGATCAATTATAAATTACATTAATCTCCATAACTTTAGATTTTATAGGATTCAGTCTATGTCATCCATGATCTATCTCAAAATGTATACTTTTATGGTGTCTTTTGATGTTTCCTTAATTATGGATTGTAATGTGATTATGAATTTTGCAATGCCCTGACCCTAGTTACCCAGATCTGGTGCATTGTTTTAATACATTGTCATGATTACAAGGAATCCAGTCCCGAAGGACACATCAGTTTACCTGTCTTGGAAAATAGATTACATACATTAACTATACATTACACTTTATAACATACAAAACAACATAAAAAATCCATTATGAACACCATTATTCCCTTGGCTTAACCCTACATATCAATCACAATAGACTTCGTGGAATCCTAGGAAAAATAAAACATATAAAGGGGTGGGATCAAACACTCAGTAAGGGTAAGAAATACAGCAGAAAATTTCAAAAATAATAAGAAACATTTAAGGAAATGTGTAACTAAAACAAAATCCTTTTAAACGTGAACTTCAGCAGAATATGGAAAAAATAAAATGAAATAATTCCATTTACTTATTCACAAGGATATTCTACTAGTTGAATAATCACATGAAATATCAATAACCACTTTCATAATGATGGAATGCATAATGTCAGACTATCATAACCATATAGTCAAGGACTTTTGCCAAGACTACAAATAAGATTTTGTCAAGGCCATCTTCCAAGACACTAGTTTGTCCCATGAGACCTACTGATGCATCGAGGAGCTATAGTAGGCTACACCCTTAACATACTAAGTCCATTTCCTTCCTCATATGAAAAGGTTTAAACATAACATAATCATTCATACTAAAATTGGAATACAAAATGTCAATATATTACCCATAAACCATGAATGGTATAAAAATAATAAATCCACAGTCAAACATATCACAAAACCTTCAATACAATATGGAAGATTTGTATCCTAATAAATCAACATCAAACAAGTTTAAAATCCATTAATGTATTTTGACATAGATAAAAATGATTTGTAAAACTCTTTGAGAGAAATATCCATTTTTCATGAAAACATTTAAAATTACACAATTTAGAAATGAAGACATTTAAATATATTTTTGAATCAAAGTGTATCATACCACTTTGAAGAATTTTAAAGTAATTAAAATTTTAAAACATCCATGTCCATTTAAATAAATCCTTAAAACATGGACATTAATGAGAATGGTTTAGAAGAATAAATCGTTAAAAGATTTAAAATGATGTTTTAGTAAAAATTCCCTTAATATAATCCCTTTGAAAACTATTTTATAAAACATGGACATGGATAATTAATATGTCCCAGTAGATACTTACATAAAAACAACCTCAGATAATAAAGAGATTGTGAAATTAACCCTTACCAACTTGGTAACTTACGAAACATACAACCCATGAAATAGGTATCATACAATGAATATGTAAATACATATAAATTAATGTTTATTACACAAATAAAAAAATTATGGGTAGTACATACATCACACAAAAGGTAATAGTGGCAATATGGCATGAATCTCATGAGAATAAGGAGTGAGATGAAAACCCCTTACCTTGCACTTTCCTTTAGTCGAGGGTACGTTTATCCAACTGTATGAAGACTATTGTATGTTATTAAATTATACCAGAACCATATTAATATTTATGATGTCATGAAGTATTCATTTATGACTTTATACTACCCATTTAATAATAATTTCCATGTTATATTAATATTTCGGGTAATAATTGCTTTTTTATCGTACGTGTTTTAACTTGTTACTCTTGATTGTATCACTTAGATCATGATTTAAATACATCCAGAATATAAAACATGACTTATATATCATATATATTTAGAATATAAATATGTATAATAGACGTATATATTAAATGGAAAACACTGTTTATGGAGATGGTAGTCCGTACATACGCATAAATGTTGTTTCCGTTTTCATGTAGTATTGAATGGAAGTAAGTGAATAAGATATATGTAAGTACATAAATACTTATATATATAAATATATATCTCTCCAATAGCATTATTATGTCACATATTAAATACTTATTAGTAATATATATTTTTATAATCATCAATGAATAGTGAACTTGGAAATGAATCTCATCACGTCATGGAGACGGTAATCCATACATACGCACGAGCAAAAATATCATTCTTTTGATATTAAAATAATATATAATTTGATGTGATATAATATATACAGAATCCTTATAATTTTTTATTTATTATTTACATCAAATACACATCATTATTATACCCATCAAAATAATAATTTATTGAATAACAATTACACCACGACGTGGAGACGGTAAGTCGTACGTACACACGTATAGTGACATGTCATTCAAAGGGTGGATAAAATAATGAATTTGGTTGTAACATAATTATAATAACATAACAGTATATAGAATATAATGGATTTATTATTTTATAATGGAAACAACAAAGAAAAAGGAAGTGGAAGAAGAATGGAACTTGAAAGACGGTGGAGAAATCATTACCTCTTCTTCGAGTTCTTCCTTTTGATTTGATCAAAAATTCTCCTTAATATGGATTTATGATCAAAATAAGGCATATATTTTGATGTTAGGATAGGTTATAGGGTATTTGGGCTGGGTTTTTCCAAGCCAAATGGATTAGAATGTGTGTATTATAGTGAAGGGGGATTGCCCTTTTATAAGAGGGGTGAGGGGCACCTTAGAAAAAACTTAAAATATTATTTTATAATAAATTTATATTTGGTTTATAATGGATAAAAAGTGACTTATGTATTTTCAAGGGTGGGGATGGGTATAAATCCTCTCAACCAATAGGTTTTAGACATGTTTATGTAACCATTTTAACCTTATCATTTAGATTTAACTCTGAGTTAAATAATTTAACTTTTACCGTGTCTTCTTATATTCTTACAATATATGGTTAATAAACTTACTATAAACTTCCAATAGATCCACAAGTGGTCCATTAATGATACACCTATTTGGATATAAGTCCTTTTTCTGAACCTTATATTTTTAGGAATAGAATATCAAGTAATAATATATTTTTTTTAAAAAACTCTTTTATGTCAATTTTTACACTATTGGGTATTTTATTTTTGATAAATTCATAAAAGAATTATTAATTAAAAAATAAATTCATATAACAAATCCAAATATGTAATATTAACCTATTAAATTATTTTAATTCATAAAAATTTCTTAAATTACATTTATTTGGGTATTTATAATATCAGTTATCTTAATCTTTCATTAATACGAAAATTACTGCATCATCATTGTGTCATAAATAAATTAAATTATATAATGACTAAATTTTTTAAATAAAATACCATTATGTAGGAAATATTTTTTGATTTCTAAAGAATATTTATAATTGAATATATATTATATATAACCTTATATTAAAAATGTTTTAGTTATTAAAATTTGATTTTAACTCTTTTAACTCTTCTTTGAATTAAATAACAATAAATTTCTTAATCTTACACAAGTGGACCTAAATGATAATATTTTATTCATAAGGTTGTTTTTGGTAGAGATACACTTGTACAATATAATTAGGACATGTTTTAGGGTAATATTAATATCATTTTTACCCATAATTACCCTATTTACTTTTAACCGTGGTAAATAAAAGTAAAAAGTGACTATTCAACAAAAATTATTCTTATCTAATTGAACCATATTTTAGTCCTTGATATTAACTGTGTCCATAAGATTTTTTAAATTCAACTCACAGAAGCGGTAAAATTAAGTTTTATGTAAATTTGCAAATGCTCCTAAGAGGTGGGTAAAAGACGGTAAAAAATTCGATAAAATTTTTATATATCTAATCTTATTATAAAATGGATAAAATGAATTAAATTGAAAATATATAGGTATTATGTATCTAATTTTAAATAAAATAAATTATTATTTAAATAAAAATTCGGTTTTAAACAATAACTCAGTGTTTTTTAACTATTCATCAAAAATTGAAAGTTTTCAGAAAAATACCAAAAATTCACCCTAAGATAATTTTGATATTCCGAATTCAATAATGAAGTATATTTTACCAAATTAAAAACATATAAGTTTCATTTATTAATTTAAAATTAATTTCCATTGTCAAATCCAAAAGGCCTATTTTTAGGAAATAATAACTATCAAAAGATTGACACTTTTTTATGTTCAATTTCAATGTGAAATTACTTAAAATGACCAGAATTAGATTAAATAGTAAAAATATAATATATTTGTAGTACAAAACCATTTAATTATATAATTTAACACTATAAATTATTTTGATTTAAAAAGTTCTTTTCTGCTAAAATATAGTATTTTTCACTATTCACCCAAATATGAAAGTTATCAGAATAACGCCAAAAATTTATTGAGACTAAATTATTATGTCCCAATTCTAAAAATAAGTTTATTTTGTAAAATTGAATATATAAATGTTTCAAATATTGAATTTAAAAAGGGTTCACCATTAAAAGGCGGTAAAAGTGCTTTTTAAAAAAAATACTTCTTTTATCTGAAAAAAATGAAATAGTTTTTACATTATTCTAAGAAACTCATAATATGGATTCTAAAATTATAAAGATTGTATATAGTTGAAAATTCATTTAATATTATTCATAATCGCTTTTGAACGGCTATATTGGTAAGTCAGGGTGCGCTTGAACACGGTGTTACGTGTGGTGCAAGTTATTGAATTACTTTGAATAAATAACGGTCTATGAAATCTTGGGGTGTTCCATTACTCTCCTTAAATAATTTGAGTCCTTGAAATTTTAAATTGTTCTTTGAAAATAAAAGGTTTAAAATATAAAATACCTTTGTGGAAAAACCCACATCGGAAATTGGGTTAATAAAATTTAGTCTTTTTAAGAGGAAAAGGGAAATGAAAAAGTCACCACCAAATTATGATCTTGATTAGGAGAACATTGGTGGAAATTAAAGACACATAATTGGAGGAAAAATGTAAATATTTATAGGGAGTGATTGAGTTCATCAATCATAGACAATTTTAGAATTGTGGGCCTCAATGACACCAATATATAATGATTTAAAATACCACCAGTTCAACAAAACGTAAGGTATTAGGATAACACATTTTTAGTTTGAAGATCCCTTCCCTAAAGTTTAATAATTAATTTATCCATAAAATAAGAAATATATATATATATATGTATATATGTATGTATGTATGTATGTATATATATACTTGACAAGTAGAGTTTCATCCTTAAACTAATTTCTACCACAAAGTCATCATTCACTCTAAAAGATAATAGAACTTAAAAAATATATTCTATTTATCCTATTCATTTAGGGTTCTTAAAAAATGAATTTATAATTTATCTACTAGACCCTTTAAAAAACTACATTATTCAATCCAGGACATCACGTGGGTCAGTGATAGGTGATACACCCTTGTCTCCCTTTGGTTGTGGGTTCAATTCTCGCGGCCTTGCCAAACACGACGGGTTTCTGCCCGACCTCCAGGTTTCCCTTTTTATGGAAATCCAAAAAATAACCTTAACAGTAGTATCCAATTTCAAACTTAATCCATTCAATCCTTTAGAATTATCCAAAATACTTATTTCCAAACTCTCAGTCCAAAATTTATAAGGAAGTTAAACATAACAATGATCTTTTTTCCAAGGTAATAACATGTGAATGCCTTCATCATGTATTCTTTTACAACACCGCAATATCCTGAATTACCAAAATCAACAATTTATTATTCCAAAATCACTACCTCATTATCAGGACCATATTAAGGATTAGTTCCTTCAATAATGTATTTTCTAAAAAGTGTAGCTTACTATTAAGTCACTTTTCGTAGAACCATATAATCTCAAATCCTTAATAAAATAGTACAGTAGTAAAATACTTATTTATCTCTATAATTAATGTAACCAGTATACTGTTGATACAACACTCAAATGAAATAATTCTATAATAACAACATAGGAACACTACTCATTCCTCTTCATCTGAGGTAGTATCATAACTTGATTATTATCCAATAACATCATTTGCGGTATACTCTTATAAATGGGACATTGATTCACGTAGTGTCTCAACACCATGCAGATGAAGCATTTTACATTTGAAAACTTTTTCTTACCCTTACAATCACGTACATGGTGTATTTTTTCTCCACACTTATAACAAACTCACTTTTCCTTCAAGCATTTACCAAGGTGATTATTTTCACATTTATCACATATGGGAAAATCCTTCTATCCCCTATTCTATTTATCCATCTTTCTCTCTACCATCCTTTTCTTCTCTTCCTTCCCTTCAAATCCATAGGATTAAGAGAATTATTTACTTATCTTATTAACATAAGATACTATTTCTTCATATGTTGAGAATACATGGGAGACTATTTCCCTTCTAAATTTTGGCTTAATACCGTGAAAGATATGATCCTTCTTACTCATTGGATCATATGTATTTCCGGAGTTCTCATTCCTTCTACTGGGCACCATTTCTAAACAATGGCACACACTATGTTAGTATATGAATCGCAATGCATAATTCCAAACATGTAAAATACATTATGTAAATTGAACATTTTATGGATATAATCCATAATCACAAAAGTGTTTTCTTTGAGGAGATATATACTTATAAACCCTTCATAGTTGTTTGTAAAGAAAATGAGAATTATCCTAAAAATATCCCTCAGGAGTGTCGTAACCAAGAGTGCAGCAAGGCCCATTATCGTGCACCCGTTCTCGTTCAAGTCTAGATCAAAGAGTTTTTTTTTCGGGTTTTACCCTTAGGTACATCTGTGTGAGAGCCGCCTCTACCTGCTCATATCCAGACAGGGAAGTAATTCTTGGAAAACTCACAAAATATATACAATAGAAAATTTCTAGGAAGTTCTTCTATACTAATCCTCAATGTCAATATTAGGGATATGTTCTCTAATCAAAGTTTATCTAAATCTAGCTTCTAATGTTATTGCTAAACTTCCTCTGATACCAACTGTAACGCCCCAACCCCAGTTACCCAGAGCCGGTTTTAATACACTGGTACGATTACAAGGAATCAAGTCCTGGAGGACTGATCAGTTTAGCAGTCTTGGAAAATAGATTAGATACATTAAATTTACATTACACTTTATAACATACAAAACAACATAAATAATCCTTTATGAACACCATTATTCCCTTGGCTTAACCCTGCATATCAATCACAATACACTTCTTGGAATCCTGGGAAAAATAAAACATAGAATGGGGTGAGCTCAAACGCTCAGTAAGGGTAAGCAATATAATGGAAACTTTCAAAAATAAGCACAAACATTTAAGGAATTGTATAACTAAAACAAAATCCCTTTAAAATTGAACTTCAGCAGAATATGGAAAAAATAAATTGAAATAATTCCATTTACTTATTCACATGGATATTCTACTAGTCGAACAATCAAATGAAATATCAATAACCACTTTCATAATGATGAAATTCATAATTCCAAACTATCATAACCACATAGTCAAGGCCTTTTGCCATGACTACAAATAATATTTTGTCAAGCCCTTGTTCCAAGACACTAGTTTGTCTCATGAGACCTATCGATGCATTGAGGAGCTATAGCGGGCTCCACCCGTCACTTTCTAATACCAATGCATTCCTCATATGAAAAGGTTTAAACAAAACATAACCATTCGTATTAAAACTGGCATACGAAATGTCAAAACATTACCCATAATCCATGAATGGTATAAAAATATAACATCCACAATCAAACATATTACAAAACCTTCAATACAATATGGAAGATTTGTATCATAATAAATCGACTTCAAACAAGTTTAAAATCCATTAAAGGATTTTGATATAGATGAAAATGATTTGTAAAAGTATTTGAGAGAAATATCACTTTTTCATGAAAACATTTTAAAGTCACACAATTTAGAAATAAAGACATTTAAATAAATTTTTGAATCAAAGTGTCCCATACCACTTTGATACATTTTAAAGTAATTATCATTTCAAAACATTCATGTCCATTTAAATAAATCCTTAAAACCATTTTGAAAACATGGACATTAATGAGAATGGTTTAGAAGAATAAACCATTAAAAGATTAAAAATGATGTTTTAGTAAAAAGTCCCTTAAAATAATCCCTTTGAAAACTATTTTATGAAACATGGACATGGATAATAAATATGTCCCAGTAGATACTTACGTAAAAACTACCTCGGATAATAAAGAGATTGTGAAATTATCCCTTACCAACTTGGAAACTTACGAAACATACACCCCATGAAAGTGCTATCATACAGTGAATATGTAAATACACATAAATTAAAGTGTATTACAAAAATAATACAATTATGGTCAGTACATACACCACACAAAAGGTAATAGTGTCAATATGGCATGAATCTCACGGGAATAAGGAGGGAGATGAAAACCCCTTACCTTGCACTTTCCTTTATTTGAGGGTATGTTTATACTCCTGTATGAAGACTATAGTATGTTATTAAATTATACCAGAAACATATTTATAATTATGATATCATAAATTATTCATTTATGAATTTATACTACCCATTTAATAATAATTTCCATGTTATATTAATATTTCGGGTAATAATCGCTTTCTTTATCTTACATGTTTTAACTTGTTACTCTTGATTGTATCACATAGATCATGATTTAAATACTTCCAGAATATAAAGACTGATTTATATATCATATATATTTAGAATATAAATATGTATAATAGACTTATATATGAAATGGAAAACACCGTTTATGGAGATGGTAGTTCGTACGTACGCATAAACGTTGTTTCTGTTTTCATATAGTATTGAACAGAAGTAAGTGAATAAGATATATGTAAGTACAAAGATACTTATATATATAAATACATATCTCTACAGTAGAATTATTATGTCACATATTACATACTTATTAGTAATATATATTTTTATAATCGTCGATGAATAGTGAACTTGGAAATGAATCTCATCGCGTCGTAGAGACGGTTATCCGTACGTACGCACGAGTGAAAATATCATTATTTTGATATTAAAATAATATATAATTGGATGGTATATCATATATACAGAATCTTTATCATTTATAATTATTATTTACATCAAATACACAACATTATTATACCCATCCAAATAATAATTTATTTAATAATAATAACACCATGACGTGGAGACAGTAAGTCGTACGTACGAATGTATGGTGACATGTCATTCAAAGGGTGGATATAATAATGAATTTCGTTGTACGATAATTATAATAACATCACAGTATATAGAAGATACTAGAGTTATTATTTTAGAATTGAAACAACAATGAAAAATGGAGTGGAAGAAGAATGGATCTTTAAAGAGTGGTGAAATCATTACCTCTTCTTCGGGTTCTTCCTTTTGATTTGATCAAAAAGGCTCCATAGGTTGTCTTTATGATAAAAAATCCTCTAGGTTTAAGGGAGGATAGGTGATAGGGTATATGGGCAGGTTTTGGCTGATCCAAATGGCTTAGAAGTTTTGAATTAGAGTGATGGGGGAGTGCCCTTTCATAAGAGGGCTGAGGGGCACCTTAGAAAAAACTTAACATATTATTTTATAATAAATTCATATTCGGTTTATAATAGCTCCAAAGTGACTTATTTCTAGGATAGGGTGGGTATGGGTATGAATCCTCTAAAACAATAGGTTTTAGACAAGTTTATGTTACCATTTTAACCTTATCAATTAGATTTAACTCTAAGTTAAATAATTTAACTTTTACCATGTCTTCTTGTATTATTACACTATATGGTTAATACACTTAATATAAACTTCCAATCGATCACCAAGTGGTCCATTAA
Organism: Viscum album; assembly: GCA_963277665.1. Lineage (NCBI taxonomy): Eukaryota > Viridiplantae > Streptophyta > Magnoliopsida > Santalales > Viscaceae > Viscum > Viscum album. The sequence continues at coordinate 1,570,730,087 of OY728131.1, read as the reverse complement.
TGATACAACTATCATGATATAAGTCCTTTGGATGAAACTTAGATTTTTAGAATTATAATATCAATTAATAATATAATATTGTTTTTAAAAACTATTTTATGTCAAGTTTGACACTATTTGGTATTTTGTTTTTGATAAATTCATAAAAGCATTATTACTTAGAAAAAAATCCATATAACCAATCCTAATATTTAATATTAACCTATAAAATTATTTGAATTTATAAAAAGTCTCAAATAACATTTATTTGGGTATTGATAATATCAATTATCTTAATCTTTCATTAATACGGTAATTACTACATCATCATTGTGTCACAAATAAATTGAATTACATAATGTCTAAAAATTATAAATAAAATACCATTATGTAGGAAAATTGTTTATATTTCTATTTAATATTTATAATCGAATGTATATAATGTATAACCCTATATTAAAAATGTTTTAGTTATTAAACTCTGATTTTAACTCTTTTAACTCTTCTTTGAATTAAATAATAATAAATGTCCTAATCTAATCCAAGTGGACCTAAATGATAATATTTCATTCCTAAGGTCGGTTTTGGTCGAGATACACTTGTACAATATAATTAGGACATGTGTTAGGGTAATATTAATATCATTTTTACCCTTAATTACCCTATTTACTTTTCACCGTGGTAAATAAAAGTAAAAAGTTACTATTCACCAAAAATTCTTTGTATCTTATTGAACCACATTTTACTCCTTGATATTAACCGTGTCTCTCGGATTTTCTAAATTCTACTCCCAAAAGCGGTAAAATTAAGTTTTACGTAAATTTGTAAATGCCCCTAGGAGGTGGGGAAAAGACGGTAAAAAGTTCGATAAAATTTGTATATATATAATCATATTATAAATGACTTCAATTAATTACATTGAACATATATAGCTATTATGTATGTATTTTGACCTAAAATAAATTAAAATAAAATAAATAATTATTTAAATAAAAATTCGATTTTAAATAATAACTCAGTGTTTTTTCACTATTTATAAAAAATAGAAAGTTTTCAGAAAAATACCAAAAATTCACCCTAAGAAAATTTTGATATTCCAAATACAATAATGAAGTATATTTTACCAAATTCAAAACATAGAAGTTTCATTTATTAATTTAAAATTTATTCCCATTGTCAAAACTAAAAGACATATTTTTAAGAAATAATAACTATCAAAAGATTGACACTTGTTTATGTCCAATTTCAAAGTGAAATTACTTAAAATGACCAGCATTGGATTAAATGGTAAAAATATAATCTATTTTTACTTCCAAACCATTAAATTGTATAATTTAAAACTATAAATTATTTTGATTAAAAAAGTTCTTTTCATCTAAAATATAGTATTCTTCACTATTCACCCAAATATGAAAGTTATCAGAATAACACCAAAAATTTATTGAAACAAAATTATTATGTCCTGATTCTAAAAAATAATTTTATTTTGTTAAATTGAATATATAAATGTTTCAAATATTGGATATAAAAAGGGTTCATCATTAAAAGGCGGTAAAAGTGCATTTTTTTAAAAATACATCTTTTATCTGAAAAAAATGAATTAGTTTTTACATTATGTATAAGAAACTCATAATATGGATTCTAAAATTATAAGGATTGTATATAGTTCAAAATTTAGTTAATATTATTCATAACCACTTTTGAACGGCTAGTTTGGTATGTCATGATGTGCATGAACTCGGTGTTATGTGTAGTGCAAGTTATTGAATTACTTTGAAGAAATAATGTTCTATGAAATCTTGGGGTGTTACAAATTTTCCAAAGAATATCCCCCATGAGTGTCAAACATGGTGCACAATATTACACATTTTCGTAAACCAAGATACCTCTAGTAAATCCCAAAACACATTTCCAGTGTTATTACACCAAGGTACAACTATGTGAGAACCACATACACTTATTGTATCAATACAAGGATGTATTAGCATGATAAACCACTTTATCTATACTCACCAAAATTTAGGGATGTTATCTTAAACTTAATATCATCCCTAAGTGTATTCACTAGGTTTTTCTAATCCTAATCCCAACAATATCTAAACCTATCATTTGATGCCATATATAACAACCGTACTCATTATTTCACATTAAAACATGATTTATTAAATAAAATTTAAATTAATAAAAATCACAATATCTAGAGAGATAGTTTATTTTGGTCTAGGTAACATTACAAAATAACTTCAAACATGAAATAAAAAACATCTTTGTTGAAAACAACTTTGACATGACCATAATATTACTTCATACTTAACACTCCATGGGATAACTTGAGGATATTCAAAAGAAAGGGATGAGCTATAAACCCAAGTAAGGGAGTAAAAATGGCATAACATGAGGATAAAAATACATGTTAGATAAGGAATATCAACATGTCATAAAGGAACATGAATAATAAGGCATTATTTATCATGATAGTGATAACATGGGAAATGTGACAACAACTTAAAAAATTCCATCATTAAAATAAGTCAAATCTAAACCACCATGAAAACATGGTAGAAAAAGTACCATAATAGAATCAGGTAAACCCATGTCCCTACATGGTGTATCATGATACTAACCATTAGCCAATGCATTGGAGCACTATCAGGGGGAACCCTTCCTAAAAAATTCAATCGCATGACTTGGTCCTCCACATAGATCATATAACATGGATTCATTCAACGCAATAATTTATTACATGATCAAAAAATGTGGAATACATATATTTATGTCCCCAATCAATAGGATTATGTGTATACATGTGAATACCCTTAATATAGATATGGATAAGGTATTTACTACACCATTATATTAGTATGGAAATTCATGTTGTAATTTCTATAGCATAATGACGTCATATAGAAATTCATAAAATGGATTAATGAGAGAGAAATGGGTATCCCATAACATAGAACTGAAATGGAAAGTAAGATGAATATTTGAAACATATCCCAACATATGAAAAATTAAATTATACGACATAGATAAAAAGGTTGCTTGATAAAGGATATGGGGGGAATATCCCTTGTAGAATTTCAGTATAGTACATGTGTACTTAACCAATCATTGGGGGCTAAATGGGAGTTAAAGGAATCTCCCATAATTTATACATAAAATGGAAATTCAGGGGATCATGAAATAGAATATCCCAACATATGAAAATGTAATTTAACATGCATAATATGAAATAAGTGCTTGAATGGAAATATGAAGAGAGAAATCCCTTACTTGGATATGTGACTCCAAAGGCTTGGGATAGGCTTTTTGGGAGACTCGATGTGCCTTGGGATGACTCTAGGGAGTATATAGAAAAGTGTGGATGATCTTTAAGGAGTTTTAGTGAAGATAAATAAGAGATTGGGTGGGTTTATACAGGAAAGGAGGGAGATTTTTTTATTATTTTTGTTTTGGACACTTCATAATAAAATACTCAAAACCACAAACCATTTCATGGGTTTTCCCATGTTTTCTAGAAAAGGGTAGTGGATTACATTATTTTAAAAGTACAAGGGCCAAACATATTAAAATAATTCCCTTTATTATGTGGAATTGATTCACACTCTAATGGAAATGATTTTAAAATTTTATAATATATTATATGTTTTGGAGGATTCACTAATGATTTCAATAATAATAAAAAAATAAACAAAAAAATAAATTATTTTAAAGTAAAAATATATATTTTCTCATAGTATACCATTTATAGAATTTATTAAATCCATATTGGGTTGTTATGATGTCATTAAACACTCCATATATTTACATGGTATTTAATGCTTACCCAAAACTTTGATTGTCTTAGAAAATTTAGAAAAAATCACCATTGGATAATTTAGATATCTTGATTCCAAAAATAATATCCATTATATCTAAATAATTATCTAAATTTGTGAATTTTAATTTTTAAAATAAATAGTGATATTTATTGAAAATTGATGGGTTTTGATAAAAACCGTTTTCAAATCTTATTAAAATTACTTTTCCTTTCATAAAAATTATACGATTATTCATATTTAATAAAAGTTATTTTATAATTATTTTTTATTAAAAAATTATTTATTTCAAAAATAAATTAATTCATAATAATATATTTCATAATTGAATTTTAATATTATCCAAAAATACTGGTGTTCTTTAAAAATAATTTTCCAAGCAACAATAACAGGTTGAAAAATAATGTACATAATCTTATATATAGTGTCTGGATACATATCTATTTATTGCACCAGCATATTACCTAAGAGTAAGGGGAGAAATGATGGGGATTTCAAGGGGTTTTTAGGTGAACATGGTTTGGGTCATGATGTCGATGAGATTGAATATCTCCCATGAATGGCTTCGATTAGGATTAAGTTTGTTGGCCCCTAGATGCTGATGACTACTATCTCTAACTAAAGGATTTAATTAGCCCAAACCATGTCATATATTAGCTTATATATTAATTAATAATAGATCTTATATTGTGAAACAACATTATCTCGAATATTAGATCATGTCATTTATATAACTATTTATGTGTGCTTAAGTATAAACAAGCTTTTAATTGATTATCTATGTATAATTAAAGGGATTACTAGTTTCAAAATTTATTGAATTGTAAGACAGACATAAATTCGTAAATTTTCTACGTATAAGTCACTAACATTGTCAAATAGATGACTCACCTTCATACATAAGTCTTATTCCATCATACATAAGTCTTATTGGCAGATATATCAAACATGCTTATTTTCTAAGTATGTGAAGTTGACACCATTATAAAAGACTAACCATTGGATGTGACACCAACAGATAGAAGACTCACCATTGCACATGCATCCGATACAAACGACATACCTTTGGTTCAAGTGACCAACCATTGCATGATTCTATCGATGAATTGACTCAATGATAGTTAAAATAAGTCATTTTTGCTTCAAATATCTCACCGACAGAAGGAAGGACCCGCCGATGAATGAGTCATTGATGAGCGAGTCATCGATGGAAAATACTCACTTATACCCTAAGTCACTGATACAAATGTAAAGGACTCACCAATGATGACGGACTGAGGCCAATGAATCACTGATTGTTATGACTCACCGATAGTCATAAAAACCATTTTTAAATTATTAATTCCAATTTATATATAACGGTTATATTTAGGCAAATTAATGTTTCTGAAATTATTTATTGTTGCCGGTAGGACAATCAGTAGACAGTACAAGGTACATACACGTGGGGAGATCTTTATTCCTGCTGGACCTCAATGTATAAAATAATTACCCACTGATCTTTTTGTAAATAACCCGGAATACACAAAAAAAGGAACAGAAGAACTAGAAAACTCATGCAGCTCTCAAGCTTTATTCGAAATCCTAAGAACTGAAATCAAGAACATACAGGGAAATCAATAAGACAAGAAAGACCTGATGATCTTCACTGAACATATTTCCACCAAGAAGATTAACACTTCACACTCCTCGAAAACCAGTCCATAGAGTTTGTGATACTCTGTTTCAAATCTGACTTCTAGAAGAGGACTCAAAATTCATTTTCATTACATATGAAGAGTCCAGAGATTCATTTCATAGCAGATTTAGACATCCAAACTCTATTCTACATCTTTATCTCTATTGTGTTCTTTTTTTTTACATTTTGGAGTAGTTTGTCTATCTTTATGTTACACACATATTGACTCCTTTTCACTTCTATATGATTCCTAATATCCTCAAACTCACTCCCATTATTATATCTTGTATCCCACCTAGAATAGTGGAATAGGTCAAGTGAGACAAATTATTTCTCCCACTGATAACTGTGGTGGAGGTCAAGTGTGACATGGAAAGTCCTATATACTGTTGGAAACCCTAATCCAGGGTGTGGAACAAGTTTATTAATATTTATGAGAATTAATCAATATTTTGAGAAATTAATGGAACATTCAAGACATTTATAAATTCACTACAAAATGGATTTGATAATATTTTAATTGTGAGAAACATTCAAAGAACCAATTATAAAAATAAATTTTTATAGTTACTCAATTAACCCCCCATCATGAGTAATCTACACCAACCATCATTGGGTATTAGAGGAATTTTTAGAAATTTTTCATTTTTCAAAGCGTTTTCAAAACTTTTTCAACTGTAATTTTAGTTGTCCTTCAGAGATCATAAATTTTTTGTTATTTATAAATTATTATCTTTTTGAAATACTTTTACAATTTATATTATGGACAATCATTTAGAAGAAGATACTACTAATTGACCTTGTTTTTTAAAAGAACTAACTCTACTCAGTGGAAACTTAAAATTAAAATACATTTTGAAAGAATGGGATATAAAATCCGGACTACTATTGATAGTAAATATGAAATTCCTTAAATTTAGAGAAAACCATGGGGGGAACCTACCAAGACTGCCTATAACAATAATTATAAAGCAATGAATGCTCTATATTGTGCTATAGGAGATGAAGAGTTTAATTGTATTTATTCATGTAAAACTGCCCATGAAATCTAGGTCACTTTGTCTATTTCTCTTGCGGGAATATCTAATATAAAGGAAATGAGACTTAACACATATAATATTATGTATGATAACATTAAAATGTATCCTGATGAATCTATTTCTAATATGTATCTTAGATTTAACGAAATTGTCAATTTAATGATTTCACTCAGATGAGATGTCACAACCAAAGAAAAAATCATGATGATTCTAAGATGTTTACCTAATAGATAGAGAGGAAACTATATCTCAATTAGGGAATCATGTGACATCAATAAATTACCTGTCAAAGAACTCATTGGAAAACTGATGATTTATGAAGAAGAACTGAAAGTCAACAAAGAGGAGGATGATGAACCTAATAAAAAGTCCGTAACAATCAAGACAACTGCCTCTAAAAATAAAGACAAAAATAAGGTTCAAGATACTGTTGAAAGCTCAAGTAGTAAAGAATCATATTTAGATATTGATGAAGAAATGGCCCAACTGGCTAGGAGATTCAAGAAATTTTATAGGAAAAATATTTTTTTTAGAAATCCAAATTACAAAGGAAAGAATGATAACAAAGGAAATAGAAAAATATATTGGAGGAGAAATGATAAATTAGAAGAGATAGTAAGCTATGAATAAAAAGGAAATGAAATTTCAAAGATGTCTGTCCAAATATCAAATACCAAAGGAAGTAAGACAATAATGTTAGAAAATATAAGAAAGCCATGAAGGCCACTAAGAGTGTCACTGAGGATAACTCCAGTGAATCTGCGTCTTCTCATAATGAGAAAAATGATATGGAAAATATTTGTTTTATGAAAAACACAATTGAGGTAATCTCAGACTCTCCTTTTCAATATTCATACTATTCTTAAAATGAAATTGAGTCTGAGAATATGTCAAGTGAAGAATTATTTGAATATGGAAACATGTTAGAAGAGACATGTAATGAACTGTAGGATAAGTATAAATCTTCAATGAAACAACATGCTATTAATGTTACTATAAAATATGAGCTTACTACTCAAAAGGAAAATAATTCTCAACTGGTCAAGGAAAACAATGAATTAAAAATTTCTAATGAGAAATTAAAGAAGGATCTTGAGAACTTTACCAATGTAAAAAATCTCACTTACCCAAATTATGAGTAAAAATATGGCTCCTAAGTACACTTCTGTAATAGGATATCTACGAGGAAAGAGGAACTTATCAAAAGCACATTTTATAAACAAAACAATAAAATATTCTTCTTTTTGGAAAAACCATAATTTTACTCCAGGCTCCAGTTATAAAAAATCTTTTACTGCATCTAGTTCTTCTGGACCAAATAGAGTTTATTTTACAAAAACACTATATTCTACATATAGAAAACCTATAAGAAATTTTTGGGTTCGGAAATCTATTGTTACTAATGTTTTTGGACCCAGAAAAATATGGATACCAAAATCATTTCTTCGATAAACTGTTTTGTACGTAAACTGCCTAAGAAGTTCCTATAGAAATCTATAGTACTTGGACAGTGGGTGTTCAAACACATTATAGAGGACTACTAAATATTAAAAATTTGTATCAAAATTGATGGAGGACATGTCACATTTTGGGAAAATGGTAAAGGAAAAATCATCGTTCTAGGATAGATATGTAACCCTAACATTATTTCAATTTCCAAAGTACTTTATGTGGATAGACATAGTATAAACTTCTTAGTATATCTTAACTATGTGAAAATGGATTTAATGTAAATTTTAAAAATGACTCATTCCATGTTTTTAGAACAATAATAACTTAGTATTTTCTTATTATAGAAATAATAATGTGTATGTTATAAATTTAGACACAATAACCTCACAGAATGTATCTTGTTTAAGTGCCTTTCACAAAGAGTATTGGATCTAGCATAGAATATTAAAACGTTGAAATGTACACTCTCTTGGAAAACTTGCAATAAAAGGACTAGTCAATGATCTACCAAAATTAGAGTTTCCAGACAATAAAGTGCGAAATCCTTGTCAAAAAGGAAAACAAGATAAAATCTCTTTCAAATCAGAGAAAGAAGTGTCAACATCTCAACCTTCAGAGTTATTTCACATGGATTGTTTTGGACCATCTAGAGTTTCTAGTTTAAATAGGAATCACAATGTCAATGTTCTTGTGGATGACTATTCAAGGTATACTTGGACTTATTTCTTAGATCATAAAAGTGAAGCATATACTTACTTCACCATGTATGCTAAAACCATAGAAAATCTTAGTGGACATAGAATTAAATCTATAAGAAGTGATTATGGTCGTGAGTATGAAAATCAAGACTTTGAATATTTTTGGTCACACAATGGCTATAGTCATAACTTCTCTATCCCTAGGACACCTCAACAAAATGGAGTTGTAGAAAGAATAAATAGGACCTTGCAAGAAATTTCTAGAACTATGCTTAATGATTATGACCTACCAATTTACTTCTATGATGAATCTGTTAATATTGCTTGTTATATAAAAAATAGAGTCTTAATCAGACCTATCCTTAAGAATACTCCATATGAATTACGTAGTACCCCTAGTTTGAGGTATGTATCCATTGTTTATTTTGTTATGAGTTTATGGGCATGGGATGATTTGGGAAAAGGTCAGGAGAGTTTGGAATTTTTTTGGTTGAGTTTGGAGTCTTCTAAAGGGGCGCACAGTTTGAGTGCAGTTAGTGTAAACCGTATGGATGCTCCTGGAAACTGTGAAGGGAGAGGAAGTAGGGTACGCACGGCCTACGCACGGTTTTCCAAGCCGTGCGGGGACATTATCTCAAGGCAGTGGCGTGCACACGATTAGCGCACAGTTTTCCAAACCGTGCGGGCTAACCCTGTGGCAACTTAAAGTTGGGGTTTTTAAGTCTGAGCTCCCTCGGGCTTGACCTAAAACACTCTTCTCTTCCTCCCACTCGAGCCTCACTCGGGATTTGCAGTTATCAGGGGATAGAAGGTCTCTCCCACTCTTTTTGGAAGGGTTTTGAAGAGAATTCCAGATGGTTTGAAGGCGATTCCACCCAGGTAAGTCATCTCCCATGGTTTCTTTGTGTTTTACTCTAGATCTGCTCTTCCCTCCTTCTTTTTTTTCTAGATCTACACTTAGTGTGTGTAGATCTAGGTTTGGGGTGGCCTTGGATGATGTTTTAAGGCATGTGGGTGTTAGGGAAGAGGATCTAGATAGGTTTAGGTGGTGCGTTCGCCGGTTTTGGAGGTGCTGTTGTGTGTGGATCGATTTCTCAAGAACCCTGAAGGAAGGTGGCTTATCTCTCAACTCCACTTGGTGGAATTATGTGGTGCATTTAAAATTAAATTGTGTTCTTGAAATTTAATTGGTAAATCATGTGGAAAATTTGTAGGAAAATTGATGGGTGATGAAATTTGGGGTTTTTGGCATGAAATTGGGATTTTGGGTAAAAATGGGTTTTGTTGGAAATGGATTCAATTGGATGATTTTAAAATGCTGATTTTAAAATGACAATGAACTGGAGCATGAAAATGGAATGTGGTGGTGTTTGCGATAATGTGAGATTGTGGTGTGGCTCGTGCTTGTGTGCATATAGATGGGATTTTGTATTAGAATGTGTTGTAATATTGTAGAGTGGTCGAGAAAGTGCCACTATAATCAGGGAAATGGATGGATAATGGACGGAAGGGCCACCATCTAGGAAAGTGGCCGACAAAGTACAACTTGTCGGGTTGTGAACAGGTTGGCCGAGAAAGCACCCTCGTTTTTGGTTGATTTCTTGACTATGTGATGTTTGTAGATGGGGCTTGTTAGTGAAATGTGAACATGGTAACTGGCATGTGGCTTTATTTTTGTGTCTTTCCCTTGTATGGCATGTTTGGATTTTGTAATAAGTTTTCATATGGTATAGTTTTATATAAGATGATTTATATAAATGTGCTAACGGTTTATCCTAGTGGCGTGTGTAGGGAATTCATTTGGGGAAATACTACTGGGTAGTTGAACTCACCCCCTGCTTTGGCACTTTGGTGTCTTTGCAGATGTAGTATATCGAGACATGGGCAAAGGCAAGGCATAATCTTCTTTTAGCGGTGCCTCGTGATGCTTGGTGGAGGATGGAGTTTGGAGCTGGAGTGGAGCTATGGAGGTGTCATGGATTGTCGTGGCTGTCTTTTTTTTTCTGTTGTACTCTGATGTTTTGGTAATGTTCGGTTGTATGAACATTGTGTTGTTATGGCACGATTGGGTAAATTGGAATGCATGCATTTTTTTGTTGTTGGTCATTGGTTGTTTGGTAAATCCTCTTGAGGGAAAATCGTTCCCCACTTTTCTCTTGAATCCCTCATCATTTATTGCCAGCCTTTGGCACCTTGGGAACATCACTTAAGGCCATGTAACCCTCACAGCCTCCTCAACCAATGAGGTAGGGGTGGGGCATTACAAGTGGTATCAGCTTGTTCGGTCCTTTGGAGATGATGCTCGGATTTGGAGTAGACATTCGTTCTTGGTTGTTCCTTGAGTTGGGATGGTAGAAAGGTGTAGGACTATCAGAACCTGGAATGTATAGCATAAAAGTACATAACTACCCCTTTTATGCTGAACTTCAAGTTACCAAGGAGTTGGGTACATAATTGTTTTGAAGACACTTATAGGCATCAGAAATCTCATTATCATGGGTGTATCCAATGAGATGAGCTTGACATATATGATAGAAATGACTTCCCTCTAGGATGTATATTCCATTGGGTTTAATGATTTATGGGTTGAATTGAAAAATGATTATTCAAATGTGTGAACATGAAATGTGAATAAACATATTATTTTGAAAATGGTTGATTTTCAAAAATGGTGCAACATGGGAAATGTGCAAGAATAGAAAGCCTGGTTGTGATTGATTGTTATGAAATGGTACTTGATGTGGTTGATTCGTGATGTCTACGGAAGGGATACTTATGCTTGTTTGTTTTGTGTTTATTGAAATGGCATTGGGTAGGCGTCGTAGAGACCAACCGGAAGTGGATGATGAGAATGTGGTTGCACCTGAGCCCCAGGTGAACCAGCAACTAGTGAAAAGTATACTCCAAGACTTCCAATCAGTGGGAAGTATAAATAGAGTGGAAGAGCCCAAGCATGTTTACTATGCGGCTCAGTTTTAGAAGCAGAACCCACCCGTTTTTAGGGGTGATGCAGACCTAGAAAGGGCAGAGGCGTGACTGTCCTGAATAAATTGAATTTTTGAATTCTTGGGAACCTCGGCCGAGCTGAAGGTCAATCTAGTAATGTATAAGCTGGAGGATCTTTACCTTCAATGGTGGGAGCTGGTAGTCCAAGTGGGGACAAACCATGGTATGATGTGGGAAACCATTGAGGAATTGTTTAACAAACAATTCTACCCTCATACGTTCAAGATTCATCGTACAACTTACTTTTTCAATTTGAAGAAAGAACAGATATCGGTAATGGAATATGCAGCTAAGTTTATGAGCTTAGTGCAGTTTTCACCCGAGGTGGCGAGGAACACGTCGCTGAAAGGAAGGATTTTTTAGGCGACCTCAAGGATTTTTGAGGCGGGCTTGAGGCAGGAAATCCGTTATCTCGTGGAAATCGCCAAAGAATGTGTTTGAGATACAGAGCTTCCTTGGTCTAGCTGGGTATTATCGATGTTTTGTTCGCGACTTTTCACGGTTGGCATCATCGATGACAGCTTTGACAAGGAAGAATGTTCCATTCCAATGGAATGAACTGTGTCAGCAGTGTTTCAAATAACTAAAGGGTTACCTTAGATCAACACCAATCTTTGTTTTTCTAGAACCGGGTAAAGCATACATGGTGTATTGCGATGCATTGGGATCCGGGTTGGGGTGCTTCCTCATGCAAAGGGATGATGTGGTTGCGTATGGCTCACGACAGTTGAGGCTTCATGAGAATAACTACCCAACTCATGATTTGGAGTTGGCGGCAGTGGTCCATGCTTTGAAAATGTGGAGCCATTATCTCTTCAGTGATAAATTCATGGTCTACACAGATCATAAGAGTTTGAAGAACATTTTCTCACAAAGGGATCTGAACTTCCGACAAAGGATATGGATGGAATATCTCCAGATGTTTGATTTTAACATAATGAACACACCGGTTAAGGGAAATTCATTGGAGGATGAATTAATTAGGAAATCATATGCTCAGGTGGTGAAGCAGGCATCAGACCAGTGCCAGTTGATGTCAGTGATAGCTGACATGCGACTAGAAGGTGAGGACCAAGGCAATAAAGTGGTCTTATTTCTGGTTTCCTTGATTCATGACTTGGAAGGCCTGGTTAAAGAGGTGCATATGTATGATTCAGAGTGTGACACCATGAGGTCGAAACTCAATGGTGGGGAGACCATTGAGGCTTGGCAGCTGAATAAAGAATCAGTTTTGTGTTTCTGGAAATGGATAGTTGTACCGGTGTCTTGTCAGTCAGTTCTTCCTAGGGAGTACCATCATTCCAGGTGGGCTATTCACCCTGGAATTCATAAGATGAATAACACATTGAAAGCACAGTTCTAGTGGGATGGAATGAAAAGAAGAGTGGATGAGTTCGTTTCACGATGCTTGACTTGCCAGCAGGTCAAGGCAGAGCACCAGAGGCCAGTGGGAATGTTACAGTCTTTACCTATCCTTTTTTCGAAGTGGGAGAAGATAGCGATGGATTTTGTCATAGTTATACCAAGAACGGTCAGAAAACACGATGCCATTTGGGTGATACTGGATCAGATAATGAAGTCATCCCATTTCATTCAAATTTGTGAATTTCATACGGTGGAGGATATATCCAAAATCTATGTCCGGGAGGTGGTAAAGAGGCATGGTGTTCCAGTTCGATCATATCAGATAGAGATCCGAGGATTACATCCCGTTTCTGGAAATCTTTGCAGCAAGCCCTTGGAAAAAAGTTGACCATGAGTACGGCATATCACCCTCAGACGGATGGCTAATTTGAGAGGATGAAACAAACAATGGAAGATATGTTGCGGGCTTGTGTGATGGATTTTGGTGGCTCGTGGGAGGAGCACCTGTCCTTGGTTGAATTCTCGTATAATAACAGTTATCAAGCATCCATATAGATGGCTCCGTTTGAAGCATTGTATGGGAGGCCATGTTGTTCTCCACTATGTTGGGTGGAAACGGGTGAGTCTTAGATGGTTTGACTGAGTCTTGTCTAGGAGACTACAGAAAAGATCATGTTGATCAGGAATAGGATGGAGATGGCTCAGAGTCATCAGAAATCTTATGCGGATCATCGTCGATGACCACTGTCGTTCGAGGTGAGTGATCATGTTTTCTTGAGGATTTCTCCTCAGTTGGGACATCGCCGGTTTGGGAAACAAGGAAAGTTATCTCCGAGGTACATTGGAACTTTTGAGATTGCTGAGCAGGTTGGTGAGGTGGCTTATCAGGTGTCTTTTCCACCTAGGTTCAATGCAGTACACAATGTGTTTCATGTGTTGCATTTGAAAAAGTATCAGCCGGATCCGGGCCATATTATTCGATGGGATCATGTTTAGCTAGAGCCAGATATTTCATTGGTGCACGTGCCAGTGTGGGTTGTGGATAGGCAATAGAAAGTCTTTCAGGGTAAAATCATCGGTCTAGTTCGAGTTTTGTGGCAACATGGCCAGATCCCGGAAGAAACTTGGCAACAGGACAAAGAAATGGCCGAGCAGTGGCCCGAACTCTTTCGGCAAAGGGAGGGGTCACTACATTCCGAGGATATAAAGTCAAATGGTGGGGAGAATTTAATACCCTTGGTTTGGGGTATGTAGCCTTTGTTTATTTTTTTATGATTTTACAAGCATGGGATGAGTTGGGAAAATTCCGGGAGAGTTTGGAATGTTTTTGGATGAGATTGGAGGCTTTTAAAGGGGCGCACAGTTTGAGCACAGTTAGTGTAAACCATGCGGATGATCCAGGAAACCGTGTAGGGAGAGGCAGTAGGCTACGCACAGCCTGCGCACAGTTTTCCAAACCATTTGAGGAAACCGTGCGGGCACCTTCTCTCAAGGCAGTGGCGTGCGCACGGTTTGCCAAACCGTGCGGGATAACTGTGCGGCCACTTTAGGGTGGGTTTTTTTTAAGTCCAGGCTCCCCTGGACTTGATCTAAAACACTCCTCTCTTCTTCCCACTCAATACTCACTCAGGATTTTTGGTTCTTAGTTCCTATATGGGCTCTCCCACTATTTTTGTAAGGGTTTTGAAGAGGATTCAAGAGGGTTTTAAGGCAATTCCTCCCAGGTAAGTCGTTTCCCAAGGTTTCTTTGTGTTTTCCTCTAGATTTTTTCTTCCCCCCTTCTTGGTTTTCTAGATCTAAACTTGTTGTGTATAGATATAGGGTTTTGGTGGCCTTGGATGATGTTTTAAGGCTTGTGGGTGTTAGGGAAGAGGATTTAGAGAGGTTTCGGTGGTGCGTTCGCCGATTTTGGAGGTGTGGTTGCGTGTGGATCGATTTCTCAGGAACCGTAAAGGTAGGTGGCTTCTCTCTCGACTCCACTAGGTGGAATTGTGTGGTGCATTTACAATTAAATTGTGTGCTTGAAATTTAATTGGTAAATCATGTGGCAAATTTGTTGGAAAATTGATGGGTGATGAAATTGGGGTTTTTGGCATGAAATTGGGAATTTTGGGTAAAAATGGGTTTTGTTGGAAATGGATTCAATTGGATGATTTTAAAATCTTGATTTTAAAATGACAATGAACTGAAGCATGAAAATGGCATGTGATGGTGTTTGCGATAATGTGAGATTTTTGTGTGGCTCGTGATTGTGTGGATATGGATGAGATTTTGTATTAGAATGTGTTGTGATGTTGTAGAGTGGTCGAGAAAGTGACACTATAATCAGGGAAATGGATGGATAATGGACGGAAGGGCCACCATCTAGGAAATTGGCCGAGAAAGTACCACTTTTCGTGTTGTGAAAGGGTTGGACAAGAAATTACCCCCGTTGTTGGTTGATTTCTTGACTATGTGATGTTTGTAGATGGGGCTTGTTAGTGAAATATGAACATGGTAACCAGCATGTGGCTTGATTGTTGTGGATTTCCCTAATATGGCATGTTTGTCTTTTATAATAAGTTTGAAAATGGGATTGTTTTATATAAGAAGTTTTATATAAATTTGCTAACGGTTTATCCTAGTGGCATGTGTAGGGAAGCCATTTGGGGAAATCCTACTGAGTAGTTGTGCTCACCCCCTACTTTGGCACATTGGTGACTTTGTAGATGTAGTATACAGGGACATGGGCAAAGGTAAGGCATCACCTTCTTTTAGAGATGCCTCGTGATGCTTGGTGGAGCATAGAATTTGGAGCTGGAGTAGAGCTATGGAGGTGTCACGGATTGTCGTGGTTGTATTTTATTTCCGTTGTACTCTGATGTTTTGGTAATGTTAGGTTGTATGAAACTTTGGTTGTTATGGAACGACTGGGTAAATTGGAATGCATGAATTTTTTTCTGTTGGTCGTTAGTTGTTTGGGTAATCCTTTTGAGGGAAAATCATTCCCCACTTTTCTCTTAAACCCCTCGACATTTATTGGCAGCCTTGGGAACTTCTCTTAAGGCCAAGTAACCCTCACCGCCTCCACAATCCAATGAGGTAGGGGTGGGGCATTACAAATTATGGAATAATAGGAAACCCAAAGCCAGTTATTTTAAAATTATTGGATGTAAAGTTTATATTTTGAACATTAAAGACAATCTAGAAAAATTCACATCCAAAAGTGGTGAAGGAATATTTCTAGGTTACTCAACCTCTTGTAAATCCAGTAGAGACTTTAATAAAAGAACAAAGTACATGGAAGAATATGTGCATATCATATTTGATGAAGCATATCCACATGATTCTACGACCTCTCTAGAGAACCTTGAAGATGATATATCAAATCTAGACATAAATGAAATATCATCTAATCCTTATGTCATGCAATATATAAAAACAAAAAATTCTATAAATTCTACAGAATCTTGCAATAATGAACTAAATAAAAATGATTAACCTGAAATAACGAGTCCTACCTTTTCTTGACCAACAAGAACCCTTACATAACATCCCTTATATTCTATTGTTGGATTCATAAATGAAAGAACACAAACTAGATCTTCTATTAGAAATCCGGTTGAACAACAAGCCTTATTGTCACATCTTGAACCTAAAAATATCAATGATGTAATCAATGATGAATTTTGGGTGATGACTATTCAAGAAGAACTCAATAAATTTGAATTAAATAAATATTGGAAAATTTTGGATAGACCCAAATACACCTTGATCATATTAACTATGTGGGTGTTTAGAACTAAAGTAGATGAAGTGGGTAAAATTGTTAGAAAAAAAAAAGAAATATTAGTTACATAAGGCTATATTCAAAAGGAAGTTATTGACTATGAAGAAACTTTTGAACCTATTTATAGACATGAATCCATGATAATCCTGCATACTTATGCTTCCCATCTTAATTTCAAACTATATCAAATGGATGTTAAGAGTGAATTCATAAGTGGATATATAGTTGAGGATGTTTTTGTTGGAAATCCCCCTCATTTTAAAAATCATCATTTTTAAAATCATGTTTTCAAATTGAAACAATGATTATATGGTTTAATATAATATCCAAGAGCTCGGTATGATAGATTGGGAAATTTTCTAATTGGAAAACGTTTTATAAAAGGAATTTATGATCCTAATATTTTTATATATCGAATGTTTAAAGATGTTTTAGTAGTCCAAATATATGTTGAGGATATTATTTTTGGATCTTCAAGAAATTATTTATTCAATGAATTTTCTCAAATGATGCAAAATGAATTTTAAATGAGTTTAATGGGTGAACTTAAATTATTAGTTTGATTTCAAAATTTTCAAAAAAAAGAATATATCACTTTAAATCAAAGTAAGTATTCAAAATATATTTTAAAAAGATTTCGATTTGATAGCCTTAAAAGTAGTGACACTCCCCTAAGTACTACTTGTAAGTTTGATCATGATGAAGATGGAAAATCTGTTGATCAACCCAATAGAGGAATGATTTAAAGATAGATCTACATGACTTTTAGTAGGCCATATATAGTGTTTATTGTGTGTATGTGTGCTCATTTTCAACCCAATACCAATGAATATCACTTCAATGCAATTAAAATAATTTTAAAATACCACAATCATACTATCAATTTAGTCTTGTTTTACCCCAAAGGAAAATAATTTGATATAGTGAATTATTTTGATGCTGATTTTGGTGGATGTAATTTGGATAAAAATATAACTTCTAGAACATGCCACTTTTTGCGAAAATATTTGGCTTCATGGTGTAGTAAGAAGAAAAATTATGTTGCATTATCTACTGCCAAAGCTAAATACAATGCAGCTGGTAGCTATTGTGCACAAATTTTGTGGATAAAACACACTCATCTAGACTATGGATATCAATTTAGACATATACCAATAAAATGTGATAACATGAGTGCAATTAACATATCTAAGAACCTGGTTTCTCTCTCAAAAAAGAACATATTGATGTAAGACATCACTTCTTGAGAGATTATTATCAAAAGGGTGATATTACATTAGAATTTATTAGCACTGAATATTAGCTTGCTGATATATACACTATGCCATTGAACTCTGAGAGGAGAAATTACATCATACATGACCTAGGAATGATCAATCAGTAAGACCCTTCGTTTATCTCTCCTTTAATCTTTTTCAATGAATTTTTCATGCCAACACCATTGTCATACCGACATTGTTGATGTTTTTCAAATGTTGTAATGCCAAAAATGATGACTTGTCACTTTTATACGTTGTATGTTTTTATCAAAACGACACTGTTTCATTAATTCCAGTGAACCTAGTTCACGATTTTGTGATTGAAAAATCTTAAAATCCCTAAATTATATAAATTTGAATCAATTCACTCTACTACCATTACTCTCTCTCTCTCTCTCTCTCCTTCCTTTCTCTTTCTCTACTCCCAACCATTCACCTTGTGACCTTCAAAATGAACTTATTGGAATATAATGAGTAAAGTGAGTAATGGAAGAGGGTGAGTCTCATCCTTCTAAGAAACCAAAAGCAGAATCAAGAAAATCATTATGTCATATGAATCCCAATATTGTAAATCATGTTGTAACTTTGGAGAAGGAAGTTTTAGTTGAATGGCGATTAGAGATCAAATATTTGTTATTGTTGTGTTAAAAGATCAAATATGGCTTGAATGGATCATAAATAATGATATATTATTTTATACAAAGCTGGTATATGTGTTTTATATGAATCTGGAACATTTTCTAGAAAGAAGTGATGTTGCATGGATGAAGTCAATTATGGAAGAGAAGAGATTCTCGATCTCTTCATGAAATTGGGTTAAGTGTATTAAGGAACATCATGAACGAAGGTTTGATGTTTACCAAGGTACTTCTCCACCTAAAAGTGAATTTTTCTGTTATGAGACTACTATAACGGAGCTAACTGGAAATGAAGAGCACATGAGACCCATCTCCTCAGAATTAAATGGATAGTGCTGAATTATTTTGAAGTTTATTCAACATCATATTTGTCCCAGAAAAGGGGAATTTTCTTCCCTCAAGTATCATGATGTATACTTGTTTTACTTACATAAAAATAATTTTAAATGTAATCTTTTTAGATATTTGATGGTGCACATCAAGGAGATGATAAAACCTGGGTGTAAACCCAATTCTCCCTTCTATTCATGAATGATTTCAGCTATGCTGAATGAGAAGGGTTGTGTAAATGATTTTGAGGATGTGGTAGTTGGTGAATGTAGTGGAATCTACTTATGATCTAAAATATGTAAAATCATAAAAATAAATTGGAACCCTTAATAGAAATAAAGGGTAGGTGATAAAGATAGATTGTATAAAATGTTCAATCCCATAGACCATATAATTAGACCAAGGGATCTAGTTGATTCTGGTCTCAGTCTAGATGAACATGTAACCTATTATTTAGATGAACAATAGGAACCTGCTACCCCTATTAGAGATTTAGGATGATCAGTTGATAATCGATGTTACCCAAACACTAGTAAAACATCGAAAAGAATTCTTATTGGACCCACAAGTCCACCTCTAGATTTACCCACTCATGAACCTATTCTCAAATAATTTGGTAGTGAAGAAACCGAAGATGAAGGCAATGTAGAGTATGTTAGTGAATTCAATGAAGAATATGATGAATAAGATGAAGAGGGAGAAACTGGTAGTAGTGAAAATGGTTTAGAATTAGGAAGGAAAGAAGGAGAGGAACAAGTTAAATATGTCTAAAATGGAGATGGTAATAATGAATAGAGTAGTGAAAGTGACAATAAATCTGGTCACCCTGATGAAAATTCAGATTCTTTGAGTATGAAAGTTACTAAAGTTAAAACTGATGTATCTATTGAGGGAGCTATTTAAGACGAAAATTTTGCTTCAGATGAACCAATTTCTCATGTTGTGTACACTAGGAAATTAACTCTTATTAAAGAAAAGAAACCTATCCATGAAACCTTGACTAAGGGGGATCCATCTTTCCTAAGAGTTGAAGCTAAGGGGAAGCCTCAAGTACCAGTTGATCAAGCTGATGAAGAGAATAAAAAAGGTAGAGTAAGTCTTAATAATATTTTTCCTTTGGATTTTGATTTTCTTATTGAATGGATAAGTAATCCTAGTTATGTAGCTTTGGGATTGGATTATGAATATTCTGATGATGAGATTGTTTGCCTTTTTTCAAATGAACTAGTGGATGAGACCAATTCTAATGACTATGTCTTTAAAGCCAATTTTTTTCAATTCAAAGAAGAAATTTGTGCCTCCATTAAACACTCAGCACAATCTCAAATGAGATATGAGATTTATGAAGCCCAGAGATAGAATACTAATCTGATTAAGAATTTGAAAGCAATCATATATGTGGTTGATGGTGTAATGAACTCTAGTTCTTCTAGCCCTTCTCCTATTTCAACTAGTCTATCTCAAGCTGATGTTGATTATGTTTCAAAGTTAGTAATAAAATTGATTCACCAAAATATAATCAAAACTAGAGAGACAATTGTGACAAGCAATACCAAGATCTAAAATGATATAAATATGTTGACAACTAGGATCAATGCTTTGACCAAAGATTATAGGAATACAATGGAAATATTCATGAAAGGACTTGATAACATTGTTTCTCATTTTAATGCTCTTGAGTTTTCCATGCTGAGAAAAGATGTTTTGGATCTCACCTCTTCAGCTCCAGCTTCATGTTCTGTTCCACCTACTCAGTCCTCACAATATACGGAACTTTCTACTATTAGTTAAGTGTTCAAAGAGGAGTTACAAACATTTATTACAAGTATGGACAAAGTTGAGTATACCTTAGATAAAGTTCATGATCAAGTAAAGTATTATACTAGAAGTGATTCTCACACTCAGGAAGAGCTGACCAAAAGTCTTAAGGAGTGTTTCTCCAAACTCATCACTAATCACCAAATGAATAGTCTTTCCATGTACATAGACACAAATCTTACTCTTCCTCCAATAATAAATGTCTTTAATGATCAGATTCAGAAAATCAAATATTTTACTCTTTCATTGGATATGTTTATAGAAAACAAGGTTGATTTGGGTAAGGACGTGACATATGTTGAAGATATCACTGAAGAATTCATCGAGATTTTGAAACCATATATTCATGTTCTAAGTGAATCCATTGTATACCTCCTACTATAGTGATTAGAACTACAACATTGGTGGCTACTAAACCTCAAATTTTAGATTCTCAGGCCTTATCTCACATCTGACCAGTCATCACAGATAGTGTTTCATCTCGAGTCCTTCCCTAAAAAAGACTGACCCTTGTTTCTATAGTTCCTAAAGGAGTGCCTCTGCCTACTCTAAAAATAATTTTAGACCCTCCGAATCCCCATCCTACCCCTCTTGATCAACCTCCCATTGATCCTTCTTATATGGGTAAGGAACCCCGTGATCCAACCACTTTATTCAATCATTACCGTGGACTATTTTTAATTAGATAGGGTTGCAGTACTCTATGTTTTTTTATTTATTGTTTGTTTTGAAATACTCAGTTTATGAAGAATATTTCATTATTTCGGCTTTACTATTTTTTCAATTATTTTCTCCTATGACTTTTTCTTAATACCAAAAGGGGGAAAAATTTATGCAATTCGATAATGCCTTGATTTTTTATTATAAAAAAGGGGGATATTGTTGGCCCATAGATACTGATGGCCACTATTTTGAACTACAGGTTTTAATTATCACAAATGATGTCATATATTAACTTATAACATATTTCATGTTAGATCTTATATTAAGACACAATATTATCTTGAATATCAGATCATGCCATTCATATAACTATTTATGTGTGCTTAAGTCTAAATAAGATTTTAATTGATTATCTATGTATAATTATGAGGATTACCAGTTTCTAAATTTTTTGAATTGAAAGATAGATTGAACATCTCAAATTTTCTATCTTTAAGTCACTAACACTATCAAATAGATGACTCGCCATCATAAAGAAGTCTTATTCTGTCATATATAATTATTATTGGCAGACAGATCAAACAGGTATATTTTCAATGTATGTGAAGATGACACCAATACAATAGACTCAATGTCAGACATGACACTAATATATAGAAGACTCATTGTTGCACATGATACTAACGAAAAAGACCTACCATTAGTTCATGTGACCTACCAATGCATGATGCTACCGATGCATGGACTCACGGACAGTTAAAATGAGTCATCTTTGGCTCAAATGTCTCACCAAAAGAAGGAAGCACTCACTGATAAATGATTCATCGATGAACGAGTCACCAATGGATAAGACTAACTTATATCCTGAGTCACCAATACTGATTAAATGAAATCACTTATTCTGACTGACCAATTAAAATGAGTCACTAATACTTATGACTCACTGATATTCATAAAAACATTTTTATATTATTAATTCAAATTTATATCTAATGGTTATATTTAGAAAAATTATTGTCTCTGACATTATTTAATGTTGTCTATAGGACTATCAATAGATATTACAAGGTACATACATGCGGGGAGATATTTATGACTTCTGGACATTGATGTATAAAGGAGTTACCCACTGATCTTCTTATAGATGACAAGGAATACACAAAAAAAGGAATAGAAGAATTGGAAAACTCATGCAGCTCTCAAGCTATATTCAAAATCCAAAGAACTCAAAGCAAGAATATATGAGGACATCAATATGAAGAGAAAGACCATCTAAACTGAACTGAACATATTTCCACCAAGGAGTTGAACCCTTCACATTCCTTGAAAACCAGACCACAGAGTCTGTGATACTGTATTTTGAAGCCGACTTTCAGAAGAGGACTCAAACTTCATTTTCTCTACATCAGACGAGTCTAGAGCATCATTTCATAGTACACAGATACTTCTAAACTATATACTTCATCTTTACCTCTATTGTGTTCTTTTTATTACCTTTTTGAGCAGTTTGTGCATCTGTCTCTTACACACACACTACCTCCTTTGCAGAACTAGAGGATACCTAATATCCTCAAACTCACTCTCATTATTATCTCTTGTATCCCACATAGAACATTGGAAGAGGTCATGTGTCACCTATTTGTTATTTTTCCCATTGATAACTATGGTAAAGGTCAAGTGTGACCCAGAATGTGATGTGTACTGTTGAGAACCCTGATCTAGGTTGTGGATCAATTTTATTTATATAAACTGCTTGGTGGAAGGTGATCACCCAGTGAATGGGACTGAGTCTCACTTTGAAACTGAACCTCTTATTTATTTCCACTATTTTTACTCCTCGGTTTTACTATATTTTATTAAAATTTCATAAAACTAAATTGAAAATTGATAGTTAGTTTAGAAAGTGTTTATATCTATTTTAAACCCATATGTTATTTTCAAAAGTTATACCAATCTTTATATTTGTATAGCTGAGAACAAGTCAATATTCAGAGAAATTAATTGAATATTCAATACTTTTATAAATTCACTACAAACTGAATTTGATTATACTTTTATTGGAGTAAATGCTCAAAGAACTGATTTTAAACATAAATTTTTATAGTTACTCAATTCACCCCCCTCTTGAGTAATCAACTCCGACCAACAAAGTAGTTGGATATCAGAGTGGGATTAGTCTAGGGAAAATTCAAGATATTTTATCTACCTTGGAAATTCCAATACATGGGATTTATAGGGAACATTCCTACACGTTAAACCCATCACTTCCTTTGTATATTTTAAAAGGATTTTTTAAAACCATGTATTTACACTAGTCATGGGATCGATGTTAAATGATTATATTATAAATAGAAAAGAAACATAATAGTAATTTAAAATCTATTTCGATATAATAAAATCAGTACACATGTTTTCTATAACCATAATATATTTAATTATGTCAAATGAAAATGAATATCATTCATCAATGTCCAGGTCATTACACCATAACTCAAACCGATATATTCATGTGATGTACACTATTTCATCATTGTTATTTTATGAATGAACAATCTTTCAAAATCTTAAATTATTGATCTTTTATTATCTACAGAAACATTGAAAATGATATTTTCATAATTTTTTATTCCCATTAATTTAATTCAAGGGTTTTAATACCATGTTCATTCATGGAAACTGGTTTATAAATCCCAATATTATTCTTGGGTTCTCAATCCAAACGTTTCAAGTGTTTAATCCATACACAAATATTTCATGGTATTCAATTTTTGTTATTCATGTTTGTGTGATCATGTAGAATGTAATATTTCTTCATAAATCTATATTACATGAAACCACTTCATCTTATTCATGTAAAGTTATCATTTTGTAGAAATATATCATAATTATAAAAGTATAAGTAGAGTAATGGGTATTCTCTTCCTTCTTCTCATAAGTGTATGTGACATCTACAGTTCACAAAGCTTTGATTTGTACAGAACAAAACATCCAAGACATTTAATATATTATATGAAAAACCACACTCTTCATGTAACACAATAATATTTTATTAGAAAATAACTATATTGTCGAATATATTTCTTTGGGAAAATATGAAGTGTTAAATCAAAAAGTCAAGCGATTTGTGAAATCTCATTATTCATTAGAGAAAAATACATTGTGGTTCTTTGTTTTCATTTATAGAAAACAAGTTTCTTTTTAAGAGGTATTAGCCTCTCTCCATCCAAGGATTATCTCCATTTACACCCACGGTCTACTTATTTGGAACTGCCTTGTCCTCTACTATGTAATCCATTGCAAAAAAGTAATTAAATTTGAAAAGATCTCAATACTTCTCAAATATTCTTCATGAGGTATTTTAAATGTCTATAGACTTAAAATCGTAAAACCGTGTGACATGGAAAAAATTGTTATATTTCTAAAATAAACTGATTCTCCTATAACAAGTGTATAAATAGATGAATTAAATGATAAACACATGAAAAAAAACTTAACCTGATATCATCTACGCTCTCCAGTAATATAGAAACCACTACAAATTCATAATAAATGGGTAGCATCAACATCATTGTAATAAATAGATGCGTTAAGTATAATGATTTCATACATGGTTGTTTATCATCTCATTACCATAAAAACATAGAAATTAAAGCATAGATTGATGATTAATGTTATATAATTAAAACAACTAACAAACACCTTTTTATATTCAATATTTATTTATTGAGGAACATACCATAAACAATAAATTTTGAATCTGATGAATTTCTCAATCTCATATGATTTCATTAAATAAAACCATGATCTTCGTTCAATAACAATGGATTATTCCATGATATATTAATTTATGTCAATTCGTTGGATGTTTAGATGTATAAGACGATGTAGTTTTCTTTGCTCAATATCTTTGAGATAGGGGTTAGGATGAGACACATTATATATATATAATTTAAGATGGATAAACAATGTATCATGTCATCCAGTCCCACATCTGGCTTCTGTTCTATCATGGATGGCCTAATAATATTCGATAAAATATTAGCCACTCAATCCAACATCGAGTTCAATGCCTAAGTAAAATTTTTACACACACATATTGGGTCAATGGTACCACTTTCCTTCCATGAACAACTATGTGCACCCAATGAGTGGTATGCGTCTGCCAAGCTCTTGTGAACTCCCCTATGGCTTCCATTCACTCTCACTACCACCTTCACTGGTTAGGTAGACTATATTCCTAGATGTTAGACTCATATGATCCAAAATGTTTGGTTTGAGATGGGTCCTTGGTTGGATTTGGTTTTCTATGTTTTTATATATTAAAATTAAATAAAAATGGTTAATAAATTTCCAATAACTCATAATCAACATCAAATTCCAAATAAAAAACCCAAATCCTCATTAATATCTTCTTTATTTTATTTTGGAATTCGATTATAAATTCTAAATATTTTCATCCATTAATCATATTCACCTTTAAAATATTGGAAACATTGTGCACATATCTTAGTACAATAAGAACATGACATCAACATAAAAATGATTACCCAAATGTCACAATTAATAAATGATAATTAATAAATAATGACATCACAACCCATTTCCTAAATCCATAAAAATTCATCAAGCATCATTACTAGCCATCATCATCAATTTTATATTTCTTTCTTTGTCATTATATATAAAATATCAAATTATGGTGTATATTGTCAAATATTTACATTGATTTGGTATTATATATTGGGAAAAAATATAACAATACTCATTAACTATCTACCTAGTATTTTCACTCTCCCATTTTATCATGGTTTTCAAAACAATTCCGTTAAATAATGACAACGTATCATCTCCCCTTTTTGAAAAAAATAGAAATAATTAGAGTAGGTATTTTATCATCAATTCTTCTTCCTTTTATGTAATTTTGTATTATCTTCCTCATTTCTAATAGGAATATTATACCATAAGATCCTATTACAAAAGATCATTTAGTTGTTCTTCTGAAAGTAATTATTTTATAACCAAGTGTATAAAACAATAGAGTCATGTAAAATGTTTTCTACACTGTATATTAACTCCCATGCATTTTTTATCACTATAATAACATACTTATTTATGAAATGGGTATTTTATAATAGTTTATTTATAAAGAAACATATAGTACGACATAATAAATCATATACATAATAAATTTGTAGTGAAAGTATACTTTACCCCCCCTTTCTACGATCTTACTCAACAACTAGAACTGCACATTTATGCACATATTTTTTACAATCAATGAAAAATTAAGAATTATTATTGGGATACCAATAATTTCATCTTTTATAGAGATGACCTGAACGTCCAAATTTTTATAGAAATAAACTTTTATATTATATTTTTTTCTACCCCAAAAGGGTATAGACATTCAATTTTACCTGGTAGACCATTTCATTAAAAAGATATAAATATGTTTATGTTGACAATATTACATTCTACAGGAATTGAAGTTTTTATCATATCATGAACAATTATTTTGACAATTTGTCTTATGCTCTGTTCATTTAGTTATCCTCTTGAGAATTATTTCACCATCAAGTCCCTACAATGTAAGTATGAAAATTCTATACATGAAATAAGTAAATAATGTAGAAGACTTATGTTTTTCTTGGAATGTGAAACTACGCTGAAAATTTCCTATTAACTTAAACACTCCTTTCATTATAGATATCTTGTGTATATTACCCTACATACATGTCTCTCATATAAATTTCAAATTATGAGATTTCATAGTCAGCCTAAACTCTTTACATTAACTAATATTCAACCTTTTTGGATTGTGTAACCTCTCATATAACAATAATATAGTATCATCCCCTTTTTATTGATTTTATTTTTTCATAATATTTTATTAAGAATCTAGAGGTGTCATAATATTTAATTCATTATGTCTAGTTTTCATGTAGATTACAAATAATATTTTGAAACTCTTTACTTGTCATTTGTTGAAAATGTCCCATACAATTTTAGATCTTCTTTATGTTTATCAAAAAAAAATTAATTTTATATTTCTTTTTAAACCGTTACATCTATATCTTTTTTTCATTTCGTTACCAACAATAACATGATTTGGTAAATAATTTTTAATTAATTCTTAAAATATTATTCATTTGATCTTACACATGAATTAATCAATAATTTTGTGTTTCCTTTCTTGTATAAAATATCAAATTCATCTTCAAGAAAATCTCCAATAAATCTCGTCTTCTTGTTTCCAACCTAGATTGTTTTTATTATTGATTTCAGATTGATCTGATTCATTTTAATTTGTGGAGCCTATTTCTATTGGACTATTTTTTAACCTATCTTTTTAATAGAGGACAATATTTTCTTGGTTGAAAAAACAATCATAGCATCTTTCTTCTCAAAATTTTATGGAGTGGTTTGTCATGTTATTTTAATCAATTGAACACCTTCCTTAACCTATTTATCAACTATGATAGCGTTTTATCCATTCTTTCTAATAATATTTTTTCTGACTGGTTTTACCCTATTCAAATTATAGTAGGATTTATAGGTTCACTCATTTATCCAAATGTACTCCCCTAGAATGTAGGCTTTTTTAGTATTCATTTATTTAATTTTCTTGAGAATATAAAACAACTAAAGTCAAATTTTCAAGATTCACCAATAGTAGAAAAACAATTTTATTATTTTTCTTATACAACTAATCTAAAAAGATTTTTTTCCTTTTTATTTATATATTCTCATTTACTTATTTAGAGAACCATTTTGTGAGTTAATTTTGTTGACGTTCGGAAAAAATACCTCAAGGTAACATTGCAGCATTTTTGGGTTTGTTGTGTTTGTTGAAGAAGCATGTTTTCATTATGAATTGTCGAGTTCTAGAGATGTTGTTGACAATCCCTGTTGAAAAAGAACCATGAAAAATCAATGGATGATCTGGAGGTGGTACAAAATAATAGATACAAGGTGGAGTCATTTTCCATTGTTTGCCAAATTTTTGGGGTCCAAAATTTGGAGTTTGGTGTGCGTTATGAAAAGTGTATTTCCTTGAATATCTCTTCAAAATATGGAAAAGGCTTGAGTTTTAAAAACATGGAATTCATGAATACAATTTTGAAAAGATATGAAGAACGGTGATGGTGATCTCTATGAGTATGACGATCTTTGAGAACGGTATAGGTGAAGAGCATT
Organism: Viscum album; assembly: GCA_963277665.1. Classification (NCBI taxonomy): domain Eukaryota; kingdom Viridiplantae; phylum Streptophyta; class Magnoliopsida; order Santalales; family Viscaceae; genus Viscum; species Viscum album. Next base: position 1,570,701,377 of record OY728131.1, on the reverse strand, counting down.
TCAATAGAGAATTGCAGCGGCGCGAAGCATTTGAAAAGGAGCATTGTGGTGGTGTGAAGTGTTTTATAGAGAGAATTGTAGAAACATAAAATTTTAGTGGTGCATTATGAATGGAAGGGGCACTGCGGAGACATTTTTGAATGATCTGGAAATCATGCCAGATAAAGTGAAGATCCATGTTTGACTACACTTATAAATAAGTGTAACATCATAAGTAAATAAAGAATAATACATTTTCATAATTATTAATATTTTTTAGTTAAATATTAATTTTACTTTAAAGGGGTTTCTATGTACGATGGAGTACCCGATACACAACAATGAGTTTCTCTGGAATCTTACATTTCACACAAGGCTGAGTCATACTAAAAAAATAGAATATTATTTTTTTAAATGGTAGTTAACGCCTAACTATTGTAATAGTGGGAATGAACATACTTAACTAAAATTTGATTATAAACGTCTGTTAAATGTTTTTACATTTATCCAATAAAATTTAGAGGCTTAAAATTTGAATTAATCTAATTTTAGGCATAAATACTCTAATATTCTTTAATTGGTTAATTTACCACCTTTTAATGGTGAAACCTCTTTAAATATAGTTTTGGTCACTTTTATATATTTTATTTGACAAAATAAAATTATTATTTTGAATCGGGAAATCAAAATTTACTTTGGGTAATTTTTTTGTATTTTCATGATAAAATTCTTTTTTAATGAATAGTGAAAAATAATGTATTTTAATTCAAAACTGCCGTTTAATCTAATTTATTTATATGGTTATATTATCATTTTAATTGGTCTTAAGGTTTAATAAGATTATATTTTTATCATTTAATCAAATTTTGGTCATTGGATGTAATTTCACTTTGAAATTGGACATAAGCAACTCTCAATCTTTTGATAGTTATTATTTCTTAAAAACAGGATTTTTGTTTTAACAACGGGAATTAATTTTAACATAATAAATTCAACTTAAATGTATTGAATTTTGTAAAATAGGAATCATTTTTTAATTTTTAATATCAAATATATCTTAGGCTAAATTTTTGGTATTTTTCTGAAAAACTTAAATTTTTGATTAATAGTGAAAACACTTAGTAGTAGAAAAAAAGATGATTTTTTCATTTAAATTAAATTTTACCACTTATGTGAATTTTATTTTGAAAATCCGACATACATGGTAGTTATTAGTAAGTAAAATTGGGTTCAATAAGATAAAAATATTTTGGGGGGAATAGTAACTTTGGATTTTTATTTACCGCGGTTAAAGGTAAATAGGGTAATTCAAGGTAAAAACAATATTATAATAATATAAAATTACCTTAACACTTGTACAAACCTTATTGGATGAGTAATGGCCGACCAAGAAAATAGTTGGGTGAGAATTTTGGGATTTTAATTCCACTTGGGTAAGATAATGATATTTATAACTTTTTATTTAAAGTAAAAATAAGAATATCATAAACATGTATTTTTTTGCTAAAAAAATTTAATATAGGGTTATATAATTAATATAGTAGACTATAAATATTAATTATAAATAAAAAAATATTTCCTAAATTATGTTATTTTTTTATAATTTTTAGACATCAAATAAATTAAATTATTTATGACACAATAATGATGTAGTGTTTACCTCATTAACAAATGATTTAAATAAATATGATTATCAAGATTTGAATAATATCCAAAACCTGTCCAATTCTTATTAGATGATTTTATTTTGACCATGAGTCATCTTATCTTCTAATTTAATATATTTTGGGCCTTTAGAAACTGAAAATACTTATATAATAAAATAATATTTTCACAGTTTCCAAAAGAGCCACCCCCCAATATAAAAATCCCTCGCCTCTAACCCGTTACTCACACGTCTCAAGCACCATGTCTCATCCAACCTCTACACAAATAATATCTCAAGATCACTATATTCCTTCTAGAATCCTTACCTTAGGGAGAAGCCTCTTCAAGAAACCCATTTGGTTCAAACCAAAGGGAGTTACCCGATTAAAAGGTTACGTCTTCTGTTAAGTTATTTTGATTTATTTTACTTCTCCAATGCCCTAAAATATTTTTATTACTTTATTTTATAACAACACAAGTATCCTCAATGTATTAGGTTTTTTTTAGAATTATTCTAACTACACTTACCCACACCCCCATCTAATGGGTAAAGAACATACTGTTTCTATGGACGGCAAACTAATGCCTCACAAAACGATGACTGTTCAATCTTCTCCTAACACCCCTTATGGTAGCCATTATGATGGAACTATATTTATATATGATATATATTATGATTATTTTTCTCTATGATTCTTTAATTTTTATTTACAAACATACCATTATCTTTTCCAATATGTGTATATACGATAATTTCATTTTAGGAAGTGTGGCCTACCGCCCCCTCAAGGTGATATGATTCGTTCATGACATACACGAAACGTTTAAAGGATGGAGTTAATGAATTTATGTAACATATATATCATATGAAATTATACTATGATTATAATATACCAATGTATCATTAAGTTTTCATTCCATTAAATACGAAATAGAAATTAAAGTAGCGTTCATGCGTACATACGGCTTGCCGTCTCTATGAACGGTGCATTTCATTTTATATCTCCAAATGTAATCTAATATTTTAAATACATAAATATATTGGATATATATGATATATATATGATATCTAAATCAATAATATCACTGTGTAGATAATGGAATTTTGACCACATGCACAACTTGTAATTATAAGAATTTCATTTTTGACTCTAGTACAAAATATCGACAATGAGACCATTATTAACATAACTGATTGAATAATGTTTATAACATTGTAATAAGTTATATAAAAGGAATAATAATCTTTAAAAACGTTCTTAAGAAAGTAGAAATTAACTTTATCTTATTATTCAGGAGATCAAAGAACGAACGGGTCAAGTCGGACATGAGGTATGGGATTTCTAATATCACTTATAATTATGTCATATTTCCATTGTTTTCCAATTATTTCATGCATGTGGTGTATTGTGTACTATCATTTGATATCTATTATCATGATTTTATTTATATTCAAGGAATTATTTGATTCATTTAGTGGTTATTATCTTTTGGTCATACAGCTCGATTGATTACAACAAAGTTAGGGTTTTTCATCTCACTTTTTATTCTCGTGAGATTCGTGCTATGTTTTCCACTATTTCATTTTTTGTGGTGTATGTACTACCCATGATTTTATTCTTTGTATAATATAAATTAATTTATGGGTATTTACATATTCATTGTATGATCCTTCTTTCATGTGGTGTATGTTTCGTAAGTTACAAAATCGGTAAGGGAACTTTTTAACCCAATTTCCATTACTTGGATTAATCATCTAATTTATAATTATGTCATTATATGATTATGTGTGTAATAAATGTTTATTTATTTATGTTTTAACTTCCAATCCCCTTTTTTGGATATAATTGTGATACACATAATCTCTTTGTTGATAAATTCTCAAGTCATCGATATGAACTTGATAAGAGTAATTTTTACTCAATTTCCATTCATTGAGTTAGACATCCAAGTCATTGATGTTGTTTTTAAAAAAATAGGTGGGAATTTTCTCTGATTGATTTACACTAAATATACAATAATATTTAGTATATTTATATTTTTCAAACATTATTATGTAATTTATTTATCCTTCATTTAATGATATGGTTTTTATAAGGGATTTCGTCTCAGTTTTCATTCTATTGAGACTTCATTGTTTTTTGCACCAATTCACTCTTATATGGTGTATATACTGTCCTTTATAATATTATATCATGAATACCTTTATTCTCATGATATTATAAAGTTCTTATTAAATGTTATTCCTTAATTATTTGTATTCAAGCATCTCTCATTTTGTTAAAAATTATTTAACTAAAATATTTGTTAAAATGTTTTAAAGATTTATTTTAATAAATATTTCTCATTAATGTCCATGTTTCAAAAAATGGTTTTAGGATTTATTTATATACAAATTAATGTTTTTAAATGATGATTCATTTAAAAGTTTCAATGTGGTATTGGATACTTTGACTCAAAAATCTCTTTGTCAAATGTTTTGAATGGTTCTTGAAAATGGTTTGATAAAGAATTGATTATGTCAATATCTTGAAATAATATATTGTGATAGAAATGTGGAAATTTTATATTTCCATTATGCTTGTATTATATGTAATGACTAAGTTATGGTTCTTCAGTATTGTTTACGAATACGGGTGGTTCTGTGACAAACCTTGGGAGAGTGAGACCGAGATAGCTCTCCAATGCATTGGGTAATGTAATGGAGGTAAATGTGAATGTTTCTTCTAAGAGATTTAGGGAATATACTGTGATAGGTATTCCAAATGTAACTCCCTACGTAGCTGTGAAATATAAAATGTAATTATGTTATGGATTCCACAAGTTACCTTTATGATTTTTGTTTACTATATAAATGTTATGATTTCATGAGGTATGTTAGAAAGTATATGTTATGTATGTATGGATGAACTAATGTTTTCATTATTTGTTTTATATTCCTTACTGATTTTGTTATGCTCATACCATGTTTTGAAATTTTTTCACCAGACATAAATATTAATAGAGTCAAGGATGGGATCATGGAAAAGTTATTCTATCTAAAATATGGGACTACTCATGACTCATTTTTTCAATATTTTTTTATGAAAAAATGGAAACTGAGTAGAAGTGTCTACATTGTAATTTTTGAGATGTAATGTAATTTTTATGGCCTAATTCTCTAAAACTCTAAACCTAAAAATATCCTTAATGTGAATTATTCATTTAATTAAATATTATGTAATGTTTAAGGCCATGTCCTTATAGTTGGTTTCAGAGGTTAGTTTAGGCAACTTTTGGGATTATGAGTTTTCATTAAACACATGGTTAGTCCCTAGGTCTATTATTTCGGTTAAATCCTTGTTTTATAAATTTTTCAGATCAAGGAAAGTTGTTTACAAATGGAAGGAGGAGGATCTCAAATGACATTCCTATCTATTCCTGATGACATACTTGGAATAATTATTAAAAACTCATGTTCAGATTCTTTTGAAACTTTTTCTAGCATACAACTCACTTGCAAGAAGTTTTTTGAGATATCAAACACCTCCACTATACCTAAATATCATTGTGGATCATGGGTTGTATTTAGTAAGTTCCTTTTTTCTCTATATTCTCATATTTTCAAGAAAGGTAAATATTATCAAGAAATTTTCAAATATTTTAATTTATCAAAAGATTTTGAAGCATATTTTGTTTTTGAAAAGGTGCTAATTAAAGAGACCCATGAACAACCTATTCGTATTTTCTTTTACAATATAGTCTTTCAGTACATACTTATATTAAGGACCATTTATTGAAAGTTTCAACTCAAATTTGGCCGGACAGTTTTATAAAAATCATTTTTTATCAGATGTTTTGAAATTATATGCCCTACATGATTATTTTCTGAAACTAATTTACTACGAACACCCATATGACCCAAGTTGTACAAGGTGTATTTGGATGATGGAAGAAAATGATTTTGGAGAATCTCTAAATCATTGTTGAAATGCATAGACCTTCTACCTTTGTGAACAAGACGATGATGAAACCATATTGACCCCATGATCGAGGTATGATGTTATTTCAATTGGGAATAGTTTTATTTTATCATATGAAGGTGAAAAAAATACAATATATAAGATGTTGAGGTATTAATGTATTGGGATGAAAATGAAAGGTATACGAAAAAATTTGAGGTTAAAATATGTTGGGGTTATTTTTTAGTTTTATAAAAAGGACAATCCGTAAGATTGGTGACAACCCGTCATGTCTGGAAAGGCCAGAGAAATCAATCCCACAACTGAAGGGCGACAAGGACGCATCGCCTACCACTGTCCTACGTGAAATCCCTGGTTAGTATGACTTATTATTTTAATATAAATGATTTTATGGATCACGAATAATTTGATTTTGGGAACTTATGTCTTATCAAATGTATATCCTTAATATAGAAAAATTATTTGGTGATTAAGTGATAGAGGTTATTTTAGAAGATTTTATCTCTTTTGGAAATATTATATATTTAAGGGAAATAGAATACTATGGGATCTCATTTTTGGAGTAATGGTTGAAATTTTATTTTTGAAGAATCTATGTTTTTATTGTAGACATATGACAATTTTTTTAATTATGGAAATGACTAAACTATCATTAAGAATATGTGCTTAGGTTAATTACATTTTATTATGAAACTTTAAGAGTAAATGATGTTATTTTGAGATAAATGTTAAGATTTATCTAGGAAGACTTTGTTATTAAATCCTTCTGAGATTTGTGTTTCAATATTAGTTTGGATTACTTTGAATAATTTTATGGACATTTGTTTATTGAATAGTCTTTGTTGAAATTTGGGTATTGTTTTAAAAATTTTGGCGGTTAAGAGTAGTTTTTCTTTTTGTAAAAGATTATACTTTTTTGGAAATTATCTGATCTTGAATTAACCATTTTGTTTTTGGTTAATGTCTAAAGACATGGAAAAAATATATTTCATATTTTTGGGATTATGTGATTCTATGGAAGTTGATTATAGTTCTTTCAATGTGAACAAGTCATCTATAATACTCATCATTTGTAGAAATGAAGAGTTTTTTGTAGAAATCTAGTAAAGGATGAAAGTTTGCAGAAAAAGTAAGTATATTTCCTTATGTTCTTATTAAATCTCTTAAATAAATTCCTCAAATTTATGAAAAGTAACTTAAAAAAACATTTTCGGTTAACTTTTCCTATTGGTGAATCAAATACTGTTTAACCTATCATAATTATGTGATTTTTTGGTGGTTAACTTTCTCCTAGTCATGTTTTCTACCACTTTCCATCAAACCTTAATGGTTCTTTTCTCTTCCATATTCATGTTTTCTTACATGAAATCCTAGTATGGGCTATCTCGAGTGACCTTTTTATTTCTCTTTATTTCTTTTAATGTGATATTTTTACTGACTCTTTTTCCAATGTGATACTTTCAATAATGTTTCCAAGCCCAATTTTAAAATTTCGAGGATGAAATTTACAAAAGGGGGGAAGGATGTAACATCCCAAGTAAATAAAGAATAAGACATTTTCATAAATATTAATATCTATATGTTAAATATTAATTTTACTTTAAATGGGTTTGTATGTTCGATAGCGTACCTGATATGCAACAACAGGTTTCTCTGAAATCTTATATTACACATAAGGCAGAGTCATACTAAAAATAATAATATAATAATATTATTTTAAATGGTAGTTAATTACTAGCCATTGTAATGGATGGAATGAACAATACTAACTAAAATATGATTATACATGTTTTTCAAATGTTTTTACATTTATTCGATATATGTTAGAGGCTTAAAATGTGAATTAATCTAATTTAACGCATAAATACTCTAATATTCTTTAAAAGGTCGATTTTCTGCCTTTTAATGGAGAACTCTCTTTAAATCTAGTTTTGGTAAATTTAATATGTTCTATTTTACAAAATAAAATTCTTCTTTATAATCGGTACATAAAAATTTACTTTCTGTAATTTTTTGGTATTTTTTTGATAAAATTCTTTTTTAATCAATAGTGAAAAATACTGTATTTTAATTCAAAACTGTAATTTAATATAATTTATTTATATGGTTAAATTATATTTTTAATCTGTTTTAAGGTTTAATTCGTTTATATTTTTACCATTTAATCCAATGTTGTTCATTGGAAATAATTTCACTTTGAAATTAGGCATAAACAAGTGTCAATCTTTTGATAGTTATTATTTATTAAAAACACCTTTTTTATTTTGACAATAGAAATTAATTACAAATTAATTAATAAAACTTCTATTTATTGAATTTGGTAAAATAGAAAACATTTTTGAATTTGGTATATCAAATATATCTTAGGCTGAATTTTGGGTGTTTTTCTGAAAAACATCAATTTTTTATGAATATTGAAAACACTGAGTAGTAGTTAAAAAGATGAATTTTTCATTTAAATGATATTTTACCACTTCTATGAATTGAATTTCAAAAATCCGACATACATGGTTTTTATTATTATGTAAAATGTGGTTTAATAAGATGAAAATATTTTTTTGGTGAATAGTAACTTTGGACTTTTATTTACCGCAGTTAAAGGTAAATAGGGTAATTCAAGGTAAAAAAATATTATAAAATTATAAAATTATCTTAACAAATGTCCTATTAATATTGGATTAGTAATGTATGACCAATACAATCCTTGGGTGAGACTTTTGGCCTTTGAAAGCCACTTGGGTAAGATAATGATATTAATAACTTTTTATTTAAAGTAAAAAAAATGTCATTAACATGTATTGTTTGGCTGAAAAAAATTTAATGTGGGGTTATATAATTGATATACTTGACTATAAATATTCATTATAAATATAAAAATATTTATTTCTTATGGTAGTTTTTTTCATAGTTTTTAGACATCAAATAAATAAAAAAATTATGACAGAATAATGATACATTGTTTACCTCATTAATGAATGATTTAAATAAATATTATTATAAAGATTAAAATAGTATCCAAAACTTTTCCAATTATTATTGGATGATTTTATATCTTCCATGAGTCATCTTAACTTCAACTTTAATATGTTTTGGACATTTGGAAACCAAAAATCATCATATAATAAAAAAAATATTTTCACACTTTCTTAAAGAGCCCCTCTTCCCCTTAAAAAAATCGCTCACCTCTATCCCATTACTCACACCTCTCAAGCCCCATGGATCATCCATACCCGGCCAAAATAAGATCTAAATATCCCTCTATTCCTCTTATAATCCTTACCTTAAGCATAATGCACTTCAAGAAACCCTTTTGGTTCATACCAAGGAGACTTACCTGATTTAAAGGTAACATCTTCTCTTAAGTTCTTTTGATTTATTTTACTTCTCCAACCCCCTAAACTATTTTTATTCCTTTATTTTATAATAACACTAGTATCAAAAATATATTAGGTTTTTTTTATTATAAGTATTATAACTACACTTACACACACCTCCATCTAATGGGTAAATAACATACTATTTCTGTAGATGGAAAACTAACACCTCATGAAATGATGATTGTTCAATATTATACTACCACCTCTTATGGTGTCCATTATGATGAAAATTTATTTATATATGATATATATTATTTTTATTTTTTCTCTATTCTTCTTTATTTTTTATTTACAAACATACCATTGTTCTTTCCAATATATGTATATACGATAATTTCATTTGAGGAAGTGTGGAATACCGCCCCCTCAATATGATATGATTTGTTCATGACATACATGGAATGTATAAAGGATTGAGTTAATTAAATTATGTAACATATATATCATATGATATTATAATTTAATTACAATATACCTATGTTTCATTAATTTTTCATTCCATTAAATATGAAATAGAAATGAAAGTAACATTCAGGCGTACGCACGACTTACCATTTCCATGAATGGTGCATTTCATTTATAATCTCCAAATACTTTGTAATATTATAAATATATACATATACTGGATATATATGATATATATGATATATATGATATCTGAATAATGAATATCATTCTAGAGATAATGTAATTTTGACCACATGAACAACTTGTAGTTATATGAAGTTCATTTTTGACTCAACTACCAAATATCGACAAAACAACCATTATTAACTTAAATGATGGAATAATGTCTATAAAATGGTAATAAGTGATATAAAAAGAATAATAAACTTCAAAAAGGTTCTTAATCAAGTAGAAATTAACTTTATCTTATTATTCAAGAGATCAAATAACGAACGGGTCAAGTCGGACACGAGGTAAGAGATTTTTAATCTCACTTTTAATTACAGGATATTTCCATTGTTATTAATTTATTTCTTGAATTTGGGGTATTGTGTATTTCCATTTGATATATATTATAATTATTCTCTTTATATTCATGTAATTCTATGATTAATTTGGTGGTTATTAATTTTTAGTCATACGACTCGATTGATTACAATGTTGTAAGGGGTTTTCATCTCACCTTTTTTTCTCATGAGATTCATGATATGTTTGCCACTATTTCCTTTTGTGTGGTGTATGTACTACCCGTGATAGTATTATGTTTATAATATAATTTAATTTATGGGTATTTACATATTCATTTTATGATCATTCTTTCATGTGGTGTATGTTTTGTGAGCTTCCAAATTGGTAAGGGAACTTTTTAACCCAATTTCCATTCCTTGGGTTAATCTTCTAATTCTTGATTATGTCATGCTATGATTATGTGTGGAATCACTATTTATTTTTTAATGTTTTAATTTCCACTCCCCTTTCCGTTGATATACTTTTGATATACAAAAACTTTCCATCGATAAATTCTCAAGTCCTCGATATGAACTTGATAAGAGTAATTTTAACTCAATTTCCATTCATTGAGTTAAACATCCAAGACATTGGTGGTGTTTTTACAAAAATATGTGTGAATATTTTCTGATTGATTTACACTGAATATCCAATCATATTGAGGGTATTTATATTTTTCACACATTTGTATGTAATTGATTTATCCTTAATTTAAGGATATAGTTTTTATAAAGGATTTCATCTCAATTTACATTCCATTGAGACTTCATTGTTTTAATGCTCCAATTCACTATTATATGGTGTATATACTATCCTTTGGAATATTATATCATGAATCCCTTTAATCTCATGATATTATAATGTTTTCATTAAATGTTATTCCTCAATTATTTGTATTCAAGCATCTCTCATTTTGTCAAAAACACTTTAACTAAAATATTGGTTAAAATGTTTTAATGATTTATTCTACTAAATATTTTCCATTAATGTCTATGTTTCCAAAATGGTTTTTAGGATTTATTAATATGTAAATTAATTTTTTCAAATGATTATTCATTTAAAATTTTCAAAGTGGTATGGGATACTTTGATTCAAAAAACACATTATTAAATGTTTTAAATGGTTTTAGAAATGGTTTGATAAAGAATTAATTATGTCAAAATCCTGAAATAATATATTTTGATAGCAATACGGAAATTTTATTTTTAATTTATACTTGTTTTATATGTTATGAATATGTTATGGTTCATTGGTATTGTTTATTAATACATGTGGTTTTGTGATAAACCTATGGTGAGAGAGCCCATGATAACTCTCCAATGCATTAGGTAACATGGAAGAGGTAAATGTGAATGCTTCTCCTAAGAGATTTAGGGAATATACTATGATGGGTATTCCAAATGTAACTCCATACGTATCTGTGAAACCTACAATGTAAGTATGTTATGGATGCCACAATTTACCATTATGATTTGTATTTACTATGTAAATCTTATTATTTCAGGAGGTATGTTAAAGAGCATTTGTTATGTATGTATTCATGAAATAATGTTTTCTTTCATTATTTTATAACCCTTACTGAGCTTTTTATGAACATCCAATGTTTTGAAATGTGTTCGATAGGACCTAAAGATTAATAGGGTCATGAATGGGTTCAAGGAAAAGTCATTCTTTATAAAACATGGGACTAGACATGACTCTTTTTTTCAAGAGTTTTTATTTTATGAAAAAAATGAAAAATGAGTAGAAGTGTCTACCTTGTAATTTTTGAGATGTAATGTAATTATTATGGCCAAATTCTCTAAAACTATAAACCTAAAAAGATCCTAAATGTGAATTATTCATTTATTTCAAGATTTTTAAATGTTTAAGGTGGGGTCCTTACAATAAGAAGCCACCCCTCTATAATCATGATGTGCTTAAGAGAGAAAACCTAGAGTCATTTTGATTTAGTGAATTAAGAGGTGCTTCATGATGCCAGTTTTCAAAGAAAGTCTTAAGCTTTACAAAATGAAAATCCTTGTTTTGTCGAAATTCAATGCATCTATGTATTGATAACTTCATAAAGAATGGGTTTTCCGTGTTGTCTTAGGGAGCTTCATGAAAGAAGTCACTCTGAAACAGCTTGAGATATGTGATTACCTATGCTCTATGAAGTCCGGAGCTTTATGAAGGATTGATCTCTATGAAGAACTGTGATCTTTGAATCAATCATCTATGAGAAGGTATGTTCTTTGAAATGAGGTAGCAACATTTTGAAAGCTTGTTTGAGCTATGAAAAATAGGGAGCTTTGAGAAGAAGTTAGATTTTCAAAATTATTTAAAAAGTTATTTGAAATGTTAAGGTGAAAGGGTGTATTCATCAGTGGATGAAAATTGGACTTCAACAGATCATATACATATAGTGGTGGATGCATTCATTAGTGATAGTGAAAGGACCTAAAAGTCTATAAAATGTGAGTGGATTTTCAGAAGAACCAGTTATCACACTTTAGCTGAGAGAGTTGTGAGCATTCAAATAGTGATTGGTCGTAAACTAAGAGGGATAGTGAGTCCACTACAATCTTCTAAATAGTAGTGCACTTATAGTGGTTTTTTTACATCATCACATTGTTGGTGTATACTCTTTCGACATAGCCCAATGTGGGTAAAAAAAGTAAAATTGTTGTGTCATGGGAATTATTTAGGGTTTTTTCATACTTTTTAATGGGAATGAGAGAGAATATAGTATTTAAAAAATATATAAAATGATAGAAAGATGAAGTTGATTTAATTTTTCATACCCTGATTCACCCCCAAGAAATCTAGCCTAGTGGATCTAACAATTGTTATTAGAGAAAAAGGATGATATCAGTCTTTCTCTCTTAATAGAGGTCACCAATCATAAGGGGATTCCAATCATCAAGGTGAATAATTTTCATTTATGTAATAATTGGATGTAAAACTATTTCTAATATTTGGTAATGGATGTGTTTACCACAATAATTCATGGTATCTTAGCCGACAACAATAGAGGTGCATTATCAGAGGCTGAAAGAAGATTACTGGATACTGATACTAATGGACTCAATGATTTAGGGGGATCCCTAAACAATACCATCAATACGAAGGTTATGTAATTAAAAACATCACATGAACTTTTGGAAAATCTAATGAACATATATGAAGGATATTCAAAGGTTAGAGAGGAAAAGTTGAATGGTTTTCAGATGAAATATGAAGACCTAATAATGAACCTGGATGAGTCTGTTGGTGCATTATTTTATAGGGTAAATGTTGTAGTGGAAGACATGCATGGTCATGGATAATTCATTGAATAAATAATTATTGTGAAGCGTATCTTGAGGAAACGTCCACCTTGGTTTAATCCAAATGTTTCTGTATTGGAAGATAAATATCCAAAAGAGTTGACACTCGATAATTTCCATATTACCCTTGTATCATGTGAAATGAGAAATGATGATATTGTTGCTATGAAAAAGGGGAAACCAAAAGAGGTGGAATTCAGGGACATGAATAAGATTATTTTTGAATTTTCTTTGGAAGAAGAAGATACATATGAGGTAATGTCATTTATTTCCTCAAATATTCAAAGAGGAAAAGGGAAGTTGAACGGGAATCTCTCACTAGCATGTTTTTTATGCGGAATGGTTATTTATCTTGTGGAAATTTTCCCTAAAAAGTTCCAATAATATGATGAGCATGAAGATGAAATCCGCATGAAGAGTCTTTTAGCCTATGTGAAAGGGAAGAAATAGTTCAAGAGAAACATCTTTATGAAAAATAATCTTATTTCACAAGAATGCAACAATTCATAGAAATTTGAGGTTGAAGAGGTTGAAGAGATAAAGAACTGCAAAGACCGTGGAGAGATTCTATTATGGCAGTTCAAGGAAGCACCCTTAATGTGAATAGAGTTAAAGTGATAAAGAATAATTTTAAGGAAGAGTCGATATGGAGGCTGAATTAAAAGAAACACTTGAGGAAATAAATGTTTGTAGGGACAAAATGAAGAAAGGAAACAAAGTGGTTAATGATTCCAAACTCTATATGCAGCAGTAAGAAGAAGTGAAGTCTGAGCTGATAAAATAAAATGAAAAACTAAGTCTTCAATGCCAGATAGCTCAAAGACGACTATTGAGTTCTTGTTAAAAATTTAGGAATTGAAAAATGAAATCAATAGTTTGACTAACATTTTATGGGATCAATTCAAACATATTAAAGAACTAAAAGAGGAAGTTATTGGTATACAACAAAAAGTTAAGTATTAAGAAAACAATTTGACTCCCAATGTGAAATTAAAAAATCAAATCACTCAGATGGTGGAAAAGCTATAAGTGGAGCATAATGGTCTTTTAAAAAAAGCGGTAAATCAGTATGAATGATGAGAAAAGTATGGGGCTTGATCGTAAATAGAAAGTGATCATGGTTGAAGTCAGACTACAAGAACCCACTTTGATATTGAAGATTTATTTGGGTGAGAAGTAGAATCATATGTTTCAGAGGAACAAAGGGGCATTCCGTGGTGTAGAAGTGACACATAAGAATTCACATCTCATCAGGTGTTATTACTGTGGAAAGATACGACATTCAAAAAATGTGTGTTCCATAGCTAGGAGATACAGAAGGGTAAAAGAATAGCAGTGACACTGAAACAGAGAATGGTACTCTAGATAATATTTTTAAGGGAATTGTTTTTGGGTGTAGAATATTTTGGTATGATGCTAGACATTGTCCATCAACCATGTAGTGGAATGTGCCAAAGAAGAACTATAGTGATTGCAAGAAAACAATCTGGCATTCAACAAGTAATCTATGAACGAGAAACTGATTTGAAACTCTATAGAATAACGATGGTCCATCATATTTTGAAGAACACCTAGGTCATCAATCTATATTGAGTATGAACTAAAAAACATATATCAAAAAGAAAATATTTGAGAAATGTAGTGGTTGTAGTAAATTTCCCTTAAAGCATCAGACTGTTTGGGTGTATGGATCATTTATAGTGGGTTCAAATCCCATATGACAATGAATAAGGTTGTTGTTACTAGAATAAAGTATGACAAAGTAGGATTTTTCAAATTTGGAAATGATTAATTCCTAAAGACAATTGTCTTAGGAAATGCTATGTTTTGGGGAAAAGAGATGAGATGTTCTGATGTATTAGTAGTAGAAAGTATCAATCACAATCTTCTTAGTGTTAGTCAACTATGTGAATTAGGGAATTCTATAATATTTACTAAAAAATGTGCATCTTCAAAGGAAGAGATGTTGCAGTTTTCCTATTGGGAAAAATGACAAAGGGAAATCTATACCCTGTAAATGGAGAAGAATATTTGTGCTTTTCTTCTAGAGTAGAAGATAAAAATCTATAGCATAAATGAATGGGTCACCTATTCCAACCATCCCAAGAATATTTGGTGATGTGTGATATAGTTAGTGGCTTCCATAAGCTATCATGTGATCATCCTTATAAATGATATGAATATAAAAAAGGAAAAATCATTTAAAAACTTACAAGGCTAAGAAAAACAAGTCAACAAGAGTGCTTGACTTGGTGCATGTTGATTCCTGTGCAACTGTCTCACCAAGAGCCAATGATGGGAAGAGATATTATGTTCTTTTCATGATGATTACCAAATAATGGAATGAGTATTTTTCATTCCTCATAATTATAATGTGTTCATCATCTTAAATTAGTATCGGAGGGAATCAGAAAGAATACTTGGGTAGAAAATTCTGAATTTTCATTCTGATAATGGTACAGAATTCACAAACATTCAGGTAAAAGACTATCTAGAGAAACATTGTATAAGGCATAAAGTTTCCTAAGTGAGATATTCCCAACAGAATGAATTGGTTGATAAGAGAAATAGCATCATCAAAAACATGAAAGGAACGATGATTATTGAAAAATACCTCCCAGAGAAATTTTGGAAAGAAGGATTTTTGACATTGGTCTACATTTTAAACATAGATCTATTGTGTCTGAATGATAGAATGACTCTGTATAAGATGTGGGAAAGAAATAATCCAATATTGAAGTACATTCAAATATTTGGAAGTAATTTCTTTATTCTCAACAAAGTAAAACATCTGAAATTTAAATCATGTGCAGTTTAGGGGATATTCCTTAGCTACTCGGGAAAATGAAAAGAATATAAATTCTTTAATAATAGTCTGGGAAAAGTGGTAAAGAGAAATGATGTCACTATAGTGTAAAATGAAGAGAATATTCAACAACACAGTGAACATTTTTGCTAATGAAAGCAATGAGGAGACAAGAAAAATAGGGGGAGAAGAAGTGGTAGATGCTGATTCAGAAGAAGATACTCACGATTAGAAAGAAGAATTCAAGTCCGTTTCAGCAAAGAAGACAAATAGTCAACCTGAAATTAATAGGAAAAATATCATCAGTGATCAGACACCACCTATTAAAACAAGAAGAATGAATTCATTACATCATACATCATTCTTATCTCAGGTAGAGATGAAATGTTTTATCGATGTAATTGGATATGAGAACTGGGTTCATGGTATGAATGAACATATAGATCAGATTGTGAAGAATCTGACGTGGGAGATTTTTTTGAGGCCAACCGATAAGAATGACATCATAACTAAATGGGTCTTTCACAATAAGATGAATGAAGATTGAATAATGATTCAAAACAAAGCACAACTAGTGTGCAAAGGAAACACCCAGACAGTGTGTCTTTAGGTTGACGAGACATTTTCACCTGTTGCAAGGTTGGACACAATTAGATTATTCATGGTCATTGTAGTGCAACATAAGTTATATGTTTTCTAGATAGACATCAAATCTTCATTTTTTATGGGGTTCCAAAAGAACAAGTTTATATTGATGATCTAGATGGTTTTTTCATTAATGAAGATGAGAAAAAGTTTTCCAATTGAAGAAATCACTATATGGGATAAAAATCACTAAGATCATTTTACTTGTGGCTTGATTTTTATTTAAAGAAGCATGGATTTTTGCATGGTGGAGTTGATTAAAATCTCTATTTCAACAATGATATTAATCAAAGGATGGTGGTGATGGTTTAGGTCAATGACATGATATTTGGAAGATTAGTTAATGCTCAGTTCATATAGTTTTCCAAATTCATGAGATGTGAGTTCAAAATGTCAATGATAGGTGAGATAATGTTTTTCCTTGGTTCACAAGTTACACAAGGAATCATTGGAACTTTTATTTATCAATCCAAATATGCCAAGGAAGTTCTAATAATATTTGGAATGTAAAATTAAAAGGATATGAAGACTCCAGTTACCACCCGGATGAAATTATCAAAATATGTTGATGACAAGGCATTTAATATCACAAAATATAGGGAGATTATTGGAAGTTTACTATACCTAATATCACCCAGACCTGATATTGTTTTCGCCACATGTCAAGCAGTGAGATACCAAATAAATCCCAAGGAAATCCACATGATTTCAGTGAAAAGAATACATCGGTATATTAAGGGAACTGTGGATTTCAATTTGATATATAATGATAATTCAGAACAAGAGATTTTGGGATATACAGATGCAGATTGGGTCATATCAGTAGATGACATGAAATATACATCATGATGTGATTTCTATCTTGGTAGTTTGTCTATTTCATGGATGATAAAGATGAAAGATTACATTTAATTGAGAACAGCAGAAGCTGTTTATATTATCGCGACTAAATCATGCACACAATTATTGTGTATGGACCAACAACTTGATGATATGGGCGATGCAGTGATGCCTCCGATCAAAATCTAATGGGATAATTCAAGTTCTATCATTCTTAGAAAAAATACAATACATCACTCAAAGAAAAAACACATTGAGGTTTAATATCATTTTATTAAGGAGAAGGCGGAGCAATGTCTATTGAAGTTGGAGTACATTACTACATAGCTATAGGTTACATACATTTTGACAAAATATTTACCCAAGAAAGTTTTTGAGAGTCATCGACTGGCTCTTGGAGTCTATTCAACTCCCTTCACTTGAAAAACTATGTATGTGGGACCCCCTTTTTCCCTGTGGTATCATGTGTTTTACCCTGATGTACTGATATGTGTTTTCACCCCATTGTATATTGAAAAGGAGTGACCTTTATGTTCATTGAAAAAAGGGGAGAAAATATGTCTGTTTAAGGGATATAAACTGTGTATTTTTTTGGGAGAAAATGTCTTGGTTAAAGAGATGGGGGAGAAGCAGACAGGTGGAGCAGCGAGATTGGGGGAGAAACAAGATTGGGGGTAGGATTTTTAAATCTGATGATGCTTGAAGTGATCGATCAAAGATTAAATATCATCACAACCGAGGTTTTTGATCCATACAGAAGAGTGGGGTTGGAATGGTATCAACAATTGGAGTTTGAGATTAAGGGATTTATTAATGAAATTTTCATGATACTCATGTTTCTCACACTGTGCATTGGTCATGTTGGCTTAGAGTATGTTGTGAGTGAATCTTTAGTCTCTATTTGAATTTCATGATGCAAATGATGGTAGATAGTGGAAAGAGCTACTATGATGTATTCATGTGTAGTGAATCTTTATGTGAAGAATTTTCCAAAAACCCAAAGGGGAGATTTTTGGGCGAGAATACCTCAAGGTAACATTGTAGCATTTTTGAGTTGGTTGGAATTATTGAGAAACTAGGTTTTCATAGAGAATTTTTGAGTTCCATATATTTTTTTGAAAATATGGGTTGAAAAATAACCATGAAAATGGAATGGATGATCTGGAGGTAGTACAAAAGAACAAATACAAGGTGGATCCATTTTCCAGTGATTTCCAATTTTTTGGGGATCAATATTTTGATTTTATTGAGCATTTTGAAATGTGGGATTCCTTAAAGTTCTCATCAAAATATGTTAAAGTGTTGAGTTTCACAAAGATGGGCTTCATGAGGTGGATTTCTCAGAGACATGATGAATGGTGATGGTGATCTCTACGATTATGAAGATCTTTGTAAATGACATGGGTGGATAGAATTGCAAGGGAGAATTGTGGTGACACGAAGAATTTGATAGGGATCATTGCGGTGGCATGAAGTGTTTGATAGAGAGAATTATGGAAACATCAAATTTCATTAGTGCATTGAAAATGGAATAGGAGTTGTAGATAAATTTTTGAATGGTCCAGAAATCACACCAGAAGAAGCAAAGATCTATGTTTGACAATGCCTATAAATAAGAGGCCACTCCTCTTTTTTTTGGATGTACTTAAGAGAGAAAATCAGGATTCATTTTGATATCATGAAGTAAGGTGTCCTCAAAAAATATAGGTTTTAATTAAATTATTATGATTTGAAAAAAGAAAATTCTAGTATTGTACAAAGTCAATGCCTTTAGGTTTTGAGATCTTCACAAAATATGGGTGTTCCGTGTTATATCAGTGAGATTCTCAAAAGAATTAGCTATGTAATGGATTGATCTCTAATACATCCTGAGCATTGTGATGGCTTGAGCGATATGAAGTCTTGAGATTCGAAAAGTAATGTGCTCTACAAATCACTAAACTTTGAAAAGGTGTGTGATTTTCGAGTAGGTTGGAACATTGCGAAGGCTTATTTGAGCTTTGAAAAATAGGGATCATTGTGAAGTAGTGATATTTTCAAAAGTATTTCAAAGGTTATTTCCTAGTGTTCAGTGTAAAAGGATTATTCAACAGTAGATAAAAATTGGACTTAACAGAGAATCTATTAAAAGTGGAGGATACATTCATTAGTGATAGTGAAAGGACCTACAAGTCCATAAACTGTGAGTGGATCTTCCTAAAAAGTAGTGAGCACACATAATTTGAGAGAGCAGTGAGCTTTTAAATTTTGATTGGTTGTAATCCAGGAGTGGCAGTGAGTCCAAGTCAAACTTATAAACAACAATGTTCTTATAGTGGATTTGGTACATCAGCACATCGCCAGTGTATGCTCCTTGGACATAGCCAAGTGAGGGTGAAACAATTAAAATTGTTGTATCATGTGAATTCTTTAAGGTTTGTTCATACTCTGCAATGGGAAAGAGAGAGAAGATAGTTTTTTTCCAAAAACAAAAATGATAAAAAGGGGTAGTTGATTTATTCTATCATACCTTGATTACCCCTCCCTCTCAACAAATCTAGACTAGTGGACCTAATAATTGTTATCATATAAAAATGTTGATATCAGTGTTTCTCTCTCAATATAGGTCACCAATCATAAATGGATTACGATCTTTGAGGGGACTAATTTTCAGTTATGGAAGAATCAAATTCAAAACTAATTTTGATCTTCAGGAATGGATGTTTTTACAACACCTATGTATGGTATTTCAACAGAAATCAATAGTGGTGCATTATTAGAGGATGAAATATGATAATTGGATGCTGACGCTAAGGAAATCAATTCTTTAAGGGGAGCCATATCCAATGATATATATATACAAAGGTTATGTCTTGAAAAACATCACATTCCATGTGGGAAAAGCTAATAAACATATATAAAGGAAATTCAAATGTTAGAGTGGTAAAGTTGAATGTTTTTTGGAATAAATATTAAGATATGAGAATGAACACGAATGGGTCTATTGATGCATTATTTGATAAGGTAAATGTAATATATGAAAACATACATAGTCTTGGAGAAGGAATTGAAGACATAAATATTTTTGGAGCATATCTTGAGGAAACTTACACCTTAGTTCAGTCTTGATGATTCAGTATCGGAAGATAAGGATCTGAGAGAGTGGACACTGGATAACTTGCATAGTAACCCTATAGAATATGAAATGAGAAATGATGATAATGATGTTGTGGAAAATGGGAAATCTAAATAGGTGGAATTCAAGTCCATAAATAAGATCGCCATTGAAGATTCTCTGGAAGAAGAAGAGGCAGACAAAGTAATGTCATTCGTTTCCTCAAATCATTAAAGAGGAAAAGGAAATTTCAAGGGGAGAGTTACACTACTACATTTTTTATGTGGAATGGTTGGTCATCATGCAGTATGGTTTCCCAAATATTTCTAAGAATATTATGAGTGTGAAGTTGAAATCCCCCGGAAGAAGTTTTCAACCTATGTGAAAGGTATGAAAGAGTTCAAGACAAACTTCATTAAGAAAAAAATTTCTTTTCTAAGAATTTGACAGTTCATATGAATCTGAGGTTGAAGTGTTTTCAGAGATAGAGAACTGCAAATACCCCAGAGAGAATTATATGGTGGTAGTCCCAAGCAGCACCCAGAAAAGTAATGAGAGTGAAAATGATGATGAAAAAGTGAAAGGAATAGTAGATATGGAGGCTGAATTAGATGTAAATAATCATTGGGTCTCTTTTAGGACCACTTGGTTTCACTTGGGTGAATTTGATCTATTTATAGTATTTTATTCAATGAAAAGACAATTTCTCTATAGTTTTGTTTTTAACAAGATAAATATTTTTAATATGGGGTTATATAAGGGATATGTTTGACTATAAATGTTATTTTGAAATATAAAATTTTTATCCACATTATTGTAAATTATTTATATGTTTTATTGATAAAATATTTACCTTAAATTGTGATACATTGATGATACATTAATTGTTTCAATAATGGAAATATAAAATAAATGATGTTTAAAATATTAAAATAAATAAAAATTTAAATAAATAAGGTCATTCTAAAATTTTAAATATTTTATAGACAATTTATTGATGTATTCAAGGATTTATTTTGAATTTATCATGTAGTTATGATATATTAAAAAATAAATTTAATTAGTCATCTCAAAATTGATAGTAATGCTATTTGAAAATAAATAATTTCTTATAAAAGGAAATAAAATTTAAAAAAAATACAAAAATGGGCCATGTGATTTGGATAAACATAAATATGTTATAAATTGACCATTTATGGAACTTTTTTTATTTTATAGTAACAATATTGACCATTAATGTGTAAAAATACAAGTTGTGATGGTAAGTATTAAAGGGATTAACCAATGGTTAAAACCAAAGTATATGGGAAATAATGCAATATAAAATTTCTTAAAAATTATTTGATGAAAATGATATATCCCTTTTATCCTTAATATCAAATATTGGTTGTTTAATTGACACATTTCCATGATAATAACATAAATATTATTTAAATCAAATATATTTACAAAATGTTACTCTCTTTGTATTTTAAATATTTTATGTGTTCACATAGGGAGAAAATCATGATATTAATGAAAATAAATTTTTATTTTATCATAATTAAATGATATTAATTATAATTTTTTTAGAAGTTATATTACTTAAATTCTTTTTCAATGCTAAAACAATATTTATATAATTAACATAAAAATAAAGTAACTGATTTTAAAATTATTAATTTTGATATATTTGTTATGATTAAACATGTATAATTAATTTTATAAAGATATAGGATATATTATATAAGTTTTAATGTTTTATATTTGAATTCCCAATTTTTATTGTATTATTTAAAGTAAAATTAAATGAATAGTATTGAATTTTACAAAAATTTCATTTTATTGTATTATTATATTATGAAATTTTTTAAATTCAAAAAGATGCTAAATAATATAAAATTGGATAATATATGTTCTAAAACTTCATAAAATATTCATTTATATCCCATTTTTATGTCTTTTGATCTATAATGGCCTTATTAAAATTTAATATTTTGAGGATTTTCGAAAGCGCCCCTCACCTCAATTATTAAAGAAATCATCTCCCTCACTTCCTCACACCACACTGAGCCTTCAAGGTCGACCAAATCCTGTAAAAAATAAGCTCTCAAATTACCTCCCTTCAACCTATAATCCTCCATTTTGGCTGAAAAAAATCCAAAGAATACATTTGGTATAAACAAAAATGAATTGCCTGAAAATGAGGAAACGTTTTTCAATGATTACTTCAGTTTTATATCTTTCTCCAATCCTTCAGTCCTCAATATATGATTCTTATATAATAAAACTAGTTTCCCAAACATACAAATATTTTTATGCTAATGGTTTGACCTAAACATAAACACAATTCCAACTAATTGGTAACAAACATACTGTTTATGTATACGGTGAACTACCGCCTCACAAAACGATGATTGTGCGTGTTTTTCCTTTACCGTCTATAATTGTTAGGGATTTATGATGGAAAATATTTTTATATTTGTTATATGAGATATTTATTAGTAAT
This sequence comes from Viscum album, assembly GCA_963277665.1. Lineage (NCBI taxonomy): Eukaryota > Viridiplantae > Streptophyta > Magnoliopsida > Santalales > Viscaceae > Viscum > Viscum album. Next base: position 1,570,678,277 of record OY728131.1, on the reverse strand, counting down.
TTAAAATTCTTTAATTCTTTCATAACGCATACCCTTATTTTTTAATGTTTGTATAAATATGAAAACATCGATTGTGGAATTGTGGCCTACCACCCCTCAAAGTGATGTGATTCATTCACACTATACATGGAATGTAAATGGATGGTTTTAATAAAAATATGTGATACATATAGAATATAAATGATACGTGAATTACAATATACATATATATCATTTATTTTTCATTATTTGTTTATGATAAAGAAATGAAAGTAGAATTCTTATGTACATACGGCCTATCGTCTCCATGAACAATGTGTTACATTTATTATCTCCAAATTTACTATATTTTTATAAATATATATATAATGAATACATATTACATTTTAATCCTGATTTACCTTATATATTTTATGAAACCATGATCTAGTTAATAGGAACCTCAAAAAAACAAGTCAAAACTTACTCAAGAAATTATGCAATTTACACCTGAAACAATGAAGATAACAGAAGAATACTAACAAATGGGTAATAATATATTATAAAACGATCATTTATGATATCATCAATATAAATTTTTTTCTGTAATACGTTATTAACACTCTTAAAACCATTATTCATGAGGTTAAATAATGGTTATCTAAAGGAAACATGAGGTAAAGGTTTTTCTTGTCTCACTTTTATTTCTTTGTGATATGCCTTATTCACCATTAATTTCATTTATGTGGTGTACTGACCCTTTGATATATCTAATAATTAATCTATTTATCCTCATGGTATAAAATTTTTCAGTTGATAATAGTTTACTTTTATGGGGATTAGGATTCAAATATTTCAAAGTTGTATTGAACACTTTGATTAAAAAATTTCTTATTAAATAGATTATTCAATATATGGGGAATCATTTGGATTGGAAGACATGGGTATGTCCTGGTAATAGATACCCCATAGTAAGTCGAGAGTATCATGAGGTGAATCTGTTGGCTAAATGAGAGTAGAATAAAATGTATTGATAATTGATCCTAATGGTATAGTGGTCCATGTACCAGATTCATGTCTTCTAATATTAAAGTACTGCCTTCATTCAGAATTTATTTATGTTCTTATCCATAGTATTTTCACTTTGAAAAAATATATGGATTAATTTTATTTTTAAAATATTGATTAATTTTAAGGTGCTTCATTTATTTTATTTCTATATTGTTTATGCCGTATAATGTTATTTTAATGGAACATCTTCTCTGTTATCCACTTATCCATGCCTCTTTATTTTCATTGATTAACAATAGCTTCCACTATACCTTTTCCTTACATATAATTTTAGCTCACCCCTTTCTTATATTATATTTTCCCTAAGTTTCCAGGATTATTTTTTAACACAAATGTATAGGTTTAAGTAAGAATAATAATTGTGTCCTCAAAGAAAATACTTTTTATATTTACTTTTTAAAATTTAATTTTAATATCCAATATGTATCTAGATTACCAGGACAAAAAAAATAGGTTAGGTACTTTGGGATTTAATTTATTTGTATCTTATACTTATTTAATAAATTAATGCATTATCTCTAGGCTACTATTGTTAGGGTGCTACCATTGGTATTTGAGAAACATTAGTATAAACTATGGAAACTAGATTTAGGAAATAAAGGATTAGAAAACTCAACCCAATGACCAAATTTTAGGATAATCCTATGTATAAGATATTATCTTATTGAATTGGTAATGATAATGGATAACCTTAGTTAAACCTAAGGACTCATATATTGAGAAAAAAATATATCATGATTTATAAATTCTATAAATGAGTATTTGTAAGTATATAACTGTGATTATTATTTCTCAATTGGTGCCTTGAGTTTTGGTCAATGTTTATTATTAGTAAGGTTATAAAAGTAGTGGTTATATTGATAATGGTGAAGAGAATATGAATTCAATATTGATACAATTAATAATAGTTAATTGGTCAAAAATAATATTTAAAGAATAATGTACTTGGGTATTTGGATTAAAAAATTATTTCATCAATGGTGCTCTACTTATAAGAATCATGATAAATATAAGAAATGTACTGAAATAATTCTTCTATAATGTTTTTTAAACATGAAAATATTCAATATGGTTTGTAAGGTTATCAAAAATTTGGTACAAGAGAATAAGAGTTGCATTACGTTTTTTATGGAATTTGATGTTTAGATTGAGTTTGGAAATTTAGAGACCTTTTTGAACTGTGAATTTGGACAGAAGTATTTTTATTGAGTCTTATGGTTCAAATGGATTAATTTTAACATTAGATATTATTGTTTAAGGTTAAACCATGAATTATTGGATAAATTTTTCTAAATATTTCATTTCAGATAATATTTAAGGGTTGAAGTAATTGCCTTCAAATCTATTGATAAAGGTTCTTCTGGCATAAAATTCATCTTGAATATCCAACTTTGGATTTATGAAATGAAGTAGAAATATATTGAAGCAAACCTTATGATGAGATTATGCTTATAACATGGAAATTTATCAAGTATGTTTATGTTCACGTGTTCATTTTCATTATATAAAAATTATCTCTCAACTCTAAGAATATAATTGGAATGAAAAACTCTATTATTTTAATTTTCATCCTAGGAAATCAATGATCTCTTCAACCCATCACATATTTATAGTTTTGTGGTGGTATACATTATGATTACTATATTATCCATTAATCTCCATCATAACATGATATTTTGATTTTACACACATGTATCATTTTAACTCATGACTAATTTATTCTTATGTGAAATAATAATTTTGGGGTGACCTTTACATTTCAAATTCACTATTATTCAGAGGATATTTTATTAACCCTATTTTCAATGTGGTTTTCCCAAAAAATAATTTTCAAGTATAAAACCTTGATTTTAAAAGTTCAACTTCCAATTTAGAGAACACAATAAATTTTAGGAGTTTATAATGTAACACTCCAATATCTTATGGTATTTTGTCTTTCGAAATTTAATATCTTGTGTTGCATGCAATACAGATCTTAAATAACTGTGATATACTATTAAATTTTTTTATTTTAACACTATATATTAAATTGGAAGAAATGAATATTATTAAAAAATTATGAAATTTATATATTATATATTTAATCAAAAACTTTTTACATTAATACAAATGATTTTATAGGCATAGGATAAGAATGAATTCAAATTATTTAATTAAAATCTATATGTTTCCAATGTCATTTTTGCTGTCTTTTAACAAATAACATATTTAATCCCAATTTTGGCGCTTTTATATATATTATTTGAAAATATGATCATCTTATTTTAAATTTATATATAAGAATTTTCTTTTTTTTTTGAATTTTTTCATTTTTTTGAGAAATTTAAATTTTTATGTATACTGAAAAATGATCCATTTTAGTTCAGAATTTCATTTTCAATTAATTTATTTATATAGGTAAATAATGTTTTGTTTTTGTTTTACTGTATAATTAACCCAATTTTATACCATTTAAACTTATTTTTCCCATTTTAAACAATTTCATGTTAAATGCATATATAAAAACATAGAAACGTGTTGAAATTTTTACTTTAAAAACTCACTTAGTTATCCGGTCTATGGGATTAGCATTAACCTTAATTTTCCATTTTTCTGAATTGGATTTTTAAAATTGGAAATACAATTTTATAATCAGTTATATATTTATGTTTTAATAAGATCAACTTAATTTTTTTACCAGAAATATTAGTGAAAGTGATTAAAATTAATTACAGTGGTTATCGGTAAATTAGATAATTAAGGTTAAAAGTAATTTTATAAGATGTTTAAAATTACCCAAACACTTATTCTAATTTAAATAAATTTGTGTTTTTAGATAAAAATATTTTTTGGGTCTATTTTAGGATAACTTAGATCCACTAGGATGACGTTAATCCATTTATAGAATTTTATTCAAAGAAAAGTAAATCTTGTTAATTTTTTTTAAGAAGGAAAATATTTTTAATATGGGGTTATATAAGAGATATGATAAAATATAAATATTATTAAAAAATATAATATATTAATCTATATCATTGAAATTTATATATAATTTTTAGTGACAAAATAATTTCCATAAATGTTTAACTAATGATGAGACAATAATTTTTTAAGTAACGGAAATATAAAATAAATGATATTAAAAATATTTAAATGTATTTTAATTGATATAATTAATGTCATCCATGAATTTTCTAGATAACCTAGACTTTTAATGGATTTTTGAAAAGTTTTTGTAAAGTATAATGTTTTTATGATATTTTAAAAATGTCATTCCATGAATAATATGGATATTAACACTAATAATATTTAAAAATAAATAATATTTTATTAAATAATAGAAAATTTATAAAAAATATAAACAGCAGAAAAATTATTGGTATAAACCTAAATATTTCATCAATTATCATTTTTGTGGATTTTTTGGCATTTCATAGAAACTATATTATCCCTAAATGTGTAAAAATCCAAGTTGTCATGTAGGAATTAAATGGTTTAACTAAGGGTTAAAGACAAAATATAAGGACAATAATGTGACATAAACTTATATAAAAATTATTGAATGAATTGTAATAATCCCTTATAACCTTAATATCTAATTTTCATTTATTAATGGACCCTCTTACATGATAATAACTTATATATTATTTAAATGAAAGACAATTACAAAATGTCACTCTCTTTGTATTAAATATCATTTATGAGTTCACATAGAGACAAAATCATGATATGAACAAAAATTTTATATTTTGATAGTAATTAAATTATTATCATCATAAAATTGTATTTCTAATTTTTCTAAATTATATTATTATATTAAATTAATTTTAAATGTTAAAATAATATTTTTATAATTAGCAGAAAATTAAAATAAATTATTTTAAAAGTAGTACTATTGATATATTTGGGATGATTTGGTGGGTATAATTATTTATAAAGGGTTTTGGGATATATTTGAAATGTTTGAAAGAATAATATTTGAATTCCCACTATATATTGATGTATTAAAATTAAAATTAAATTAATAGTATCAAATTCGAAAATAATGATATTTTATAGAATTAATATTTTATTAAATTATCTTAAAATCACAAGAATGTTAAAAAAATTAGGATAATATATAATCCAAAATTTCTAAATATATATATATAATTATATCCCATTTGTAAGTCTTTAGATATGTAATATCCCTATTATATTTTAATATTTTAAGGAATTTTGAAAGTGCCCCTCACTTCAATTATAAAAGAGAACCTCCTCCCTCACTTCCTCACAACATAATGAGAATTCCACTTAAATAAACACTGAAAAAGTAATCTCCCAAATTCCATCCACTCATCTGAGAATCTTTTATTTTGGAATAAATAAAACAAATTAATACTTTTGGTATAAACCAAACGAGGTTACCTAAGAACATGGTAATGTTCCTCAATGATCGCTTTAGTTTTATTTGTTTTCCCACTCCTTAATTTCTTATTATTGCATTGTTGTATAATAAAAAAAGTATCCTGAAAACACTTATATGATTTTATTCTATGTTTTTGACCTACACATACACAAAATTCTATTTATGACTAATAAACATGTTGTTTTTGTGTACGGCGAACTACCGCCTCACAAAATGAATATTTCTAGTTTATTCAATTATCACCATTAATGGTAGGAAATTATAATTGAAACTCCATTAATATATGTTATATATTTTATTTATAAATTATTTATAACTATTTATCTTTTATAACACATACCCTTATTGTTTCTATTTTCTATAAATATGATAAAATTGTTCGTAAAAGTGAGGCTTACCACCTCCTCAAGATGATGTGATTCATTCACACTATGTAACACCCCAAGATTCTATGGTACGCTTCTCTTTGAATAATACAGTAGCATGTGTTGTATAAAACTTCGAGATTCTAACACACCACGACCAATCAATGTCGCCGTTATGAATAGTAATACCCAATTTTTGAAATTTTATAAATTTTAACATTCAAAATGGACTTTATTTTTGGATTCGTAATATCGAAATTAGCTTAGGGTGAAATTTTGGTATTTTCCGGATAACTTTCATATTTTGATGAATAGTGAAAATTACTAAATTTTAATTAAAAACAACTTTTTTAATCGAAACAATTAATAGTAATAAATTATGATTTTGAGTGGGTTTAAAGTATATTTAGAATATATTTTTACCATTTAATACAATTTTTTTCATTGGAAATAATTTTATATTTAAATCGTACATAAACAAATGTCAATCTTTTGATAGTTATTATCTCTTAAAAATACGCTTTTTGTTTTTACAACCGTAATTAATTTTAAATTAATTTTTACCACTTCTATTTTTTGAATTTGGAAAAATGGATTCCATATTTGGAATCAGGATGTACAAATTTTGTAAATAGTTAACTCTTATTTTTAGAAATTTTGAATAATTATTTTGGTAAATATTTTATTTACCATGGTGAAAGGGTAAATCTGGTAAATATGGGTAAAAAATAATATTATAATAATATTAACATTCCCTAAAACGTGTCATAACCCTATTGGTTGGTACATGTCCGAACATGGGAATATTTGGGACGATTTTGGGACCCAATGGATCCACCTGTATGTGATAATGACACTTTATATTAATTAAGTTAAAGTAAATAAAAAATGACATCAACATATATCTTTTAGAAACAAAATTCCACATAGGGTTATATATATTATATTATTGACTATAAATATTAATTAGAAATCTAAAAATATTTCCTACATAATGGTATTTTGTTTTTAATTTTTAGACATTGAAAAATTAAAAATATATATGACACAATAATGAGGAAATATTTTCCTTATTATTGAAAGAATCAAATAATTGGTATTATAAATGTTAAAATAAGTATAATTTGAATGTTTTTATAACATACACGAATTTTATTGGTTAATATGACATGTTTTTATTTCTTAAATGAATTTTTTTCGAATTAATAAATTTGTTAAGACTTTAACAAAAATCAATTATTGAATAGTGTCAAAATTGACATAAATGAGTTTCTAAAACTAATATTATATTATTAAAAGATATTATATTCCTAAAAATCTAAGGTTCAGCCAAAAGACATATATAATTATAGATGTATTATTAATGGACCACTTGGGGGTCGCTTGGATTTATATAGTATGTTTAATAACTATATAATATAAAAATACAAAGTGACATGGTAAATGTCAAACTAATTAACTAAGAGTTAAAACTAAAAGATAAGGTTAATATAATGACACAAACCTCTCTAATATCTATTGGTTTAAAGGCTTTCGACCCATACCCACATTATACTTTGAATAATCCTCTTTTAAGCCATTAGAAACAGAATATGAATATATTATAAATTAATACTTTAAGTTTTTCCTAAAGAGCCCCTCCTCCCCCTTATAAAAGAAAAAAACTTTTAACCAATTATTCACACCTTAAAAGCCTTTTGGTTCTGCCAAAACCTGCCCAAATACTCTTTCAACATCCCTCTACTCCTCCTATAAGACTTAACTTAGGCAGAGGTCACTTCAAGAGTCCTTTTTGGTTCAAACCAAAGGGAGTTACCCAAATTAAAGGTAACGGTTTCTCTTAGCTCCTTTTCTTTTATTTTACTTATCCAACCCCTAAACTCTTCTTATTCTTTTATTTTGTGTCAAAAACAGTATCCAAAATATACTAGTATATTTTTATGAGAATTATTCGAACTAAACTTACACACACCTCCATCTAATGGGTGAAGAACATAATGTTTCTGTGGATGGAAACCAAACGCCTCACGAAACGATGATTGTTCAATTATCTAACACCACCTCCCATGGTGGCCATTATGATGGAACTATAATTAAATATGATGATTATTATTTTTTATTATATATATAAGCTTCTTTAATTCCATTTTATATTTTACCATTATTCGTTTCATGTTGTATATATATATGATAATTTCATTTGAGAAAGTGTGGACTACCGCCCCCTCAAAGTGTTATGACTCGTTCATACCATACATGGAACGTATAAAGGATGGTTTTAATGAAATTAAGTGACATATATAAGATAATATATTATAATTTAATAACAATATACCTATATAACATTTGGTTTTGATTCCTTTTAAAATGAAAAATGAAATGGAAGTAGCGTTCGTGCGTACGTATGGATTACCGTTTCCACGAACGCTATGAGATTCATTTCCCCATCATATCCATTCAAGAATAATTCTCATTTTATGATTAAAAGTAATATCTAAGGACTTTATAACATTATGGATATGAATAAGATACAACCTATCCATAACAAACACGTCTTACATAACAAAGCATATAAAGGAAAACGATCCAGTTAACACCTGAAACGACGATAATACTAAAATATTATTAACAAACAAATATTAAAAGATCATATATGATATCATATTAATATATATGATTCATTTATAATTTAATAAAAAAAATTTAAATATTATACATGAGGCTAACCTACACTCTATCATGGAAAAGTACAAGGTAAGGGGTTTTCATCTCACTCCTTATTCCCGTGAGATTCATGCCATATTGCCACTATTACATTTTTGTGGTGTATGTAATACCCATAATTGTTTTCTTTGTGTAATAAACTTTAATTTATGTGTATTTACATATTAATTGTATAATACCTCTTTCATGGGGTGTATTCTTCGTAATTTACCAAATTGGTAAGGGTTAATCTCGCAATCTCTTTATTATCCAAGGTTGTTTTTACGTAATTATCTACTGGGACATATTTATTATCCATGTCCATGTTTTATGAAAGAGTTTTCAAAGGGATTATTTTAAGGGAATTTTTACTAAAACAATATTTCAAATGTTTTAAATATTTATTCTTCTAAATCTTTTTCACTAATTTTCATGTCTTCAAAATGGGTTTTAAAGATTTATTTATATGGGCATGAATGTTTTTAAACTGATAATACCTTTCAAAAGTTTCAAAGTGGTATGGGACACTTTGATTCAAAAATATCTTTTAATTACTTCTTTTCCAAATTGTGTGACTTTTAAATGTTTTCATGAAAAGGGGTATTTCTATCAAAGAGTTTTACAAATCATTTCAATCTATGTCAAATGATTTAATGAATTTTAAACTTGTTTTGAAGTTTATTTATAATGATACAAAACTTCCATATTGTATTGAAGGATTTGTGATATGTTTGACTGTGGATGTGTTATTTTTATACCATTCATGGTTTATGGTTAAAGTATTGACATTTCGTATCCTAGTTCTTATACGAATGTTTATGCTAATTTTCATTATATTCATATGAGAAATTTATTGGACATAGAAAGTGACGGGTGGAGCCTGCTATAGCTCCTCGATGCATCTGTAGTTCTCATGAGATAACGAGATGAGGAATTGGCTTAGGCCTTTTCCCAATTTGATTTATGGTTTTGGATGAGGCCTTAATCATTTTAGACATCTTGGCCTAGGCCTTGAAAAAATGTTTCAGAATGTCCGGCATTATACATTCCCTCATTATGGAAACAATATTGATGGTTCATGTGGTCATTCGACTAGTAGAATACCGATGATTATGTTTTATTATGGCATTAATTACTTATCTCATATTCCTGTCATAAAAGTAGTCATGTTTATTATTGGTAAAGTCATGTGGTTTCAATTATTCACCATGCTTAATATTTATGTCAATTTACACAGTATTACTTACCCTTACTGAGCATTTGAGATCACCCCTTTCTTATGTTTCATTTTCCTGAGATATGAAGAAGATAGTTATGAGTGACCTTCAGGCATAATCTAGGAGGCATGGATTCTTCTAATGAAATATATTTTTTATGTATTTCTCTCCAAGCTGTAAAGTTGAACATATGTATGAATCTTGTTTCCAAGGCTACTAAACTGATTGGTCTTTCGAGACATGATTTCCTTATGATCATGAAAATGTTATGTAATAATGCACCGGCTCTGTGTAGCTGGGGTTGGGGCATTATAGTTGGTATTATAGGAAGTTCAGTACAAACCTTGGAAACTGGATTTAGATAAACTCTGATTATAGCACATAACCCTAAGATAGACTTTGAGGATTAGTATAGAAGAACTTCCTAGAATTTTGATATTGTAGAGATTTTGAGAGTTTTCTGAGCAATACTTCCCTGTCTGGATACGAGCAGGTAGAGGAATCTCTGGCATAGATGTACCTGGAGCTAAAACCTAAAAACACTGCTTTGAGTTAGACTCAAACGGGAACTGGTGCATGACAAAGGGCCTTGCTGCACTCTTGGTTACGACACTCCTAGGGGATATGCTTGGGGTAATTCTCATTTTCTTTAAAAACCATTATGAAGGGTTTATGAGTATATGCATTCTCAAAGAAAACATTTTTAAGATTATGGATTATATCCATAAACTGTTCAATTTACATTAGGTATTTTACAAGTTTGGAATTTTTTATTTTGATTCATAAACTAATCTAGTTTATGCCATTGTTAAGAAATGGAACCTAGTGGAAGGAATGGACATTGTATCAACGCACGTCCTCCATGTAGGGATTTCCCTCATACTAATGAAAATTATAGTGGAGCTGGTGATTCAACCGGTGCTGATCAGCTAATCACCAACTGGGACAACTCACTCAGGTTATGAATCATAACCTTACCCGTATGGAGCACCCTGATCTACAACGCAGAGGATAAATGATATATCGCTTCATGAAGCAACAACCACTTACATTCAATGGGAATACAAATCCATTAGTGAATGAGCAATAGATAAACTCCATATAGAAAATTTTCCATGATTTGGGGAGTAACGAAAGGGAAAACATTTTCATGGAAGTTTACCGCCTCACTGGAGATACGGACCAATGGTGGTCCTTGATTCAAAATACAATGGAAGATGATGAAGTATCAAATATGGAATAGAGAGAATTTAAAGATATTTTATTAGAAAAAAAATTTCCTCATGACCATCGAGCAGATATAGAAAGGTAGTTTCTGAGTCTGAGGCAAAAGGAGGATGATAATGTCGAGAAGTATGAGGCTAACTTTACAAGGTTAGCGAGGTATGCTACAGATTATATATGTATCCCAATAAGAAATATTGATCATTTATTTGATGGGTTAAAACCATTTCTCCATCGAGCATTAGTATCACAATCCTTCACATCATACGAAGATATTGTCTCGTGTGCAATCAAGACAGAAAAGAAATTCTCTAAGTCTTATGACTTTAAATCAAAGAATGATAAGAAGAGATCTGCTGAACAATTTGGGAAAGGAAATAAGGAAACAGGGAAGAAGGGAAGAATTGAATTTCCACCCTGTGACAATTGCGGAAGGAAGCACCCTGGTGTCTATCTAAAAGGAAAAGGAGTGTGCTACAAATGTGGACAGAAGGGACATCTAGCTGGTAATTGTAATGGAAATAAAGACTCTACCGATGTTGAATGCTATAATTGTAGATAAATGGGGCATTATGAAAATGAATTTCCTAAGCGCCAAGAAAACTTACCTCAAAAAAGGCCAAGAGAACAAGTCCAAGCTTATTCTGTTACTACAGTTGAAGTTGAATAATTATTGTATTTGTGTTTTTCGATTCAAGAACTATATTATGGTTATAAGAATAATGTGATATTTATAAGGATTGTACTGCAGTACTATTTTATTAAAGAATTGAGGTTATATGGTTCTAAGAAAAGTGACTTAATAGTAAGCTAAACTTTTTGTAAAATACATGGTTTAAGGAAAGGTAATCCTTAATATGGTCCCGATAGTGAGGTAGTGATTTTGGAATAATACATGATTGATTTGGAGAAATTATATTGGATATCCTTGAATACCTTGAAATTGATTAATTCCATAATTGTTGGAGTTTACAACATTTTTGGGATAGAAGGAGTATATCTAGTATTATATAATCAATAAGGGATCATTAATGTAATCAATAAGGTTTTAGGGTAATGTAGGATGTTGCATTGTTTTAAAAGAATACATGATGAAGGTGTTCACATGTTATTGCGCGGAAAAAATGATCTTCATTGTGTTTAGCATCATTATAAATTTTGTACTTGGACAGAAGTATTTTGGATAATTCTAGTTTGAGATTATTTTTGGATATTTATAAAAAGAACAACACACAGACCGTGTGACATCCCATCACGTCGGACAAAGCTGCAGGAATCGAACCCACAACCATAGTGCGTTTGGGATTTATTGCCTACCACTGGACTACGTGAAGTCCCTAGAGTATATAATGTAGTTATTTTTATGTTCTGATAGATGAATTATAAATTAACATTTGTATCCTTATATGATTAGGATAAATATAATATTTTTGAGTTCTATTATCTTTTATAGTGAAAGATGAGTTTATGGTAGAAATTAGTTGAAGGATGAAGCACTACTTGTCAAGTATATATATATATATATATATATATATATCTTTTATTCTATGAAAAAATTTATTCCTATACTTTATTGAAGGGATCTTAAAACCAAAAATGTGTTATTCCTAATACCTTATGTTTTGTTGAACCGATGGTATTTTAAATCATCATAAATTGATGAATTTAAGGACTTCAATTTTACACTTGTTTGTGATTGATGACCTCAATCACTACCTATAAATATTTACATTTCTCCTCCAATTACATGTCTCGAATTTCCACCAATGTTCTCTTAATCGAGATCATAATTTGGTGGTGACCGTTTCATTTCTCTTTTCCTCTTTTTAAGACTAAATTTTATTAACCCAATTTCCGATGTGGGTTTTCCAACAAAGATATTTTCTATTTTCAACCTTTTATTTTTGAAAAACAATTTCAAATTGTGAGGATGAAATTTATTGAACAAGGGGAGAATGTAACACCCCAAGATTCTACGGTATGCCTCTCTTTGAATAATACAGTAGCGTGTGTTGTATGCAACTTCGAGATTTTAACACACCACGACCAATCAAGGTAGCCGTTAGGAATAGTACTACCCACTTTTTGAAATTTTTTAAACTTTATCATTCAAAATTGAATTCATTTTTGGATTATTAATATCGAAATTAGCTTAGGTTGAAATTTTGGTACATTTCGGATAACTTTCATATTTTGATGAATAGTGAAAATTACTAAATTTTAATTAAAAACAACTTTTTTAATCGAAATAATTAATTGTGATAAATTATGCTTTTGAGTGATTTTAAAGTATATTTATAATATATTTTTACCATTTAATAAAATGTTGGTAATAGGATGTAATTTCACATTTAAACCGGACATAATCAAATGTCAATCTTTTGATAGTTATTATCTCTTAAAAACACGCTTTTTTGTTTTAACAACGAGAATTAATTTTAAATTAATTTCTGCCACATCTGTGTTTTGAATTTGTGAAAATGGATTCCATATTTGGAATCAGGATTTCCAAATTGTGTAAATAGTTAACTCTTATTTTTAGTCATTTTGAATAATTACTTCGGTAAATATTTAATTTACCGTGGTTAAAGGGTAAATCTGGTAAATAATGGTAAAAAAATAATATTATAATAATATTAATTTACCTTAAAATGTGTACTAACCCTATTGGTTGATACATGTCCGACCATGGGCATATTTGTGTTGATTTTGGGACCCCATGGATCCACTTGTATGTGATAATGACACTTTATATTAATTAAGTTAAAGTAAATACAAAAATGACATGAACATATATCTTTTAGAAGAATAATCTTTACATAGGGTTATATATATTATATTTTCAACTATAAATATTAATTAGAAATATAAAAATATTTCCTACATAATCGTATTTTATTTTTAATTTATAGAAATTGAAAAATTAAAAATATATATGACACAATAATGATGCAATATTTTCCTTATTAATGAAAGAATCAAATAATTAGTATTATATATGTTAAAATAAATATAATTTGAAAGTTTTTATGACATAAAAAAATGTTATTGGTTAATATGACATGTTAGGATTTCTTAAAATAATTTGGTTCGAATTAATAAAGTTTTTAAGACTTTAACAAAAATCAATCATTGAATAGTGTCAAAATTGACATAAATGAGTTTTTAAAACAAATATTATATTATTAATTGATATTATATTACTAAAAATCTAATGTTAGGCCAAATTACTTATATAATGATAGGTGTTTTATTAATGGACCACTTGGGGGTCTCTTGGATGTATATAGTAAGTTTTTTAACTATATAATATTAAAATACAAATTGACATGGTAAATGTCAAACTAATTAACTAAGAGTTAAAACTAAAAGATAAGGTTAATATAATGACCCAAACCTGTCTAAAATATATTTTTTGAAAGGATATCGACCCATACCAACATTATACTTTTGATAATCGACTTTTAATCTATTATAAACCGAATATGAATTTATTATAAATTAATACTTTATGTTTTTTCTAAAGAGCCCCTCCTCCCCCTTATAAAAGGACACAACTTCTAACCAATTATTCACACCTTCAAAGCCTTTTGGTTCGGCCAAAACCTGCACAAATACTCTATCAACATCCCTCTCCTCCTCCTAGAAGCCTTACCTTAGTCAGAGGGCACTTCAAGAGTCCTATTTGGTTCAAACCAAAGGCAGTTACCCAAATTAAAGGTAACGATTTCTCTTAGCATTTTTCATTTATTTTACTTCTCTAACCCCTAAAATCTTATTATTATTTTATTTTTTTTTCAAAAATGGTATCCTAAATATAATAGTATATTGTTATTAGAATTATTCTAACTACACTTACACACACCTCCATCTAATGGGTGAAGAACATAATGTTCTTGTGGATGGAAACCAAACGCCTCACGAAACGATGATTGTTCAATTATCTCCTACCACCTCTCATGGTGTACATTATGATGGAAAAATAATTAAATATGATATTAATGATATCTATTATATATATAAGCCTTTTTAATTCCATTTTATATTTTACCATTATTTGTTTCATGTTGTATACATATATATGATAATTTCATTTGAGGAAGTGCGGACTACCGCCCCATCAAAGTGATATGACTCGTTCATACAATACATGGAACGTATAAAGGATGGTGTTAATGAAATTAAGTAACATATATAAGATATTATATTATACTGTAATAATAATATATCCACATATCATTTGGTTTTCATTCCTTTTAAAATGAAAAATGAAATGGAAGTAGCATTCGTGCGTACGTACGGATTACCGTCTCCACGAACGCGATTAGATTCATTTCCCCATCATATCCATTCAAGAATAATTCCCAATTGATTATTAAAAGTAATTTTTAAGGATGTGATATCATTATGGATATGAATAAGATACAACCTATCCACAACAAACACGTATTACGTAACAAAGCATATAAAGGAAAATGAATCAGTTAACACCCGAAACAACGATAATAATAAAATATTATTAACAAAGAAATATTAAAAGATCATATATGATATCATATTTTTATATATTATTCTTGTATAATTTAAAAACAATGATTTAACTATTATAAAGCAGGTTAACCTATACTCTATCATGGAAAATTACAAGGTAAGGGGTTTTCATCTCACTCCTTATTCCCGTGAGATTCATGCCATATTGCCACTATTACCTTTTTGTGGTGTATGTACTGCCCATAATTGTATTCTTTGGGTAATAAAGTTTAATTTATGTGTATTTACATATTCATTGTATGATTCCTCTTTCATGGGGTGTATGTTTTGTAAGTTACCAAATTGGTAAGGGTTAATCTCGCAATCTCTTTATTATCAGAGGTTGTTTTTACGTAAGTATCTACTGGGACATATTTATTATCCATGTCCATGTTTTATGAAAGAGTTTTCAAAGGGATTATTTTAAGGGACTTTTTACTAAAACAAAATTTCAAATCTTTTAAATATTTATTATTCTAAATATTTCTCACTAATGTTCATGTCTTCAAAATGGTTATTAAGGATTTATTTATATGGACCTGAATGTTTTTAAAATGTTAATTCCTTTAAAAAGAATCAAAGTGGTATGGGGCACTTTGATTCAAATATTTATTTAAATGACTTCTTTTCCAAATTGTGTGAATTTTAAATGTTTTCATGAAAAGGGATATTTCTATCAAATATTTTTACAAATCATTTCCATCTATTTCATAAGATTTAATGGATTTCAAACTCGTTTTGTAGTTGATTTATTTTGATACAAAACTTCCATATTGTATTGAAGGTTTTGTGATATGTTGGACTGCGGATGTGTTATTTTTATACCATTCATGGTTTATGGTTAAAGTATTGACATTTCATATCTTAGTTATTATATGAATGTTTATGTTAATTTTCATCATTTTCATATGAGGAATGCATTGGAAATAGTAAGTGACGGGTGGAGCCTGTTATAGCTCCTCGATACATCGGTTGGTCTCATGAGACAATTAGACGTGTAATTGGCCGAGGCCCTTTCCCAATTTGATTTATGGTTTTGGCTGATGCCTTAATCATTTTAGACATCTTGGTTGAGGTCTTGACAAAATGTTTCAAAATGTCTGGCATTATACATTCCCTCATTATGGAAATAATATTGATGGTTCATGTGGTCATTCGACTAGTATAATACCCATGATTATGTTTTATTATGGCATTAATTACTCAACTCATTTAAATGCCATAAAAGTACTCATGTTTATTATTTTTAAAGGCTTGTGGTTTCAATTATTTACCATGATTAATATTTATGTCAATTTACGTTGTATTACTTGCCCTTAGTTAGCGTTTGACCTCACCCGTTTCTTATGTTTCATTTTCCCTGGAAATGAAGAATTTATTTATGAGTGACCTGCAGGCATAATCTAGGAGGCTTGGATTCTTCTAATGAAATATATTTTTGTTGTATTTATCTCCAAGCTATAATGTTGAACATATTTATGAATCTTGTTTCCAAGGCTACTAAACTGATCCGTCTTTCGAGACATTATTTTCTTGTGATCATTCCAATGTTATATAATAATGCACCGGCTCTGGGTAACTATGGACGGGGCATTACACACTATAAATTGAACGTATAATAGATGGGTTTAATAAAAATATATGATATATAGTCCATATATATGATAATTGAATTAAAACATACATATATATCTTTTACTATTTAATATTTTAATATAATAAACAAATGAAAGTAGTGTTCATGCATATGTATGACCTACCATATCCATGAACGGTGCATTTCATTTATTATCTCCAAGTTTTAAGTATTATCCTAAATACATATATACTAAATATATATAATATCTAAAGCATGTTCTAAATTATAATGATTGTGACACCTTTATCTATAAAATTGGAACAACAAATAACAAGTTAAAACTTACTCGAGAAACTAAGAAATTAACAATAGAAATAGTGAAAATTACGGAAGATTGTTAATGAATGGGTAATCAGATATTATAAGATGATCATATATGATATAATAGATATTAATATGGTTCTGTAATAATTTATTATCACCCTTAGAACCATTATTTATGATTTTAAATATCATTCATCTGGAGGAAGTGTAAGGTAAGGGGTTTTCCCATCTCAAATTTATTTCTGTGAGATATGCCTTATTCACCACTTATTTAATTTATGTGATGTACTTCCTTATTGGTATATCATATCATGAATATATTAATAATATTTTTTTAAATGTTTCATTGATTTTTTTAAATTTTATGGTGTTTATGGTCCAAATATATCCAAGTGGTATGGGACACTTTCATTTAAAAATATCTAATTAAATTGTTTATTTGATTTATGAGAAATTAATTTTTCAAATATACAATTGTGGGAACTAGTTATAGATATCCTTTAATGCATTTATAGTCTCATGGGATGAATCAGTTGAAAAAATCAGAGTAGTTTAAACTATCTTGAGGATATATCTTGATGGTATAGTGGTTCATGTTTCAGATAAATGTTGTCTAATATTAAAGCATTTCCTCTATTTAGAATTCATTTCACTTATTATCAATAGTACATTCACTATGAAAAAATATATTGATGAATTTTATTTTCATAATATTTATTAAATGGAATGAGTTTCAATTATTTATTTTTTCAAATTTTTTATTCCTTATCAGGTTATTTGAATGACACGTGTTTACAGTTATCTACCTTTCCATGTTGATTTATTTTCATTGATTAAGGATAGGTTTTGTTTTACATTTCCTTTATTTAGTATTTGAGGTCACATATTTCTTATGATTTATTTACTGTATGTTTCAAAGATAATTTTTAAGAAAATATGTAGGGTTAACCTATAAGAATAATTGTTTTCCAAAAGAAAATACTTTTTTATTTTATGTTTAAAATAAATATTTAATTTCCAATATGTATATATATTACCGAGAGTGCTAAACTATTTGGTCCTTTTGGATTTGTTTTATTATATCTTATTCCATTTTAATAATGTAAGGCACTGGCTCCAGGCTACTGGGGCCATGGTGTTATGGTTGGCATCATTAATATTCATTATAAACCTTAGAAACAAGATTTTTTAAATAATGGATTAGAAACATCAATCGAGTGACCAAATTTGAGGATAAGACGTAGTATAGGATATCTTAATATTGATTTTTTAATGACAATGGATAACCTAATTTAATCATATAGACTCATATATTTAGAAAAATATGTCATGATTTACACATATTATAATTGATTCTTCTTGTTTATATCGCTCTGATTAGTGTTTCTCACTTTGTAACTTGGGTTTAGATCAATGGTTAGAATCAGAAAGGTTATACAAGTAGTGTTTATTCTTCTGATGGTGAAGATATTACAAAATAAAAATTTAATGAATGATGTATCAAAAAATAAGACTAGGAATCATAGTTAATGGTTTAATAATGAGAAAAAATGATTAATGTTCTTGTATATTTGGATACAATAATTATTTCATCAATGATGCTCTAATTATAAGAATCATGAGATATAGAAGGATTATAATGAATTAATTATTCTTTATGTAATTAAAAGAATATATATTTTCATTTAGGGGTTTATTATGATCAAATATTTGGTATGTGGAAATAATATCTTCCTTACATAGTTTTGGGGATCTAATATTAAGTTTGATTTTGGAAATTTAGAGTCCTTTTGAAACTGTGAATTTAAACATAAGTATTTTCGTCAAGTCACAAGGTTGGAATGGATTAAGTAAAACTATGGGTATTACTATTCAAGTTTAAAGTATGACTTTTTTATAACACTCCTAATTATTTTGGTTTTGATACTATTTAATTTTAAAAAGAATGACTTATGAATATTTAAATAAAGGTTTTTCAAGAATAAAATTAAACTTGAATATCCAACTTATGGGTTAATAAATGATGTTTAAATAGATCTATGCACATCCAAGGGATGATATTATGATTATGACATGGAAATTAATCAAGTAAGGTTATTATCTAGAGTCCTTTATTGAGATAGTAAAATAATCCCACAAATATTGGAATATAAATTTGAATGAAAAACCTTATTCATCAAATTTTATTACTTAGAAATCAATGAATTATTTATCACATCACAAATTTATAGTTTTATAATGGTAGAATTTCTGAAGACCATGTTCTCTATCACACTCCAATAGAACATAATAATTTCATATCTATTACATGTCACTGTTTTTTATTCTCATTGATGATATACTATAAGAAAGACTTATTTTATGGTAACCCTCACTTTTCCTTTTCCCTCTTATTAAGAGTATTTTATTATTAACTCTATTTCAACTTGGGTTTCCAATAACGAAATCTTCATGTATCACCCATTGATTTTCAAAATTCAATTCTGAATTGTTTGTATTCACGTTATTATAGGAGGGAAGAATGTAACACACAATGATTTTAGGGTAAATATTGTTTTTAAATTTAATAGCTTGCATTTCATGCAATATAGAGCTTAAAAAACTGTGATATATTAATAGATATTATTATTATTTTAATATTAGCTTTCAAATTGGAGGAAATGAATATTATTAACCAAATTATGAAATATACTTATTTTATATTAAATAAATTTTTTTACATTCTTCCAAATGATTTTATAGGAAAAAATATATAAATGAGAAAAATTTAAATAATAACAACCTATATTTTTCTAATTGAATTTTTAAAGCCTTTTAACAGAGAACCTATTTTAATTCAAAATTTTAAATAATTTAAATTTTTTATTTGAAAGAAAGTATATTATTTTTTTTAAAGGATATAAAAATTTAAATTTCTTGAATTTGTTGTTTTTTCAGAAAAGTATCATTTTTTGTAAATATTGAAAAATACAATATTTTATTTCCAAATTTCATTTTCATATAATTTATTTATATAGTTAAAAAAATTATTTAGGTTCAATGTATAATTAGAAAAAAATTATATAATTTAATCCAATGTAGGATATTACAAAATAATTTCACTTTATGTTTAGATATAAAAACAAAAAAAATATTGGTCATTTTTACTTTAAAAACCTCTTTTGTCACACCATTTGTGGGATTAACATTTAACCTAGTTTTTACACTTGTATGAATTTAATTTTGAAAAATGGGAATAAAAGGATTTAATAATTAATATATTTATGTTCTAATATGATAAAATTAATTATTTTACCAGAAATATGAGTGGAAGTTATTAAAATTAATTTTAGCGGTTAAGGGTAAACTGTGTATTTAAGTGTAAAAATAATATTACAAGCATTATAAAATGACCCTAAAACTTGTACACATTTCCTTATATGAGTTTTTTAGATAAAAATTATACTTGAGTATATTTTAGGTCCAATTGGATCCCCTTGGATGACCTTAATCAATTTATATTTTTGATTCAAAGAAAAGTCAATTTTGTTGCACTTTTGTTTTTAACAAGAGAAATTTTTTTAATAAGGGGTCATATATGAGATATTGTACAACTATAAATATTTTTTATACGTATAATCTTTTTATATATATCATTTTATTTTATTTATCATATTTATTGAAAAAATAATTACTTAAATGGTGATACAATGATGAGCAGTAGTTGTTTAAATAATAGAAATACCAAATAAATGATATTAAAAATATTAAAATAAAAAAATAGAAATAATTAATGTAGTACAATAATTTTATAGTTGAATTATACTTGTTATTGATGTACTAAATGTTTTTTTTCAAATTTATTATGTCTTTATGATATTTTAAAAAAGTCATTTCAAGAC
This sequence comes from Viscum album, assembly GCA_963277665.1. Taxonomy (NCBI): domain Eukaryota; kingdom Viridiplantae; phylum Streptophyta; class Magnoliopsida; order Santalales; family Viscaceae; genus Viscum; species Viscum album. The sequence continues at coordinate 1,570,657,038 of OY728131.1, read as the reverse complement.
TAGTGTCAAAATTGACACTAATGATATTTTAAAAGAAATAATATTTTATTAAATGAATTAAAAATAAAAAAATTATATAACATGGATTTTTTTGGATAAAAATAAATATGTCATCAATGTTCCATTTATAGATTATTTTTCATTTTAGAGTAACTATATTAACCCTTAATGTGTAAAAATCCAAGTGGTCATGGTAATATTGAAAGGGTTTAACTAATGGTTAATGCCAAAATATAAGGGAAATAATGTGTGCTAAGCTTATCTAAAAATTATCGGATGAATATTACTCTTCCATTATCACCATAGTATCTAATTTTAGTTGTTTAATAGACACTTTTCCATGATAATGATAGTAATAAAATGTCACTCGTTTTGTATTTAATATCTTTTATGTATTCACATATAGACAAAATCATGATATGAATGAAACTAAACTTTTATTATGATATCAAGGAAATCAGTTTCATTATAAAATTTTATTTTTAATTTTTATAAATTAAATAATTACATTAATTTTTTTTCAATGTTAAAACAATATTTATTTAATTATTGTAAAATAAAATAATTGATTATAAAATATTACTTTTGATATATTTCTGATGAATTAATGTGTCAAATTAATTTTATAGATATATATGATAAATTAGATATGATTAAAATAATTATTTTATTATTACCACATTTTATTGATGTATTTAATGTCAAATAAAATGAATAGTTTCAAATTTAAAATTAATGATATATTAATGAATTAATATATTATTAAATAATTTTAATATCAAAAAAATGTTAAATAAAAACAGGATAATATATTATCTAAAATTTATTAAAATATTCATTTATCTCCCATTTAAAAGTATCTGGATCAAGAATTGCATTATTAGATTTTAATATTTTGAGGATTTATAAAAGTTCCCATCACCTCAATTATAAAAGGAATGCTCTTGCTAACTTCCTCACACAACATTAAGACTTATAGAAATAACAAAACCTAGAAAAATAACATAAAAAATCATTTTCCATCATAGAAGCATCCATTTTAGATTAAATAAAACAAAGGAAGACATTTGGTATTAACCAAAAAGAGTTAATTGAAAATGAGGTAACGTTCTTCAATGATTTCTTTAGTTTTATTTCTTGGCCACTCATTCATTTATGATTATTACATGATTATATGATAACACAAGAATACTCAATGTATTGTGATAATTTTATTATAGAGGTTTTACTGAAACAAATAAAAAATTCCATATAATGGGTAACTTGAATATTGGTTATGTGTAAAACGAACTACTGCCTCCTGAAATGATGATTGTTTATTTTTCTATTACCAACATTCATGGTTGGTAATGATGATGGAAACTCTATTTATATATGTTATATATAAAATTTATCATATATTTATACTTAGTTTATTATTTTATAACACATACCTATGATTTCCATTTTTATTAATACAATAACATCATTTGTGGAAGTGTGGCTTACTTCCTCCTCAAAGTGATGTAATTCATTCACACAATATAATGAACATATAAAAGATAGTTTTAATAAAAATATGTGATCTATAGGACATAGATATGATATTTTAATTATAATTTAATTATATATTATTTAATTTTCATTCTTTTAATACGAAAAAAGAAATGAAAGCAGCATTAATGTGTATGTACGTCTTGTTGTCTCTATGAATGATGCATTTCATTTATTATCTCCATATTTAATGATTGTTCGAAATAAAAATGTAACACCCGAGAATTTTATGAGAAATATTTTTTTTTATGTTATATAAATCATCAAAGGAATCTTTCACTACACACATCACTAGATTGGCTTGCTTTACACGCAACCACGTCCTTCTTCGATAGCTTGCATCATACGCAATACCGAGTTTCACAAAACAACGATATGCTATTAAAATATTATTAAAACTAGCTATTATGAATAGTAATAACCACTTTTTGAAATTTTATAAATTTTAATTTTCAAAATGGACTTCATTTTTGGATTCAGAATATAGAAATTGTCCTAGGGTGAAATTTTCGTATTTTTCTGAAAACTTTCAATTTTTGATGAATAGTGAAACCACTAAGTGGTAGTTAAAAAAACTGAATTTTTCATAAAACTTAATTTTATCGCTTATGTGCATGGAATTTTGAAAATCCGAGAGACACGGTTAATATCAAGGACTAAAATGTGGTTCAATGAGATGAAAATAATATTTAGTGAATAGTAACTTTTTACTTTTTTTTACCACGGTTAAAAGTAAATAGGGTAATTAATGGTAAAAGTGTTATTATTATTACCCTAACACATGTCCTAATTCTATTGGATAAGTTTAATTCGACCAAAAACAACCTTACGAATAAAATATGACCATTTAGGCCCACTTGGATTAGATTAGGACATTTATTATTAATTTATTTAAAGAAGGGTTAAAATAGTTAAAATCAAAGTTTAATAAGTAAATAATTTTTAATATAGGGTTATTTATAAGATAAATTAGATTTTAAATATTCATTAGAAAGCTAATAATATTTCCTATATAATGATATTTTATTTATAATTTTTAGACATTAAATAATTTAATTTATTTATGACACAATGATGATGCATTAATTTCCATTAGTGAACAATTGGAATTATTGATATTATATATACCCAAATAAATATAATTTTTGACTTTTAATGAATTAAACTAATTTTATAGGTTAATATGACATGTTAGTATTGATTTAATTAACATTTGTTGAAGTAATCATTCTGTTATGAGTTTCACAAAAATCAACTATTGAATAGTGTCAAAATTGACATAAAATAGATTTTAAAAAAAATATTATATTATTGATTGTTATTTTATTCCTAAAAATCTAACGTTCCGCCAAGATACTTATATCAAGATAGTTGTATCATTAATGGACCACATGGGGGTCTCTTGGATGTATATGGTAAGTTTATTAACTATATAATATAAAAATACAATGTGACATGTTAAATGTCAATCTAATTAACTAAGAGTTAAAACTAAACGATAAGGTTAGTATAATGACCTAAACTTGTCTAAATTATATTGGATGAGAGAATTTAGACCCATACCCACCTTATATTTGAAATAAATCAATTTGGGGCTATTTAAAACCGAATTTGGCTTTATAATAAAATAATATTTTTACTTATTCCAAAGGTGCCCCTCTCCTCCCTTATAAATAGGCACCTCCTCCCTCTCTTCCTCACACCACTTTGAACATCAAAGATCGGCCAAACCCTGACAATATATCCTATCCACTTCCCTAGAAACATCCTAGAGGTCGTGGTCTTCTTCAAGGACCAATATTAGTGCCCTAAAAGGAAGTGTCAAAGAATCACATCAAAGAAGAGGTAATGTCTGTTACCGATTATTTCATCTTTATTTCTTCTTCCACTTATTCTTCTTTAGTTGTTTAATTATGAAGTAATAACATAAGTATCACTCATATACTTATATGTTATTATAATCATGAAACAACCCTATTTCCCCATCTATCCATCTTACGGAAAAAGAAATCACCGCGTGTGCGTACGTACGGAATACCGTCTCCACGCCGTGGTGTAATCTATTTTCCCCCACCACCTTACTTGGATGGGTATAATGGTGTAAATAATAACTATATATGATTATTTTAAAGTGATATTGATTCTTAAATAGTATACATACACTCCAATACAATTCCACGATCATGGGAATGATATCTTCGCTCGTGCGTACGTACGGAATACCGTCTCCACGATGTGATGCGACTCGTTCTACATGATCTTCATTGCATAATGATTATATAAATGAATTGAATGAATGAATATGATATATATTACACTAATAACATTCTGTAAATGAGGCATCTATAATCTAAAGAGAAGAATAAGAATTTATTCGACAAAACACGCATAAGAACAAAAAGTAATAAACACCCGAATAACAAGTAGTAATGAAATATTACTAATAAGAAGCTAAGAATATGACCATATATGATATCATAACAATAAGTTTGATTCTGGAATAAGTCAATAACATTATTTAAATCATTATAAAGGAGGTTCGGACACTTACGAAGCAAATCAGACCTAAGGTAAGGGAAAATCTTGCAATATCAATTTTTATCCGAGATAGTTTATACGTCAGAATTTACTGGGGAATATTTATCATCCACATCCATGTTTCCTCAATATGTAATATTTATATCCTTACACAATAGTTTATATCCAATTTTACCCTTCGGTGAGTTTATAGTAAAAGATATGAAAGGAATCTTTTGTCGATTTTCATACGAGGTACTTTTTGACTTTTCTGACAAAAGTACGACAAGAATGTTTTTTTAACTTATATAGCATGAATGGATTTTGAAAACATTATTTCCAAGAATATTCCTTTACAAGTTTTTATGTTTATTTTTAATCAACTTCTTTTATTATAAAATTGTATGACATGTTAAGAAAGGAAAAATGTTTTTTGAAGTAGAAAGGATATTTTCCTCAAGAATGGAGTTCAAGTGTTTTATCAAAATTATTTTCCATCTAAGATAATATAGGGTTCCGTTTCTATCCCTATTACTACATTGATTTTATTATGTTGTGATGGAAATAGTTTTATGAATTCCTTTATCTTATATGAATTGTTTTATGATGTCATGATGATTAAGATTCACATTTTTATTACATGGGTTATGCTATGATGTATGGTTTATGATTTTGTGGCACACATAAGAATGGTATCATTATGAGATGGGTGGGACATATATCTCCCTCCAATGCATCGGGTAAAGATTTTATATCTCATGATATAGACATTTCTGGAACGGAAGGTTAAACCGGTTCAGTGAAACAGGACTGAAACGAGGAGTGAACTCGGTTCAAAAATGGACTTTGTCCACTAAGATAGTCTTGGAAATGAGTCTTGACTAATAAGAAATGATTATCTATGATTATGTGTGTATTCCACAAAGTTTCATGTTTTAGGTTATGATTATTGGGATTACATTTCACTACTATGATTTATCCCCTCTTATGAAATTATGATCTCCTTTGCAGTTTAAGATTTCTAAAAGTTATGTTCTTATGAATATGACGTGATTGATATTTCTTTTGTTTACCCTTACTGAGCATCTAAGCTCACCCTTTTGTATGTTTTATTTACCGAGATCAGGAAGAAGGTTATTAAGTAAGATATGCCAAAAGGGACTATAGATATGATGAAATAAATGGGAGATAGTGTGGACGATTTATGAACCAGTTGTTTATGTTTCCCAGTTTCTAAAGACACTATACCTATACGGTACATTCCTGGTTTTGTTATATATTTTAATAAGTGTGCTTCAATTTTGAAGTAATAATAATGTATGTAAAGTATGGGTCATTATAGTTGGTATTAGAGGAAAGGAATAGTCAACCTTTGGAAACTAGGATGTGAAAGCCTTAGTAAGAACCCTAAGGATAAGTCTAAGCATTGAACACAATCTTAGTGTTTTAGAAATGGCCATGAATAACCTAGGATAATACCTTAAGTGTGAAATTTAATTCTTGATTATGTGGTTTTCCTATTATAATTAGTGTTGCTCACACTATTCTTCTTGGTTTTAGTCAATGGCTGGAACCTGAAGGAACTATGTTAATGCGGAATGCGACGGGCAATGCAATGATTGTCCCCCTGAGCAACCAAACGTTATGGGAGTTGGAATGAAAAATCTTGTAGCCATGCTCACACAAATTTCTCAAGCTATAAATCATGCAGGACTTCCAAACGAGCAATGGAAAGAGCAACATTCTATTGAATCCTTCATGAGGCAGCGTCCACCTTCATTCAGCGGGTCTACTGATCCATTAATTGCTGAACAATGGATTATAAATACTGAAAAGATATTTTCAGTTCTTCAATGTTCTGAACATGATAAAGTCATCTTAGCAGTGTATCGTTTGGAAGGTGATGCTGATCAATGGTGGAATCTTATCAAGAATACGAGGCAAAGAGATGAAATTGAGTCCATGGAATGGGACGAGTTCAAGAACTTATTTTTCAATAAGTACTTCCCTCGTATTCTACGAACAAAGATGGAGAAGGTGTTTCTTGAAATATAGCAAAAGGATGATGAATCTGTTGATACCTATGAAGGAAATTTTACAAGACTTGCAAGGTACGCTTCTGGTATTATTATCCAACCTGAGAGTAAGATCGATCGATTCATTAGTGTCTTAAAACCAAGTCTTCGAAGGGCCTTATCCATAAGGGACTTCAATAGCTATGAGGAAATCGTTCGATGTGCTCTCAAAGTTGAAATGGAGATTGGAGTAACCCATCAGTCATATGGGTTTGATAAGAAGAGGAAAATGCAATTCAAAGGAAAATCATAAGATCACACTGAAAAGAAGATGAGTTTTCCCTTATTCTCAAAGTGTGGAAAGAAACATGGAGGGAGTTGTCTTAAAGGGACAAGTAAATGTTTCAAATGTGGAAAGGAAGGTCATCGGGCATTTGAATGCCCCAATGATGGGAAGAAGATGTCTAATGATACAAACAAAGGAAGGGATACACAGAATGAACCTACTACACATCAATGTTCCAAGTGCAAGGAGATGGGGAATTATGCCAATCAATGCCCAAATCTAAGTGTTGATGATGATGGTCGACGTCAACAAACTCTTAAGGCTAAAGACAAAGGAAAGTCACATGCAATTTCTATCAGCGTTGTGGAGTACGATAACGATGTTGTGAAAGGTACACTTACGATCCAATCTAAAGTAGAAAATGTTTTATTTGATTCTGGATCCACCCACTCTTTTATTTCTGAAGAATTTTCTAAGGGTATCACCGTATTACCTCAACAATTAGATGATGAGTTAGCTGTGACAACCCCTAATGGTACAACAGTCGCATCAAAAGTTTATAATTCTTCTCCGATTGAAGTTTGTGGGAATGTGCTTCCTGCAAATCTTGTGATCCTTCCTATAGTGGAATTTGATGTGATTCTTGGCATAGATTGGCTTTCATTATATGGATCTCATATCAATTTCCAAAGAAGGGAAGTTACATTTCATATTCCAGATCAATCTATGATCGTCTATCGACGCAAGGATGAACATGACCTTCCAGTGGTAATTTCTTCCATCTTATGGGTCTTGATTCCACTAAATGAAGGTTATTTATCTCAAATGGTTGCTGAGAAACTCACGATTAAGAATATTCCCATTGTACAGGAGTTTGATGATGTATTTCCGGAGGAATTGATGGGTCTTCCACCAAATTGTGAAGTTGTGTTTTCAGTAGAACTCGTACCGGGTGCTTTACCTATTTCAAAGTCACCTTATAGAATGGCCCCAATTGAGTTGCCGGAATTGAAGAAGAAACTCCAAGAGAATCTTGATAAGGGATTCATATGCCCTAGTGCGTCACCTTGGGGAGCACCTGTTCTGTTTGTTAAGAATAAAGATGGATCAATGAGACTCTGCATTGATTATCGAGAACTTAACAAGATCATTATCAAGAACAAATATCCTCTCCCACGCATTGACGACTTATTTGACCAACTACACAGAGATCAATACTTTTCCAAGATTGATCTTCGTTCAGTGTATCATCAATTAAGGGTCAAAAGGGAGGATATACCAAAGACGGCTTTTGTACAAGGTATGGACACTATGAATTTATAGTGATGCCATTTGGTCTTACTAATGCCCCTGATATCTTCATGTATCTGATGAATAGAGTCTTTAGAGACTATCTTGATCAGTTTGTGGTTGTCTTTATAGATGATATTCTTGTCTATTCAAAGAGCAAGGAATAACATGAAGATTACTTGAGAATTATATTGAAGACCCTGAGAAAGGAGAAGCTTTATGCCAAATTTACCAAGTGTGAATTTTGGCTTCAAAAAGTTTCATTTTTGGGTCACATAATATCAAAAGAGGGGATATCTGTGGATCCAGAAAAAATAGAGGTTATCGAAAGATGGTCGAGACCAACAAGAGTAACTGAGATACAAAGTTTTCTTGGATTGGCTGGATATTATCGATGTTTTGTGAAATATTTTTCATGATTATCTAATCCACTCACCAGGTTGACTCGGAAAGGAGTTAAGTTTGTTTGGACGGAGGAATGTGAAGAGAATTTCAAGGAGTTGAAAAGAAGGTTATCCAGTGCACCTGTGCTCACACTGCCTTGTAGTGGAGAAAGGTTTGTGATCTACAGTGATGCATCCAAGAATGGATTTGGGTGTGTTCTTATGCCAAATGATATGGTGATAGCTTATGCCTCACGATAGTTGAAAATACATGAGCAAAATTACCCAACACATGATTTGGAGTTAGCTGCGGTAATCTTTGCATTAAATATTTGGAGGCATTATCTTTATGGTGAAAGGTGTGATATTTATACTGATCATAAAAGTTTGATGTATATTTTCACACAAAAGGAGCTGAATATGCGCCAATGAAGATGGTTGGATCTGATTAAGGATTACGACTGCTCAATTCATTACCACCCTGGGAAAGCAAACAAGGTGACAGATGCATTAAGTTGACAAGACCATGCTAGCTTATCCATGATGAGGATCACAAAAGATACAATATTTATGGATTTTATAAAGGATGGATATTGGAATTATAATGAAAGGGAAAAAATCGTATCTTTCTCAAATGAATGTTCACCCATATCTACATGTGAAGATTAAAGAGGCACAGAAAGAATATGTAGAGTTAGAAAAGAAGGTGAGAAATGTCCCTGAATTCAACCTTGATTGTGATGGGATAATAAAATTCAGGAATCAGGTTTGTGTTCCTCCCATCCCCGAATTAAAGAAGGAGCTGCTGGATGAGGCTCATAGTTATTCATTCTCTATTCATCCGGGAAGCACGAAGATGTATAGGGACCTGAAAGAGTACTTATGGTGGGATGGCATAAAAAGAGATGTTGCTGAATATGTCTCTTGATGTTTGGTTTGTCAGCAAGTTAAAGCTAAGAGACAGAAGTCTAAGGGGATGTTACAACCATTACCCATACCCAAATGAAAATGGGAAAACATCACTATGGACTTTGTCACAGGACTTCCTAAAACATCCAAAGGCAATAATGCTATCTGGGTCATAGTTGACCGTCTTACAAAGTCTGCACACTTCATTGCTATTAGAGAGGATTTATCTCTGGATCAGCTTGCTAGGATATATGTAAAGGAAGTGGTAAGATTGCATGGAGTACCACTTTCTATTCTATCTGATCGGGATCCGAGATTATCCTCGAAGTTCTGGCGAAGTCTTCAGCATACTCTGGATACAGAGTTGGGTTTCAGCACTGCTTATCATCCTCAGACAGACGGTCAGTCTGAGAGAACAATTCAAACTCTAGAAGATATGTTGAGAGCTTTCTCTATGGATTTCAAAGGTGTTTGGGATCAACACCTACCTTTGGTGGAATTTTCTTATAATAATATCTTTCACTCCAGTATTAAGATGGCTCTTTATGAAGCTCTCTATGGAAAGAAATGCAGGACTCTAACTTGCTGGGATGAAGTTGGGGAAAGAAAGCTATTAGGACCTGATCTTGTTGATGAGATGGTAGAAAAGGTCCGATCTATTCAACAAAACATAAGAACAGCTCAGAGTCTACAGAAAAGTTATGCCGACAACCGAAGAAAAGAACTAGAGTTTGAAGTGGGTGATAAGGTGTTCTTACGAATAACTCCCTGGAAGAGGGTCATGAGATTTGGAAAGAAGGGAGAGTTGAGCCCTAGATATATCGGTCCTTTCGAAATACTGGATCGTGTTGGGAAGGTAGCTTACCGATTGGAGCTTCCACCGAATCTCTCCTAAGTTCACGATGTATTCAATATATCTCTCCTAAGAAAGTACATACCTGATCCTTCACATGTACTCAGCTCAGAAGTTGTACCGCTGGAGCAAGATCTTTCTTATGAAGAACAGCCGATAGAGATTCTGGATTGTAGAAAAAAAGTCCTACGAAACAAGACCACTCGCTTGGTGAATATTTTATGGAGGAACCACCAATTAGAAGAAGCTACATGGGAGCTTGAGGATATGATGAGGGAGAGGTGTCCTCATCTGTTTGTTACAAAGTGACGAATTTCGAGGGCGAAATTCATTTTAAGGGGGGTAGAATGTAACACCCGAGACTTTTATGAGAAATATTTTTTTTATGTTATATAAATCATCAAAGGAATCTTTCACTACACAAATCACTAGATTGGATTTCTTTACACGCAACCGCGACCTTCCTCGATACCTTGCGTTGTACGCAATACCGAGTTTCACTAAACAATGATATGCTATTAAAATATTATTAAAACTAACCATTATGAATAGTAATAACCACTTTTTGAAATTTTAGAAATTTTATTTTTCAAAATGGACTTCATTTTTGGATTCGTAATATCGAAATTATCTTAGGGTGAAATTTTGGTATTTTTCTGAAAACATTAAATTTTTTATGAATAGTGAAACCACTAAGTGGTAGTTAAAAAAAACTGAATTTTTCATAAAACATAATTTTACCGCTTCTGTGAGTGGAATTTTGAAAATCCGAGAGACACGGTTAATATCAAGGACTAAAATGTGGTTCAATGAGATGAAAATAATTTTTGGTGAATAGTAACTTTTTCCTTTTTTTCCACGGTTAAAAGTAAATAGGGTAATTAAGGGTAAAAGTGTTATTATTATTACCCTAACACATGTCCTAATTCTATTTGATAAGTTTAATTCGACCAAAAACAACCTTAGGAATAAAATATGACCATTTAGGCCCACTTGGATCAGATTATGACATTTATTATTAATTTATTTAAAGAAGGGGTAAAATAGTTAAAATCAAAGTTTAATAAGTAAATCATTTATAATATAGGTTTATACATCAGATAAATTCGATTGTAAATATTCATTAGAAATCTCATAATATTTCCTAGATAATGATATTTTATTTATAATTTTTAGACAATAAATAATTTAATTTATTTATGACACAATGATGATGCAGTAATTACCATAATAGTGAAAAATTGGAATTATTGATATTATAAATACCCAAATAAATATAATTTGAGACTTTTTATGAATTAAAGTAATTTTCTAGGTTAATATGACATGTTAGGATTGATTTAATTAACTTTTGTTGAAGTAATAATTATTTTATGAGTTTCAAAAAAATCAACTATGGAATAGTGTCAAAATTGACATAAAATAGATTTTAAAACAAATATTATATTATTGATTGTCATTTTATTCCTAAAAATCTAATGTTCGGCCAAGATACTTATATCAAGATATGTGTGTCATTAATGGACCACTTGGGGGTCGCTTGGATGTATATGGTAAGTTTATTAACTATATAATATAAAAATACAAAGTGACATGGTAAATGTCAATCTAATTAACTAAGAGTTAAAACTAAAAGATAAGGTTAGTATGATGACCTAAACTTGTCTAAATTCTATTGGATGAGAGGATTTCTACCCATCCCCACCTTATCTTAGAAATAAATCAATTTAGAGCTATTTAAGACCGAATTTGGCTTTATAATAAAATAATATGTTTTGTTATTCCAAAGGTGCCCCTCTCCTCCTTTATAAAAGGGAACCTTCTCCCTCTCTTCCTCACACCACTTTGAGACTTCAAGCTCGGCCAAACCCTGCCAATATATCCTCTCCACTTACCTAGAAACATACTAGAGGTCCTGGTCCTCTTCAAGGACCAATTTTAGGGCCCTAAAAGGAAGTCTCAAAGAATCACTTCAAAGAAGAGGTAATGTCCGTTACCGATTCTTTAATCTTTATTTCTTCTTCCACTTATTCTCATTTAGTTGTTTAATTATGAAGTAATAACATCAGTATCAATAATATATTGATATGTTATTATAAGCATTAAACAACCCTATTTCACCATCTATCCATCCTATGGAAAAAGAAATCACCGCGCGTGCGTACGTACAGAATACCGTCTCCACGCCGTGGTGTAATCTATTTTCCCCCACCACCATACTTGGATGGGTATAATGGTGTAAATAATAACTATATATGATTATTGTAAAGTGATATTGATTATGAAATAGTATACATACACTCCAATAGAATTCCACAATCATGGGAATGATATCTTCACTCGTGCGTACGTACGGAATACTGTCTCCATGATGTGATGCGACTCGTTCTACATGATATTCATTTCATAATGATTATATAAATGAATTGAATGAATTAATATGATATATATTACACTAATAACATTCTGGAAATGAGGTATCTATAACCTAAAGAGAATAATAAGAATTTATTCGACAAAACACGCATAAGAACAAAAAGTAATAAACACCCAAATAACAAGTAGTAATGATATATTACTAATAAGAAGCTAATAATATGTCCATATATGATATCATAACAATAATTATGATTCTGGAATAAGTCAATAACATTATTTAAATCATTATACATGAGGTTCAGACACTTATGAAGAAAATCAGACCTAAGGTAAGGGAAAATCTCGCAATCTCAATTTTTATCGGAGATTGTTTATACTTCAGAATTTACTGGGGAATATTTATCATCCACATCCATGTTTCCTAAATATGCAATATTTATATCCTTCCACATTATTTTATATCCAATTTTACCCTTCGGTGAGTTTTTAGTAAATGATATGGAAGGAATCTTTTGTCGTTTTTCGTACGAGGTACTTTTTGACTTTTCTGAAAAAAGTACGTGAAGAATGTTTTTTTTCACTTATACGGCATGAATGGATTTTGAAAACATTATTTCCAAGAATCTTCCTTTACAAGTTTTCATGTTTTTTTAATCAAATTATTTTAGTTTAAAATTTTATGACATTTTAAGAAAGGAAAAATGTTTTTTGAAGTAGAAAAAATATTTTCCTCAAGAATGGAGTTCAAGTGTTTTATCAAAATTGTTTTCCATCTAAGATAATATAGGGTTCTGTTTCTATCCCTATTACTACATTGATTGGATTATGTTGTGATGGAAATATTTTTATGAATTCCTTTATCTTATATGAATTGTTTTATGATTTCATGATGTTTAAGATTCCCGTTTTTATTACATGGGTTATGCTATGATGTATGATTTATGATTTTGTGGAACACAAGAGAATGGTATCATTATGAGATGGGTGGGACCTATATCTCCCTCCAATTAATTTGGTAAAGATTTTATATCTCATGAGATAGACATGGCTAGAACGGCAGGTTAAACCGGTTCAGTGAAATAGGACTGAAATAAGGAGTGAACTTGGTTCAGAAATGGACTTTGTCCACTAAGATAGTCTTGGAAATGAGTCTTGACTAATATGAAATGATTATATATGATTATGTGTGTATACTAAAAAGATTCATGTTTTATGTTATGATTATTGGGATTAAATTTCATTACTATGATTTACCCATGTTATGAAATTATGATCTCCTTTGCAGGTTAAGATTTCTAAAAGTTATGTTCTTATGAATATGATGTGATTGATATTTCTTTTGTTTACCCTTACTGAGCATTTTAGCTCACCCTTTTGTATGTTTTCTTTCCCCAGGTCAGGAAGAAGGTTTTTAAGTAAGATATGCCAAAAGGGACTATAGATATGATGAAATAAATGGGAGATAGTGTACACGATTTCTGAACCAGTTGTTTATGTTTCCCAGTTTCTAAAGACACTATACCTATACTGTCCTTTCCTGGTTTTGTTATATGTTATAATAAGTGTGATTCAATTTTGAAGTAATAACAATGTATGTAAAGTATGAGTCGTTATATAAAATATACTAAATAAATATAATATTTAAATCATTTTTTCATTCCATAGAGGATGATACAATGATATAATTAATGGGAACAAAAAATTAAATGTTAAAAGTTTTGTAAGAAACTAGGTTATTAACACCTAAAATAGTGTAAAAAAGGAATAATGTTAAACAAAATGGGTAATAAGATGATATAATTTGATCATATACGATATAATAAATATTAATATGGTCTTCTAATATGTTAGTAACACAATTAAAACCATTATTCAAGACCTTAAATAATATTCATCTAATGGAAGTGTACGTTAAGTTTTTTTATCATCTCTCTTTTATTTCTATGAGATATGCCTTAATCACCACTGATTTAATTAAGTGGTGTACTAAACCATTGATATATCATATATTGAGTCTAATTATCCTCATGGTATTCAATGATTCATTTGATAATTTTTTTACTATTGTGGTGAATATAAATAAAATATTTCAAAGTGGTATTGAAAACATTGATTAAAAATGTATTATTAAATCAATTATTTGATATATGATGAATTTTTTGGACTAGAAGACACGGGGGGAAGCTATAGGTATCCTCTATATGCATTGATAGTCTCACGGGATGAATTAGTTGGAAAATTAATATTAGTTTAAATAGTCTAGATAATATATCTTTACAGTATAGGGGTTCATGTTCAAGATATATGGCATCCAATATTAAATCATTTCCGTCATTCAAATTTCATTTTAGTTATTAACAATATCATTGTCACAATGAAAAAAAACTATGGATTCATTTTATTTTTATAATATTAGATATATAATATGTGTTTCAGTTACTTATCTTTCCATATTGTTTATCCCTTATCTAGTTATTTGAATGGAATGTGTTCTTAGTTATCTACCTTTCCAAGCTGATTTATTTTTAATGAATAGTGATTGACTGATATGCATGGTTAATCTAGAAAAATAATGATCTTTAAAAAAAAATAATTTTATATTTTAGGTTGAAAATGTAATTTTAATTTTAAATATGTATCTAGATTATCATGACGATAAAATTATTTGTTCTTTTGGATGTGATTTATTGTATCTTGTGATAATGTAATAAATTAAGGTACCGGATCATGGCTACCAGAGTCCGGGATTTACAATTATGGAACTAAATAACACATCACCATAAATTTATGTATCCCAATATATAATAAATGATATTATTGTATTATAAAAAATATTCCTAAGGTACGGGGTATATGGAAATTTCTTACATCTAGAGATGATTGGGGAAACTGAGTTCCATGAAGAGAAAGGGACACTAAGTGACTCAAATCCATGGGATTAATCATCGTAAAATAAAATAAATCCCCTTATGATAAATTTATCATAGGAGTTAGATGAACTAATTGAATTAATTTGAGCACATGAGTATAGATGGGTATTCTATTTGGTAAAATATGTTGATAGAAGTAGAAAATAAAATAAGCAGTTGGTAGTGAAAGTATTTATTAGAATGAGGTAATCTATTTTACTAAAATATTTTTAAATGTTTTTATGAATAAAATCAATAGTACATTACTGAGTCTTATTTCTTATTATTCTTTATTCATGGATGAGATATATGATAGGACATATTTTCTTCATGGTGACATTAAAGATGAGATTTATATTATTGAACCCAAGGGTTTTGAAGATCATTATAAGGGTGAGTTTTTTATTGTTAAGTGAATCCTCAATACCTTGAAAAAAACCACTTCAATGTTATTAGATATTATTCACTATATCTATAAGTATGTTTTCAAGTTATTCCACCTAGATAATTATTGTTATTTTTTTAAAAAAAATGGGGCTTATCTCATGCACCCACTCTATGTGCATTACATATTTTTTATTCATTCGAACAGTTCATTGATTTAGGTCATAAATTATATGTTGTTTAAATGTTTCATAATGGAAGATCTTGGTCAGGGTAAAAAATAATGGTGGTTATGACAAAAAGGGATAGAACATCCAGTTATCTGATGTTATAAAAGAAGGGGAAAATCAAAAAAAGTCATTACAAAATTCAGTTTAACAATATGTAAATATAACTAAACCCCCCCTATAAAATGATTTATATTGTCCCAAACATAGAAACCAACAACAGAAGATGAAGCACCATACTTTGTGATAGTTTCAAATGTATCGGTTTTTATAATCTTGATATACGTGATGTTATGTGTGAAGAATGAATTTGATATTAAGGTGGATGTGGTATATTGTTTTATATCAAATTCTATAATGGAGAATTTTGAAGTCTTGAAATGGATAATTTTATAAATCAAGGTAATTGAATACATGATTCTTGATGTTATTAAATTGATCCTCTACAGGGATACATAGATGCAGATGATTCTAGGGTTTTATATAACCAAAATTATATGACATGCTTTGGGTAAATATTTTGAATAATGATGATCAGTTAAATAACTCAATTTTACCCTATTTTTTTAATATCTACATTGGATGTAGAATTAATATGTGTTATAGAAGTTAGGAAGGAGTTAGTTTTCTTTATTACCTTGATTAATGAAATTTAAAGTTCACTAGATATTATAGTATCATTTTTTGATACATAGATTGAAATTCATTTATACTAGAGTTGAGTGTTATATTGAATAATAAAACACCTTGAAATGAAATTACATTTTCCTATATTTTAAAATAAGATAAGTTGTTGGTGTTATAGAATATATTTGTGATGTAAAATTTAGTGATCATATTCCCCGTTATTTTTTTCCTTGAAACCCTAGGGGAAAACATTACCTTACTAAGATTTAGGTTAAGATTTGATGGTGGATAACACATCATGATTTGTGGAATAAGATAGATTATTCTTAATAAATAATGGATTATATGATATCACTTGAATTAATTCCCTATACGAAGATTTTTAGTAATTCCAATATTCTTCATGGAATCTAATTCCACTTACCTAAAATATTAATCCCATAAGTTCATCTCAGTCCTATGAAGGTAGTGTAAAAATAAACATCAACTTATATGAATATTTTTCATAATTTGTTGAATATATTGTAGACAATAAAAAACTAAATAGTGTATAAGATGGGAGATCTTCACTATTAGATAGTTGCAGTGGCTAAGGTAGTGTAAATCCCTGATTTAGGGTGAATTCAATGTATAAATGACCAGATTTTTTTGTTAGAGGTAAAACATTATTGGTTTCATGATTAACTCTCTTGAGATTATGTTTGACCAATCTCTAATAAGAACTATAAAATAAATAAATGGATAACGCAGAATCATTAGATATAGTTTTTTATTCGTTTTCCACATGGTAACAATAATTACGTTAGTTTCTTCTCATGGAGGTCAAATGAAAGTTGAGACCACGTTAATATTTTAGTGTCTAATTTATCTTTTACTATTTTCACTTCAAAAATATTGTATGTTAACCATAATATAGGAGAGGATGATCATATTAGTGGATATTAGGATTTAAATACTTTCATGTTTTGGAGCATTAAGACATGAAAAAATTCAAATGGTTCATTTCACTAAATTGAACCTTCACCAGATACAATATTTATAGAAAGTGAGTTTAATTATATATTGATTATAATAAGGATTAATTCTCAACATATTTGACATAAAATAAAATAATAATACCATATATAAATTTCTATTAATAAAAAATAGAAATTTTCAATAGAATTTACTACTATATGCTATGTTTAACAATTATCCATAAAATTTACTAAAATTACACAAAATATAATAAAACTTCTCAAAATACTAGTTAATTAAAAAAAATATTATTGAAAATAATCTTAAAAAAGAAAAATTTCTAAATAAATAGTTTAATTTCAATAAAAAAATGTAATTATATGAAAACCCTCATCAAGATAGCCAATGTTATAATAAAATCAGGGAATTCCTAACCATAAACCATAATTAAACCTAATTTATTCCCCTTAGTATGTTTTAATGTTTTGTTACTAATCTCCAATGACATCCTAATTGAAAAATTATAATAATCAAATAATAATTTAACATCCTTGTATCTAAGAAAATTTTATAGATATCGTCAAAAATAACTATCATATACTTACACATCGTATTATGAAATTTTCATTAACTCATAACACATAATCTTATTAATAAATTACAATTACACATTATAATTTTATAAGAAAAACACAATAAAAAATTATCAACAGAATGGCATGACCATTATCATTTTCAAACTATAATTCTCCATGACATTTCAGGAAAAGTCAATGAACATTAAAATTAATATTAAATACTAAAATATATGTTTTCTTTTTTCAAAATGGAACAGAAAAAATATCTTTCATATTTAATAATAAATCAAATTCATATTTTTATTTGACATTTTTTTAAATATTAAAAATAATAATTACCTAAAATATTTTCATGACCATTTTTCAGTAAATTTTAATTTTAAATAAAATATTATTTATAATATATATATTATTCATATTATTAATAGTTTTTATAAAAACTAATAAGATTGTGATTCCTATTCACATTATGATTTAAAATAATCAATAAGAAACTGTAGATCATATATTATCCTTATTATTCAGAAATTGGTAACATAAATCGTTAAAATTGAAAAGTTATTTGGAAGATTTCCTCTTTTGATGGGTGCAATGGTCAGTGTTCTAGAATATTTTCACAATAGTTGTGGTGTACTATATTGGGTTTCTTGAGGATATTATAATGAAATATCCTTCTCATTTATTTAGAGAAAATAGGTTTGATCATAAGAGTCATTTAGAATATCATATGATTAACTAGTATTATACAACCTATGTTGGTTGGAAGGTTCTATATCCTATTGTACATTAGAAGTTACCATGGTTTAATGTTGGTACATCTACAATGATAAGTATTATATGCAACTAGATCATCGATTGGGTCCCACTCTAAATGTAGTGTGGGACCACTTCTGCAAGTATAATGTGATTTTGAAATAATTTGATGTGATATTTATTTTCATTACTAGTAATGGTTTTTAACCAGTGTATCATTCGATAAATTAAAAAGGAATGTGTTTTCTCCCAAAGATATTGGACTTTTTTCTGAACCATATAATCTTATAATGTTATTACGTTATTTACAAGATCAATACTTCTTGAAATTATTCATTATTTGAATGGAACAACCTTTATTTAAGGGTATTTGAAATTAGTAAATGTGTAGTTTACCAATGATGTGTGGGTATTTTATTGTTATCATCATTGAATAAATATTGGGGTGTGATGTTAAAATATATAATCAAGTCTTCTGGGAAAATTGACCTGGTGACTCGGTATGTTACTAATATAATACTTAATTAAGAACATAGATGGATATATTTATGAGAAAATTACTAAATAAATATATATATTGAAGGAACATGTTGGTCACCTCAATTTTTATATAGTTGTAAATGATATTATAATAATAAATAACGGAGTATAGTTAAATGAACTAGTTCAGGTCCTACATATTGGCATTTTAGGAAGAGACAATATATCATTAAGGATTAACAGTTCCATGGGGAGAAATATAATGGGAAATAATTTATAATTACAAATTATATTTAATATTTCTATCAAATTAGTATATTTTTTGTAACACCCTGATATTTTAAAAGAATGGTGTGATTGATAGCCTACAAAACACACAACACAAAGCTTAAATGAATTAAAAAATATTATAATTTTATCACTTTTGTTATATAGATATTAAAACTGATGATATGAATAAAAGAAACTTAATTATTAAAAATATATAAATTCTATAAAAATCAAATAATTTGTTAAGAAATAAGTACTGAATTTTTGTTAAAATAAATTCTTTTCAAAATATGTTTTCATCAAAAAAGTATTTTCATTGAGAAAATATTATAATTAAATTTTGTAACATTTAGGATTCTAATTTCATCAGTATTTAAAATTTTATAAATTATATTATCAAAATTATCATAGGGTGAAATATTGGTATTTATCTAGAATATTTAATTCTTCTAGGAATATTTTAAAATGGTATATATTGAAAACTATAATTTTTTCAAAAAGAATTATAGTGTTATATATTGTTTTAAAAAAATTTACAATAAAAATTATTTCTATTGTATTATTAATAATCCAATTATGTTTATTATAATCAATTTTATGGTTGGATTTGTAATGATATCATTTGTATACAGAAATACATATTTTTTAGAAAAAGGTTACTTTTTTGTTTATTTTCATTTTTATCTGAAATCAATTTCATTAATTTATGTTAATGAAATCCTAAAAATTGATTCCATATTTTTATTTAAGAGTTATATTATTTTATTAAATAGTTCCCTTAAATTTTTGGTTAACATTAATAGAAACTATAGTAAATTTTTGTTTCCATGGTAAAGGTGAAACATGTTAATTCTGGTTAAAACTAATGTGATAAGGATTAAAATTCATTATAAAAAAAATATTAAATTCATTGTATTACTATATTTTGTTCTTAATAATAAATTTTTTTAAAAAATTATAGTTAATTTCAATTTATCTTCTTTCTTGACCCCTTTTATATTTAAAAAAAGAAAAACTTTAAAATATCACATTGTGTATTTTAAAATATATGATATTTTCTAATTAGGGAAAAAATTGGTTATGAATTTTTATTTAAATTATTAATTTTTTTTCATTATATCTGATTATTAGTTATTATTAATGAAATATTTACAATAAATTCTTAATCATCGATGAAACAGTGCCTCTGCAGGTAGTAGAAATTTTATTAAATGAATATAAATACTTAAAAACATAATTTTTCATTATGTTGAAGTGAAAAAAAAATATCTTGAACATATACCATTATAGATATTTCAGTGGATTAAATTTTAATTTCACTTCAATACTTTTTTGAATCCAAATTAAGTAAATAGTTAATAAAATGACATTAATAGTATTTACTATTAATTAATATTTTAATTAAATTTATAAAAATCGTAAAAATCATTAAATAAAATAATATGTATTATATATGGTCTAAAATTTCATCACATTGCCATTTAAGATCCACTTTCAAACATATTAATACTATTATAACCCGTTAATATTTAAAAGTTCATTATAATGTTTATAGTTAAAATTGGTAATACCAAACAATATGACGTAAAATTATATCTAAAACATTAAAAATATTATTAGAATATTATATTATGCCCACTTTATCCTTATATTGTAATCCATATCATATTGAACCCATTTTTCTAGGGTTAAACTCATATTATATTATAATTTTTCATGTATTTCCAAAAATGAATGTAATGATATTTTATGAAAAATAATATTTTAATAATTTTTTTTGTAAAAACCCTATATTCAGACAATTTAATAGAGAATAGAATGTTTTATCAAAACCAATCCATTTATTACTCACTTTCCCATTTATGGTAACATTTTAACCCTTAAAGACTAAATACCATGTAAATCACTATAATTTTATGAAGGATTTAATGGGGGTTAAAACTACGAGATAAGGGTAAAATTTTACAAAAACATGTTTGTATTTTTTTAGGAACTTATTTTTACTCATATTCATCATATATTATAAATATATCAATTTGAATATCCTCTCGTTAATTATTAACAATTATTTAGTTTTATATCTTAATAAATAACTACCACAATACAATCCTAGATTCCACAACCATATACTAGAGATTCATTTCTTTCAAAAAGACAACCCTTTCAAGGCCTAAGGTGCAACACAAATGAGATTTCTCAACAAAGTGGTATATCTCTTAACTAAGATTTTTCTACATTATGTATTGTTATACCTCTTATATATATGGAAACCATTATAAAATAATTAATTAATGATCCTAACAATTATTAAATCTTATTATAAAAATTATATGACCATTATTCTCATTCATCCCATCCATTGGAAGGTGATAGAATCTTATGTGCTTACGTGTAGACTACCACCATCACAAAGTGATGTGATTCATTTTTAACATCATCATTACATGGATAGTAATAAGGAAAATAATAATTAATATATATTATATATAAAATATAATAATAATACTAAAATTATGAATTATTATTTACATTTCATTCAATTCATCATTCAGTGAATGAATACATCATAAAGTCATACGCACGTCCTTCTATCTCTATGAATGGTGTAATTAATGTTTTAATCAAAAAACATTATTCTATTATTTTAAATATGTATAAAATGGTAATATATCATACTTATATCATAAAAGTATTTTGGATATTATGAAATCCTGATTAATGAATAAGAACTAGAACTACTGAAAAAACATATCATGCAATATGAAATAGTTAACACCTAGAAATGATGACTTTAATAAGAGATTATTAATAAATTATCATTGAAATGTTTTGGGTTGAACATATATGATATCATGTATTAATACATGAATGTTTTTTTATAATTATAATTAAAAAAATTATTATATAGGTGGTTAGGATTCATTCGAAGAAAGTCAAACTTCAGGAAATAGATTTCTAATCTCACTTTTGTTTCAAAGTGATATATACCAAATTCAACACATATTTTAGTCAAGTATTATATTTAAATCCCCTATTATATTTTATATCACAAATCCTAGTTTATTAATGAAAATAAAATCTTCAATTAATGTAATATTTTTCTTTGTGGTTTTGATTGAAATGATTCTTAAACGGTATGTTATGTATTCTACAATCTCATTATTTAATAGGAATTATTATGAAAACGTGTTTTAATATTAAATTTCATGATCTCCCTCTCAATAAAATCATGAAATTCATTCACATTTGGTAATTTTGAGATTAAATGTTTTCCTTTCCTTTTCACCCCTTAATGCACTCAATAATCAAAAATAAAATTTAAACAAAATTGATATAATTTCTCTCTTCGATGGATTTTTGTTCTTCCAACTCTATGTTTATAAAAATTAATTGAATAATGTTTTTATATTTACCACTAAATTTATAATGATATTTTAACCCATTTCATAATTTTTATAGAATGGTTCAAAAATAATTTTCTTATCATTTTATTAAAGATGTACTTTTTACATGTTATTGATGTTGTGAAGAGCGTCTTTTTTTAACATAAACAACATGAAGAAAATTTCCCAATGTCATGAATACTCAAATATATGAAGCTTAATTTACATTTTAACTAGGTTATCTTAAATGAATATTTTTTAATAATATGTTTTAGATGTTTATATTTTAAATAATTTTCTTCATTGTAAAACTTGAATTTTCCTAAATAAATGGACCAATGTTATTTTAAAGGTATTTCTCATCAATAATAAAATCCATTAATGTAATATATGATTTAATGGTTATATAATTCAATGATACTATCCAAATTAATTATTTAGATGACTTATGATTAGTATTTTTTATAGACTATTCAATAAAACTCATTTTATTCCAACCGGTTAATTATGTTATGAAACTTGTTTCTTTTCCATGGATTCTTCTAGGATGAAATGAAAAAAAATTATGAAACCAAATTTTATTTTCATTGTTTTTGATATAATGATTAATTTGAGATATTTTGAAAAACATATATACGATCTTAATTAAGTAATGGGTAGTCTTGGAATTATAATTCCCTCTAATTCATTGGGTAGATGTAGATATCTCATTAGAAAAAAGGACTGGAATGAGGAGTGAACGTGGTTCAGTAATACACAATGTCCAAATTGATAGTATTGGGCGTGAACCATTTATAAGTATAAAATGGTTTGGTGAGTGGACCAAATCCACTATTATATTCATGGATGTGGCCCTCAACTACTAATTTTTTTTCAATGATTATGTTTATTCCAATTATTTTACTTAGGATAATGTTATAAATTCATAGATAATAATCGTTTAATCCTTTATGATTCTTTCCTTATAAAATACCATGATTTATTCCATGATTTATTCCATGATTCAATATTATTATCTAAGATATTCTATTTATGGTTTTCAAATTTCAACTTTGTGTTATCATAACCTTATACAAATGTTATGTTTAAATTGTCATTGACGTCTACCTTATGTATCCTTATTGATAATATAATATCACTCTTTTTTTCGTATTCCTCCTCCTATATGAATAATATTTTGATGTATGATATGCCTAAGATGTGTGATATTTATAAATAACTATGTTGGAGATGATTTAGATGTTTTATGAAGTAGTTTTTCTATAGATATTATTCAGTAGACACTAAAACTTTATGGTTCTGGTGTAGAACATAATACCATGTAAATAATATTTCTCTAACAAGATTTAATATATATATATATATATACATATATGAAAATTATGGGTCTCAATTGATTGTATTAAAGTAAGGTTTTATTAATATTAAGAGATTAAGAATATATATCATATGGGAAAACCATGGTGATATGTCTATGTATAGAACTGTATACTATTATTTTGTTATGGTGGATATTATGTGGTTTTCGAAGAAATACATTCATGTTTTGATAATACATGTGTTATTGGTTTTATTATATATTAAACTAGTGGTAATGTAACACCCTGAGATTTTATGAGAAATATTATTTTTAATTTCTTTGATGTCTTGTGTTGTACGCTACACCATGATTATCTTTCACTATACGCAACACTATATTAGCTTTTAGTATACGAAAACACTATTCTTGTCTTGTGTTGCACACAAGAGCGACCTTCCTTGACAGCGTGTGTTGTACGCAATACCGAGTTTCACTAAATAATGATATATTATTATAATATTATGAACCAGCCATTATGAATAGTATTAACATAATTTTCAATTTTATAACATTACAATTCATCGTACACATTTTCTAGAATGAGATATGAAAACAAAATCATTTTTTCGAAAAAAGAAGTATTTTTTGAAAAATGCAGTTTTACCGCCTTTTGATGGAACACCCATTTTAAATATAATTTTTGACAAGTTTATAAGTTCAATTTTACAAAATAAAATTCTTCTTTTGGATAAGGATATAAAAATTTACATTGGATAAATTTTTGATAATTTTCTGATAACCTTCATATTTTGATGAATACAAAAAATACACTAAATTTTAATTAAAAACAACTTTTTCATCAAAATAAATCATACGGTAAAATTATAATATTTAATGGTTTTAAATTATAAATATAATATATTTTTACCATATAATATAATGTAATTAATTATCATTAATTTTACACTGAATTCATAGATAAAATCATTTCAATCTTCTGAAACGTTTTAACATTTATCACCCGTTTTCTTAACAACGGGATTAATTTTAAATTAATTACTGAAACTTATGTGTTTTGAATTTTGAAAAGTGGATTCCATATTTGGAATTAGTAGGTTAAAATTATGTTAATATGATACTTTTTATTTTTAGACGTTATGAATAGTAACTACGGTAAATTTTATTTACTATAGTTCTAGGTAAATTGGGTAATTAAGGGTAAACATAAGATTATAAAATTACCCTAACACCTTCCAAAATTATATTGGATGAATAAAAGTAGACACATATAACCTAAGGGTCTAAATATATTCATTTCATGGACTTTTGACCATCAAAATGATGTAATTATTATTAAAACCAAAGAAAGTGACATCAAATCACTCTCTTATATCTTTTAAGTGTAATAATTTTAATTTAGTGATAAACTTTATAAAACCTCGAATATAAATAGTCTCCATAAATCTAATAAAATTATATACATCATAAAAATTTATTTATAATTTTTAGGGATTAGATAATTGTCATTAATGGTGACACAATAGTGATGAAAGTTTTTTTTATTTAGTTAAAAATCAATAATATAGTTTTTATTAAACTAATAGTGACCATAAAAGGCAAAAAAAACCAGACCAAAACATATTTTTCATGTACATGTAAACCATAATCAACTAATGGTCGAATATTTGACCATTTGGAGCCTTATAAAAGCGATTATGACACTTATATTAATTTATTTTAAATGATGTCAAAGTCGTCAACATTATAATTTAATAAATATAACAATTTAAATGTTGTAATTTTTAGATGATAAATTCGAGTAAAAGTATTATTATGAATTTTAATATATTTATCTTTATCATATTATTTTATTTTTAATTTTTATGCAACAAATAAGTATATTATATAATTACAAAAAAAAATTTAGTAATTTTTTTATTAAGAGATATACCAAATAAATGGTTTTAATAATATTAAAATAAATAATATATGAACAAATTAATGTTCCCCATGAGTTTTTTTTATGAAAGTGACATGTTAGGAATATATTATATATATTTTTTGAACATATATTCTATGTGGTTTTTTATTTAAATTCAAATAATAAATAGTGTCAAACTTTACACTATTGATATTTTATAAAAATAACATATTATTAAATTATTTAAAAATCAAAAATATATTTAAAAAATAAAAATTGAAAATTTTATGGTCTAAATGGTTATAAAGTATCCAATTATGGGAAATTTAAAACATTTAAGAATGTATTTATAACAATTTAGAATTTAGAATTTTGTTACCACAAATAAAATTAAATAGATTCAATAATGATAAATCTGGTTGATATGGTTTAAAATAAACATATGACACTTATAAATTTTATTGGTTGATGATATTGAAACCCTATCTCATCCAATATTCGTATTGAGTCATTTTTGGAGGTTTTTAAGTGGGGTTTCATTTTATTATTAATTAATATTTTTGAGGTTTCTAAAAGTACCCATCTCCTCTCCTAATTAAGGCCACCTCCTCCCTCTCCTCTTAACAAAAATTTGAGCAATCAAGATTAGCCAAACCCTACCCATTTCACTTCTCCACTTCCATATAAACCTACTCGATGTACTGGTATTCTTTAAAGACCATCTTTAGTTCCCTAAGAGGAGGTTAAGAGGAGGCGCGCTGAAGAAGAGGTAATATCTTATACCGATTTTTTCAAGTTTCTTTCTTCTTCAACTTCTTATTCTTTAGTTGTTTCATTATAACGTAATAACATCAGTATCAATAATATACTTATATGTTATTATAAATATCA
Organism: Viscum album; assembly: GCA_963277665.1. Taxonomy (NCBI): domain Eukaryota; kingdom Viridiplantae; phylum Streptophyta; class Magnoliopsida; order Santalales; family Viscaceae; genus Viscum; species Viscum album. Next base: position 1,570,630,193 of record OY728131.1, on the reverse strand, counting down.
AAAAACCCCATTTAAGCTTCTATACATCCTACAAAAAATGAAATCACCGCGCGTGCGTATGTACAGAATACCGTCTCCACGCCGTGGTGTAATATGTTTTTCCACCACCACCTTACTTGGATGGGTATAATGGTGTAAAGAATAACTATATATATTTATTATAACATCATACTAATTCTGAGATATTATATCCTCCACTCCAATTCCATTCAATAATTATGGGAATGATATCATCGCTCGTGCGTACGTACGAATTACCATCTCCACGACCCGTTGAGATTCATTCTCCATATTAACCATTTAAGAATGATTATAAAGTATATATAATGAATAATAATAATATATATGACATAATAATTCTACTGTATTTATATATATATATTTTCGTGTCTGTGTGTGTCTGTCATCTACTTACTTCCATTCAAGTCAATTAGGAAAGGAAAACAGCGTTCATGCGTACGTATGGCCTACTGTCTCCATGAACTGTGTGTTTCATTTCATTTATCTATCTATTATATATATATACTTAATATTTATGATATATAAATAATTTTTGACATTCTAGAAGTAAGTAAATCATGATATAATTAATAATATTATCAAGAACAACAAGTCAAAACACGCACGACAATGAAAAGAATATTACCCAAAACGTTGCTTTAACATGGAATTGACAAATGAGTGGGTAATATAAATACATAAGTGAACCCTATATGATATCATAAATATTATCATGGTTATGTTACAAGTTAATAATATGTTTAAACCCACTATACAGGAGTCTCTGATACATACGGAAGAAATTGGACATAAGGTAAGGGATAATTTTTCAATCGCATTTTTATCCGAGATTGCTTATACGTAAGTATTTACTGGGGTTATATTTTTCATCCATACCAATAAAATGTTTTTCATAAAGTGTTTAATATTATTCCATTTATGTTTAAAGTCATTTCTACTCCTTTTTGACTTTTACTTTGTGTTATGGAATGAATCTTTCTTTTGTTTACCATACGTGGTACATTTTGACTTTTCCGTTAAAAGTGCAAGGATAATGTTTTTTAACTTATATGGCGTGAATGGATTTTTACGGTTTTATAACACCTAATTTTCATGAAGCTTAATCTAAAATATTTCATGATTATTTTCAATAAAATCCTTTTCTTTTAAAATTGAATGGCATTTTGTGATAATAAAATGATTTTAAAGAAGAAAGGATATTTTCCTCAAGATTTCATTTCAAGTGTTTTTTAAAAACGATTTTCCATATAAGATGATATTATTTCATATGAGTATGTTTCAAGTATAATATCTCTATTATTTACATGGTATCAATTTTCTTATGATGAAATGATATCCTTTTTTTATATAGATTATGTAATGATGGGATGATGTTCATGAAACCCATTTTATTCTTTAGGTTATTATGAATGATTTATGTTTATATTGTGGCACACGTAAGAATGATTTCATTATGAGATGGGTGGGACATATATCTCCCTCCAATTCATTGGGTAAATATTTATATCTCATGATACAGACATGGCTGGAATGGTAAGTTAATCTGGTTCAGTGATATAGGACTGGAATGAGGAGTGAACTCGATTCAGTAAGGGACTTTGTCCAATAAGATGGTCTTAGCAGCAATTACATGGCTAATATGGAAATCATATCATGTGATTAATGGTTTTCCAAAATTAAATGTTTTTTCCCATGCTATTTTATCATGATTGATGTTCCATTATGATCTATGCCTTACGTACTACTATGTTTAATGTCATTGCTCAATATTTTGATGTTTAAACATTATGTTCAGTTTTTAAGTTCAAATGTATGTGGGTTGTTTTATTTTATCCATGCTTACCCTTACAGAGCATTTGAACTCACCCTTTTTATGTTTTATTTTCCCCAAGATATATGGAAATGTTTTAGGTAATAAAACCAAAGGGGAAGATCTTTATGGGAGATGTTGAAGATCTTTCACCGTGATTAAGAGATTATGTTCCGAGTTTCCAAAGACACTAAACTAATACGGTCTTTGGGCGTCTGTTTTTGTAATGTATTAAGTATTCCGAAAAAGTAATGTAATGTCTATGTACGTCAAGTTTGGGTCTCTATAGTTGGTATTAGAGAAAATGTTTAGTTAAGCTTTGGAAACTAGGATGTGAAATCTTTAGTGATATCCCTAGAGATATTTCTAAGGTATGTCTAGGGATGTCCCCAAGGTTAAGTATAAGTATAGGTTATAGTCCTAGAATTATGGTAATGATCATTGAATTAAACCTAAGATGTTATATATTAAAGTTACTCCCCCTTTATTATTTTGTTTTCCTAGTATGATTTTGGCCTCTCACAATATTCTTTTTGGGTTTTAGAAAATGGCTGGAAGCAGGAAGATTTACGATAATGGAGGATATGATGGACAATGAAATGATATCATTTATGACCAACCAAATAAAATGGGATTTGGAAGTCCAAACATCATTATTATGATTAATCATCAATCTCATAATATGATCAATAATCTCAACATTGGTAAGTTTCCCGACTCAGCTAATAAGAGAAAGATGGAGTTTCATGATGATCATAGAGGAAAGAAAGTTCAATTTCCCTCATGTAAATCATGTGGGAAGAGGCATTGGGAAGAATGTTTCAAAGGAACTGGAAGATGCTTTGGGTGTGGAAAAGGACACAAGGCCAGTAATTTCAAAGGAAAAGGTTCAGTTAATACCATGGACAAGGATAATGGTATTTCTAAGACATCAAAAATGGTTAAATGTTTTAAATGTGGAATATACGGGAATTATGAAAACCAATTCCTTAAGGGAAAGTCTCATGAAGAGAATCATTATGTTCATATGGGTAGTATTTATATTGATGATGATGAAGAGACTACAAATGATATATGAGGTGAAATAATCATTGAAGCTCGGTCAATGGTTTAAGAAGGTAGTGGAATGATTTATGTTTATCAAGAGTTATGTTGTATAGGCAATGGTACTATGGAATAAAGACACATCTAAGGATTGTTACGATATTATTTTTTCTAAAGTATTTGAAAGTATATGTTGAATGGTATCGGTAATCATGAAAGGTTATTCAGATATTTTTGGAAAGTAGATGATATGGGCATAATGAAGGGATAAGGAGAAAATGAAATGTTTGATAGTATTCATGAGCTCATGACGGATATAAGGACAAAGTGATATCATGGTTTGAGTGTATACAAATTTTTGGATTTTGGTATGCGGGAAGAGTTAACTTTTGACAGCATTCCTGTTTTCACTAAGGTTCTATGGTAATTCATGTTTCAAAAGAATACATGATTAATTTATTCAAATGTTTGGAATGTGACTAACAAGATATATCTTAAGATATATGGGGGATAAATTATGGTATTCACGTGCTTGTTGTGTGACCTTTCAAATAGTCATTTTCATTATAATATGAGATTGGACCGAAGTATTTTGGATGTATAAAGATTTGAAATGGATTATGTTGGACATAAGATAATATTGTTTAAGGATAGAACCTTTTTTCAATATTATTTCTTGAATTTTATAATAGTGTAGTTTCAGGAAAAAGGACAACCTACAGGATGGGAGACAACCCTTTGCGTCAGACAAGGTTGTGGAAATCGAACCCACAACTGAAGTGCGACAGGCCTTTATTGACTACCACTGGCCTACAGGAAGTCCTAGGTTAGTAGAAACTAGTTTTATTTTATTAAGAGGTATTATAGATGCAGTATAAGTCAATTTTAGTAATAATATACGATTAATATCACTATAGATGGACTTTTGTATATAACTTTTGCTAACCTTATGTTTGAGATAGATGGAATGACCTATATTTCTATCACATGATCTGCTAATACCCCACAAAATAAAAATTCAAAATCATTTCTTTAAGAGATGATATAGAAATTGTTCAAGGAACATACAATAGTGAGATTGTAACAAAATCAAGTAAGTATTTCTTTTAATTCAAAAAATATTCAATATTAGGGAAATGATCTTAAAAACAAAAATTGTTGTCCAAGTTCCCTCATATCTGATGAATCAGATGGTACCTTAGATTATCACAAATTTATGGCTTTGTTATTGATGTATTTTTCATATCCATGTTCTCTACCACTCTTCATCCAAACATGATGGTTAGATTTCTCTTCCATATCCATATTTCACTTATGTCCTCCTATGTGGAAACCCAATGATGAGTTAATTTGGGTAACCGTTATGTTTCATATTTCACTTTTTAAAATTCAGTTTTAGTATTCATTTTTATGATGTGTATTTCTATGAATGAAACTTTTACGTAGTAAACGATTTATAACCCCGAGGAATTTTGAGGGAGTAATTCATTTTAAGGGGAGTAGAATGTAACACCACGAGATTTTATGAGAAATGTTATTTTTAATTTCTTTGATGTCTTCTGTTGTACGCTACACCAAGATTAGCTTGCGCTATATGAAACATCATATTATCTTGTAGTATATGCAATCACTATTCTTGGCTTGTGTTGCACACAAGAGCGACCTTCCTCGATAGCGTGTGTTGAACGCAATAGCGATTTCACTAAACAATGATATATTATTATAATATTATGAACTAGCCATTATGAATAGTATTAACTGAATTTTTAATTTTATAACATTATAATTCATCTTACACATTTTCTAGAATGAGATATGAAAACAAAATCATTTTTTTCGATAAAAGAAGTATTTTTCAAAAAATGCAGTTTTACCGCCTTTCGATGGCGCAGCCATTTTAAATATAATTTTTGACATATTTATAAGTTCAATTTTTCAAAATAAACTTCTTATTTTTAATCAGGATATAAAAATTTATGTTGGATAAATTTTTGATACTTTTCTGATAACCTTCATATTTTGATGAATAGTAAAAATAAGCTAAATTTTAATTAAAAACAACTTTTTCCATCAAAATACATTATATGGTAAAATTATAATATTTAATGGTTTTAAAGTATAAATAGATTATATTTCTACCATTTAATATAATTTAAGTCCTTAAAATTAATTTTACACTGAATTCAAAGGTAAAAACATTTCAATCTTTTGCAAGGTTTTAACTTTTAAAACCCATTTTCTTAAAAAAGGGATTAATTTTAAATTAATTACTCAAAATTATGTGTTTTTAATTTTTAAAAATTTATTTCATATTTGGAATTAGTAGGTACAAATTATGTTAATAGGCTACTTTTTATTTTTAGACATTATAAATAGTAACTACGGTAAATTTTATTTACAACTGTTAAAGGTAAATGGTGTAGTTAAGGGTAAATATAAGATTATAAAATTACCCTAACACCTTCAAAAATTATATTGGATGAATAAACGTCGACCCATATCACCTAAGGGTCTAACTAGATTCATTTCATGGACCTTTGACCATGAAAATGATGTAATTATTAATAAAACCAAAGAAAGTGACAACATGTCACTCTCTTATATCTTTTATGTGTAAAAATTTTAATTTAGTGATAAACTTCATAAAACCTAGAATATAAATAGTCTACATAATTCTAATAAAAATATATACATCATTAGAATTTATTTATAATTTTTAGGGATTAAATAATTGTCATTAATGGTGACACAATAGTGATCAAGAAATTATTTATTTAGTGAAAAATCAATAATAATGTTTTTATTAAACTAATAGTGACCATAAAAGGCACCAAAACCTGACCACAACTTATTTTTCATGTACATGTAAACCATAATCATAAAATGGCCTAATAATTGACCATTTTTATCCTTATAAAAGTTATTATGACACTTATATTTTTTTATTTTAAATGATGTCAAAGTTGTCACCTTCATAATTTAATAAATATAACAATTTAAATGTTGTGATTTTAAGATGATAAATTCTTGTAAAAGTATTATTATGAAATTTAATAGATTCATATTCATCATATAATTCTATTTTTAAATTTTATGCATCAAATAAGTATATAAAATAATGACACAAATATTTTGTTGTAATTATTTTATTAAGGGATATTCAAAATAAATGGTTTTAAAAATACTAAAATAAATAATATATGAACAAATTAATGTACCCCATGATTTTTTTTGAATAAATTGACATTTTAGGAATATATTATATATTTTGGTTTGAACATATCTTCTGTGTGGTTTTTATTTAAATTCAAATAATGAATAGTGTCAAAATTGACACTGTTGATATTTTATAAAAATAACATATTATTAAATTATTTTAAAATCACAAAAAATATTTAAAAACTAAAAATTAAAAATTTTAGGGTCGAAAATGTTATAAAGTATCCAATTATGGTAAATTGAAAACATTTAAGTATGTATTTATAATAATTTATAATTTATAATTTTATTACCACAAATAAAATTAAATAGATTAAATAATGATAAATCAAGTTGATAAGGTTTATAATAATCATAAAACATGTATAAATTTTATTGATTGGTGATATTGCAACCCTATATCATCCCATATTCGAATTGAGTCATTTTTGGAAGTTTTTAAGTGGGGTTTCATTTTATTATTAATAAATATTTTTAAAGTTTCCAAAAGAACCCCTCTCCTCTACTATATATGGGCACCTCCTCCCTCTCCTATTCACACAAATTTGAGCCTTAAATCTCGGCCAACCCCTGAAAATTTTACTTCTCCACTTCCATATAAACCTACAATAGGTCATGGTCTTCTTCAAAGGCCAAATTTAGTTTCCTAAGAGGAGGTTAAGAGGAGGCGCGCCGAAGAAGAGGTAATCTCTTCTACCGATTCATTCAAGTTTATTTCTTCTTCAAATTCTTCTTCTTTAGTTGTCTCATTATAATTTAATAACATCAGTATCAATAATATACTGATATGTTATTATAAATATGAAACAACCTCATTTCACCTTCTATCCATCCTATAGAAAACGAAATCATCGTGCGTGTGTACGTACAGAATACTGTCTCCACGCCGTGGTGTAATCTGTTTTTCCACCACCACCTTACTTGGATTGGTATAATGGTGTAAATAATAACTATATATGGTTATTATAACATCATACTGATTATGAGATATTATATCATCCACTCCAATTCCATTCAATAATTATGGGAATGAAATCATCGCTCGTGTGTACGTACGAATTACCGTCTCCACGACGCGATGAGATTCATTCTCCATATTAACCATTAAAGAATGATTAGAAAGTATATATAATGAATAATAATGACATATATGAAATAATAATTATATTGGCTTTATGTATATATATATATATTTCATCTACTTACTTCCATTCAAGTCAATTAGGAAACGAAAACGGCGTTCATGCGTACGTACGACCTACCATCTCCATGAACGGTGTGTTTCATTTCATTTATCTATCTAATATATATATATATATACTGAATATATATGATATATAAATCATGTTTTACATTATGGAATTAATTAAATTATGATATAAGTAATAATAGTATCAAGAACAACATGTCCAAACACGTACGACAAATGAAAACAATATTACCCAAAACGTTGCTTTAACATGGAATTGACAAATGAACGGGTAATATAAATACATAAGTGAACCATATATGATATCATAAATATTATTATGGTTCTGTTAAAAGTTAATAATATGTTTAAACCCACTATATAGGAGTCTCAGACACATACGGAAGAAATTGGACATAAGGTAAGGGATAATTTTGCAATCGCATTTTTATCCGAGATTGCTTATACGTAAGTATTTAATGGGGTTATATTTATCATACATACCAATAAAATGTTTTTCATAAAGTGTTTAATATTTTTCCATGTATGATTAATTTCATGTTTACCCCTTTTTTACTTTTACTTTGTGTTATGTAATGAATCTTTCTTTTGTTTACCATACGTGGTACATTTTGACATTTACGTTAAAAGTATGAGGAGAATGTATTTTTTAACTTATAGGACGTGAATGGATTTTTATGGTTTCATAATGCCTAATTTTAATGAATATTCCTATACAATATTTCATGATTATTTTCAACAAAATCCTTTTCTTTTAAAATTGAATATCATTTTGTGATAAGAAAATGATTTTAAAGAAGAAAGGATATTTTCCTCAAGAATTCATTTTAAGTGTTTTATCAAAACTATTTTCCATATAAGATGAAATTATTTCATATTTTTATGTTTCAAGTATAATGTCTCTATGAATTACATGGTTTCACTTTTCTTATGATGAAATTATATCCATTTGTTTTATATGGATTACGTTATGATGGGATAATGTTTATGAATCCCATTTTATTCTTTGGGTTATGATGAATGATTTATGTTTATGTTGTGGCACACATAAGAATGATTTCATTATGTTATGGGTAGGACCTATGTCTCCCTCCAATGCATTGGGTAAATATTTATATTTCATGAGACAGACATGGCTATAATGGTAAGTTAATCCGGTTCAGTGATACAGGGCTGGAACGAGGAGTGAACTCGATTTAGTAAGGGACTTTGTCCACTAAGATGGTCTTGGCAGCAATGTCGTGGCTAATATGGAAATCATATCATGTGATTAATGGTTTTCCACAATTACATGCTTTATTCCCATGCTATTTTATCATGATTGATGTTCCTTTATGATCTATGCCTTACATACTACCATGTTTAATGTCATTTCTCAAGATTTTGATGTTTACACTTTATGTTCATGTTTTTACGTTAAAATGTATGTGGGTTGTTTTATTTTCTCGATGATTACCCTTACTGAGAATTTTAGCTCACCGTTTTTATGTTTTCTTTTCCCCCTGATATAAACAAAGGTTTTAGATACGAAAACCAAAGAGGAAGATCTTCATGGGAGATGTCGAAGATCTTTTACCATGATTAGGAGATTATGTTCTGAGTTTCCAAAGACACTAAACTAATACAGTCTTTGACCATCTATTTTTTGTAATGTATTAATTATTATGAAAATGTAATTTAATGTCTATGTACGTAAAGTTTGGGTCTCTATAGGTAATAACCCTGAAAATATCTATTTTTATTATATCTCATACATTATTATGGTTCATAGTGAATGTTTCCTTGCTGCACACCTCGATTGACAATCATAGGGGATATTCTTGCGATAACTCAAATTTGACTTATGAACCATTATGAAGGAGTACAATATATGATAAATAAGAAAAAACCAGATTAGACCTAAGCTGTCATAGAATAAAATAAGCTCTCATGATATGGACATCCTATAAAATAATTCTCTTGAATGAATTGTTTCCCACTAGGAATATTATTTCCCCCTAAATGATTTTTTTAGTCAACAGATGGAAAAAGTAGTAACTTTGTAAATGGTGAATTTAATGGAAAATGGAATTATTTTCCTCATGTGAAGTAAAATTAAAAAAGGGATGGAATGTTAAAACTGTTGATTGTGAATAATTACTAAACTGTTTTATAAATAAAAACCACAATATGTGTGAGTTTTATGTCACAACTAAAATAAAATGATTTATTTTCATCATGACTATTGAAAAATGAAAATTCATCTTCTTACATGTTAATAATTTGGGATGATTCATTTGGGGAATGAATCATAAGAATAGAAATTGGTTTTCTTTTTCATAACGAAGGGCATAGATCAGTTAATTTCTATGGAAAATTTAAGTCTTTGATGGAAGGACATAAATATCATCCTAAGGTACGATTTATATTTAAATTTCTTATGTGTGGGGAAAATTGGAATTATTAGGTCTAATAAACTAATCCAAGAATTAACTCATATAAAAGGGAAGGACTTATTCTATTCCATTTACTGAAGTTAGAGGATTTATGTTTTTATATATTGGGATGTGAGATTTATATTGTAAAATTATTATAGTAGTGATATTTTAGATATAATAATCTGGAAATATATAAAGATTATTTCACAGTAGTTTTTTATTAATGATTTCAATACCAATTTGTAATGGCTTGGATAATTTGGAAAATTATATATTTTTAAGGTGATAATGCTTAGATGGGATAAAGAGACAAGTGAAATTAGTAAAGTAAATGGGATATTGATAGTGACTATGAAATTTCATAGTGATTTTATGACAATGTTATTTTGGTCATATTTGGTGATGTTTATTTAATTTTTTGATAAATATAATATATACAATATTCTTTTATTTTATTTTAGTAATATTTATTGTGTTTTCTTGGAAGAATATATGTTTTCTTATGAGGTAAACATAATATTTAAGGATTCAATCATGGGTTTATAAGTATAAGGTTAATAATATGTTCAAAGGAATAGATCTCCCTTTTAAGGTTCTATATGATGTTATTTTGAGGAAATATTGAAACATTTATTGGTTTTCAGAAATAACACTCTATTTTGGTCTAAATAAACCTTTGGGTTAGCATATGATTTTATTTTAGCATTGTTATGGTCTATTTGATTTTGGGATATATATAATCAAGATGATGCAATAGTGATTAATGAAAAAGGATATATTTTCAGAAACAATTATGGTCAAGTTATGGGTTACCTTTTAAGATAGTATATAAGTTTTATACAAGATATTTTCATGATTTTCACTACATTAAATGATTTTATAGTGATTTACCAAGGTGATTAATGATATTTTTTGATATTCTAAAGTAGTTTGATATATATGTAACCCTTAGGATTTAAGTGTTATTAAAAATGAATGATTATCATGAAAAAAACAATTAAATGTTTTAAGATGTAAGATGAAGGGTATGATATAAACATTGAGATTACACGATTTATTAATATGGAGGTTATCTGGCATATATGGTTATTTATTTTTGGTAATATTAAGTTCAACATTGTATTTTTAGATTTATATTAATTTATATATGTTTTTTGAGTTTTCATTTCTTTTTCTAATGATATTTTGGAATAGTATAATGTCTAAGGAAAGAAGGAATATATTTATATGTTTTTTTCAATCATCCCAGTCATTGGAATCTTATTTTAGTGATTGAGTCGTGATAAGTTCATCTTTAGTAGTCATTATTTTTAGAAAAAATGAGATTATAGATGAAATTGATTAAAAAATGAATTTACACTTTTCATGTAAGTATACTTACTTATTTTTATTGTCTATATTGTAAAATTGTTTCTCAACATTGGGAAAGAGACTATGAAACATAAATATTGTCTTATAAAATATATTTCTTATGAATCTAGGTTCTGTTACCGTGAATGTTCACTTATTTAAAAGACTTGTTATGTCTATTTACAGAAGACCTAAATATTCCCTTTTCCCTATTTTTGATATGATGTTTTATTAACCCCTTCCATAGTTTTGAATTTGAAAAGGGCAATTTTCAGATGAAAACCCTTGATAAATTAAATTAATATAAAATTTTGACGATTCATTTCAATTAAGGGGCGCAGAATATAACACCTTGATATTTTATAAAAAAACTATATTTGATTGAATATACGATACACAACACTGATCTTAGACAAACCACAAATTATTATAAATTTATAAATTTTGAAAAATAATTGCTTAATCGGAACATATGAATAAAATAAACAAAATTATGAAAAATATATAATGATTATAACGAAGAAAAATGTAACGAAAAATTATGGGAAATGAGTACTCAATTTTTGGTAAAGTCATTTTATTTTTCCTAATATGTTTTCAAAGAAAATTATTTCATTGGGTGTTTAATTTTTCACAAAATAAATTAAATTTTATTATATTAAAGAAATATAATAGGTGAAATTATATTATCAAAATTATTATTGAGGGAAATTATTGTATTCTTCTTAAATGGCATAATTTTTCATGTGAATATTTAAAAAACATGTTTTATAGAAAATTGTATATTTCTAATAAGAATAAACAATGTTTTATTTATTTATAAAATAATTTTAATTTAAAATTATTTTACTTATATAATTAAATATCCATTTGAGTTCATTGTAATAAATTTTATGGGTGAATTTGGTATAAAATCATTTTTATATGTAAAAAATATTTTTTTGAATTTTTTCCTCATTGAATTTTTCATTTTATTATATGATTTTTTGAGGATATTGGAAATTAAATATTGAAGAAATTATAACTTGTTTGTAATTAATTGTCCTATATTTTTTAAATAGTATAGTTTGAATTTTTATCAACATAATAGTAACCATAGTAAATTATGGTGTCCATGTAAAAGATAAAATGGTATAATTAGAGTTAAAACTAATGTAATAAAGAATAAAGTTAATTAAGAAAATTTTCTATATTTAATTGTATGATTCTAAATCATCCATTATAATACAAAATTATAAAATTTGACTGCTTCCCCATTTACCTTGATTTTGACTCTTATAATAATTTTTTAAAATATAAAGTAATAAATGTAACTTTCTGTCTTTTAATATCATTAATATTTTTTTAATATGGACAAATATTTGTATTCCGTTCTAAATGGATAATTTAAATAATAATATTTTTTTATTATGAAAATTTATTTATAATTTTTTTAATGAAATAATTAATTTAAATTCTTATGAAATTATAATTTGGTGCATGTGAAATAAATAAAAATATCATTTAAATTATTTTAAAATCTCTAAAAAGAATATTTTTTGGTTGAGTTAAAGTAACCCATGAATAAAAAATATATTTTTTTAATAGATAATATTTTATTTTCATTTTTTTCATGTATTTTTTCAATGTCAAATTTTGTGAATTATTCTTAAAATTAAATTAATATTATTTTATTTCAAAAAACATTTTATTAAATCCCAAAACGTTCATAAAACTCATGATAGAGGACAATAATGATTAGAAAATGTCTAACATTTTATCACTTTTGATTTTAAGATCTAGTTTTCAATTTAGAAGTAATATTTAACCCTTTATTATTAAAAAATTTAATACCATGATTAAGGTTAAAATTACTGAGCCAAGGGCTTAAACCAAATTATAAGAATTAAAATTAAATCTAAACCTTTCATAATATTATTATATCTTTTTATTTAAACCACTTATTCCTTATCACATAATTCTTATCATTTTGAATCCAATTAACATAAGTTTGATTCATATCACATGAAGATATTTTATGTTTTTCTAAAAATAAAAATAATGATATTTTATAATAAATAATATATACTTAATGATATAAAATTCATAAAACTCTTTCATCATCAATTTTAATTTTATATGGTTTAAAATAACAATCATGGACCATGTATTAGTCACTTGTTTGTCTAATGTAATATTTTGACACATAATGAGAAAAGTAATATATATCATGGTAATCTTCATAAGGATTAATATTATTGGGACCTCAATATTCTTTGATATCAAAAACCATTTGATTTTAGTTTTATTACTTTATTTTATCCTTTTAAATGTTTTTTATGGTTTAAAGAAGGGTTTATCTGTGTCTAGAGCTTGTTTGAAGCCCTGAGCTCTGGCATATTTAGAACAAATATGGGCCCCATAGTTATTAAAAACAGTGTTGCAAAGTCTTATTAGATAGAAATATCATGTTGGGGTTTTTTGGGATACAAAAAGGGTAGGAAATGACTATGAATTTTTTTTCTAACCATGCATTGTATCATGTGTATATTGTGTTCCCTAGGTAGAGGGGAATGTGTGGGTAGTGAATAGTTTGAAACAAATGCACCCCAGACTATGTGGGCCACTATAATCGTACATTAGATGGAGCATAGATGGAGTAATATTTTCCACCCATACAGCCAAACCATGAACCACTTTAAATTTTTTGAAATTTTAAAAAACTAACCTTAATTATTTATAACCATCCACCCCCCATTCTATCTATTCCTTAGAAGACCCATCATCCTCTCTAGTTGGATTCTCCTCCCATGGACTTAGCTTAGTTATTCAACATCTCCTTGATCCAAACTCTGATTCAACATACTACTGTCATATTGGATATCCATTGATAAGATCCCCCCTCCAATAACTTCTTTTGCAAATTGTCTTTCCATCAATAATGGTTTTTTGAGCTCTTTTGCCCAATTTTTTGTGTGTTCTTATATTATTCTATTTTAATTCAATATTATAAAAAACAAGAGTTTATAATGGGTTAGGCATATACTATATATATAAGGCATGTGGTCTATGACATTTACATCAAAGTCTCATCATTTATAAAGAGTTTGTATTGTGCACACACTTGTTTCACCATGATTTGAACCTTAAATTCATCTAATTACATTTTAATACTCTAGATTGTAATTTAAATACTGATTGGTATCACTCTATACAATTGGTGGGTTAGACCTCAAAGTTAACCCCCTCCCCCCCCCCCAGTAGGTTTTCTTCATTGTTATGACCTCAATGACCCACGTTGGGATTACATGAGACATTGACCTAGTGCACATGACATGACCATTGAGAAGTTAAGTCTTCCATATTAATATTTTAATATTTAAAATATTAAATGTAAATATATATATATATAGATATATATATATCATTAGTCCTCAGAAAATGTAATTGAAGTTGGAATTTGTTGCATGTACTCATTTCATCATTTCATTAATGATAAAAGGTAATGCAATGAACCTAATGAAAATGTATTTGAAATAACTATTAAATGGATTTAAATAAAATAATTTATATTAAAGGTATAAGGTTCCTTTTACATATATATATATTAGTCATATTTATAATAATGGTATGACTTGATCCAGCCTTGGATTCCCAAGGGAATGTCTTTAGTAATCAACGCACACCATTATGACTCATGGAGATGGTTTCTATGGGAGATACCTACATTTAAAATTGGAATTTTTCTATTAGAAGATTATTAGAAAGACATAATTGGAAACCTTTAATTTATATTAAAAAATTACATTATCTTCGATACACTCCTTTAGTTATGATTGATTTCATTGGACATGTGGAGTTATTGATTCACTCCATTGGGACTATTCTTGATTGTCCCAAAATTATTATATAATAACTTCCTAGAATTAGTTAGAATGTTTTATAGGGAAATTTAATTGGTATACCCCTTAGATTACACACAAAACAATTATCGCCAGACAACATGAGTTACCACTATGATTTGGCTAAATCCCCATGGTCAGGGATTCCTTAGCATCCCCTTATCTCATATGTTATTATTATTTCTGATTATAGGTTTGTAGATACTTTAATATGGAATCCTTATTATAAAAATTAACTATACTTAATTGTCACGACCCATCCCTCGGGGCCTGTGTTGTGACTACCCCAAGCCCACCTTCCATAGGCCAGGGGCTGGCGACTAGCACCAAGGCGTAATTCGCAATAACTGAGAAGGAATTTCCTTTATAAAAGGAAAACACACACAACCAGAGAACGAGTGGAAGAAAACACTAATTAAAGTAGTATAAAAAGTGTGCTGAAATTACAAAGGGGCCAGAAATACAAGCCCTAACAGAAAGGTACAGCTATAACTGAAAGAATGTACAATTGAAAAGAAAAACAACTGGAAGATGGAAGCATCTCCTAAATCATCCTCTGGGTTCCTACCTGAAGGGTAGGTACAGATTTCCTCCTCAGCACTCCACATCTATCCGCCTCCTCCGGGTACCGACTCGTCATGAGGTCCACCTCTGGTAACGGTCTATTCCTCATACTCTCTACCTCGGTCAGCACTATTCGTTGTCTGCATCCAACACAATGAGGTGTGGGCCTAGCCCATGCAGGGGTGAGTATAACGACACTCAGTAGGGACCCCAAGAACCTCAAGGTCTCACTAAATCCAAAAAGGATAAACCACAAAGAAATATCTCAAATGATAACCTTTACTTAGGTATATGCTCATACGTATACCTATGTTATCAAGTAACCCATCTCAATCATGAGGAAAACACAATGGTCATTGACTCATCTCAAAGAAGGATTTTATGCATGGTGTCGAAAACATGTCTGCTAGAGAACTCCTCCTCTTTCGAGCACAGTAGTCCTGTCATGACTCCGAGCTGCTACTCACTAACCTTAGACTACTGAGGTACTCCTCTTGTCGAGTACCACGGATCAACTGCCTCACACACTAGCGCTCCCCGCCATGGGTATGCCACCTCACACAGTAGCGCTCCCCCTGATAGCCTACAGAGGTACTCCTTCTATCGAGTACCGTGGGTCTACCACATCATAAAGTAGCGCTCCTCCGCCATGGGTCTGCCACCTCACACATTAGTTCTCCCCACTAAGCTAGTCAAGTCACTCCGAAACGTATCGGAGAAGCAGTCATCAGGTCTCATCCATTTACTAGGACTTCGTAATTTGTATGCACGTCTCCAGGAGGATCAGATCCACGAGCTACTAGCCAATACTCCAAGTGTCACGAGTCTCACTTAGAAGTATCACAAAGGACCGCCACATCAATGGGGTCTCAACGCAATAGACGGCGTATCAATCGGACGCCCGGTCTGTGAGTTATTAGACTTTTTGTCCCGGGGGCCCAGTTGGTTTCGTGTATGAACCAACCAAACCATATCTCATCAGTACCCCAAACTCTCATGGGGTATACTCAAGGGGACCTTTTCTCAACGAGATTACCAATGCCTCTCTCGGTTCGTCAAACGGACGTCCGATCTGAGAGTTATTGGCTTTTCCGTTCCAGGGGACCGGTTGGTTTCTAAGCTAAACCAACCCGATCATACTCCAAATGCATCCAAAACTCAATTGAAGTATGCCAAACAAACCGTCTCATCATAAGAAATCTGACGTAATTGACGGCACATCAATCGGACATCCGGTCCTTAAGTTTTCTGCGTTTTCGTTCCGAGGGCCCGGTTGGTTTCGGGTTCGAACCAACCTGTATGTATCCAAACTTCACCAAATCCCTTGAGTTCAATATAATTAAATGACCGTCTCAATCCAAGGATTCCAATGAAATTGACGGAGCGTTGATCGGAGGTTCGTAGCTTATGTTATGGGAAATTAACCGAAAACAGTCTGAAAAAGTGGGGTTTGGGCCCGGTCTGACCCGGCCCAACCCACCCTAGGTCGGCCTGAACTGGGTCGGCCTGACCCTGGTCCGGGTCTGGCCCGGTTGGGCGTGGCCCAGCCCGCCCCGGCCCAGCTGGGGGAGGGGGGGGGGGGGCGCTGGCTTCGGCCAGCTGGCATGGCGTTATGCAGCACCCCTCCAATCCCGAAACGGTTGAGCCGTTCCCCTTCCTCCCGTCGTTGCGCCACAGCCGCGGTGGTCTGCTCTGGCAGTGCATTACCGCCGCCTTCTGCGGAACACCGGATGCACTCCAGTGGTTCGTTTCACTGAACATTTACGCCTATGTTCATCTCGGGTCCCGAACTTTACTGTGAAGGCTCCAAATCGTCATTGTGGTCCCGTTTCATCATCTCCAAACATTTCAAGCATCAAGAACGATAAGACAATGGGTCCAGACTTGTTTGTTAGTCCGTACCCACCACGTTGGTGGTTGAAATATTCATCCAACCAATTAAACACTCATGTTCGAGGGTATAAATTACATATATAAAATATAAAAAAAACCCCCTACCTCGATAATTGACGTCGCACATTGTCGAGCCGCGGAAGACGAGCGTCGCTATAGATGGAGTCGCGAAGAACGACATCATGAAGAACATACGTCAATTCTGTGGACTTCAGGGTGCGTTCAAAGAGGAAGTGTCATTTCCTCTCTTGTCGTAGAGAAAATAAAGGAAGGAACGTCGTCGTTCTCCATGGAAATGGTGTTCTTCATCGAATTGGGCGTCGTTCTTCGTGTTGTGGAGTGTTCTTCGCTGAGAGAGAACAATGTTCTATGAGGAAGAATGAATCTCCACCAATTGTCCTGAGGTTTCCCCACCAAAAATATTTTCTATGAAAATATGTTAATAGCCTTCTTCAATTTTAAATAATTTCCAACCAATTAAAACTAATTCAAAAAGAAGAGTTGTGACAATTAATTAATAGGGATATTAATTAATTGAGTTGGAAAACATAATGAGAGGGAGGTAGAGAGGCTCCTCATATTAAATGAGGGGATTTTTCAAATAATTACATACAAGGTAATTAAAAGGGGATTTCAAGGGTGTTGAAAGGTTGGGGGTTCGTGTGGGCCCCACATCACAAATATCCTCTCATGGGAGGTTATGTGGGTGTGGGCCCCAACAACAACCTCCTCCTTATAGGATATAACTAACTCAAAATAAAATTGTGTGCAACACAATTTTTATTTAATTTAAGATTAAACCCCAAAATATAACTTCAAACCTGCATAAAACGCAACTGCGGTAAATGTCCCTTTATGCAATTACCGGCACTGAAAGTTCATCAGTGCCTTCGAATTTCAATTTCAATCATCGGTTCAAAACATAGAAAATCTCTCTTTTTGGACTCATCATGTGTTAATCATGTTTTAATAATCACAAATTTCATTACTGCTAATTCATCATGATCTTCAGTGCACATCTTGCTAATGTTCTTCAAACTCAACAATAGGTGCATATCATGTTTTTATAACAACAAATATTATGGATGTTAATTACTCTTTACATGTTTTATGCATAATTACAATTCTCTCATATATTATCTCTAATGAGTAACCTTAACTCATATTCTGTATATCACTGTCTTAGTCCAAATACAATTTTCTTTGTCTAAGTATGGACTCACTGTGACCAGACACCGTGACCACTCACCGTAAACCAGACACTATGAAGGACACACAGTGACACAGACACCGTGACGGACTCACCGTGACATAGACACCGTAAAGGACTCACCGTGACACAGACACCGTGAAGGACTCACCGTGACCAGACACATCGTGACCAGACACCGTGATCAGACACCGTGAAGAAGACATCGTTTCCATGATCACTGTGACACCATTTCTTAAGCTTTTGTCAATATTATTTTAAATAATGCTAACGGTCATATTTGTTTTTTTAATGCAATTAATGTTATTTAATGTTAGTTGTTGGCTTGACAGGAAACCGTATCTCGTACCTATGAAAAGGGAAACATTCCTACTACCAGAGCCCGTGGAATATAAAGAATATTGAACTACATTAGAGAACACGTACGCGCGCTTGACACCTCTCGACACATATACTACAAGATATGTGAGCTCTTTACTGAATAGAAGAACAATCCGGAGCACAACTATGAATAACACATTGCACGATCCTCAAAGAAGTTCCATACATGCAATCCTACATTTATGAAGAACACATGACGAATCAAGAGATTGTAGAACACAAGCTGAACTACGACACTCTGTTTTTCAACAGAAAAACCATAGAAGGACGCAGAAGCACTCCTACTGAATCCAACGAGTCCCAAGCTGCATTGATAATCACTAGAGCATTCTAAACTCTTATCTATCTTCTCTACATGATTTATTTATTAACTTTTGAGTAGTGTGGTGTAGTCTGTATTTCTTATACACACACTGTCTCCTGCACTAAACTAGAGGATATCAAAATCCTCACTCCAAATCTCTTATCACTTGTTCACCCACGTCAACTATGGAAGAGGTCCTTGTGTGGTCTGGTATATTCTTTGTTTCCCACTTAGAATAGTGGTAGAGGTCCCTAGGTGGCCTGGACAGTCTTTTAAACTGTTGTTAACCCCGATCTAGGGTGTGGATCAAATTTATATAAATTTGAGAGGACTAAGTCTCGGCTTGAGACTGAACCTCTTGTTATATCTACTGTGCATCTTTTATTTATGTTTAATGTATACGACACATAGTATATTTATTCTGCTGCTATTATTTTAAAATAAAAAATTATTTTGAAGCTACTTTGATAGTTAAATTAGCAAGTGTTTACACTTATTGTAAATCAGTAGATTAGTTTCAAAAGTTAGTTTGATCTTGTGGTTAAACTAACTGAGACCTAATCAATCTTTGAGAAGCTAAGTGAACATTTACAATATGTATAAATTCACTACAGTTTAACTTATTGTATAAATCTGGGGATTTTAACTAGACAATGTTTTAACAGAAATTTTAATTGGAACTCAATTCACCCCCCTCTTGAGTGTCCACTCCGACCAACATTTGGTATCAGAGGATTTTTAAATATTTTGTAAAGTACTCTATTTTTCAACTGTGATTTTAGTTGCATATTTAAAGATCTTAAATTGATGTTAGTTCTAAATTTTTTCTCTTTAAATTGTCTTTCTAAAATCTAGCTATGGATAATATACTTGAGGGTGTTGCTACTAATAGTCCACCTTTCTTCAATGGTACCAACTATGCTCAGTGGAAGCTTAAAATGAAAATTCATTTAGAAAGCATAGGTTTTGATATTTGGACTACCATAGAATCAGAATACAAACTTCCCACTACTGCTAGATCCACTTGGGATGAACCTACAAAGACTGCCTACAACAATAATTGTAAATCCATGAATGCCATGTATTGTGCTTTAGGAGATGAAGAGTTTAACAGAATTTCTTATTGTAAAACTGCTTTTGAAAATTGGGATACCTTAGCTGTTTCTCATGGAGGAACAACCAATGTTAAGGAAATGAGATTAAATACTTATACTATTAAATATGATAATTTTAAAATGAAAACTGATGAACCTATCTCTGACATGTATCTCAGGTTTAATGAGATAGTCAATACAATGAATTCACTTGGAAAAGCTGTTCCAGCAAAGGAACAAATTATGAGAATCTTGAGATGTTTACGAGACCGATGGAGAGGCACATATGTTTCAATCAGAGAGTCATGTGACATTGATTCTTTACCTGTTAAAGAACTCATTGGTATGCTTATGATGTATGAGGAAGAACTCAAGGTGAACAAAGAAGAAGAAGAAGAACCTAGAAGAAAGTCTGTTTCATTCAAATCTTCAACTTCAAAGGATAAGAAGAAACTCCAAGCTATAAACGAGAGTTCAAGCTGTGAAGACAGTGCAAGTGCTTCTGATAGTGATGCTGAAATGGCTCACATTGCCAGATGGTTTAAGATGTTCTATAGGAAGAAGAAGTTTTTCAGAAAATCAAATTACAAAGGAAAGTATGACAATAAGGAACATTGGAGGAAGGATTGGAAAAATCCAGATAAAAGTAATGAAGTTCTCTGCTATGAGTGCAAAAGAAAAGTACATATTAAAGCAGACTGCCCAAATCTCAAATTCAAGAAGAAATATGATTACAAGGACAGTAAGTACAAAAAGGCTATGAAGGCTACTTGGAGTGCTTCTGAGGATAGCTCCACTGAATCTGAAGTCTCTGAAACTGAACACAGAAATAAGGAAAACATGTGTTTTATGACAAACACTTCTGAGGTAACAGCTGAAACTCCTGCTTTAAATTATTATTATTCTGAAGATGATACTGACTCTGATAACATTTCAAAATCTGAACTATTTGAATATTTTGATATGTTAGAAGAAACCTATAATGAGCTGAAAGACAAATACAAAGGTTTAAAGAAACAGTATGCTTTAACTGTTAAACATAAATCTGATCTTGACATTGAAATGGAAATGAATGCTCAGTTACTTAAAGAAAACACTGAACTGAAATTATCTAATTTGCAACTCAGAATGGATTTAGAGAAATTCACAAATGGAAAGGATACAATAACTCAACTTCTAGGAAAGCAATTTGCACCAAAATATACTACTGGAATAGGCTACAAACCTAGACAGAGACAGTTTACTAAGAATAGATTTATTCCTAAATCTGGACAGAATGCTGCTAATTCTAATTCTGGGCATTTATATGCTTCAAGTAGTTATATTCATAGTTCTAGATCTAATAAGGTTTATCTTTCAAAGTCTGTTGATTCTACAACTTTCATGAGACCCATAAGACAAATTTGGGTACCAAAATCTTTGATTGCTTACCTGTCTGGACCCAAGAAGATTTGGGTACCAAAATCATTTCCTATCTAAATCTGTTTTGTAGGAAACCTGCTTAAAGAGATCCTGTAGGAAGACCTGGTACTTGGAAAATGGATGTTCAAGACATATGCCTGGATACTTTTCATGCTTTAAAAGCTTAGTCAGAGTTGATGGAGGTTTTTTCACCTTTGGTGATAATTATAAAGGGAAAATCATCAGCTTAGGCCAGATTGGTAACACTGACTCAGTATTAATTTCTAAAGTTTTATTTGTTGATGAACTTAAATATAATCAGTTAAGTATTTCTCAGTTATGTGATGATGGTTTTAATGTTAAATTTGAAAATGATTCTTGCAATGTTTTTAATTCTAAAAATATTTTAGTGTTTGCTGCTTTGAGAAATGATAATGTTTATGCTGTTGATTTAAATCCTTTAGCTAAGCAGAATATTACATGTTTAAATGCTTTTCATAAAGAGTCTTGGATTTGGCACAGAATATTAGGACACTGCAATATACACTCTCTTAGAAAACATACTAGGAAGAACTTAGTTAGAGACCTACCCAAACTTGAGTTTCCAAATGACAAAGTTTGTAATCCCTGTCAAAAGGGAAAGCAACATAAAGTCTCTTTCAAATAAAAGAAAGAAGTGTCAACTTCTCAACCTCTTGAGTTGGTTCACATGGATTTATTTGGACCATCTAGAGTTTCTTGCTTAAATGGGAAGCACTACGTCTATGTATTAGTAGATTACTTTTCTAGATATACTTGGGTATATTTTCTATCTCACAAAAGTGAAGCTTGTTCTTACTTTGTTAAATACTCCAAATCTATAGAAAACCTTAGTGGACATAAGATTAAAACTCTGAGAAGTGATCATGGCCGTGAATTTGAGAATCCTGAATTTGAATCTTACTGCTCTCACAATGGCTATAGTCCCAATTTCTCTGCCCCTAGGAAACTCCAGCAAAATGGTGTAGTAGAAAGGTGGAATAGAACTCTGCAATAAATTTCTAGAATTATGCTTAATGAGTATGACCTACCTGTTTATTTTTGGGCTGAAGCTGTAAATAAAGCTTGTTATGTTATCAATAGAGTCTTAATCAAACCTATTCTTAAGAGGACCCCTTATGAGTTGTGGAACCATAGGAAACCTAAAGTTAACTACTTCAAATTCTTTGGATGCAAAGTATTTATTCATAATACTAAAGACAATCTCGACAAATTTGCATCCAAGAGTGATGAATGAATTTTCCTAGGTTACTCTATTTCTAGTAAAGCCTATAGAGTTTTCAATAAAAGAACCAAGTGTGTGGAAGAATTTGTTCACATCAAGTTTGATGAAACTGATCCACATGAGCCTAAAACCTTTTGAAAATCATGGAGATGATCTCTCTGTTTTGAACCTTAATGACAACGACAGTGGACCTATAGTTAAAATGTCTAGTTCTGGAAATTTTCCAGAACCTGCTTCTATTGATACCCAACCTGTTGATGAACCTGAAATTTCTAGCCCTACCTTTACAAGACAACTAGAATTCTGATGAATCATCCTTTAGATGCTGTTGTAGGAGATCTTGATAGAGGGAGATAGACTAGAGATTCTCTTAGAAATCAGGTTGACCATCAAGCCTTCTTGTCACATCTTGAAACTAAAAACCTTGATGATGCTATTAATGATTGGGTAATTTCTATGCAAGAAGAACTCAATCAGTTTGAAAGAAATAAATATTGGAGTCTTGTTGAAAGATCTAAGGACACTTTCACGATAGGCACAAAATGGGTGTTTAGAAATAAAGTAGATGAATCTAGGAACATAGTTATAAATAAAACTAGACTTGTTACAGAAGGCTATAGTCATGAAGAAGGTATTGACTATGAGGAGACTTTTGCTCCAGTAGCTAGATTAGAAGCTATTAGTATTATACTTGCTTATGCTCCACATCTATATTTCAAACTATATCAAATGGATGTCAAGAGTGCATTCTTAAATGGATATATTGCTGAGGATGTTTTTGTTGAACAACCCCCTAGTTTTTCAAACCCTCATTTTCCAAATCATATTTTCAAACTATCAAAAGCTTTATATGGTTTAAAGCAAGCTCCAAGAGCTTGGTATGCTAGATTAAGTACTTTTCTAAATTCTAATGGTTTTACAAAAGGAATAGCTGATCCTACTCTTTTTATAAAACGAATTTCTAATGATGTTTTAGTAGTACAAATTTATTTTGATAAAATTATCATGGATCTTCTAAAAATTCTTTATGTACTGATTTTTCAAAAATGATGCAAAATGAATTTGAAATGAGTATAATGGGTGAACTTAAATTCTTTCTTGGTTTTCAAATTTTTCAAAATGATGATGGAATTATTTTAACTCAAAGTAAATATACTAGAGATATTTTAAAACGTTTTGGATTGGATAGCACAAAAAGTAGTGACACTCCCATGAGTACCACTTGTAAGATGGATCTTGGTGAAAATGGTAAATCTGTTGATCAAACCACTTATAGAGGAATGATTGGAAGTCTACTCTACCTAACTGCTAGTCGTCCTGATATTATGTTTAGTGTGTGTATGTGTTCTCGTTTTCAAGAAAACCCTAAAGAGTCACATTTAAATGATGTAAAGAGAATTTTCAAATACCTCAAGAATACTCCCAATTTTGGACTATTCTATCCCAAAGGACAATCATTTGAACTAGTTAGTTATTCTAATATTGACTTTGCTGGATGTAAGCTAGATAGAAAAAGCACATCTGGAACATGTCATCTTTTAGGCGACTCACTAGTATCATGGTGTAGTAAGAAACAAAATTTTGTTGCATTGTCATCTGCAGAAGCTGAATACATAGCTGCTGGAAGTTGTTGTGCACAAATTTTGTGGATGAAACACACATTACTAGACTATGGATATCAATTCAGACATGTCTCAATAAATTGTGACAACACAAGTGATATTAATATCTCTAAGAATCATGTTTCTCTTTCTAGGAAAAAACATATTGATGTAAGACATCACTTTTTGAGGGATCATTATCAAAAAGGTGATATCACTTTGGAATTCATTGGTACTGAATATCAACCTGCTGATATATTCCCTAAACCATTAAATTATGAAATATTAGACTATATCATACACGATCTTGGTATGATTAATCATAAATTAATATCTTACTAATCTTAATGTTTAATACTTTACTGTAATTTACTTTACGGTTTTATACTTACTATTTCTAAGTTATTGTTTTTATGCTCACGGTCTGACAACTCACTGTCTCACCGTGACTATATAAACGGCTCACTATTTCACTGTGATGACTATAAACTATCTCACTGTGATGGCTAGTCTTCTGTCTCACCGTGAGAAGTATGATTATTTTTTTTTATTTTTTTTTTTTTACCCGTATCGCGGTAATTTTTATTTCACCGCTATTTGATTTCTCGCGTTTGTGATTTTAGGACGTTTGACATTCCCAAATGATAAAACATAAGGGTTCCATTCGACTCCTTACCTGAATTATCTCCTAAACCTTCTCTTCCCTCTCACCCAAACCTTTAGTGA
Source organism: Viscum album (assembly GCA_963277665.1). Classification (NCBI taxonomy): domain Eukaryota; kingdom Viridiplantae; phylum Streptophyta; class Magnoliopsida; order Santalales; family Viscaceae; genus Viscum; species Viscum album. The sequence continues at coordinate 1,570,604,803 of OY728131.1, read as the reverse complement.
ATGCTAAGGATCAAGCATCCATCTTCACCCTCGTCTTAGAAGCACCGCTCTAAGAAACAAAGGAGGATACCGAGGATAGTGCCCAAAGGACCTCTAAACTCAAACCTGGTAAGCTATACAGTTGTAACTGAAAAATAGGTTTTCCCTGAATGGTTGTTGTCTAGCAGATCGTTAGTTTTGAAAGTCTTAAAAGAACAAGGATGGCTTGAATGGTTCACTGGACAGAATAGACCGATTTACCCGAGGCTTATATCTCAATTCTATCAGTATGTGAAGTTCTCTTTTGAGTTTGGAGAAAGCTTTTTGGTGACCAGCTGGATCGATGGTCAGAAGTGCTCTCTCTCTTCAATGTTGTGGGTAGCATGCCTAAGAATTCCACATGAAGGAGTGTGTGAAGATTACCAAAGAGACCCTCCTCCAACAACTGATATCTTTGACCTAGAAACCGCTTTGGAAAATCTAACTGGAAATGGAACCAAGAGAAGGGAAATAGCTGCTGAACTGGATGGGGAGAAAAGACTTTTGTTCAAGTTTGTTCATAATTTGGTTAGTCCAAGAAAAGGATATTTTGCTGTGATGAAGTATCAGGATGTGTTCCTGATTCACCCGTTGAATAATGGCCAAAAGATCAATCTGTGTAAGTATGTTATCAACCATGTTTGTGAGATGATCAAAGTAACTTCCAAATCCACCTCCCGGTTTTATTCAAGGTTGATTTCAGCCATGTTAGTCTCAAAAGGAATGGTTTGGACCGAATGAATAAAAAGTAAAGGACTTAGATTTCTTCTTATCTATACCTATCATCAGAAGGATGAAGATTAGATGGAATCCATGGAAAAAGCAATGGGTTGAGGATAGTGATCAACTGTATAAAAAGTTTAATCCTATTGACTATCCAAGAAGGCCTAAGAACCTAGATGATCCTGGTTTGGAACCAGATAAAGTGGCTGAGTACTCAGAAGAAGAAGAACAAGAAGATGTAACAGCTAAAGTTCCACCTAGAGAAAAATCAGTAATATCTCCAATGGAAGCATATCCTGTTGAAGAGGAAAGGGGTGTTATCCCTTCTGTAATTCCTGCTAAAATACCTCAAGGAGAGGAAGTTGTTGTTGAAAAGTAAAAGACTGAAGATCCTTCAACTGTTCTTCATGAGGAAGTAACTCATCTCAATGCTACAGGGAAATTAGTTTTTCTTGGTTCAGAACAGCAAGCAACCTTTGAGGAAGTTCTTGTTTAAGAGACTCTTTCTATTGAGAAAGAAGCAAGTATGGAAGCTTATCCAGTGAACAATCGGTTCCTGAGATTATTCCATCTGCTGAAGAAAGAATGGAAATTGCCTTTTATCTGGCAAGACTAGAATTTGCTGAAGAGATTAGGGATGATCCTATGGATCTTGTCCATGTTCCTGAACCTCCAGAATCTGAAAGGGAAGCACAAGTTGAGGGGGAGGAAACTAGAAATCTTGATATAGTTGAATCTGGATCTGGTGAAGCTTCTCAACCATATGTCACTTTCTCTGTACACTCTCGGTATGAGTTCCCAAGCTTTTATGATGTGAATGAGTCACAACAAGTAACTGAAACTGGAATGGATCTTTCTTCTCTGTTTCAACTGAAGTCCTTAGCTCATTCAGAACCAGAATCTGAGCCTCTAACTTTACCTTCATCCTTACCTGAACATCATTCCTTTGTAACCAAAGATGATCTGAAAGCTTTTGGTGAATCTTTGTTAGTTGGTTTTGAGAAAATTGTCTCCACTCAACCTCGCCCAGTGACTCAATTAAGTCAAGAAGATGCATCAATTCTCTTGGAAAATATTATCTTGCATATTCAACCAAAGATGATCCGAGAAATTCACGAAGTACGAGTAGAGAATAAGCTGCTGAGTGCTGATGTTGCAAATCTGAAAAGTATGGTAGAAAGTCTGCAGAATGAGCTATCTGTGAGATCAGAGCCTGCTCCTATTTCTGCCCCTGCACCTGCTGATGTTTCTCCTGAGTCTTCTGATTCCCTCCTTGCTAGGGAGATTGTGTCTCATGTTCATCCTTACCTTCTATCTTTTGATGAAAAGATTGAAAAAATGCACACGAAGATGCTGGAATGCATGAAAGAGCTTGTGGAAACTCTAAATAATCTTACAGATGAATACACTGGTTGTCTGCAAAAAAGTTCTGAAACAGCTCAAAGTTCTAACCGAATCTGTCAAGTCTTCACCTGCTTCTGGTCAGACCTCCACACCTGCTTTGGATGATTCTCTGCTGAGATCCTTAATTAAGGAAGAATTACAGAATGCCTTCAGTGGCTTGAATCTATCCTCTTTGTCAGAAGTAATTATGAACAGTGATAGAGCATTGGACTTGGTTAGGATCCATTCAAAGATATCCAATGATACTCAACAAGAGATCTCCAAGAAAATAGATTTGTATCTTTCCCGGATTTTCTCTAAAGTGACATGACATATCACTTTAGATATCTTGTGGAAAATCTAGGAATCCCTCTGGTGACTCAAGCTTTTAAAGCTCAAGTTCAAAAACTTTCAGAGTTCACCAGATTGTTGGACAGATTTCTAGAGAACAAGGATGATTTTGAAAAGTCTATGTAGTATGGTGGTGAAATCATTACTGATTTCATCAATATTTTGAAGCCATATCTTCATGTGCAGAGTACTGCTATAGTTTCTCCAGCTGCTGCACCCCTTAGACCTGGACTTCCTGCCTTAGCATCTACTACCATGACAGTTAGCCAAGCCGTTTCTCAGATCCTGTCAGTCATTCTTGACCAACCTAAGCCTATATATTCTACTGCTCCTACTTTGGCTCCATCTGTTTTTGGAGGTCTACCCTTACCTTCGTTGTCAACCTCTTCTATGCCTTCTTCTACTTCAGCACAAACTCCTGCTACTGAAAAAGGCAAGACAAAAATGGATCTCTAAGGCGTTTACCGCCTGTCTTTCCTTTTGATGGGATGCCATTTCTTGTTTCCAGTTTGTATTTCTCCTATACTTTGTATTATGAATACTTTTCTTAATGATGATTGTCGAGTTTCATTTCCATTTATCTACTTTTTGATAATCCCAAAATGGGGAGAAAAACCTCCAAGTATCTATTCTATAATAGTATAAATGGGGGAGAAAAACTGCAAGTACCTGTTCTATAATGTTCTTTCTATGCTAGTATCTTTAATGTTACATATCTTTTATATTCTTCCTATATGTGATTTGTGATCATCAAAAAGGGGGATATTGTTGGACTCATCATGTGTTAATCATGTTTTAATAATCACAAATTTCATTACTGCTAATTCATCTTGATCTTCAGTGCATATCTTGCTAATGTTCTTCAAACTCAACAATAGGTTCATATCATGTTTTTATAACAACAAATATTATGGATGTTAATTACTCTTTACATGTTTTATGCAAAATTACAATTCTCTCATATATTATCTCTAATGAGTAACCTTAACTCATATTCTGCATATCACTGTCTTAGTCCAAATACAGTTTTTTTGTCTAAGTATGGACTCACTGTGAAGGACTCACCGTGACCAGACAGCATGACCACTCACCGTAACCCAGACACAGTGAAGGACAAACCGTGACACAGACACCGTGAAGGACTCATCATGACATAGACACCGTGAAGGACTCACCCTGGCACAGACACCGTGAAGGACTCACCGTGACACAGACACCATGAAGGACTCACCGTGACCAGACATACCGTGACCAAACACCGTGACCAGACACCGTGACCCAGACACCATGAAGGACACACCGTGACCAGATACCGTGACCAGACACCGTTATCAGACACCGTGAAGAAGATACCGTTTCCATGATCATTGTGACACTGTTTCTTAAGTTTTTGTCAATATTATTTTAAATAATGCTAACAGTCATATTTGTTGTTTTTAATGAAATTAATGTTATTTAATGTTAGTTGTTGGCTTGACAGGATACTGTATCTCGTACCTATGAGAAGGGAATCATTCCTACTGCCAGAGCCCATGGAATATAAAGAAGATTGAGCTTCATTAGAGAACACGTACGCGCGCTTGACACCTCTAGACTCATATACTACAAGACATGCAAGCTTTGTAGTGAACATAAGAACAATCTGGAGCACAACTGTGAAGAACACAATGCACGATCCTCAAAGAAGTTCCATACATGCAATCCTACATTTCTGAAGAACACACGAAGAATCAAGAGATTGTAGAACACAAGCTGAACTACGAGACTCTGTTTTTCAATAGAAAAACCAGAGAAGGACTCAAAATCACTCCTGCTGAATCCAACGAGTCCCGAGCTGCATTGATAATCACTATAAATTTCAAAACTCTTATCTATCTTCTCTACGTGATTTATTTATTAACTTTCGAGTAGTGTGGTGTACTCTATATTTCTTATACACACACTGTCTCCTGCACTGAACTGGAGGATATCAACATCCTCTCTCCAAATCTCTTATCACTTGTTCACCCATGTCAACTATGGAAGAGGTCCTTGTGTGGCATGGTCTTTGCTTTGTTTCCCACGTAGAACAGTGGTAGAGGTCCGTAGGTGGCCTGGACAGTCTTGTAAACTGTTTTTAACCCCGATCCAGGGTGTGGATCAAATTTATATAAATTTGAGAGGACTAAGTCTCGGCTTGAGACTAAACCTCTTGTTATATTTGTTGTGCATCTTTTATTTATGTTTAATTTATACGACACATAGTATATTTATTCAGCAGCTATTACTTTAAAATAAAAAATTATTTTGAAGCTACTTTGATAGTTAAATTAGTAAGTGTTTACACTTATTATAAATCAGTAGATTAGTTTCAAAAGATAGTTTGATCTTGTGGTTAAACTAACTGAGAGCTAATCAATCTTTGAGAAGCTAAGTGAACATTTACAATCTGTATAAATTCACTACAGTTTAACGTGTTGTATAAATCGGGGGATTTTAACTAGACAATGTTTTAATAGAAATTTTAATTGGAACTCAATTCACCCCCCTCATGAGTGTCCACTCCGATCAACACCGCTCGTACGTTTACTGAACATACCCGAACAAAACTTCAGAAATTGATTTTGGGCCCACCGAGGCTTGGAATCAAGCACTTTCAGAAACTACGGACTCATAAAATTAAAAAGAAATTAAGAAGAAATTTTTCTTGAAATTTCTGGGTCTTTACATTACACCCACCTCAGAGCTTTATGTCCATGTAATGCTACAACACACACTAGGGATACAAAAGAGGGTTACTGAGCACGCATCTGAGCCTCTCGTTCCCATGTTCTCTCCTGGATAATTCCATGCTACCTACGATTTCGCAACATAGGAATCGACCATCCATGCTGGACCCGCTCTTGTCAATCCTCAATCTCCACTAGAACCTCTGTGAAAGTCGCCCCGTCATCGATGTCCAGCTCCCCGTTGCCGATGTTGTGGGACGGGTTGTGCATGCATCTCTTCAGCTGAGATACGTGGAAGACGTCGTGCACCTGGTGCAACTGAGGTGGAAGGGCCAGGTGGTAAGCCACCTCGCCTACTCTGCTGAAGAATTGGAGGAGTGACTGTAAGAGAATGAAGATAGGCTGCATCATCTATATCCACAAAGGATTTATGTAAGGTAGCTAGGTGCTCTTTCACCTCTCCTAGCAGCTGAATACCAGTCCTCTTGCTGAGCACATCTGCTACTACGTTCCCCTTCCCAGGAGTATATACTATCTCGAAGTCATAGTCCTGGAGGATCTCAATCCAATTGTAAGAATTTGTTTTCACCCTTCTTCTCCAACTTTCAACAAGAGCTTCTAAGATTTCTCCTTTGCCAAAAAGGAAAATCTGGTCTCATCCCCTTGATAAACCACGTCCTTTCCTAATACAATCAATCCTGACATAAACAGTACAATTCATGTCATGGATGACGTCGTAAGGCCTCGACGCTACTACCAAGAGATCCATCCGTTACTCTCACCTCCAAGGGTTGAGTCACACTGTCGGCATCCGTGTGTGGTTACTAGGTATCCTCCAGATGAAATACCAAAAAGTGAGGGTCAAGTAAACAGTTTTTAACCGGAACTTCTTAGTACACAAAAAAATAAGGAAATAAAACTTCACAAAGAAAAATTACTTTTACTACTGCAGATCAAATTAAAAAGACACATAAAAACCACAAACAACAACCACAAGGATGCTAGACGAATCATGAACAAAGGCCTCTATGCTTGGAATTAGTTCCACTCCCATCCACCTGCTTCCAGACCTCCATAGTCATATGCTTCAGCTGCATGAAGTTGTCCTCTCCCCTGTCCACCTGTTTCCTACGGTCGGGCTGGACCTACTGGTGGTGGTGGTGGTAATACCTCAAAGCATCGTCCACCACTAGCTGCACAGCCAGCACCTCTGCCTCGGTCTCCTACTTCTTGCAAGCTTCCTCGATCAAACCTATGCCCCTGCCTGGGAGGTCCTTCTTCTATCTGCTGATCGTCTGCACGGCGGGTCGGACAGTCAAGAGCCATGTGACCCTTTCCGCAGCATGGGTAACATAGCCTGGCAGGACTGGCTTTGCCTCCACCCTGGGTTCCCCGCACTACTGAAACTGAGTCGGGCGGTCGACCACCTATATGTCTGGTCCTCTTGGACCTCTGCGTCATCTGTCTACTGCCAGCTGCAGAAGACTCTACTACATACCGGCTAGTGGTGGGTCCTGCTTCTTGAGATTGCTCATCATGGAAACTATTCACTAAGAGGTCTCGCCCCAACACCCACATCTACGTCGAGATGCTGTGGGAGAAAACTGAAGCTCTAATCATTCGCCTGAGTCCCTGGTCCAAGGTCCAAGCCCTGAAGAAGGGGTCCCATACCATATTAGTGGAGTAGTGCGAGAGGTCAGTGAACCTCGCTGAGTACTGCGCCACCGTCATGCTACCCTACTGAAGATGCAGTAGCTCTTGTATACGCACCGCTCGAAGGGTGAATGGTACAAACTCCTCCCAGAACAGGATCTTGAAGTATGCCCATAGAATTGTCGCCACATCGTGCATCTGGAGCATCAGGATCCACCATCTTCCTGCTACTTCTTGAAGGGGGCTGGCGTCAAGGATCACCATGAAGTCTGTCGGTGTCCCTACTAGCCTGAAAACACTCACCACAGCCTCCATTCAATCCTCAGCCGCCCGTGGGTCCGTCTCTCCCCAGAACATGGGTGGCCACTGGCGCTAGAACTCGTGTAGCGTGCTCAAGTGGCATGCATCACCTACTGCTGGGGATGGTGGAATCGGTGGCCCAACGGGTGGTAGTATCGCTGGTTCCTATACTGCTACCTCAACTAGATGAGGGCCCTATACTAAGGCCTCGTCGCTCAGTGGCCTGTCAGTACATACAACTCTCGGGGCTCTAGCTGGTCGTCTGCAGGGAGGCATCCTGAAAGAAATAGATGCGACACGGTCAAATACTATACCTGGTGAGCTAATCTATTTTGAGCTAAGTTAAAGAATTTTTTTTGAAAAAACACACGTGATCAGTGTTTTCTTGCACTGAGTCGGAAATCAAAAGTCATGGTCCTGGTGTATGCATACGTCGGATGCCCGCACCAACATTGGACTCCCTGAACTGAAAACCACACATAGTACCCTTAACACTATTTCTTCTTAGAATGAAATATTAGAGTACTATGTTCTGTGGTAGAACCAACTAATTTGATTCCAAGAATTCCTACGCAACTGAAGGTGTGTCGATCGGAGGTTCGTAGCTCATGTTATGGGAAATTAACCTTAAACGGTCTGAAAAAGGGGGTCTTGGACCGGTCCAACCTGGCCCAACCCGCCCTGGGTCGGCCCGAACCGGGCGACCCGATATGGGTCCGGGTCCGGCCCGATTGGGCACGGACGACCCGCATGGCCTGCCCCAGCCCAACCAGGGGGGTGATGGGTTCGACTAGCTGGTGATGTATTAAGCCGCGCCCCTCAAATCCCAGAACAGTTGAGCTGTTCCGGTTCCTCCAGCCGCCGCGGCTCAGCCACCGCGGTCTGCTCTGGTGGCGCACTGCCACCGCCTTCTGCAGACCACCAGACATGCTCTGGTGGTCCGTTTCAGCTACCATCTGCACCTATGTTCATCTCGGGTCCTGAAATTTACTACGAAGGCTCCAAATTGTCTTTGCGGTCTCGTTTCGTCATCTCCAAACATTTCACGCATGAAGAATGATACAGTGATGGGTCCGGATTTGTTCTTTAGTCCGTACCCACAACGTTAGTGGTTCAAATAATCATCCAACCAATTAAACTCCCATGCTCGAGGGTATAAATAAAATATATAAAATATAAAAAAATCCTCCTACCTCGATAATTGATGTCGCACATCGTCGAGCTGTGGAAGATGAGCGTCGTAGTAGATGGCGTCTCGAAGAATGGCGTCGTGGATAATGGATGTCAATTCTGTGGACGACGATGTGCGTCTGAAGAGGCAGTGGTGTCTCTTCTCTTGTCGCGGAGAAAAAAAGGAAGGCATGTCATCGTTCTTCGTGGAAATGGCATTCATCATCGAAGAGGGCGTCGTTCTTCATGTCGTGGAGTTTTCTTCTCCGAGAGAGAACGATGTTCTATAAGGAAGAACGAAGCTCCACCAATTGTCCCGAGGTTCCCCTACAAAACATATTTTCTATGGAAATATTTTAATATCCTTATTCAATTTTAAAGAATTTCCAACTAATTCAAACTAATTCAAAAAGAAGAGTTGTGCCAATTAATTAATAGGGATATTAATTAATTGAGTTGGAAAACATAATGAGAGGAAGGTGGAGAGGCTCCTCATATTAAATGAGGGGAGTTGTCAAATAATTAAATACAAGGGAGTTAAAAGGGGGTTTCAAGGGTGTTTAAAGGTTGGGGGTTCATGTGGGCCCCTCCTCACAAATATCTTCTCATGGGAGGTTCTGTGTATGTGGGCCCCACCAACAACCTACCCCTTGTAGGATATAACCAACTCAAAATAAAATTGTGTGCAACACAATTTTTATTTAATTTAAGATTAAACTCCAAAATATAACTTCAAACCCGCATAAAATGAAACTACAGTAAAGGTCCCTTTATGCAATTACTAGCACTACGAGTTCATTGGTGCCCTTGGATTTCCATTCCGAGCACTGGTTCAAAAGATAAAAAATCTCACTCTAACGTTGACTGAATGTATCCGAACAAAACTTCATAAATTGATTTTAGGCACACTGGGCCTCGGAATCAGGCGCTGTTAGAAACTACGGACTCGTAAAATTCCAAAGAAATTAAGAAGAAATTTTCCATGAAATTTCCGGATCATTACATTAATAGATTAAATAATTTAATTTTTTGATACCAACTGAGGGTAAATAAAATATCTGTTATTTTGTTCCACACTACTTTACATTTATATACCTTTAAACTATTAAAGTATATATTCATAGACATGATTTTTATATAAATTACGGGCGATGGCCTATTGAGTTTCTCTTATACACTATATTTGCCATCATTGTCACATAAGTTGATTATATGCCTTAATGTGTGGGTAGAGGGAAGATTACCATATTATACAAATGGATTATTGATTTAGGATGGTAGCCAGGTAGCGGATGACCGATCCAATGTTAATTATTCCTAGATAATTTTTTACTTTAAATTTTTATCATGTATTGTACGGTCTTCCTTCTTTGATGTATGACTTTTACAATCATTTTATATAAATTCTATCATCTTCATTATACGATTATGTTTACATATTTTGATGATTATGAATTTCTTTGATGCATGTACTTATTTTCATTTCCATTTTCACAATTATTAGGCTTCTTCTATTAGTTCATATTTTATTCCATTCTTCTCCACTCTGACCAGATTGAATAATATCTCTACGTAACTACCCTATTCCCTTACTATTTATTGTAATCTACTATAATATGTTAAGGAACACTTGAGGAAATGTGGCCAACCTACTTTATCTACTCTAGAGTTAACTGGGTTCAAGATGTCACAAAATGATATTATAGAAAGTTTTCATTTCTTATGTGATTATTTGAAAAATTAAATAGTATTTTGGAATCATGTTTGAAATTATTCATAAGAAGTTCTGGATGTAGCAAACCCACATTTGGGGTAAACACTATTATTCCTAATAATGGGAAAATGTTGTTTTGTATTCTTCCTATTAGATTTGATGTATTATCACCATTGGGATATGCACATGAATTGTGGTATTTTTTATTACTTATAGAGGTTCTAACATGGCCTGGTATGGAAAGGATCATTTTTACATGCATCATTATAGGAACATAGGTTTCACATTCCATTCATATTTCATTCGATAAAGGTTAATTTTATTGCTTTCATTTTTTTGTGATTGTCGAGTGGCCCTTGGTTTTTATATATTCTTGTGCGACTAGAATCTCCTAAAATAAAGAGAAAATGGTTTCTGAACATGTCATAGAAAACTTAAATGTTTTTTCGATGTTTATTGATGGAGGCATCATAAATAGACCATTTCAAACCATGTAAGCTATGTAACCCTATTTACATGTGATGAACGTCATCTATGGTTAGATGAGTATTAATAAAAATTTATAATGAGTATGTTCATTTATAAATTAAAATGAGTAATTTGTCAAATTGGGCCATTTATTTTTACCCATTACATTGTGAGAATGAATATAATGGGGATGGTTGTAATTAAATGTGTGTCAATATAAATTTATTAAATGTATGGTCTTTCATAAACTAGGAATTTAAATCCTATAAATTGAACTAGGTATTATCTATATAAGAAAATATGAACCTAAAATGTAATATTTGAATTATTAAAAATCATATCCTAGAAAATGAACAGTCTAAGTGAGACTTTAATATTTTTTCCTCTTTGATAATAAATTGACACTCTGAATACCAGAACCACTGTAAATTAAAACATTAACACTTACCAATACCATGACCATTAATGTTCTAAGTTGGGTTATTATGTTGGGTAGTGAGATCATTTTTTTCATGCCAATTGTGATCCTTCCTTCATTAAAATCTTCTTTCTAGAAATTTTATCATAATCTATTGAAAAATTAAATAATAAATACTTTGAGGAATTTGTGAGGGGTGGGGATGATCATGCTCTATAAATAGTGGGCCCCAATCTGATAGTTTAACCACGAGGAGTGGAACATGTGGAACTAAATTCTACTCCCTAATTGGGAACTTATTCTTAGTTTCTATATAATTTAATATGTTCGATTCTATCTATACAGGGTGCTCCATGGCATGCACCTATGATCTATGATATTACTCATGAGTTACAGCAACATCAACCTCCTATTATCTCGACGGATGAAAATACTCTAGTTGTTGAGTCATGGCTAGAATATGTTCTCTATATCTTAGATCATTTGGAGATTCATCTATAGAGAAGGTTTATGGTCACCACCTAATGTTTTTTTGATTCTACCAAGAACTGGTGGGATGTGATTTCTCTGGTTGGTAATTATTTGGGCATGGCCTCGGTGGAATTCCAAACTACATTATTTAGTTACATTTCTACATAGACTATGTGATCTAACATATCCAGGGACTTCATGTACCTGGATCGTGATACTATTTCCATCATATAATATTCAAAATGCTTCACCAATCCTCAACACTTTCAACTATTCGTACAATTGACGAGCTATCACAAGAAAGATTCTTCAAGGATGGGCTACAATATGCCATATTCTCTTAGGTGAATATATTTATCCTTACAACCATTTCTGATATCTCAAACCATTATCTGATCACAAGGTGAAACATTTCATAAGTTGATATTAATGGGAACAGGGGGATAGTGCCAATAAAATCTAATAGTTATTCCGGTGGTATGAAGCTTAGCCTTAAGGTTTCTCATTAGAGAAATGGTGGAAAAAAGTATCCAAAATAGAAGTATTGTTATATTACATCATTGTGGATGGTTGGGGCATGTGAAAAAAAATGTGATAGAGACCCATGGGAGTTTCATGCTTGTTGTAGGATGGTACATATTCAAATGTCTTTTCGAACCTTTCTACCCTTTTCTAGAAGTAGATAACCAACGATAATTCCACCATTGGGAGCTAGATGGGTGACATCACATTAGGTATGAAGATAGAGTAGCATCATTCAAATAAGACGGGGAGGGAGTCATGGATGAGGACTATAGACATCTGATTTTCAGAACTGGCAGAGTAGTCCATCTTAGGGTAGTCCAGAGGTAGCTTAGGTAGGCAGATCAGGATAGTTTCACAAATTACAGTAGATACCCAAGGAGGAACATGCTTGACTTTCTATAGTATCTGGCAATACTAATATAGCCTATACGACCATATCTTCTTCATTTGATACAGGTGACACTCACTCTTTTATATCAATATCTATCAAGAAATTTATTTGTATTAGAAATTTTTTTTATGACCTCGCACTACAGGAAAAATCAATATTTTTTATAGGTTATTTGCGACGGGATTTTGTCTCCCGTCGCAAATAGTTTGGAACAACTTGCGCTCCAAACCGCGCGAATATTATTTGAGACGGGGAGATGTCTCCCGTCGCAAATAGTTTGGCACGACTTGCGCACCAAACCGCGTGGTTTGCAAGACAAACCGCACAAGAGTATTTGCGATGGGTAGCCGTCACAAATATTCGGCGGCGGTAAATAGCTTTTTGAGACGGGATGTCGTCCCGTCGCAAAAAGAGTGTCGGCATGAACTATTTGCGACGGGCTCAGTTGCAAATATCCTTTTAACCGCCGACTGTAATTAATGCGGGCGATGGTATTTGCGACGGGTCCCGTCACAAATACTACCAATGGCGACAGATTTCTCTTGTCAAATAACCTAGTCGCAACTAATCAAACTTGTACATACCCTCATCCGTTTTTCTCAAATCACTCAGATCTTCCTCTCCCTCTGTTTTCATTTTTCAGTTTTAAGGAAGAATTTCCTTCTAGTTAAAATATTTTATATGAGAGCAATAGGAAGGCGCCAATACCTTCAGAATATCAAAGTTTAAGTTATTTACATTTTATTTTTTATATTTATTTTATTTTTTATGTTAATTTTAATTGTTGTTTATTAGTTGTAATTAAATTAGATTTCAATTGATTTTTATTTATATTTATTTTTTGTATGAATTTGATATTGTTAGTGATAATTAAAAATAATTAGTGTTAATTTGAAATAATTAGATATAATTATATATAATAAATAATAATTATATATAATTTGTAATAATTAGTAATAAATAGATATAATTAGTAATAAATAGATATAATTAGTAATAAATAGATATAATTAGTAATAAATAGATATAATTACAAATAATTAGATATAATTAGTAATAAATAGATATAATTAGTAATAAATAGATATAATTATTAATAATTAGAAATAATTAGTAATAAATAGATATAATTAGTAATAATTAGATATAATTAGTAATAATTAGATATAATTAGTAATAATTAAATATAATTAGTAATAATTAGATTTAATTAGTAATAATTAGATATAATTAGTAATAATTATATATAATTAGTAATAATTAGTAATTAGTAATAATTAGTAATTAGTAATAACTAGTAATAATTAGTAATAATTAGTAGTAATTAGTAGTAATTAGTAATAATTAGTAATAATTAGACATAATTAGCAATAATTAGACATAATTAGAAATACTTAGTAATAAATAGTAATAATTAGTAATAATTAGATATAATTAGTAATAATTAGTAATAATTAGTAATAATTAGTAATAATTAGTAATAATTAGATATAATTAGATATAATTAAGTATAAATAGATATAAATAGATATAATTAGATATAATTATTATTAATTACTAATAATTAGTAATAATTAGTAATAATTAGATATAATTAGTAATAATTAGTAATAATTAGTAATAATTAGTAATAATTTGTAATAATTAGTGATAATTAGTCAAAATTAGTAATAATTAGACATAATTAGAAATAATTTGACATAATTAGTAATAATTAGTTGTAATTAGTAATAATTAGACATAATTAGTAATAATTGGACATAATTTGTAATAATTAGACATAATTAGTAATAATTAGACATAATTAGTAATAATTAGACATAATTAGTAATAATTAGAAATAATTAGTAATAATTAGTAATAATTAGTAATAATTAGTAATAATTAGTAATAATTAGTAATAATTAGTAATAATTAGTAATAATTAGTCATAATTAGTAATAATTATACATAATTAGTAATAATTAGAGACAATTAGAGATAATTAGTAATAATTTGACATAATTAGTAATAATTAGACATAATTAGAAATAATTAGACATAATTAGTAATAATTAGACAAAATTATTAATAATTAGACATAATTAGTAATAATTATTAATAATTAGTAATAATTAGTAATAATTAAATATAATTAGTAATAATTAGATATAATTAGTAATAATTAGATATAATTAGTAATAATAAGATATAATTAGTAATAATTAGAAATAATTAGTAATAATTAGTAATAATTAGTAATTATTAGATATAATTAGAAATAATTAGATATAATTAGTAATAATTAGTAATAATTCGAAATAATTAGACATAATTAGTAATTATTAGATATAATTAGTAATAATTAGTAATAATAAGATATAATTGGTAATAATTAGTAACAATTAGTAACAATTAGTAATAATTAGTAATAATTAGTAATAATCGGTAATAATGAGAAATAATTAATAATAATTAGTAATAATTAGTAATAATTAGTAAGAATTAATAAGAATTAGTAATAATTAGTAATAATTAGTAATAATTACTAATAATTAGTAATAATTAGTAATAATTAGTAATAATTAGTAACAATTAGTAATATATAGTAATAATTAGATATAATTAGATATAATTAGATATAATTAGATCTAAATAGATATAAGTAGATATAATTAGATATAAATAGTAATAAATAGATAAAAATAAATATAATTAGATATAAATAGTAAAAAATAGATATAATTATTAATAAATAGATATAATTAGTAATAAATAGATATAATTATTAATAAATATATATCATCTCTACAACGATGATTACCAAATTTCCTTTCATTATTCAAGTAGTTTTCATTTTTCTATGTATTGCTAAGTATTGCTAAATTAGTAATAAATTTTAATAATTAGTAATAATTAGTAATAATTAGTAATAATTAGTAATAATTTGTAATAATTAGGAATAATTAGCAAGGAAGTCGAAATCAGTCATAATTTAAAATTAATGGTAATTATTAAGTTGTTGTAATTATTTATCTTCTTTTTTCAGATAGTGTTTTTATAATTTCATATTATTCAAAAACAATGATGATTTTATATTTTATACAGAAAAATATGGAATAAAAAAGTCAACATGAGTCATTATTAGATGATCGTGCTTGGATAAATCAACACAGAAATCCAAATGGTTCGTGTTCAAATCCTGTATATATTGAGGGTGTTGAAACTTTCTTAGAATTTACATCATCAATACAAGAATATGTATCAGAAGGCACAATTAAGTGTCCTTGTAAAAAATGTGCTCTGAGAACATTTGACACATTTGACAAGGTTGGGGGACATCTCTTGTAATTTGGTTTTCAACCAGATTATGTTTTTTGGTATCAACACGGTGAACGCAGTTCCAGAGAAGATCCTAATAACTTGATTCTAGATCCATCACAGTTTCAAAATTTAGTACATGATGTTGCAGGTCTATCTGTTTAACAAACTGAAACTCACGACGATATTGATTTAACTCCTGAGTTAGCACCATCCGAATTTTATGAGTTGTTGAGGTCTGGTGAGGATGCATTATATCCTGGTTGCAAGATGAGAAAATTAGAAGCGGTTGCAAAATTTATGGCTATTAAATCAGATATTGCAATTTCAAACAACTATTTTGATCAGATATTTTCTTTGGTTAAAACACTATTACCTAAAAGAAACGTGTTGCCTGCAAATTTCTATAAGAGAAAGAGGATGATTCATAATTTGGGCCTTAGTTATCGGAAGATTAATTCATGTCCAAATGATTTCATCATATATTCTGGAGAAAATGAGTCATTGGATAGTTGTCCGAGATGTGGACAATCGAGGTATAAAAAAGCTCAACAAGGGAATCCTAGATCGATTCTAGTAAAACAGTTGAGATATTTCACCCTTATACCCAGGTTGCAGCATTTATTTATGTCTCAGAACACAGCGTCAATGATGTCATGGCACAAAACCAAGATTTCAACTGATAAAAGATTGAATCATCCATCTGATAGTGATTCATGGAAACATTTTGACCAGCTGCAACCGTATTTTTTTATATAAGCCTGAAACATGCGATTGGGTCTTTCTACTGACGATTTCTGCCTGTTTGGTTCTTATAGTGGTCAGTATTCATGTTGTCCTTTCTTTATAACTCCGTACAATTTACCTCCATGGATTTTGATGAAGGTGCCTTATATCTTTTTGACTCTATTAATCCTAGGAAATCTGAAAAAGAATATTGATGTATATTTGAAACCATTGATTTATGAGTTAAATGCATTTTGGAGTGATGGTGTTAATACATATGATGTTGCTGCAAAACAAAATTTCATATTAAAAGCTGCATTGATGTGGATGATTATTGAATTTCCGACATATGGCATGTTATCTGGTTGGAGTACACATGGTCCGAAATCATGTCCTTACTATATGAAAGAAAAAAAACCCTTTATGCTCATAAATGAAGAAAAACCTTTCTATTTTGATTTTCACCGTAGATTTCTTCCAACCGATCATCCTTTTTGGAGGAAAAAATATTATTTCAGAAAAGGTACAATTGAAAGGGATGAACCTCCAAAGATAATCTCAGGTACAGAGTTAAAATCAGTTGTATTTTCATTACCCCCATCACATTTGGACCAACAGTAAACCAACAAAAAATTCATGGCTTTGGAAAAGAACATAATTGTACAAAATGGAGCATTTTTTGGGATCTTTCGTATTGGTCTGATTTTTTGGTCCACCACATATTGGATTTTATACATATTGAGAAGAACTATTTTGATAATTTATTTCATACAGTTTTAGATACACTAGGTTAGACCAAAGATACTGTAAAGGCACGATTAGATCTTGCCCAAATTTACAGGAGACCAGAACTTGATCTATTTGAAAATGTCAGATCACAGAGGTTAATGAAGCCAAAAGTAGCTTATACACTGTCCAAAGACAGTCAGTTATTATTTTGTCACTAGATTGCAGATTTAAGACTTCCAGATGGTTATTCTTCCAATTTGGACAGATGTGTTAAGAATGATTATATTACTGGATTAAAAAGTCATGATTGTCATGTTATAATGGAAAGACTTATGCTGATTGGATTCAGAGGTTTGTTGGATTATATGATTTGGGATCCGATAATAGACATATCATATTTTTTTAGAGACATTTGTGCAGTGGAAACATACTATGATGCACTAAGAAAACTGGAAGAAGATGTTGCTGTAATTATATGTAAACTGGAAAAAATCTTTCCACCAGCTTTCTTTGACTCAATGTAACATTTGATATTACATTTTCCACATGAATCTATATGTTGAGGTCCATTACAGTTTCGATAGATGTACCCATTCAAGAGATTCATGTATAAATTGAATAAAAAGTACGTAACAAAGCATGAGTTGAAGGCTCAATTGCTGAAGCTTATTTGTAAGAGGAAATTTCTTTTTTCTGCTCTCATTATTTTGAATCTCAATATCCCTCAAAACAAAATTGCATGGGGAAAAATGAGGGGAATTTTAATGATGAAATGGAAAATAAATTAACAATTTTTAATCAACCAAATCTTGGTTTTGGTGGTGTTCATGAATGATGGCTTTCAGATGATGAAAATCACAGATCTCATACATACGTTCTACTCAACTGTGAGGAAATGACATCATTTTTCCTGGGAGTGCTTCTATCACATAGTCTATACTTTATGTTACAATATTTAAACTTATTTTAAATGTAGGTTATATGATAATCATATCAAGAAAAAACTTCCACAAATTATAGAAGCTGCTCTCGAAGAACACAGAATTTTTTTTTCTCAATGGTTTTAAAAATTGGTAACATAAACTATTGATGGTTTAATATCAAATCTGTTTATTATTTATTATATTGTTAATTGTTTTATGAATTTTAAGGTGTCTCAATATGCTGCTAAAATTGATAAGTGACTGTGTACATTGAGAAACCCACCATCCAAAATGGTTAAATATTATAATGCATATGTGGTGAATAGTTTTCGATTTCATAA
Organism: Viscum album; assembly: GCA_963277665.1. Lineage (NCBI taxonomy): Eukaryota > Viridiplantae > Streptophyta > Magnoliopsida > Santalales > Viscaceae > Viscum > Viscum album. The sequence goes on along the minus strand of OY728131.1, from coordinate 1,570,586,491 downwards.
ACATGCATATGGGGAATAAAAAAAAATGAACAGTAGAGTTTGTTTAAGGGATTGACATCACAGAGAAACTGAAGTTGAATTTTATGGAATTTTGGATGAAGTTATTGAGCTGTGTTATCTAGGACAGAATTACATAACAATGTTTAAATATCGGTGGTTGGATACTAAGAGAGGTTTGCGTGTTCATCTGACTCATGGAATTGTCGATATTAAATATAAAAGTCATTTTTAAGTAAATGAGACAGTGTTACTAGATTAACAGGCATATAAAATTTATTATGCAAAGTATTGTGCTACTTCAAGAGACTTGAGTGATTGGTGGAGCATAATAAAAATGAAATCTCAGGAAAATCAGTTCACTCAAACTGAATTTCGTTCCACTGAAGTGGACGGAAATGAAATTTTTCAAGAGAATGCTCAAAATCCATCTGATTCACAAAGAGACGTGAATATAGATGATGACACCCCACAATTAAGGATCGATGGTGATGAAGATGTTAATGATGATACATATTAATTTGAAATGACAAGAGATGCTGAAACTGAAAAAAACATGGATATTGATGATGTTGAGGAGGAAGATGACGACATTGAAATTGACAGCTATGGATAAGAGGATAAAGATGAACATTAACACTATTAAATGGTTTTTATAATCATAACTAATATATATCTATATATAATAGTTATTTTAAACTATATGCTAAAAACAATAATTTTTTGTTTCAGATGGACCCTAATCTATATCTCGAGTTGCAGGAGGCTGACCATCCGTTGGATGAGGGGGATTTTGGATTATCTGATCCTCAGCCTACTGGCAGTTCAGGGGGTATGCAGAGGGGGCGTGGTCTTGCACGACTGATGATTCTTGACCCTATCCCCGAGCGATGTCCACATCTTGGTTTCGATCCACGCACACAGAGGTATGGAAACCTTTATATTTTAGTTAGATTTAATTAATTAATTTATATATATACTAATTGTTTGATTATTTATTCCTTTTTCATAGTTTTGAGCATGTAGCTATTGGAAAAGGCATCTCTATCCTTGCGTAATTATTTTTCTCATCCATGGATCATATGGGAACAGATTCCCGTTGATGTGCAACGCGACATGTTCCATCATTGGATGGTACGTCAATAAATAATATTTATTTCGAAATTTATTTTATTAACAACTTGATATTAGAAATTATTTGTAGGTTTTATGGTATCCTATCGATGATAGCATGCGGGACGCTATCCATGCGGCACGACAGGTTTCTATGCGTGACTGTTTCCGTCAGTTTTTGCACTATTTGGGAAGGACAACCATTAAGAGAGAAGGAGTTACAGAATTTGATGGTTCGTGTAGAGCCCACCAAACAGAGTACATTTCATCTCATGTTTTGGATGGATTATGTTTACACTGGTTGGGTGGTGGATTTCAGAGTATATCTATAGTGGGACGACAGAATCGGGGGAGACAGGAGATGACACATCGAGCTGGAAGCTATATATTCAGTTGGCATAGAGAGCATCTGGTAAGTATATCATTTAAATATTTTATATAACTTTAAATATAAAGAGTTTACTATATATTTATGTAGGTAGTTGAGAATCCCGATATTAAAGAGTACGACATTTATTGGAGGATGTAAAATGATCTATCCACTGGTGAGATTAGAGATGATCACCAGCGTCAGATTGTGGTTAGTATTATTTTTTCTGTTTGAAAATAAACTGCATATAATATTTTCACAGTTTTAATTTTAAATTGTAATTGAAGGAGTCATATGAGGCTGCGACCTCTTAGACACAGGCTGAGGGTCGGGATGAGATGACTGAGTAGACCAGTGCTCACCATTTCGATGAGGTGGCATGGATGCAGGCGACTCAGTATGGCTTTGAGAAGCGCAGAGTAGTTGGTATCGGCTTTCATTTGCCTCCTGGTACTTATTATGGTACTTCTGTGATGTTGGTGTCCATCTCAAGAGGATCTCGTGGAGAGGCATCATCTTGTGGCTCATAGTATCAGGAGTAGTTGCGATCTCAGGCTGAGTGTATAGAGACTGAGCAGAAACAGCAAGAAGAGATGTGTCAGTGGCTGCAACAGCAGGAGTAGTATCACGAGGAGCAGATGTGTCGATGGTAGTAGAAGCTGCAGCAGCAACAGCATGAGGAGGAGATGCATCGATGGCAGCAGCAGCATCACGATCAGATGGAGTACATGCGCCATCTGACTCGTAGTTTAGGGATGGAGTTTCCTCCACCATCTCCTTCAGCTCCTCCACCTCCTCTAGAAGATGAACCCCAATGATTTTTTTATGTTAAAAACATTTGAATTTAACATTGTAATATGAATTATTTAATTTTTCTGTCTTTTATATCAGTGCAAATATTACATAATTTAATTTTTAATATTTTTTTATTTTTTAAATTTTTTTGTGTATATTGAGAATTTTAATATTATTTTTATTATTTTAATAATATCAATATTATTTTATTATGTATGTTTTTTTAGTGTTATAATTTTTAATTATTGTTTATTTACTAATAATATATATATTTTTAGTTTTTTAGTTTTTTAGTTTTTTTGTGAATATTGAAAATTTTAATATTTTTTATTTTTTTAATAATAGTAATATTATTTTTTCATTAATCGTAATTTTATTAATTTTATTTTTTTAAAATTAATTTATTATTTGCGACGAGAACTTTTGTGATGGGACCCCGTCGAAAATAGTCTAAATTCTTTTCACTACCTTTGAATGAGATTCTTTAGGATTAGATTGATATCTTACACATAAGCATACTAAAAACATTAGGTCTGGATGACTAGCTGTCAAGTAAAGTAGACTTCCTATCATATCTCTAAAAGATGTTTGATCTACTGGTTTCCCAGCTTCATCAAGATCAAGTGTGTTTGAGGTACCAATAGGAGTACTTATACTCTTAGTGTTGTCATATCCATACTTTTTAAGATGATATTTAATATACTTATGTTGGGATATATAGATTCCTTCTGGTTTTTGAGAAATTTGAAAACCAAGGAAAATGTTAACTCACCCATAATACTCATTTCAAACTCTGATTTCATTAGATCCACAAAGGAATCAGTTAAATATTGCTGAGCTGAACCAAATATAATGTCATCAACATAAATTTGAACAATTAAAACATTTTTCATTTATTTCTATATAAAAAGGGTTGGATCTACATTTCCCTTAACATAGTTATTTTGAAGCAAAAATCTTGTAAGTCTATCAGGCCAGGCTCAAGGGCCTTTTTTAAGGCCATACAAAGCTTTGGTAAGTCTAAAAACATGATCAAGATGTTTTGTATCTTAATATCCAGGAGGTTGTTCAACAAAAACATCATCCTGAACATAAAAAATAATGAAAGCACATTTCACATCCATTTAAAAAAGATTTAAATTGTAGAATGCTGCAAAGGCAAGTAAAATACGAATAGATTCATGTCTATATACTAGATCATAGGTTTCTTCACAGTCTAGTCCTTCTTGTTGATTATAGCCTTTAGCGACTAATCTATCTTTATTTCTAACAATGGTTCCATTTTCATCACACTTATTTCTGAAGACCCATTTTCCTCCAATAATAGAAGTTTTCTTAGGTCTTTCAACCAAGGTCCAGACTTTATTCCTTTCTAATTCATTTAGTTCATCTTGCATGGATTTGATCCTATCATCATCACCTAAATCTCCATCAATGCTTTTTTTGTTATAATTGGGAAAGGAATGATAGATTATATACTTCATTTCATAAGGAACTTCTAGTCTTTACAGTTTGATTTACATCACCAATGATACTATCATTGGGATGATTCTTTAGAAACAGCTGATTTGGGTTTTGTAAAACCTGTTCATCAACATAGGGTATGAACTCTTATGGGGTAAATGTTTCAGAAGTATCTTCTTGAACATTTTCCTTATCAGAATGATTTTTTGTCAAAGGTTCATAATCAGTTTTTGAAAACACATCCATGGATGTAGGTTGGGGTTTTTTGAAAACAAAAGGATCAGTTTCATCAAATTTGGCATGTACTGCATCTTCCACAGTACAAGTTTTTTTTATTGAAAACTCTATATGTCTTAGAAGTTGTGGAGTATCCTATAAAAATTCCTTCATAAGATTTTGGTGAGAATTTATGTATATTATCTTTAGTATTTGGAATGAATACCTTGCAACTAAAAACTTTAAAGTTGTAAAGTCTAGGTTTTCTACCATTCCATAACTCATAAAGAGTTTTATTAAGAAAAGGTCTAATCAAAACACGATTTATAGTGTTACAAGTAGTACTTATAGCTTTAGCCCAAAAATGTTTGGATACAGAATTCTCACTCAACATGGTTCTAGTAAATTCTTGAAGAATTATATTTCTTCTTTCAACAAAACCATTCTGTTGGGGTGTTCTGGGTGCTGAGAAGTTGTGAGTAATACCTTTTCTACTAAAAAAAGATTCAAAATATGAATTTTGAAATTCTCCACCATGATCACTATGAATAGTTTTAAAAGGAAGGATTTTCTCATTTTTAACTTGGGATATAAAACTTTTCAAATATGAGAAGGCTTCATACTTCTTTGCTAGAAAATATACCCATATAAATATAGTGTAATCATCAGCCAAGACAAATCCATAACACTTGCCCCCAATGCTTCCAGTTTGTGTTGGACCAAAAAGATCCATATGCACTAGCTGTAATGCATCAGTAGTTAATACTTCACCGACTGATTTAAAACTCGATTTATGTTGTTTTCCATATTGACAAGGGTCACAAACTTTTGAAGAATCAAATCTAAGCCCTGGTATATCATTAAGTAATCCTTTCATAGAAAGTTTGCATAAGTTCCTAAGGTTACAGTGACCTAACCTTCTATGATATAACCAAGAATGATCTTCCGTTGCACTAAGGAAAGGTAAGTCATGGATCCTAAGATCTTCTAAGTTTAGTGTGTAAACATTCTCTTGCCTATTAGAAGAAAGAATAAATTCTTCCTTGGAATTGTGTACTAAGCACTTATCATCCCTAAAAATCACAAGGTATCCTTCATCACATAATTGGATTATGCCAGTGAGGTTTTTCTTAAGACCATTAACAAATAAAACATTTGAAATCAATGTTTTTCCAAAAATAACAATGTTACCTATAACAATAATTTCTCCTTGAGCATTATCTCCGAAATTTACTTTTCATCCTTTCATTTTGATAATCATTTTAAAATAGTTTTTATTACCAGTCATATTCCGGGAACATCCACTATCCATGTACCAAGTATTTCGATTGGTACTTTCCCAATTTTCTTGAAAATAAGAAAAAGTTAGACTTTCAGAGTCCAAACTTTCTTGGATCCGGAATTTTTAGTCATTAAAATTTTTGGTATCGACATTTGTTTATAAAAATAAGATGTATGAAACCCTAGAGATTGATATTTATTCAATTATCAATTTTTCTTCTAATTCCCACCACTTTGAGATTTAGTGAAAAAAGGGGCTCTAGAAGGAACAATATAGTGGTTTTTTAAAACCAGTTTTTGGTTAGTGTAACCTACTTCAGTAGTGTTTCCTTGAGGTTTAATTTGAGAATACATCATGTCAAAATTTTCCTTCCCAAAGGTAAATTTTTCAAGGAGGTTATTAAGAGAAAATATTTCAGATTTCAGTCTGATGATTAATTCCTATCCTCAGGAATCATTTCCTTAGAGTTATATTTTTCCTCAAAAACTTTTATCCCTAAAATAGCATCCTTAAGATCTCTATAAAGTTCTTAACATAATTTTATTTCTCAAGGTCTTTAGAAATTTTTTCTAAAAACTCTTCCTTATCTATAAGATCTCTAGAAAGATTTGAAATCTCTTTTGTAATAATTCCTTCCCTAGTATTTTCCATGTCTAATTTCTTATAAATTTTACAATTTCTTGCATCAAGTAACTTGGAAAATCTAGAAACCTCTTCATTTTAATGTATTTGTTCATTTTCTGAGGATGAGGTATCTTCATTAGAAGTATTATTTTTGGAATATTAATTCTTATCAAGATATAAATTTGTTAAAGACTTGGCAGAGCATACCTTGGCCATAAGACATGTATTGGGGAAAGAAGTAGTAGCAATGAAGCCCATATTATTCTCTACTGATGAATCATATTTAGAGGATTCACTTGCTGAAAAATCTCCAAAGATAGCACGCTAAGTATCATTAGCTTTATGTATTTTCTTGTGCTTTGATCGATAGAATTTATTCTTGTTCCTTTCTGAATTCCATTCCTTATTTTTCTTCTTTCTCAGCAAGGGACAATTTGGTATGATATGACCTATTGTTTTACATTCATAACACGTAACTTATCCATATTTCTTATATCTATAGTCTTTCTCTTTATACATATTCTGATGGTTCTTTTGAGCTAAAACCTTGTTCATTCTCCGAGAAAGATTAGCTAATTCATTCTCAGACTTTTCTATGTCACTAGATTCTGACTGAATAGTAACTCTCATTGTCTTTGATCTAGTTACTCTTTCTGGGGTCTTGAATTTCATATGTTTAGAAGTTGTTATAAAAGCAAATCCTCCATTCCCATTCTTCTTCTTGACATTTTCAGCATCTCTTTTCATTCTTGTTTCATGCTGAAGAAGAGTTCCAAACAACTCATCTAAGGAAATATGAGTGACTTTCATGTTTTCATCAATAACTGTCCTCTTGGAATCCCATTTATTTGGAATAATATCTATGATCTTTTCCACAAGAGCCTCATCATCCAATCCTTTTTCTCTCATATATTGTAAGCTATTCACGATAGTAATAAACCTTTTCCAAACTTTTCTTATAGGTTATCCATAAGGAAAGTTAAAGCAATGGTATTAAGCTCTGAACATAACTCTTCTTGTCTCTATGACGTTAGATGTACCAAAATGTGTGACTTCAAGTTTCTTCCAGATACTATTTTCAGCTTCACATGAAGATATCTGACTATAGATGTTCTTAGTCATGGAACATAACAATGTATTTCTGACTCTGATGTTTGATTGATATTCTGATTTTTCATGAGCTCTATGATGGCCTGAGCTATATGAAGTCTTGAGCTTCACAAAGTAATTTTCTCTAAAAATTAGTGAGCTTTAAAAAGGTGTGTGATTTCCGAATAGGTAAGAACATTTCAAAGGCTTGTTTGAGCTTTGAAAAATAGGGATCTTTGAGAAGTAGTGAGCTTTTCAAAAGTATTTCAAAGGTTATTGCCTAGGGTTCAGTTTAAAAGGATTATTCAACAGTGGATAAAAATTGGAATTAATAGAGAATCTATTGAAAGTGGAGGATGAATTCATTAGTGACAGTGAAAGGACCTACAAGTCCATAAAATATGATTGGATCTTCTTAAAAATTAGTGACCACACATACGTTGAGAGAGTAGTGAGCTTTTAAATTGTGATTGGTTGTAATCCAGGACGGGTAGTGAGTCCAATTAAAACTTATAAACAACAATGTGATTATAGTGGATTTGGTACGTCAGTACATCGCCAGTGTATGCTCCTTGGACATAGCCTAGTGTGGGTGAAACAACTAAAATTGTTGTATCATGTGAAATCTTTAAGGTTTGTTCATACTCTACAATGGGAAGGAGAGAGAAGATAGTTTTTTCCAAAAACCAAATAGATCAAAAGGGGTAGTTGATTTATTCTATCATACCTTGATTCCCCCTCCCTCTCAAGGAATCTAGACTAGTGGACCTTACAACTGTTATCAGATAAAAATGTTGATATCAATGTTTCTCTCTCAATAGAGGTCACCAATCATAAAGGGATTATGATCTTTGTGGAGAATAATTTTCAGTTATGGAGGAATCAGATGCAGAACTAATTCTGATCTTTGTGAATGGATGTTTTTACAACATCTATGTATGGTATTTCAACAGAAATCAATATTGGTGCATTATTAGAGGATTAAAGATGATAACTAGATTCTTATGTTAAGGGAATCAATTATTTAGGGGGGGGGGGCATATCCAATGATATATATATATATAAACATTATGTCATGAAAAAAATCACATGCCATGTGGGAAAATCTAATAAACATATATAAAGGAAATTCAAATGTCGGAGTGGTAATGTTGAATGTTTTTTGGAATAAATTTTAAGATATGATAATGAACTCGATTGGGTCTGTTGATGCATTATTTTATAGGTTAAATGTTATATATGAAAACATACATGGTCTTTGAGAAGTCATTGAAGACATAAATATTGTGAAGCATATCTTGAGTAAACTTCCACCTTAGTTCAGTCTTGATGATTCAGTATTGGAAGATAAGGATATGTGAGGGCAGACACTGGATAACTTGCGTAGTAACCCTCTAGCATATGAAATGAGAAATGATGATAACGATGTTGTAAAAAATGGGAAATCTATAGAGGTGAAATTTAAGGCCATAAAGAAGCTCTCCATTGAATATTCTCAAGAATAAGAAGAGGCAGACCAATTAATGTCATTCCTTTCCTCAAATCATCAAAGAGGAAAAGGAAATTTCAAGGGGAGACTTCCACTTCCACATTTTTGATGTGGAAAGATTGGTCATCATGCAGTATGGTTCCCAAAATATTTCTAATAATAATATGAGGATGAATTTGAAATTCCCAGGAAGAAGTTTTCATCCTATGTGAAAGGCAAGAAGGAGTTCAAGACAAACTTCATTAAGAAAAAAATCTCCTTTCCCAAGAATGTGACTGTTCATATGAATCTGAGGTTGAAGAGTTTTAAGGGATAGATAACTGTAAAGACCACAGAGAGAATTATTTTGTGGTAGTCCCAGGGAGCACCCAGAAAAGTGATGAGAGTGAAAATGATGAAGAAAAGTGGAAGGAAGAGTAGATATGGTGGCTGAATTAGATATAAATAATCATTGGGACTGTTTTAGGACCACTTGGTTCCACTTGGGTGAATATGATCTTTTTATAGTATTTTATTCAATGAAAAGAAAATTTTTCTGTAGTTTTGTTTTTAACAAGATAAATATTTTTAATATGGTGTTATATAAGTGATATGTTAGACTATAAATGTTATTTTTAAAGATAAATTTTTATCCACATTATTTTGATTTATTTATAAATTTTATTGATAAAATATTTACCTTAAATTGTGATGCAGTGATGATACATTAATCATTTCAATAATGGAAATATCAAATAAATGAAATTTAAAATATTAAAATAAAAAAAATTATATGATTAATGTCATCCTAGAATTTTCAATATTTTCTAGACGATTTATTGATGTATTAAAGTTTTTAGTTTGAATTTATCATATAGTTATGATATATTGAAAAAATGTAATTAGTCATCTCAAAATTGACACTAATGCTATTTGAAAATAAATAATTTCTTATTAAATGTCATTAAATTAATAAAAATATAAATATGGTCCATGTGATTTGGATAAACTTAAATTCGATATAAATTTATAATTCATGGCTCTTTTTTTATTTTATAGTAACAATATTGACCCTTAATGTGTAAAAGTACAAGTTGTGATGGTAAGAATTAAAGGGATCAACCAATGGTTAAAACCAAAGTATAAGGGTAATAATGCGACATTAAATTTCTTAAAAATTATTGGATGCAAATGATATATCCCTTTTATCCTTAATATCAAATATGGGTTGTTTAATTGACACTTTTCCATGATAATAACATAAATATTATTTAAATCAAATATATTTACAATATGTTACTCTCTTTGTATTTAAAATATTTTATGCGTTCACATTGGGAGAAAATCATGATATTAACGAAAATAAATTTTTATTTTATCCAAATTAAATTATATTAATTATAACTTTTTTAGAAGTTATATTCTTTAAATTATTTTTCAATGCTAAAACAACATTTATATAATTAACATAAAAATAAAATAATTGATTTTAAAATTATTAATTTTGATATATTTGGTATGATTAAACATGTATAGTTAATTTTATAAAGATATAGGATATATTATATAATTTTTAAAGTTTTATATTTGAATTCCAAATTTGTATTGGCTTAATTAACGTCAAATTAAATGAATAGTACTAAATTTTACAATAATTCCATTTTATGGTATTATTATATTATTAAATTTTTTAAATTCAAAAAAAAATGATAAGTAATCTAAAATTGGATAATATATGATCTAAAATTTCTTCAAATATTCATTTATAGCCCATTTTTATCTGTTTTGATCTATAATGGACTTATTATAATTTAATATTTTGAGGATTTTCGAAAGTTCCCCTCACCTCAATTATTAAAGAAATCATCTCCCACACTTCCTCAAACCACACTGAGCCTTCTATATCAACCAAATCCTGTAAACAATATGCTCTCAAATTACCTCCCCTCATCCTATAATCGTCCATTTTGGCTGAAATAAATCTGAGGAATACATTTTGTACAAACAAAAAGGAATTACCCGAAAATGAGGAAACATTTTTCAATGATTACATTAGTTTTATATCTTTCCCCAATCCTTCATTCCTCATTATAAAATTCTTATATAATAACACTAATATCCTAATAATACAGATATTTTTTATGCTAATGGTTCAACCTAAACATAAACTCAATTCCATATAATTGGTAACAAACATACTGTTTATGTATACAGTGAACTACCGCCTCACGATACGATGATTGTTCATGTTTTTCATTTAAGATATTTAATTGTTTGGGATTAATGATGTTAAATATTTTTATATGTTTTATATGATATATTTATTAGGAATTTAAACTTCTTTAATTCTTTTATAACACATACCCTTATTTTTTACAGGTTGTATAAATATGAAAACATTGATTGTGGAATTGTGGCCTACCGCCCCTCAAAGCGATGTGATTCATTCAAACTCTACATGGAATATATAATGGATGATTTTAATAAAAATATGTGATATATATGAAATATATATGATACGTGAATTTCAATATACATATATATCATTTATTTTTCACTATTTTATTATGATAAAGAAATGAAAGTAGCGTTCTTATGTACATACGACCTACCGTCTCCATGAACAATGTGTTACATTTATTATCTCAAAATTTAATATATTTTTATAAAAACATATATAATGAATATATATTATATTTTAATCCTGATTTACATTATATATTTTATGAAACCATGATCTAGTTAATAGGAACCTCAAAAAACAAGTCAAAACTTACTCAAGAAACTATGCAATTTACACCTGAAACAATGAAAATAACAAGAGAATGCTAACAAATGGGTAATAATATATTATAAAACGATCATATATGATATCATAAATATTAAAAAATGTATTTAATATGTTATTAACACTCTTAAAACCATTATTCATGAGGTTAAATAATGTTCATCTAAAAGAAACATGAGGTAAAGGTTTTTATCATCTCACATTTATTTCTTTGAGATATGCCTTATTCACCATTAATTTCATTTATGTGGTGTACTTCCCCTTTTATATATCTAATAATTAATCTATTTATATTCATGGTTTTAAATGTTTTAGTTTCTAATAGTTTAATTTTATGGGGATTAGGATTCAAATATTTCAAATTTGTATTGAACACTTTGATTAAAAAATATATTATTAAATCGATTATTCAGTATATGTGGAATCATTTGGATTGGAAGACATGGATATGTCCTGGTTATAGATACCCCATAGTACGTCAATAGTATCATGAGGTGCATCTGTTGGCTAAATGAGAGTAGAATAAAATGTATTGAGAATACATCCTGGTGTTATAGTGGTTCATGTTCTAGATTCATGACGTCCAATATTAAAGCACTACCTTCATTCAGAATTTATTTATGTTCTTATCCATCACTTTGAAAAAATATATGGATTAATTTTATTTTTAAAATAGTGATTAATTTTAATGTGATTCATTTATTTTATTTATGTGTTGTTTATGCCATATAATGTTATTTTAATGTCACATGTTCTTAGTTATCCACTTATCTATGCCTATTTATTTTCATTGATTAATGATAGCTTCCACTATACCTTTCCCTTACTTATAATTTTAGCTCACCCCTTTGTTACGTTTTATTTTCCCCAAGTTTCCAAGATTATTTTTTAAGATTCATTTATAGTTTTATGTAAGAATAATAATTGTGTTCTCAAAGAAAATACTTTTTATATTTAGTTTTTAAAATATAATTTTAATGTCAAATGTGTATCTAGATTACCAAGAAAAAAATATGTTAGGTCCTTTCGGATTAAATTTATTTGTATGTTATTATTATTTAATAAATTAATTAATTATCTCTAGGATAATATTATCAGGGTGCTACCATTGGTATTTGAGATACTTTAGTATAAACCATGGAAACTATATTTAGGAAATCAAGGATTAGAAAACTCAACTCAATGACCAAATTTTAGTATAAGACTATGTATAGGATATTATCCTGTTGAATTGGTAATGGTAATGGATAACCATAGTAAAACCTAAGGACTAATATATTGAGAAACAAATATATCATGATTTATAAATTCTATAGATGAGTTTTTGTAACTATATAACTATGATTATTGTTTCTCAATTTGTGCCTTATGTTTTTGTCAATGATTATTATCAGTATGTTTATACAAGTAGTAGTTATATTGATAATGTTAAAGATAATATGAATTCAGTATTTATAAAATGAATAATATTTAATTGTTTAAAGATGATATTTAATTAATAATGTACTTGTGTATTTGGATTCAAAAACTATTTCATCAATGGTGCTCTACTTATAAGAATCATGAGAAATATAAGGAATGTACTGCAATAATTCTTCTTTAATGTTTTATAAACATGAAATTATTCAATATGGTTTGTAAGGTTATCAAATATTTGGTACGTGATAATAAGAGTTGCATTACATTTTTTATGGAATCTGATGTTTATATTGAGTTTAGAAATTTAGAGACCTTTTTAAACTGTAAATTTGGAAAGAAGTATTTTTGTTGAGTCTAAAGGTTCAAATGGATTAATTTGAAAATTATATATTATTGTTTAAGTTTAAACCATGACTTATTGGATAAAATTTTCTAACCATTTCATTTAAAAAAATATTTTAGGGTCGAAGGAATAACCTATAAATCTTTTGATAAACGTTCTTATAGCATAAAATTCCTCTTGAATATCCAACTTTCAATTTTTGAAATGAAGTAGAAATATATTGAAGCAAACCATATGATGAGATTATTCTTATAAAATGAAAATTAATCAAGTATGTTTATGTTAATGTGTTCTTTCTCATTATAGGAAAATTATCTCTCAACTCTAGGAATATAATTGGAATGAAAAACTCCATTATTTTAATTTTCATCCTAGGAAATCAAAGATCTCTTACACCCATCACATAATTATAGTTTTGGGATGGTAGGAATTATGATTACTAGATTCTATATTAATCTCCATCATAAAATGATCTTTTGATTTTACTTACATGTATCATTTTAACTCACAACTAATTTATTCTTATTTGAAATAATAATTTTTGGGTGACCTTTACATTTCAAATTCACTCTTATTCAGAGGATGTTTTGTTAACCCTATTTTCAATGTGGTTTTCCCAACAAAGAATTTTCAAGTATAATAATTTGATTTAAAAAGTTCAATTTCCAATTTATAGGAAAAAATTAATTTTAGGAGTTTATAATGTAACACTCCAATATTTTATGGTATTTTGTCTTTCAAAATTGAATATCTTCTCTTTCATACAATACAGATCTTAAAAAACTGTGATATACTATTAAATATTATAATTTTTACACTATGCATTAAATTGGAAGGAATGAATAGTATTGAAAAATTATGAAATTTATATATTATATATTTAATCAAATTTTTTTCACATTAATACAAATGATTTTATAGGCATAAGATAAGAATGAATCCAATTTATTTAACTAAAAACTATATTTTTCCAACATCAGTTATGCTCTATTTTAATGAAGAACCTATTTTAATTCCAATTTTGGAACTTTTATATATATTATTTGAAAAAAAAATCATCTTGTTTTAAATTTATATACAAAAATTTTCTTTCTTTTTTGAATTTTGGGCATTTTTTTGTTAAATTTCAATTTTTATGTATAGTGAACAACTACTCCATTTTAATTCAGAATTGCATTTTCATATAATTTTTTTATATAGTTAAATAATGTTTTTTTTGTTTTATAATATAATTAACCCAATTTTATACCATTTAAACTTATTTTTCCCATTTTAAACAATTTGATGTTAAATTCTGGTATAAAAACACAGTAAACGTGTTGAAATATTTACTTTAAAACTCACTTTATTGTCTGGTCTATGGGATTAGAATTAACCTTAATTTTCCATTTTTGTGGATTGTATTTTTAAAATTGGAAATACAAGTTTAAAATCAGTTATATATTTATGTTATAATAAGATCAACTTAATTTTTTACCAGAAATAATTCTGAATGTGAATAAAATTAATTATAGTGGTTATCGGAAAATTAGATAATTAAGGGTAAAAGTAATTTTATAAAAAGTTTAAAATTACCCAAACACTTATTCTAATTTCCAAATGTATTTGTTTTTAGATAAAAATATTCCTTGGGTCTATTTTAGGATAACTTATATCCACTAGGATGACGTTAATCAATTTATAGAATTTTAATCAAAGAAAAGTAAATTTTGTTATATTTTTTTTTAAGAAGAAAATTATTTTTAATATGGGGTTATATAAGATATATGATCGAATATAAATTATATTAAAAAATATAAAATATTTATCTATATCATTGAAATTTATAAATAATTTTTAGTGATATAATAATTACCGTAAATGTTTAAATAATGATGAGGCAATAATTTTTTAAGTAATGGAAATATAAAATAAATGATATTAAAAAAATTTAAATAAATTTTAATCGATATAATTAATGTCATCCATGATTTTTCTAGATAACCTTGACATTTAAAGGATTTTTTTAACGTTTTTTTAAATTATAATTTTTTATGATATTTTGAAAATTCCATTCCATGAATAATATGGATATTAACACTAATAATATTTCAAAATAAATAATATTTTATTAAATGGTAGAAACTTTATAAAAAATATAAACATCAGAAAAATTATTGGTATAAACCTGAATATTTTATCAATTGTCCTTTTTGTGGATTTTTTTGGCATTTCATAGAAACTATATTATCCCTAAATGTGTAAAAATACAAGTTGTCATGTAGGAATTAAATGGTTTATCTAAGGGTTAAAGCAAAAATATAAGTACAATAATGTGATATAAACTTATCTAAAAATTATTGAATGAATTGTAATAATCCCTTATAACCTAAATATCTAATTTTCATTTACTGATGGACCCTTTTACATGATAATAAATTATATATTATTTAAATGAAAGATAATTACAAAATGTCACTCTCGTTGTATTAAATATCTTTTATGAGTTCACATAAAAACAAAATCATGATATGAACAAAAATTTTATATTTTGATATTAATTAAATTATTATCCTTATAAACTTTTATTAATAATTTTTATAAATTATATGATTATATTAAATTTATTTTAAATGATAAAAAAATATTTTTAAAGTTAGTAGAAAATTAAAATAAATTATTTTAAAAGTAGTATTTTTGATTTATTTGGGATGATTTGATGGGTATAATTAATTATAATGAGTTTTAGGATATATTGGAAATTCGTGAAAGAATAATATTTGAATTCCCACTATATACTGATGTATTTAAAGTAAAATGAAATGAATAGTATAAAATTTTAAAATAATGATATTTTATAGAATTAATATTTTATTAAATTATCTTAAAATCACAAGAATGTTAAGTAATAAAAAATAAGATAATATATGATCTAAATTTTTAAATATATATATATATATATATATATATTTATATCCCATTTTTAAGTCTTTGGATATGTAATATCCCTATTATATTTTAATATTTTAAGGATTTTGGAAAGTGCCCCTCACTTCAATTATAAAAGAGAACCTCCTCCCTCACTTCCTCACACCAAAATGAGCATTCCACTTAATGAAACCCTAAAAAAATAATCTCCCAACTTCCATCCCCTCATCCAAGAATATTTTATTTTGGGAGAAATAAAACCAAGTAATACTTTTGGTTTAATCCAAACGGGGTTACCTAGAAACATGGTAATGTTCTTCAGCGATCGCTTTAGTTCTATTTATTTTTCCACTCCTTAATTTATTATTATTGCATTATTATATAATAATAAAAGTATCCTCAATACACTTATATGCTTTTATTATATGTTTTTTACCTACACATACACAAAAAATCTATTTATGAGTAATAAACATGTTGTTTTTTTATACGGCGAACAACCACCTCACAAAATGAATATTGCTCGTTTATTCAATTATCACCATTAATGGTAAGAAATAATGATGGAAACTCCATTAATATATGTTATATAATGTATTTATAAATTATTTATAATTATTTATCTTTTATAACACATACCCTTATTGTTTCTATTTTTTATAAATACGATAACATTGTTTGTGGAAGTGTGGCTTACCACCTCCTCAAGGTGATGTGATTCGTTAACACTATAAATTGAACGTATAAAGGATGGTTTTAATAAAAATATTTGATACATAGTCCATATATATGATAATGGAATTAAAATATACATATATATCATTTAGTATTCAATATTTTAATATAATAAACAAATGAAAGTAGCGTTCGTGCATATGTACGACCTAATATATCAATGAATAGTGCATTTCATTCATTATCTCCAAGTTTTAAGTATTATCCTCAATACATATATAATAAAGATATATAATATATAAATCATTTTCTAAATTATATTTATTGTGACACCTTGATATATCAAATGGGAACAACAAATAACAAGTTAAAACTTACTCGAGAAACTAGGAAATTAACACCAGAAATAGTGAAAATTACGGAATATTGGTAATGAACGGATAATCAGATATTATAAGATGATCATATATGATATAATAAATATTAATATGGTTTTTTAATAATTTATTATCACCCTTAGAACCATTTTTTATGATGTTAAATATCTTTCTTCTGGAGGAAGCGTAAGGTAAGGGTTTTTCTCAGCTCAAATTTATTTCTGTGAGATATTCCTTATTCACCACTTATTTAATTTATTTGGTGTACTTCCCCATTGTTATATCACATCATGAATATATTAATAATCTTTTTTTTAAATGTTTCATTTGTTTTTTTAATTTTATGGTGCTTATGAACCAAATATACCCAAGTGTTATGGGACACTTTCATTTTAAAAAATCTTATTAAATAGATTATTTGATTTATGAGAAATTATTTTTACTAATATAAACTGGTGGTAACTAGTTATAGATATCCCTTAATGCATTGATAGTCTCATGGGATGAATCAGTTGGACAAATCATATGAGTTTAAAATATCTTGAGGACATTTCTTGATGGTATAGTGGTTCATGTTTCAGATACATGTTGTCTAATATTAAAGCATTTCCTTTATTTAGAATTAATTTCAGTTATTATCCAGAGTACTTTCACTATGAAAAAAATGTATTGATGGATTTTATTTTCATAATATTTATTAAATGGAATGTGTTTCAGTTATTTATTTTTTCATATTTTTTATTCCTTATCAGGTTATTTGAATGACACATGTTTACAGTTATCTACCTTTCCATGTTAATTTATTTTCATTGATTAAGGATAGGTTTTTTTAGATTACCTTTATTTAGTATTTAAGGTCACATATTTCTTATGTTTTATTTACCAAATGTTTCCAAGATAATTCTTTTAGAGAGATATATAGGGTTAACCTAGAAGAATAATTGTGTTCTATAAGAAAATAATTTTTAATTTTATGTTTAAAATAAATATTTAATTTCAAATACGTATCTATATTACCAAGAGTGATAAAATATTCGTTCCTTTTAGATTTGTTTTACTATATCTTATTCCAATTTAATAATTTAAGGCACCGGCTCCAGGGTACTGGGGCCATGGTGTTACAGTTGGCATCATAAATATTAATTATAAACCTTATAAACTAGATTTATTAAATAATGGATTAGAAACCTCAACTGAGTGACCAAATTTGAGGATAAGACAAAGTATAAGAAATCTTAATATTGATTTTTTAATGACAATGGATAACCTAGGTTAAACATATAGACTCATATATTTAGAGAAATATGTCATGATTTACACATCTTATAATTGATTCTTCTTGCCTATATTTCTATGATTAGTTTTTCTCACTTTGTACATTGGGTTTAGATCAATGGTTAGAATCAGCAAGGTTAAACAAGTTGTGTTTTTTAAAGGTTGGGGATGAAGCCTCAATTTATTATTAAATCTAAGACCTCTTTAAACTGGGTAGAGGGTAACCCATTAGATAGCCCGAAGGCCCAAGGCCCAGTGGCCTGCATATAGGGCTAGAAAGCCCATTTTTTGGCCCAAAGGACCCCTCGGTGAACAGTACTGCTACAGTACCAGCGCAGCTGCAGTACCTACTATAGTATTGTCGCCGCTAATGTACCGTGCTATAGTCCCTCCGCCGCAATAGTGATGCCGCTGCTACAGTCCGCCTCCTACAAGTAGTGTTTATTTTATTGATGGTGAAGATATTACAAATTAAAAATTAAATAAATGATGTATTAAAAAATAACACTAAGAATCATAGTTAATGGTTTAAGAATGAGATAGAATGATTAATGTTCTCGTATATTTGGATTCAAGAATTATTTCATCAATAATGCTCTGATTATTAGAATCATGAGATATAGAAGGATTATAATAAATTAATTATTCTTTAAGTAATTGGAAGAATATATGTTTTCATTTATGGGTTTCCAGTGATCAAATATTTGGTATGTGGAAATAATATCTTCATTACATAGTTTTGGGGATCTGATATTAAGTTTGATTTTAGAAATTTAGAGGCCTTTTGAAACTATGAATTTGAACATAAGTATTTTAGTCAAGTCATAAGGATGGAATGGATTAAGTGGAACTATGTGTATTACTATTTAAGTTTAATGTATTTTTTTTTATAACCCTCCTAATCATTTTGTTTTTGATAATATTTAATTATCAAAATAATGAATTATGAATATTTTGACAAAGGTTTTTCAAGAATAAAATTAAACTTTAATATCCAACTTATGGTTTAATAAATGAAGTGTAAATAGATCTATGCACATCCAAAGGATGAGATTATAATTATGACATCGAAATTTATCAAGTAAGGTTATTTTATTGAGTCCTTTATTGATATAGTAAAATAATCTCTCAACTATTGGAATATAAATTCGAATGAAAAACTCTATTCATCAAATTTTATTACTTAGGAATAAATTACATCTTTATACCATTACAAATTTATAGTTTTATAATGGTATAATTTCTGAAGACCATGTTCTCTATCACACTCCATTAGAACATGATAACTTGATATCTATTACATGTCACTATTTTTAATTCTCATTGAAGATATACTATAAGAAAGACTTATTTTATGGAGATCCTCACTTTTCCTT
This sequence comes from Viscum album, assembly GCA_963277665.1. Classification (NCBI taxonomy): domain Eukaryota; kingdom Viridiplantae; phylum Streptophyta; class Magnoliopsida; order Santalales; family Viscaceae; genus Viscum; species Viscum album. The sequence continues at coordinate 1,570,566,913 of OY728131.1, read as the reverse complement.
TTCCCTCTTATTAAGAGTATTTTTTTATTAACTCTATTTTGACTTGGGTTTCCAATAACAAAATTTCCATGTATCTCCCTTTGATTTTCAAAATTCAATTCCGAATTTTCAGGATTCAAGTTATTATAGGAGGGAAGAATGTAACACATAATGATTTTAGGGTAAATATTCTTTTTAAAGTTAATAATTTACATTTCATGTAATATAGAGCTTAAACAAACTGTGATATAATAATAGATATTATTATTATTTTAATATTAGTTGTCAAATTGGAGGAAATGAATATTATTAACCAAATTATGACATATAATTATTTTATATTAAATCAATTTTTTTACATTCTTTAAAATGATTTTATAGGAAAAAATATATACATGAAAAAAAATTAAACAATAATAACCTATATTTTTCTAATTGAATTTTTAATTTCTTTTAACAGAGAGCCTATTATAATTTACAATTTTAAAGAATTTAAATTTTTTTATTTGAAAAAAAGTGTATTATTTTATTAAATAAGGATATAAAAAATTCAAATTCTTGAATTTGTTGTTTTTTCAGAAAAGTATCATTTTTTGTTGAATAATTAAAATTACAACATTTTATTTCAAAATTTCATTTTCATATAATTTATTTATATAGTTAAATATTCTTTTGATTTAGGTTAAATGTATAATTAGGAAAATTTAATATTATTTAATCCAATGTAGGTTATTAAAAAATAATTTCACTTTATGTTTAGATATAAAAACATAAAAAATATTGGTCATTTTTACTTTAAAACCCTCTTTTATCGCCCCATTTGTGGGATTAACATTTAACCAAGCTTTTATACTTATATGAATTTAATTTTAAAAAATTGGAATAAAAGGATTTAATAATTAATATATTTGTGATCTAATATGATCAAATTAATTTTTTTCCCAAAAAGATGAGTGGAAGTAATTAAAATTAATTTTAGCGGTTAAGGGTAAACTGGGTATTTAAGTGTAAAAATAATATTATAAGCATTATAAAATGACCTTAAAACATGTACAAATTTCCTTATATGATTTTTTAGATAAAAAGTATACTTGGGTATATTTTAGGTCCAATTGGATCTCCTTGGATGACTTTAATCAATTTATATTTTTTTATTCAAAGAAAATTCAATTTTGATACACTTGTTTTAAACAAGTGAAATTTTTTTAACAAGGGGTCATATACGAGATATTGTACGACTATAAATATTTCTTATACATATAAACTTTTTATATATATCATTTTATTTTATTTATAATATTTATTGAAAAAATATTTACTTAAATGGTGATACAATGATGATGTAGTAGTTGTTTAAATAATAGAAATACCATATAAATGATATCAAAAATATTAAAATAAATAAAAATTTACATAATTAATGTAATACACTAATTTTATAGTTGAATTATACTTGTTATAGATGTATTGAATGTATTTTTTTCAAATTTATTATGTCTTTATGATATTTTAAAAAAGTCATTTCAAGACTAGTGTCAAAATTGACAGTAATGATATTTTAAAAGAAATAATATTTTATTAAATGAACTAAAAATCAAAAAAATATATAACATGGATTTTTTGGATAAACATAAATATGTCATCAATGTTCCATTTATATATCATTTTTCATTTTAGAGTAACTATATTAACCCTTAATGTGTAAAAATCCAAGTGGTCATGGTAATATTGAAAGGGTTTAACTAATGGTTAATGCCAAAATATAAGAGAGATAATGTGTGCTAAGCATATCTAAAAATTATTGGAAGAATCTAACTATTCCATTATCACAATAGTATCTAATTTTAGTTGTTTAATAGACACTTTTCCATGATAATAATAGTAATAAAATGTCACTCGTTTTGTATTCAAAATCTCTTATGTATTCACATATAAACAACAACATTATATTAATGAAACTAAAATTTTATTATGATATGAATGAAATTAGTTTCATTATAAAATTTCATTTTTAATTTTTATAAATTAAATAATTACATTAATTTTTTTCAGTGTAAAAACAATATTTATTTAATTAAGAGAAAAATAAAATAATTGATTAGAAAATATTTCTTTTGATATATTTCTGATGAATTAATGTGTCAAATTAAGTTTATAGATATATAGGATAAATTAGATATGATTAAAATAATTATTTTAGAATTCCCACTTTTTATTGATGTATTTAATGTCAAATTAAATGAATTGTTTCAAATTTAAAATTAATGATATATTAATGAATTAATATATTATTAACTAATTTTAACATCAAAAAAATGTTAAATAAAAAAGGGATAATATATTATCTAAAATTTATTAAAATATTCATTTATCTCCCATTTGTAAGTATTTCGATCAAGAATAGCACTATTATATTCTAATATTTTGAGGATTTAAAAAAGTTCCCATCACCTAAATTATAAAAGGGAACCTCCTTGGCCACTTCCTCACACAACATTGAGACTTCTAGATATAACAAAACCAATAAAAATAACATAAAAAATTATCTTCCATCATCATATGATCCTCCATTTTAGATTAAATTAAACCAAGGAAGACATTTGGTATAAACCAAAAAGAGTTAATAAAAAATGAGGTAACGTTCTTCAACGATTGCTTTAGTTTTATTTCATGGACACTCATTCATTTAAGATTATTACATTATTATATGATAACACAATAATAATAAATGTATTTTGATCATATTATTATAGGGGTTTGACCGATACAAATAAAAAATTCAATATAATGGGTAAATTGAATATTGGTTATGTGTAAAATGAACTAATGCCTCCTGAAATGATGATTTTTTATTTTCCCATTACCAAAATTCATCATTGGGAATGATTATGGAAACTCTATTTATATATTTTATATATTAAATTTATCATATATTTATACTTATTTAATTATTTTATAACACATACCTAAGATTTCTATTTTTTATTAATACAATAACATCGTTTGTGGATGTGTGGCTTACTGCCTCCTCAAAGTTATGTAAATCATTCACACAATATAAAGAACATATAAAAGATAGTTTTAATAAAAATATGTGATATATAAGACATAGATATTATATTTTAATTATAATTTAAATATATATTATTTAATTTTCATTATTTTAATACGAAAAAGAAATGAAAGCAGCATTAATGTGTATATACGTCTTACTGTCTCCCTGAACGATACATTTCATTTATTATCTCCATATTTTATGGATTGTTAAAAAAAATACTAAATAAATATAATACTTAAATATTTTTTTCATTCCATAGATGATGATACAATGATATAATTAAAGGGAACATCAAATAAAATGTTAAAATCTTCGTAAGAATCTAGGTTATTGACCCCTAAAATAGTGGAAAAAATGAATGATGGTAAAAAACTTTGTAATAAGATGATATAATTTGATCATATGTGATATAATAAATATTAATATGATCTTCTAATATGCTAGTAACACAATTAAAACCATTATTCAAGACCTTAAAGAATATTCATCTAACGGAAGTGTACGTTAAGGGTTTTTATCATCTCTCTTTTATTTCTATGAGATATTCCTTAATCACCACTTATTTAATTTATGTGGTGTACTGAAACATTGGTATATCATATATGGAGTCTCATTATCTTCATGGTATTCAATGATTCATTTGATAATTTTTTTAATATTTTGGTGAATATAAATCAAATATTTCAAGGTGGTATTGAAAACTTTTATTAAAAATGTCTTATTAAATCAATTATTTGATATATGAGGATTTTTTTGGACTAGAAGACACCAGGGGAAGTTATAGGTATCCCCTAGATGCATTGATTGTCTTGTGGGATGAATTAGTTGGCCAAATCAGATTAGTTTAAATAGTCTAGATAATATACCTTTACATTATAGGGGTTCATGTTCAAGATATATGGTGTCCAATATTAAATCATTTCCTTCATTCAAATTTCATTATAGTTATTAACCATATCATTGTTGCTATGAAAAGAACTTGGGATGCATTTTATTTTTATAATATTAGATATATAATATGTGTTTCAGTTATTTATCTTTCCATATTGTTTATCCCTTATCCAGTTATTTGAATGGAATGTGTTCTTAGTTATCTACCATTCCAAGTTGATTTATTTTTAATGAATAATGATTGACTAATATGCATGGATAAGCTAGAAAAATAACAATCTTTTAAAAAAAACTTTTATATTTTAGGTTGAAAATTTAATTAGAATTTTAAATATGTATCTAGATTATCAAGACTACAAAATTATTTGTTCTTTTTGGATGTGATTTATTTTATCTTGTGATAATGTAATAAATTAAGGTACCACCTTTTGGATACCAGAGTCAGGGATTTACAGCTATGGAACTAAACAACACATCACCATAAAGTGATGTATCCCAAAATATAATAAATAATATTATTGTATTAGAAAAAAATTCATAAGGTATGGGGTATATGGAAATTTCTTACATATAGAGATGATTGGGGAAACTGAGTTCCATGAAGATGAAGGGACACTAAGTGACTCAAATCCATGGGATTAATCATCGTATAATGAAATAAATTCTCTTATGATAAAATAAACATGGGAGTTAGAAGAACTAATTGAATTAATTTGAGCACATGAGTATAGATGGGTATTCTATTAGGTAAAATATATTGATTGAAGTAGACAATAAAATAAGCAGTTGGTGGTGAAAGTATTTATTAGAATAAGGGAATATATTTTTAAAAAAATATTTTTAAATGTTTTTATGAATAAAATCAATAGTATAGTGCTGAGTCTTTTTGATTATGATTATTTATTCATAGATAAGATATATTACAGGACATCATTTCTATATGGTGACATTAAAGATGAGATTTATTTTATCGCACCCAAGGGTTTTAAAGATCAATAGAAGGGTGAGTTTTTTTATTGTTAAGTGAAGCCTCAATAACTTGAAAATAAACCACTCCAATTTTATTAGATATTATTCACTTTATCTATAAGTAAGTTTTCAAGTGATTCCACTTAGATAATTATTGTTAAAAAATTTTAATGATGGGTCTTATCTCATGCACCTACTTTATGTATATTAAATATTTTTTATTCGTCCGAACAATTCATTGATTTAGGTCATAATGTGTATGTTTTTTAAATGTTTCATAATGGAAGATCTTGGTCAAGGTAACAAATAATGGTGGTTATGACAAAAAGGGATAGAACATCCAGTTATCTGATGTTATAAAAGAAAGGGAACATCACAAAAATCATTACAAAAATCTTTTTATCAATATGTAAATCTAACTAAACCCCCCTTGTCAAATGATTTATATTGTCCCAAACATAGAAACCAACAATTGAATATGAAGCACCATACTTTGTGATAGTATCAAATGTATCAGTTTTTATAATCTTGATATACGTGATGTTATGTGTAAAACTTGAATTTGATATTAAGGTGGATGTGGTATATTGTTTTATTTCAAATTATATAAGGGATAATTGGGAAGTCTTGAAATGGATAATTTGATAAATCAAGGTAATTGAAGCCATGATTCCAGATTTAATTAAGATGATCCTCTACAGGGATACATAGATTCATCTGATTCTAGGGTTTTATGTAACCAAAATTATATGACATGCTTTGGGTAAATATTTGGAATAACTATGATCAGTTAAATATCTCAATTTTACCCTATGGTTATAACATCTACATTGGATGTAGAATTAATGTGTGCTATAGAAGTTAGGACGGAGTTAGTTTCCTTTGTTACGATGATTAATGAAATTTAATGTTTACTAGATATCATAGTATCACTTTGTGATACAAATATTAAAATTCATCTATACTAGATTTGAGTGTTCTATTGAATAATAAAACACCTTGAAATGAAATTAAATTTTCCTATATTTTAAAAGAATATAATTTGTTAGTGTTATAGAAGATATCCATGATGTAAAATTCAGTGAGCATATTCCCCATTATTTATGTCCTTGAAACCTTATAGGAAAACATTTCATTACTAAGATTTATGTTAAGATATGATGGTGGAGAACACATCATACTTTGGGGAATAAGATAGATTATTTTTAATAAATAATTGATTACATGATATCACTTTAATTAATTCCCTATTTGGAGATTTTTCTTAATTCCAATATTTTTCATGGAATTTAATTCCACATACCTAAAATATTAACCCATAAGTTCATCTCTGTCCAGTGAAGGTAGTGTAAAAATAAACATCAACTTATATCCATATTTTTTCAGAATTTGGTGAATATATTATAGTAACTAGAAAAATAAATAGTGTATAGGATGGGAGATCTGCACTATTAGATAATTGTAGTGGCTAAGGCAGTGTAAACCACTAATGTAGGGTGAATTCAATGTATGGATGACCAGATTTTTTTGTTGGATGTAAAACATGATTGGTTGCATGATTACCTCTCTTGAGATTATGTTTGACCAATCTCTAATAATAACTACAAAATAAATCAATGGATAACACATAATCATTAGATATAGTTTTTTATTCATTTTCCACATGGTAACATTAATAATGTTAGTTTCCCCTCATGGAGTTTGAATGAAATTTATGACCACGATAATATATTAGTGTATAATTTATCTTTTCCTATTTTTACTTCACAAATATTGAATGTTAAACATAATATAGGAGATTATCATAATATTAGTGGATATTAGGATGTAAATACTTTCGTATTTTGGAGCATTAAGACCTGAAAAAATTCAAATAATTCATTTCACTATGTAGAACCACCACCAGATACGATCTTCCTTATAAAGTGAGTTCAATTATATATTGATTATAAGAAGGATTAATTCTCTACATATTTGACATAAAATAAAATTACAATATCATACATAAATTTTTATTAATAAAAAATTGAAACTTTCAATAGAATTTATTACTATATGCCATGTTTAACAATTATCCCAACAATTTACTAAAATTATAAAAAATATAATAAAACTTCTCAAAATACTAGTTAATTAAAAAAACTATTATTGAAATTAATCTTTAAAAGAATTCTAAATAAATTGTTTAATTTCAATAAAAAAATGTAATTATATGAAAACCCACATCAAGATAGCGAATGTTATAATACAATCGGGGAATTCCTAACCATAAACCATAATTAAACCTAATTTATTCCTCTAAGTATGTTTTCAGATTCTATTACTAATCTCCAATGAAATCATAATTTAAAAAATATAATAATCAAATAATAATATAACATCCTTGTATCTAAGAAAATTTTATAGATATATTCAAAAATAAAAATCATATACTTACACATCATAATATTAAATTTTTATTAACTCATAACACATATTATTCTTAATAAATTACAATTACACATTATAATTTTATATGAAAAACACAATAAAAAAATTATCAATAGAATGGCACGACCATTATCATTTTCAAACTATAATTCTCCACTCTATTTCAGGAAAATTCAATGAACATTAAAATTAATATTAAATACTAAAATATATGTTTTTATTTTTCCAAATGGAATAGAATAAAATATATTTCATATTTAATAATAAATTGAATTCATATGTTTATTTCACATTTTTTTAAATATTAAATATAATAATTACCTAAAATATTTTTATGATCACTTTTCAGTGAATTTTAATTTTAAATAAAATATTATTTATAATATATATTCTTCATATTAGTAATTGTTTTTATAAAAACTAATAAGATTGTGATTTCTATTCACATTATGATTTAAAAAAATCAATAAGAAACACTAGATCATATATTATCCTTGTTGTTCAGGAATTGGTAACATAAATCATCAATATAGAAACGTTATTTGGAAGATTTCTTCTTGTGATGGGTGAAATGGTCAGTGTTCAAGAATATTTTCACAGTAGTTGTGGTGTACTATATTGTGTTTCTTGAGGATATTATAAAAAAATATCCTTCTCATTTATTTAGATAAAATAGGTTTAATCATAAGAGTCATTTATAATATCATATGATTAACTAGTATTATAAAAACTATGTTGGTAGTCAAGTGCTATAACCTATTGGACATTGGAAGTTACCATGGTTTAATGTTCGGACATCTACAATGATAAGTACTATATGCGACTAGATCATCATTTGGATCCCACTCTAAATGTAGTGTGGGACCACTTGTCCAAGTGTAATGTGATTTATAAATAATTTGGTCTGATATTTATTGTCATTACTACTAATGGTTATTAACCATTGTATCATTCGGTAAATTAATAAGGAAAGAGTTTTCTCCCAAAGATATTGGACTTTTTTCTAAACCATGTAATCTTATCAAGTAATTACGTTCTTTAAAAGATCAAAACTTCTCTAAATTATTGATTATTTGAATAGAACAACCTTTATTTAAGGGTATTTAAAATTAGTAAATGTGTAGTTTACCAATGATGTGTGGGTTTTTTACTGTTATAATCATTGTATAAAAATTGGGGTGTGATTTTAAAATATATAATCAATTCTTCTGGGAATATTGACTTGGTGACTTAGTATGTTACTAATATAATAATTAATAAAGAACATAGATGGACAAAATTCTTAGAAAATTACTAAATAAATATATATATTGAAGGAATATGTTGGTCATCTCAATTTTTATGTAGTTGGAAATGGTATTATAAATCTAAAGAATGGAGTATAGTTAAATGAACTAGTTCATGCCCTACATATTGGCATTTTAGGAAGATACAATATATCATAAAGGATTGAAAGTGCCATGGGGAGAAATATAATGGGAAATAATTTATAATTACAAATTATAATTAATATTTCTGTCAAATTAGTATATTTTTTGTAACACCCTGAGATTTTAAAAGAATACTGCGATTGATAGTATACAAAAATACAGAACATAAAGATTAAATGAATTAAAAAATATTATAATTTTATCACTTTTATTATATTAATATTAAAACTTATGATATGAATAAAAGTAACTTAATTATTAAAAATATATAAACTCTATAAAAAACAAATAATTTTTTATGAAATAAGTACTGAATTTTTGTTAAAATAACTTCTTTTCAAAAATTATTTTCATCAAAAATTATTTTTATTGAGAAAATATTATAATTAAATTTTTTATAATTTATAATTATTATTTCATTAGTATTTAAAATTGTATAAGTTATATTATCAATATTTTCTTAGGGTAAAATATTGGTATTTATATAGAATGTTTAATTCTTTTAGTAATATTTTAAAATGGTATATATTGAAAACTATAATTTTTTCAAACACAATTATAGTGCTATATTTTGTTTTAAAAAATTTTACAAGAAAGAATACTTCTATTGTATTATTAATAATCCAATTATGCTTATTTTAATCAATTTTATGGTTGTATTTGTAATGATATCATGTGTATATAGAAATAGATTTTTTTAGATTTTTTTTTTGTTTTTTTAATTTTTATCTGAAATTAATTTCATTAAATTATGTTAATGAAATCCTAAAAATTGATTCCATATTTTTATTTAAGAGTTAAATTATTTTTTAAAATAGTTCCCTCAAATTTTTGGTTAACATGAATAGTAACTATAGTAAATTTTTCTTTCCACGGTAAAGGTGAAACATGTTAGTCTTGGTTAAAACTAATATGATATGGATTAAAATTCAACATAAAAATAATATTGAATTTATTCTATTACTATATTTTGTTCTTCATAATACAATGTTTGAAAATATTATAGTTCAGTTCAATTTATCTTTTTTCTTGACCCCTTTTATATTTAAATCAAAGAAAATGTATAAAATATCACATTGTGTATTTAAAAATATATAATATTTCTAATTAGGGAAAAAATTGGTTCCGAATGTTTATTTAAATTATTAATTTTTTTCATTATATCTTATTATTAGTTATTATTAATGAAATATTTACCATAAATTCAAAAACATCGATGAAATAGTGCCTCTGTAGGTAGTAGAAATTTTATTAAATGAATATAAATACTCAAAAACATAATCTTTCATTGTGTTGAAGTGTCAAAAAAATTATCTTAAACATATAACATTATAGATATTTCAGTGGTTTAAATTTTAATTTCACATAAAAACTATTTTTAATCCAAATTAAGTAAATAGTTCATAAAATGACATTAATAGTATTTACTATTATGTAATATTTTAATAAAATTTATAAAAAACATAAAAATCATTAAATAAAATAATATGTATTATATATTGTCTAAATTTCATCCCATTTCCATTTAATATACAATTTCAAACATATTAGTACTATTATAACCCGTTAATATTGAAATGGTCATTATAATGGTTACGGTTAAAATTGGTAATACCAAACAATATGTTGTAAAATTATATATAAAACATTAAAAATATTATTATAAGATTATATTATGTCCAATTTATCCTTATATTGGAATCCATATCATATTGAACCCATTTTTATAGGGCTAAATCCATATTAGTTTATAAATTTTCTTTTATTTCCAAAAATGAATGTAATGATATTTTATGAAAAATAATATTTTATTAAAAAAATAAATTTTATAAAAACCCTATATTCAGTAAATTTAATAGAGTATATAATATTTTATCAAAACCAATCCATTTTTTACTCACTTTCCCATTTATGGTAACATTTTTACCCTTAAAGAACAAATACCATGGATATCACTATAATTGTCTGAAGGATTTAATGGGGGTTAAAACTACGAGATAAGGGTAAAATTTTACAAAAATATGTTTGTATTTTATTTCAGGAAATTATTTTTACTCATATTCATCATATATTATAAATATATCAATTTGAATATCCCCTCATTAATTATGAACAATTATTTAGTTTTATATATTAAACAATAACTACCACAATACCATCCTAGATTCAACAACCATATACTAGATATTCTTTTCTTTCAAAAAGACAACCCTTTCACGGCCTAAGGTGAAACAAAAATGAGATTTCTCAACAAAGAGGTATATATCTTAACAAAGAGTTTTCTACATTATGTATTGTTATACCTCTTATATATATGGTTACCATTATAAAATAATTAATTAATGGTCCACAAAATTATTAAATTTTGTTATAATAATGATATGACAATTATTCTCCTTCATCCCATCCGTTGGAAGGTGATATAATCCCATGTGCTTACGTGTAGACTACCAGCATCACAAAGTGATGTGATTCATTTTTAACATCATCATTACATGGGTAGTAATAAGGAAAATAATTGTGAATATATATTATATATAAAATATAATAAGGATACTAAAATTCTGATTTATTATTTACATTTCATTCAATTCATTAGTCAATGAATGAATACATCATGAAGTCATACACACATCTTACTATCTCTATGAATGTTGTAATTAATTTTTTAATCAAAAAAATTCTTTTATTATTATAAATATGTATAAAATGGTAATATATGATACTTATATCATAAAACTATTTTGGATATAATTAAATCGTGATTAATAAATAAGAGCTGGAACTTCTTAAAACAATTCTCATGCAATATGAAATAGTAAACACCTTGAAAAAATGATGTTAATATGAGATTATTAATAAATTGGCATTTAAATGTTTTGTGTTGAACATATATGACATTATGTCTTAATACATGAATGTTTTTTTATTATTATAATTAAATAAATTTTATTATATAGGTGGTCAGAATTCATTCGAAGCAAGTCATACTTTAGGTAATGGATTTCTAATCTCACTTTTGTTTCAAAGTGAGATATACCAAATTCTACCCATATTTTAGTCAAGTATTGTATAAAAATTCCATATTATATGTTATATTATAAATCCTAGTTTATTAATGAAAATAAAATTTTCAATAAATGTTATATTTTTCTTTTGGGTTTTGATTGAAAAGATTCCAAAACGATATGTTATGTATCCTACAATCTCATCGTTTAATAGGAATTTTTATAAAAAAGTGTTTTAATATTAAATTTCATGATCTACCTCTCAATAAAATCATGAAATTCCTTCCCATTTGGTAATTTTGAGATTAAATGTTTCCCTTTCCTCTTCCCCTTTTAATGAACTCAATAATCAGAAATAAAATTTAAAAAAAATTGATATAATTTATCTCTTCGATTGATTTTTTTCTTCCATATCTATGTTTCTATAAATTAATTGAATAATTATTTTATATTTAACACTAAATTTAAAATGATATTTTAACCCATTTCATAATTTTTTTATAATGTTTCAAAAAAAATTCTTATCATTTTATTAAATATGTACTTTTAACATGTTATTGAAGTTGTGAAGCATGCTTTTTTTAACATACACAACATGAAGAAATTTTTCCAATGTCATGACAACTCAAATATATGAAGCTTAATTTAAATTTTAACTACTTTATCATAAATGAATATTGTTTAGGAATATGTTTTAGATATTCATATTTTAAATAATTTGATTCATTGTAAAGAGTGAATTTTTTTAAAGAAATGGACCAATGTTCTTTTAAAGATAATTATCATCAATAATAAAATCCTTTAATGTAATATATGAATTAATGGTGATATAATTCAATGATACTATCCAAATTAATTATTTAGATGACTTATGATTAGGATTTTTTAAGGATGATTCAATAAAACTCATTTCATTCCAACTGGTTAATTATGTTATGAAACTTGTTTTTTACCATGGATTCTTCTAGGATTAAATGAAAAAAATTATGAAACCCATTTTATTTTCATGGTTTATGATATAATGATTGCTTTGAGATCTTTTGAAAAACATATATACGATCTTAATTAAGTAATGGGTAGTCTTGGAATTATAATTCCCTCTAATTCATTGGGTATATGTAGACATCTGATTAGAAAGAAGTACTGGAATGGGGAGTGAACATGGTTCAGTAATAGACAATGTCCAAATTGATAGTATTGGGAGTGAACCATTTTTATGTACAAAATGGTTTGTTCAGTGGACCAAATTCACTATTATATTCATGGATGTGGACCTCAACTACTAAGATTTTTTTGATAATTATGTTTATCCTATTTTTTTACTTAGGATAATGTTATGAATTCATAGTTAATAATCTTTTAATCCTTTATGATTCTTTTCTTATAAACTACCATGATTTATTCTATGATTTATTCCAGGATTCAATATTATTATCTAAAATATTCTAGGTATGGTTTTCAAATTTCAAAATTGTGTTATCAGAACCTTATACGAATGTTATGTTTAAATTTTCATTGATTTCTACCTTGTGTATCCTTATTGAGAATATAATATCACCCTTTTTGCGTATTCTTCCCCGTATATGAATAATATTTTTATGTATGATATGCCTAAGATGTGTGATAGTTATAAATAACTATGTTGGAGATGATTTAAATCTTTTATGAAGCCGTTTTTCTATAGATATTATTCAGTAGACACTAAAACTGTATGGTTCTGGTGTAGAACATAAACCATGAAAATAATATTTCTCTAACAAGATTTAATATATATATATATATATGAAAATTATGGGTCTCAATTGATTGTATTAAAGTAATGTCTTATTAATATTTATATATTAGGAATATATATCATATGGGAAAACCATGGTGATATGTATATGTATAGAAGTGTATACTATTATTTTTTTATGTTGTATATTATGTGTTTTTTGAAGAAATACATTCATGTTTTGATAATATATGTCCTATTGGTTTTCTTATACATTAAACTAGTGGTAATGACCCTGAAAATATCTATTTGAGTATATCTCATCCATTATTATGGTTTATAGTGAATGTTCCCTTATTGAACACCTCGATTGAAAAACATAGGGGATATTCTTACGATAACTCAAATTTTACTTATGAACCATTATGAAGGAGTCCAATATATGATAAATAAGAAAAAACTATGTTAAACATAAGCAGTCATAGAAAAAAATAAGTTCTCATGATATGGACATCCTATAAAATATTTCTCTTGAATTAATTGTTTCCCACTAGGAATATTATTTCTCACTAAATGATTTTTTTATTCAATAGATGGAAAAAGTAGTAACTTGGTAAATGGTGAATTTAATAGAAAATGGAATGATTTTCCTCATGTGAAGAAAAATGAAAAAAGGGCTGGAATGTTAAAACTGTTGATTATTCCTAATTTCTAACCCATTTTATAATTTATAACCACAACATGTGTGAGTTTCATGACAGAACTAATAATAAAATGATTTAGTTTCATCATGACTATTGAAAAATGAAAATTCATCTTCTTACATGTCAATAATTTAGGATGATTCATTTTGGGGAATGAATCATATGAATAGAAATAGGTTTTCTTTGTCATAACAAAGGGCTTAAATCAGTTAATTTCTATGGAAAATTGAAGACTTTGATGGAGGGAGATAAATATCATCCTAAGGTACGGTTTATATTTCAATTTCTTATGTGTGGGGAAAACTATAATTATTCTGTCTAATACGCTAATACAATCATTAAATCCTATAACAAGGAAGGACTTATGATAATCCATTTACTGAAGTGAAAGTATTTAAGTTCTAATATATTGGGATGTGAGATTTATATTGTAAAATTATTATAGTAGTTATATTCTAGATATATTAATCAAGAAATATATAAAGATTATTTCATAGTAGTTTTTCATTAAGGATTTCAATACCAATTTTTAATGGCTTGGATAATTCGGAAAATTATATATTTATAAGGTGATAATTCTTAGATGGGATAAGGAGACGAGTGAAATTAGTAAATTAAATCAGATATTGTTAGTGACTATGAAATTTGGTAGTGATTTTATGACATTATTATATTGGTCATATTTGATGAAGTTTATTTAATTTCTTGAAAAATAGAATATATACAATATTATCTTCTTTTATTTTAGTAATATTTATTGTGTTTTTTGGAAGAATATACGTTTTCTTATGAGGTAAACATAATATTTATGGATTCCATCAAGGTTTTATAAGTATAAGGTTAATAATATGTTCAAAGGCATAGATAACTATTTTAAGGTTCAATATGATGTTATTTTGAGGTAATTTTGAAACGTTTATAGGTTTTCAGAAAGAATACTTTATTGAGGTCTAAATAAACCTTTGGGTTAGCATATTATTTTATTTTATCATTTTTATGGTCTATTTGATTTTGGGATATATATAATCAAGATGATGCAATAGTGATTAATGAAAAAGGATATATTTTCAGAAACATTTATGGTCATGTTATAGATTACCTTTTATGATAGTATATATGTTTTATACAAAATATTTTCATGAGTATCACTACATTAAATGATTTTATAGAGATTTACCAAGGTGATTAATGATATTTTTTAATATTCTAAAGTAGTTTTTTATATATGTTACCCTTAGGATTAAATTTTATTAAAAATAAATGATTATCATGGAAAAAACAATTTAATGTTTTACCATGTAAGAAGAAGGGTATGATATAAACATTAATATTACATTATTTCTTAATGTGGATGTTATTTGGTATATATGGTTTTTTTAATATTAAGTTCAACATTGTATTTTTAGATTTATATAAATTTATATATGTTTTTTGAGTTTTCATTCCTTTTTCTAATGATATTTTGGATTACATTAATGTCTAAGGAAAGACTGAATATATTGATATCTTTTTTTCAGTCATCTCATTCATTGGGATCTTATTTTAGTGATTGAGTCATGAGAAGTTCATCTTTAGTACTAATTGTTTATAGAAAAAATTAAATTATAGAAGAAATTGGTTAAAAAATGAATTTACACTTTTCATGTAAGTATATTTACTTATTTTTATTGTTTATATTGTAATTTGTTTCTCAAAATGTGGAAAAAGACTATAAAACATAAATATTGTCTTATAAAATATATTTCATAGGAATCTAGGTTCTCTCACAAAAAATGTTCACCTATTTAAAAGCCTTGTTATGTCTATTTACAGAAGACCTAAATATTCCCTTCTTTCTCTTTTTGATATGATGTTTTATTAACCCATTCCATTATTTTGAATTTGAAAAGGGAAATTTTCAGAAGAAAACCCTTGATAAATTAGATTAATATAAAATTTTGACGATTCAATTGAATTAAGGGGTGAAAAATATTACACCTTGATATTTTATAAATAAAACTATATTTGATTTAATATAAGATACACGACAATGATCTTAAACAAACAACAAATTATTATAAATTTATAACTTTTGAAAAATATTTGTTTAATCAGAACATATTAATAAAACAAACAAAACTTTGAAAAATATATAATGATTATAATGAAGAAAAATGTAATGAAAAATTATGGGAAATGAGTACTCAATTTTTGGTAAAGTCATTTTATTTTTCCTAATATGTTTTCAAAGAAAATTATTTCACTGGGTGTATACTTTTTTACAAAAAAAAATATAAATTGTATTATATAAAAGTAATATAATAGATGAAATTATACTATCAAAATTACTATTGAGCGAAATTATTTTATTCTTCTTAAATGGAATAATTTTTCATGTTAATAGTTAAAAACATGTTTTATAGAAAATTGTATATTTCTAATAAGAATAAATAATGTTTTATTTATTTATAAAATATTTTTAATGTAAAACTATTTTACTTATATAATATACTATCCAATTGAGTTCATTGTAATAAATTTTATGAGTGAATTTGGTATAAAATCATTTTTATATGTAAAAAGATTTTTTTGAATTTTTTTCCTCATTTCATTTTTCTTTTTATTATATGATTTTCTCAGGATATTAGAAATAAAATATTGAAAAAATGATAATTTTTTTGTAATTAATTGGCCTATATTTTTTAAATAGTACAATTTGAATTTTTAACAACATAAACAGTAACCATAGTAAATTATGGTGTCAATGGTAAAGATAAAATGGTATAATTGTAGTTAAAACTAATGTGATCAATAATAAAGTTAATTAAGAAAATTTTCTATATTTAATTGTATGAGTCTAAATCATCCAATATAATACAAAATTATAAAATTTGACTACTTCGCCATTTACCTTGATTTTGACTCTTATAATAATTTTTTAAAATATAAAGTAATAAATGTCACTTTTTGTCTTTTAATATCATTAATATTTCGTTAATAGGGATAAATTTTTGTGTTCCATTATAAATGTATAATTTAAATAGTAATATTTTTTTATCATGAAAATTTATTTATAATTTTTTTAATGAAATAATTAACTTAAATTTTTATGAAATTATAATTTAGTGCATGGTAAATAAATAGAAATATAATTTAAATTATTTTAAAATCTCTGAAAAGAATATTTTTTGGTTGAGTTAAAGTAACCCATGAATAAAATATATATATTTTTTAAAATATAATATTTTAATTTCATTTTTTTGTGTCTTTTTTCAATGTCAAATTATGTGAATTATTCTAAAAATTAAATTAATATAATTTTATTTCAAATAAAATTTTATAAAACCCCAAAACGTTCATAAAACTCATGATAGAGGACAATAGTGATGGTAAAATGTCTCACATTTTATCACTTTTGATTTTAAGATCTAGTTTTCAATTTACAAGTAATATTATAACACTTTATTATTAAAAAAGTTAATACCACAGTTAAGGTTAAAATTGGCGAGCCAAGGGATTAAACCAAATTATAATAATTAAAATTAAATCTAAAACTTTTATAATATGATTATATATTTTTATTAAAACCACTTATTCAATATCACATAATTCTTATCATTTTGAATCCAATTAACATAAGTTTGATTCATATTATATGAAGATATTTTATGTTTTTCTAAAAATGAAAATAATGATATTTTATAATAAATAATATATAATTAATGATATAAAATTTATAAAACTCTATCATCATCAAATTTAATTTTATATGGTTTAATATATCAATCATGGACCATGTAATAGTCACTTGTTTGTCTAATGTAATATTTTGACGCATAATGAGAAATATATCATTGTAATCTTCATAAGGATTAATATTGTAAGAACCTGAATATTCTTTGATATCAAAAACCATTTGAGTTAAGTGTTAATACTTTATTTTATCCTTTTAAATGTGTCATATGGTTTAATAAAGGGTTCAGTTGTGTCTAGAGCTTTTTTGAAGCCCTGAGATCCGGCATATGTAGAAAAAATATGGTCCCCATAGTAATTAAAAACAATTTTGCAAAGTATTCTTAGATTGAAATATCATGTTGGGTTTTTTAGGGATACAAAAATTGTAGGAAAATGACTATGAATTTTTTTTCTAACCATGCATTTTATCATGTGTATATTGTTTTCCCTATGTAGAGGGGAATGCATGGGTAGTGAATAGTTTGATGAAACATGCACCCCAGACTATGTGTGGCACTATAATCATACATTATATGGAGCATAGATGGAGTAAGGTTTTTCCACCCATACAGCCAAACCATGATCCAATTTAATTTTTTTGAAATTTTAAAAAATTAACATTATTTATTTATAACCATCCACCCCTCATTCTATCTATTCTTCTAGAAGACCCATCATCCTCTCTAGTTGGATTCTCCTCCCATGGACTTAGTTTGGTTATTCAACATCTCCTCCATCCAAACTCCAATTCAACATACTACGGTCATATTGGATATCCATTGATAAGATCCCCACCCCAATAACTTCTTTTGTAATTTATATTTCCATCAATAATGTTTTTTTCTAAGCTCTTTTGCCCAATTTTTTTATGTGTTCTTCTATTATTCTATTTTCATTCAATATAATAAAATAAAAGAGTTTATAATGGATTAGTAATATACTATATACATAAGGCACGTGGTCTATGACATTTACATCAAAGTATCATCATTTATAAAGAGTTTTTTTGTGCACACACTTGTTTCACCAGGCTTTGCACCTTAAATTCATCTAATTACATTTTAATAATCTATATTGTAATTTAAATACCCATTGGTATCACTCTACACCATTGGTGGGTCAGACATCAAAGTTAACCCCTCCCCCAGTAGCTTTTGTTTATTGTTATGACCTCAATGACCCACATTGGGATTACATGAGACATTGACCAAGTACACATGACATGACCATTGAGAATGTAAGTCTTCCATATTAATATTTTAAAATTTACATTATTAAATGGAATATATATATATATATATCATTAGTCCTTAGAAAATGTAATTGAAGTTGGAATTAGTTGCAAGTACTCATTTCATCATTTCATTAATGATAAAAGGTAATGTAATGAACCTAATGAAAATGTATTTTTAATAACTATTAAATAGATTTAAATCCACTAATTCATATTAAAGGTATATGGTTCCTTTTACATATATATATTATTCATATTTATAAGAATGGTATGACTTGATCTAGCCTTGGTTTCTCAAGGGAATTTCTTGTGTAATCAATGCACACCATTATGATTCATGGAGATAGTTTCCATGGGAGATACCTGAATTTAAACATGGAATCGTTCTATTAGAAGATTATTAGAAAGACATAATTAGATACCATTAATTTCTATTCAAAAATTACATTGTCTTCAATACACTCCTCTAGTTAAGATTGATTTCATTGGACATGTGGAGTTATTGATTCACTCCATTGGGCCCATTCTTGATTATCCGAAAATTATTATAGAATAACTCCCTAGAATTAGTTAGAATGTTTTATAGTGAAATTTAATGGGTATACCCCTTAGATTACACACAAAACAACTATCTCTAGACAACATGAGTTACCACTATGAGTTGGATAAACCCCTGAGGTTAGGGATTCCTTATCCCCCCCTTGTTTCATATGTTATTATTATTTCCGATTATAGGTTTTTAGATACTTTAATATGGAATCCTTATTATAAAAATGAACCATACTTAATAGATTAAATAATTTAGTTTTTAGATACCAACTGACGATAAAGAAAATATCCATTATTTTGTTCCACACTACTTTACATTTATATACCTTTACATTATTAAAGTATATATTCATAGACATGATTTTTATAGAAATTGTGGGAGGTGGCCTATTGAGTTTCTCTTATACACTATATTTTCCATCACTGTCACATAAGTTGATTATATTCTTTAATGTGTGGGTAGAGGGAAGAATACCATATTAGACACTTGTATTCTTGCTTTAGGGTGGTAGCCAGGTAGCGGATGACCGAGCCAATGTTAATTATTCCTAGATAGTTTTTTACTTTTAATTATTATCATGTACTGTACGGTCTTCCTGCTTTGATGTATGACTTTTAACATCATTTTATATACATTCTATCATCTTCGGTATATGGTTATGTTTACATATTTTGATGATTATGAATTTCTTTGATTCATATGCTTGTTTTCATTTCCATATTCACTATTATTGGGCTTCTTCTATTAGTTTATATTTTATTCCATTCTTCTCCACTCTGACCAGATGGAATAGTATCTCTACGTAACAACCCTATTCCATTACTATTATTTGTAATCAACTATAATATGGTAAAGAACACTTGAGGTAATGTGGCCAACCTACTTTAGTTACTCTAGAGTTAACTGGGTCCGAGATGTCACAAAATCATGTTATATAAAGTTTTCATTTCTTATGTTATTATTTGAAAAATTAAATAGTATTTTGGTATCATGTTTTAAATTATTCATAAGAAGTTCCTGGATATAGCTAACCCACATTTGGGGTATACACTGTGATTCCTACTAATGGGAAAATGTTGTTTTCTATTCTTCCTATTAGATTCGATATATTTTCACTATTGGGATATGCACATGAATTGTGGTATTTTCTATTACTTATAGAGGTTCTAACATGGCTTGGTATTGAAAGGATCATTTTTACATGCATCATTATAGGAACATAGGTTTCACATTCCATTCATATTTCATTCGATACAGGTTAATTTTATTACTTTCATTTCTTTGTGATTGTCAAGTGGCCCCTGGTTTTTATATATTCTTGTGTGACTAGAATCTCATAAAATAAAGAGAAAATGGTTTCTTAACATTTCATAGACAACTTAAATGTTTTTTTCAATGCATATTGATGGAGGCATCTTAAATATAACATTTAAAACAATGTAATCTATGTAACCCTATTTACATGAGATGAACATTAGCTATGGTTAGATGAGTACGAATAAAAATTTATAATGAGTATGTTCATTTATAAATTAAAATGAGTAATTTATCAAATTGGGAAATTTATTTTTTAACATTACAATGTGAGAATGAATATAAGGGGGATTGTTGTAATTAAATGTGTGTCAACATAAATTTATTAAATGTATGGTGTTTCATAAACTGGGAATTCCAATCCTATAAATTGAACTAGGTATTATGTATATAAGAAAATATGAATCTAAATTGTAATATTTGAATGATAAAAAACATCTCTTATAAAATGAACAGTCTGAGTGAAACTTTAATAGTTTTTTACTCTTTGATATTAAATTGAAACTCTATATACAAGAACCACTATAAATTAAAACATTAACACTTACCAATACCATGACCATCAATGTGGTATGTTGGGTTATTATATTGGGTAGTGAGATCATTTTTTCTCTCACCAATTGTGATCCTTACTTCATTGAAATATTCATTCTATGAATTTTATCAAAATCTATTGAGAAATTAAATAATAAATACATTGAGAAATTTGTGAGGGGTGGTGATGATCATGCTCTAGAAATGGTGGGCCCCAATCTGCTAGTTTTACCACATGGAGTGGAACCTGTGGAACTAAATTCTACCTGCTAATTCAGAACTTATTCTTAGTTTCAATATAATTTCAAATGTTTGAATCTATCTATACAGGGTTCTCCATGTCATTCACCTATGATCTATGATATTGCTCATGAGTTTCAGCAACATCAACCTTCTATTATCTCAATAGATGAAAATATTATAGTTGTTGAGTTATGGATAGAATAAGTTCTATATATCTTAGATCATTTATAGATTCATCTATAGAGTAGGTTTATGGTCACCACCTAATTTTTTTTATTCTACCGAGCACTGGTGGGATGTGATGTCTCTGGTTGGTAATTATTTGGGCATGGCCTAGGTGGACTTAAAAACTAAATTTTTTAGTTACATTTCTACATAGACTCTGTGATATATATTATCCAGTGAGTTCATGTACCAGGATCGTGATAATATTTATATCATATAATATTCCAAATGCTTCACCAAACCTCAACACTTTCAAATATTCCTACAATTGATGAGCTATCTCAAACAATATGCTTCAAGGGTGGGATACAATATGCCATATTCTCTTAGGTGAATATATTTCTCCTTACTACCATTTCTGATACCTCAAATCATTATCGGATCACAAAGTGAACCATTTTAGAAGTTGATATTAATGGGAACAAGGGGATAGTGCCAATAAAATTTGTTAGTTATTCCAGTGGTATTAAGCTTAGCCTTACGGTTTCTCATCAGAGAAATGGTGGAAAAGTATCTACAGTAGAAGAAATATTATATTACATCATTGTGGATGGTTGGGGCATGTGAAAAAAATGTGATAGAGACCCATGGGAGTTTCATGCTTGCTATAGGATGGTACATATTCAAATGTTTTGACGAACCTTTCTAGCCTTTTCTAGAAGTAGATAACCAATGATAACTCCACCATTGGGAGCCATATGGGTGACATCACATTAGGTAGGAAGATAGAGTAGCACCATTCAAATAAGATGGGGATGGAGTCATGGATGAGGACTATAGACATCTAATTTTTAGAACTAGCAGAGGAGTCCGACTTAGGGTGGTCCAGAGGTAGCTTAGGTTTGTGGATCATGATAGTTTAACAAAATACAGTAGATACCCATGGAGGAACATGCTTAAATTTCTATAGTACGTGGCAGTACTAATGTAGCCTATACGACCATATCTTCTTCATTTGATACAGGTGACAGTCATTCTTTTATATCAATATCTATCAGGAAATTTATTGGTCTTATAATTTATTTTATGACAAGAAATACTCTGTTGGGTGTCTTATCATAGGGTTTATTACATATCAAGGACTATCCTCTTGAAATTTGCGGTCATCAGTTCATGTGTAATTTTCATGATCTTTTAGATTAAATGGTTTGATTTCATCATTGGTATAGATTGGATTGTGCATTATCATGCACACATTGACTTTTATCACTAAAGGGTGAATTTCATATTTCCATATTGTGGTAGATATATGTATAATAGTGAAAAGGATGTTCAGACTGATCAATATAGACAAGAGAATCATCAGCTAAAAGAAGTGACATCCCAGATCAGTAAGAATTTTTTTATGATAGGATAATCCATCTGACAGATTCTCCTCCAATTGTGGATTCATTTAGGGATTTTTTCCCAAATGAATTCTGTAGAATAAATCCCAAGAGGGAGATAGAGTTTAAAATTGAACTCATTCTCAGATCTTATTCATTATAAATTCCTCCATATTGGTTTTAACCCATTGATCTCTAGGAGATCAAGAGATATTTTCAGGATATCGAATCTAAGCGTTTTATGTGATCCATTATGTTTCTTTTGGGTACTCCTATAATTTTATCCAAGAAGGATGGTATAAACCATAGAATGTGTGTGTATTATTTATTATTGAACTATATTATGGTTATGTACTTTTATATATTTCCTCAAACATGATATATCTTAAACCATCTCTAAAGAGATAGAGTGTTTTCTATGATCGAGTTGATATAGGTATATCATCTGGTGTGAGTCTATTCTTTAAATATATCACATATAAAATATCAAATTTGGTACAATTTATATGACTATTTAGTTAGGTCATTCAATATTAAGAATACATCCTATTTTATGATAGTCTTGATGAACTAGGTATTCCACCCTTAAATTTATTCCATTGTAATGTTTTTTGTGGATCACATAATGGTATATTAGCATACATGAAGCAGTCATCCCAGAAACCATGATATTATTTTGAGTAAAATAAGAGAGTATGATTTATATGCTAGGATCATATGGTACAACTTTTAGATTAACGAGGTTTACTTCTTATGACATGTGATAGAGTTATTAGAAGTATCTGTTGACTCAAAGAAGGAGAGTATTTTTTTATCCCTTGTATTATTCCATGAACATATTAGATATACTGAGTTTCATGGTTCTATATAGACATTGTAATAATTTTATATAAAACATACCATGCCTTTTAGAACCTCTTAATTTTTCCATTTAGAAGGCTGTGAAGTTACCATTCCCCACAGAGTGAGAGAAGGCCTTTCAGGTGAAGAAATGGATACTTATTTATCACCAATGATGATTATTCTAGAGCATGGAAGAGTTTATAAAATTTTATTTCATGCCTAATTCATTTATCTTTGAGAATTAGTAATGTAGGAGGATTTATTCATTGCAAATGGGTCTCTCTAGTTGATACCTCATGATCATAATTACAAGAAACACGACATCGAGATTTCAGTAGTCATTCAAGACCTACATTGCGGGAGACATTATCTTAAGGGAGAGAAATTTTTTGGGTTTAAAGACCATAGGAACCTCAAATATATCATTATTTATCATGATATTAATCTCATATTGCGAATATGGGTCAAAAACATTTAGTATTTTCACTTTGAGATTACAAATAATTCAAGAAAGGGCAATGAGTTAGATGATGTGTCAAGCTGAATATCTATAGGAAAAGTTATTTAGGATGACATTGATGAATGTAAGTTTATGTCCCTATAATCTAAGATGCATCTTAAGTTTTAAGATATTCATGAGTATCCTATTCTTGTATCTTTTGAAACTAAATATTCACTTCTTGAATGGGTAATGATAAGTATGTTTTTGTAACCTAAAGTTTTCATCATATGGGAAGGTATTTCAAGTGAGGACCTACCTTTAGATTCATTTTTCAATGGATATGTTAATAAATATATACATGGTTATTCCAAGTTACTAGATATATGCTAGAGGAGATGATGTGATAATCCCTTGCTTTCAAGTGGGAAGTTCACCGTGTTGTCTATATGATGTAGAATCATATGAATTGACATTATTAGTGTGTTGGGATGAAATTTCTGATCACGGGTTTCATGAGTAGGTGTTCCACTTGACATCATGTGAAGGAAGAACACCAATGACCTGATAGCTTGTTACATCTCTTAAAATCCCATAATGAACGTTGGATGATGTCGTGAAAGGTTTTGTGACTATTATACTATGGTAACCTCAAGGTTTGGATTTGGATTGGATAGTTATAATCATACTGACTATTGCAACCAAATTCCTTCATATTTGGGAGACCCTCTCAGTTGATAGTTTTGGATGACTATATGTTCTTAAGACTATACACCTACCTGGGGACCATGAATCTGTAATTATAGATAGGGATTATAATTTCACATAGAGTTTCCCACAAGGGTTACATAAAACTTTGGGTGCATGAGTGCTTTTTGGAACCAATTTTCACCCCCTGAAATATGTATAGGTAGAATAGACTATACATGTTTTATCGGAGAAACTTCAACCACAAGTCCATGTTTTTGGGGATTCCATTGAGAAAATATACCCCAAATAGAGTTTACATATAATAATATATTCTAGGATATAATTTAGATGGATTCATATGTGGAATTATATGGGAGACCATTCTGTTCACTTCTATATTGCTTAGATGATGGAGAGGTAGTGTTTTTAGGTCCTCATCTCCCTATGAGACTTTATAGTAGGTGTTGTTGATTAGGAAATTCATGGATATTTCTCAGTCTAGACATAAATAATATTATTATCACCATCAACAACCTCTAGAGTTGGAGGTTGGTGGTCGTGTTTTTCTGAGTGTATCTCTTAGGCTTGGGATTATATGGATATAAAGGCAAGGAAATATGTCACCTCAATTTGTGGGGATTTATATGATTTTTGAGGGAGTTAGTAAAATATATAATCTTCTTATATTACCTCATATGTGCCATGCCATGCTTGAATTCATCCGTGTATCATAGCATAATTATTACCATACTGACCCATCATATACTTTTGATCTAGAAGATACATAATTAAATAATTATGATTATGTGGAAGAGTATCCCATACACATAGTTGATTGGATCACTAAGGCTTTATAAGGAAGTTGTTTTCATTTATTGTGGGTGTTATGTTAGAATTTATGTGAAGATTATTTGAATTAGGATCAAGTGTCCAATGTACATGATCATTAGTCAGAGTTATTCTCATATAATGTTATACCACCCTAGGAAGGGAAAATTGAGGAGGATTTCCTTTATAGTGGAAGACTATATGAACTCATTTTTTTTATTTGTGGTATGAAACCATTTAATTTATATTTCAATAATTTCCTTTATACTGTTAATTATTCCATATGGTTTAAGGATGTTTTTGTGAAATTGATGGCTTGTTTGGTGCCTAAATCTCTAACATTTGGGGCAACCAATTTTTCCAAATGATTAATAAAAACCATAAAACCCATTCTATATGTTTAGATAAAATGTACAAGATATTTCAAGGATCTATATAGGGGTCTTCACATGCTTCACACAATTAGTCTTATCATAAAATTCATCCAATACGATTTTTCCATGGGAAGAGGGGGATGCATGACAATAGAAGAGTTGGAAAAACCATGCTCCCCCAACCATGTGGGGAACTGTCCTTTGATAGTAGTAGGAACATGTTTCTCACACTGTTTGAATAATCGTGCCACCAAATCATGCATCTATTTTAATTTGGGTAGTTTTTACTAGTTGTAAATTAACTTATTATAACCATCCACCCTCCATATTTACTTTAATTCAGTGGCTAAAAATCATCTACCTCCCTCACCAGAAGATCCTCCCATAGCCTTAGATAGGCTATTTTATATCTCTTCTATTTGGAATCTAATTTCACTTGAATATATTGAAATATATTTCTACTGGTAAGTTATCTACTCAATTATCGCCATTTGAAGTTTTTATTTCCATTAACTATACTATTTTTCATTTTAGCACTTACTACCCATTTTTAAACAGTTTTTCTATTCTATAAATTTCTTCTGATCTAAGGATAACCACTGGTATAAACAAGAAAAGTCATCTACTCCAGGTATAATGAAGATGGTTTATGACTCTTACCCTAATGTATAATAATTTATTAAGTTTTTTCTTTTTGAAAACACCTATTTAATTAGGGGTTTCTCCTTAAATTCATATAATAATGTTTTAATGATCTAGGTTTTAATTTATAAACCCATTAAAAAAGTATTAAATGGACTTATATGACATAAGATATATTATAAGTATAAGGTCCCTATTTCTTATGGACCTCTTTCATGTTTACAAAAATTACCAGACTTGAACCTAATTGGAATCTCGACGGTACACCTTGGCAACTCATAGGATGCGATTTTGTGTCATTGAGTTAGTTTCCAATGGAGGTTCCCAACATGGAACATGGTTTATGTCTATTTGAGGATTCATGACATGAAATCATAGGAACCCTTCACATTCTATCAATAAATTTCAATTCCTTGGATAAAATCCTAGGATTCAATTTGATGTATTATGTCATGTGGTGGTATGAATTCATCCCACATGGAGAAAGAATTCTTATCCCAGTATTACCACGTACAATCTCCATGCACTCATTTAGAAATTTATATAGTTTAATTTTTTTTGTAGCCCCGGTATTACACTCAGACCGCTTATAGACAAAATTCATGAGTAACCACTATGATGTGGTCAAACTATTGAGGTTAAGGATGCCTTGGTTTCACATTGGATCCTCTATTATTTTTATTTATTATTATAGTTTTCCTAAAAAAATTCTATATTAATCTTTATTATACACAATAAAAATAGTAAACTACTTGAAATATTTTAATATTCAGATCCAATATGAGGCTGATGTAGATATGTGTTATTTAGCATCATGGTTATTTAATTTAATATACTTGAACACTATTATAGTTTATATTTATTGATTGAAATATTATATAAAATGTTGGTGGTGTATTATGATTCTTATCTCACACTCTATCCGAACCATAATTAGAATTAAAACAGATTATATGATTGTAAGTTTGGAAAACAGAAGAATCCCATTATGGATACCCAACTTCTTTCTTTAGGATGATATCATGGTAGCATTTAAATAATCCAGTTCTCAAGATAATGGGATTTTTTTCCTTTTTTTATTTGTATATAATTTATTTCACTATCCTCATACTCAAACGTATTCCTTTTCCTACATTTATAGAGTTATTACATCACTATTTTTATCTGATAACATTTAAATCATTTTTTAATTACTAGTTTAATTTATTAATATACTTATTTCTATTTCATTATTCACTATTATTATTCATTCACTGTTTATTCATCTTTTATACCATTTTTCTCTACTCTTACCTAAGGATAAGAACTCCCAATGGGCACACCCTATGCCCTCACTATGAGTTAGTAGCCTCCTTTATATAATGAGTCATTGTTGAGTTTATGTGGCCAACTGGTTTTGGTTACTCAAGAATAACCCTAGAGTGGGATGCCAAAAAGGTCAGGGGAAAAAATAAATATATATGTGTAAAATGATAACCAATTAAATTAAAAATTATATTTATTGTATTTTTTAGACATATATAAATCTTCTATTTCAAATATATAAATTTGGTGCTAATTTTCTAAGAAAATTAATTTTTATTAATTTTATACATTAGGTAATTCCAATAGTTCCCCGCCTATGAACTATAAAATAGAAAATCCACTCCTTCTATAGTCATCATGGTTGATCCCTATATGTATCTACCCATTCCAATATCATATATTATAACATTATTTGTAACATAGAAACCCATTAATTTCATCCCAACAATTATGAGGCCTTGTGTCTTTAGAAGACTAGGTTCATAATACATCAATGTGAAACTAGAAAACATATTATTTTTATTCCCTATAAATAGATCATAAATACTTTTTATTTCTTAAAACACTATTAAATAACTTAGGAAATACATGAAAGAACAAAGAGATAAAAAAATATCAATAATTGAATTAACATGATAAGTAATTATAACGTGTGTGTCAATGGGTTAACAACATATCGCAAAAGATAATATGCTTGAGTTATGTCTAGGGAATGTAAAAAAATTAACATGGAATTATAAGATCATAGAATCATAATAAGTGTGGAATAAATAGAAATTATTAAATAAACAATATTCAAGGAATTACACAATACAACATCACACAGTGGAAAGGGTCACATAGTTAATTTGCTTCACTACCTAATCTCATACATGACCACTCATGATACTAAAACATTAACAAAATGAATTTTAGGGATATATAATCTGGTATCACCAATAACATTCATGAAATTTAAATGAATATTTTTGACACATAATGGAGAAAATCATATTTCATAAACAAAAAAATTTCCCATAGAAATAATAAGTGTAGTGGTGGTTAATTCCATACCTGTCCTATAAGAAAAAAATATTTTGATTCACTATCGTAAAAAAGTACATCATTAGGAAAATGAAAATAAGATTATTGTTAACATATTTTTTAAAAATAAAAAATTGTTTAATATTACTCTAGAAATCATAGATTATTTTAAAAATATTTTTTAAAGAGTATAAATATATGGGAATTATTTTTCTAATCAGGAGACAAATAATGTCCATTTTCCATAAAAACATTTACAAAATAATTTTAAGAACCAAAGAGAGGAAAATGGTATTATTACCTGAAAGTTTTATGAATAAATATAGAATAAGAAAATGTATGTGGTTTATTAGAAAAGGATCAAATAATTTATTGAATGGATATTCATGCATAAAAAATCCTAATCAAAATGTAATTTAAGCATAAACTCTTTCACTTGAATATAGTAATTAAATTTTAACTGAAAATAGAATGATTTAAGAGGGATTCATGATATAATATTTTAATGGTTAGTATATTCCTAATATATTTGAAACTGATTTTTTAAAAGAATAGATATCTCATATAAGATATATTCAGATAGAAATCCTTACATCAAGTCTAGGCTTTGTCTTGTATAAGTTTTATCTCACATAAAATAAAAATATCACATATTTTTTATAAATAACCATTTTTAATGTTCAATCACTTATTCTTAGAAAATGTACATCATTTATTTAAAATTAATATTTAATTAATTATTTAGTTACGTCCATGTTAGGTGTTTTGAGGATACCCGATTCATTAATAAAAACAGCATTGAGGCGTTGAATGTGGTCAATGGGTAGATTTTTTCATCATTTATAGAATAATAATCATGAAATAATTATATTTTTTACACATAAATGATATTTTTAATATCATCCACGAAATATGGTTTTGAACAAAGAAATACATTACCATAATGGAGAAGGTAAGCCATATATACTCATCTGTGACATTTTAATTTTTCATAGATAATGATGGAGAGGTTTATTTGTTATTTTATCATCAGTAAATTATAATTACAGAATAAAAATAATATTATCTTACTAAAAAACTAAAATTTAAAATCTATGTGATGTGCTAATAAATAATTGATCACATCCCTTCGCAAGGTGGTAGTCTTCTGTACACACGAACAACATTGTCATATTTCAACTAATCAAAATGTATGAATTTTTATAACATATTAATTTTATAGTATTATCAATATTCCATTAATATCATATTTGAAAATTAAATCCATCATCATGAATGGTTTTGAGATGTGATAATGGAAAATTAATTATATCGGTTCAAGAGGCGGTAGTTCATCGTACACATGAACGATGGATCTGTTTCACATTTGATGGAAGTGGAGATGGATTTAGGGTATAAAATTTATATAGTAATGTCATATTATGTGATAGATATGGGTTTTATTATATAATCATGATTGAATATGATTTTATGTTGGTGGAAGAGTAAATAAAACAAATATACTTGGTTAAGAACAATGTCTCTTCTTCGAACCACCTATTTAGTATTATACCTATATCCTATATGATATTTATAATTAAAAATTACTATATAATGTTTTTATTTATGTAAATAATTTATTTGGGTGGGTTATGGATGAGAAAAAGTCATTCTATGTGTGTAATGAGGAGGAGAAGACGTTCCATTTTATAAATGGGAGGGGTGGAATTTTAGTAAATATATGAAACAATTCAATAATGTTATGTCACTCAGAAGACAAGTTCCTAAAAAATTATTAAAAGGGATTTTATGTCTGATAGGACTCGTACACTTCTCCAACACTAAAAATAAACATGTTTATGTATTTCAACCAATTTACATCAATGGTTTCGAACAGTTAGCATTTTAATTTTTCTACCACAGTAACTACTATTTTTACTTTTTTCAATTCATTATGACCAAAAATTATGTTGAAAATGTTATATAAAGTGAATTGTTAATAATAAAATAAAATAATTTATTATTTAAAATTCAATTAAATGAATTTTCATAATTTAATTTAAAATAAAATCAATAGGCATGAAAACATATGTGGTTTTCTATGGAATGGGGTTTTCAAGAAAATATTGAACTTATATAAAATCTATAAACATAAATGATCATAATATTAATAGTCAATAATAATTAGGGTCATGTAATATATAAATTGAATTTATTTGATTACTCATTAGAGGTTATATTAATTATCAATGTTGGAGAAACATTATGCACTCTAAAATTGTTTTAAGAGACATGTGTTCTAATACAATGAATAAGCTAATACTAAAATCCAGTATAAAAATGATTTAAATGTTTTCAATTGGATTAAAAATAAATAAAAAAATACATCTATTAGTTTTAAATAAAATTAAATAATAATGGAACTTTAAAATTGAATAATTTAGAAAAAATAATTATATTTTTTTACAAAAAAAATGTTTTTTCAATATTTAAATAAAAATAAATATTTTCAAAAAACTCCCAAAATATCACCCAAAGATAATTTTTTTTATTTTAATCTATAATACTAAATCTTTTTTATCAAATAAGTTTTCTAAAATTAGTATAAATTACATATAACATTATCTCACAAAAAGAAAAGAAGATAATTTTCAAAGAAAACATATATTTTTTTAACAATAGTATTACTTTACAGAAATTGTTTGATTATTTAATAAGAATTCATTAGTAAATTTATATTTAGAAGCACTTTTTTCTTAATGTTGTTAATACAATTTTTATACACCAATTTAAGGACAAGTTTATATTGGTCATGTTTAAAAAATAATATTTAAAAAGTATATCGTGGTTTATTTAAGCACATTGGTGCATGCTGTATATGCTATGAAAAATAATATTATTTTAATGTATTAGGGTGTTACATTCTACCACCCTTAAATAAATTTCATCCCTGAAATTTATACTTCTCTTCATAATTCGATTTTTTGAAATTCAAAAATTCATTTTTTGAAAACCAACAACATAAATAATATTAATAAAACGGTCTATTAAATAGGGTGAAAAAATAAGAAGGTAATAAAATAACTAGGATTACATATAGTAAATCATAGGTAAGATATGAAAACATGGATTTATAAATGATATCCATTGAAGAGAAAATATTTTAGTTATTTAATAGATAAGTTTCCATCAATTTTTATTGATTGAATAAATTTTTTAATTATATATTTGTTTACTAAAGTTAGTGGATTGTTTTACTATCAAGATTATGATCGTAAAAAATATACATAGAGGAAATTCATAACATTATTCAATAATAATTATTCATAGAAATCATTTATTTTTTCCCAATGATGATTATTAAAGATGTATTTTTAATCCTTAAGAACTATAATTAACTTCTAATGGATTATCACAGTCCACATAAAGGAATCATAATATTCCTATTATCTTTATACATTGAAAAAACCTATAATTTTTTAGAAAATAATAAGATAATTTCCAAAAGGAATATACCTTCATGTTAATCTCCAAATATTATGTTTATTATGAAACATAATATACTTAAATATTCCTATAACCTAAAAAACTAAAAAATCATGAATTAAATTATATTATTAAAAAATAATCTTCCAGGCTAATTCAAAAACATTTGACCCTAAATTGTTCTTCCCAAAATCAACATAATATTTATCAATCAAATAAATTCTGTGAAAACAATTTCTTAATAACTGGTACATCACATTGGAATGTTGTAGGATTTAAACTATTAATGTCGTTAGGTTATGGGTTCAAGGGAAAAAAACATTTTAGATATGATGAGTTGTATCACTGAATGTAGGTTATCCTTCTTATAAAACTATGTTTAAATAATTTATATAACATTAAAAAATATGTAGAACATACTCAATAAAAATTAATCATCA
The DNA here is from genome assembly GCA_963277665.1 of Viscum album. NCBI lineage: Eukaryota > Viridiplantae > Streptophyta > Magnoliopsida > Santalales > Viscaceae > Viscum > Viscum album. Next base: position 1,570,533,542 of record OY728131.1, on the reverse strand, counting down.
AAATAGTTTTTAAATAATAAATTATCCTATAAAGCTTATTTTTTCACCACAAAATAGAATAATCTTATATTGAATATTATTAACATAACATGATTTATGGATATACTATAAAGATTACTAATATAATAAAACGTCTTTGCAAAAAATATAACGTCATTATTCTTCAAATAATTTTTTTTAGAAAACCCATAATTAACCCAAGGGTTATATGACCATAAATTTATCCAAAAAAACTCTTAATAATATTATACTTCCATAACAGAGACCCTCTAACGGGTTTCATATAATCATCCTTATACTTATTAATCACAAATACTTTCATTTTAAACTATTTCATCCATGATTATCATCTATTCATTTCCTTCATGATTGTTTTTAATGTATTTTTGAAAATATAAAACATATCCCCATGGAATTTCAAGCCATGTCTGTAGTAAGTACTATTGTTATGAACTGGGTGATGATCGAGACAAATATCAATGAACCATTTTTGTATTTATTACCCCAAGGTATAACAATTTCATAGTGACATCCAAATGTAATACGGAGACATTGATGCAATTAATTAGAAACCAATCACTTTATAATTCAAAAAAATTCTAGGATATTTCTCTATAAATTGACATATTGTTACACTTATTTTTAGAGTTCTTAATAATTTATTCTATTCTAATTCAAAAATATTACTAGTATATTCCCAAGTACCAACTATAGATAAAAATTCATTTTAAAAATATTATTACATGATTATTAACATAAAAATACATTTATTGCAACCCAAATATCATGAGGCCTTGTTTCTTTATAATTAAAGGTTCACAATACATCAATGATTTAATAAAAACTTCTTATTTCATTCGTCAAAATGAGCTCATAAATACCTTTTATCTAATAAAACTTCATAGGATATGTTATACCCAGATATTATATGAAATACAATTTTCAAATAAATGTAATTGTTTAAATATTTTATTATTACACTAAACACTGATTGTATCTTGTATTATAAGAACCCCTTGAGTTTATATTTCATTACATGAAAAACTGAGTTTAGCTTGAGTTACACATTACATCGAGTTTAAAAGAAACATTATATACTACTGAAATATAATAAATTAACATAATAGTTATCACCTAGCAATTAGAATTCCAAGTATGAATAGAAATAACTAAATTACAAAAGTACGTGGTTTTTAAATTGATATAAAAGTAAGTGTTTTGAGACCAATCCATTGGACATGAAAAAAAACACTTTTAAATTTAATGTAAACAATTTTTGAAAATGTAATTTTTAATACAGAAATATGTTTTACCACAATAATTTGATAAAATTACTATTGGTGAATGATATTAATGAAATTTATATATTATACATTAAATAATATTTCTATCATTCATTGTATGTTTTTTATGTTCATGATATATGTATAAATCTAGTTTATTGCTTAAAATTTCATTTTTTATAAAAAAAATTCAGCATTTGGGAAAAATATTTTAAATTTAATTTTTTCCCACTTTTAAGAAATTAATTTGATAAAATAAACTTCATTTTTAAATCATCATGTCAAAATTATCATAAGGTTTTTAAAATGATCAATTTTTTGATGAAGAGTAAAAAATAGTGTTTTTATTAAAATGTGTCTTTTCTTTTAATGATGTTAAATGGTTATGTTTTGTTTTAAAATGGGTTAAAAGGTAATATTAGTTCTATTAAATATTTATTGAAAATTCATTTTATTTTTTATTTTTGAAACACTTTTTTGGTTAATTGAGAACCCATCATACAAATAACTTTGAGGCTAATTGAGAACCAGCATATCATCAGAAGGAACCATTAACAGGTTGGGCAAAGAACCCTATCCAGGACCAAACCCATCTAAAAAACACCACAAAAACATGAGAGACCATAACTTTGTGGATAAGTGAGAATCAAACTCAAGATACTCCATGATAATAAACGTCAACTTCAGATCCACCAACACCATCCTAATTTTCCAAATAATCCTTAAAACCATCCCAAAGTGGGGGCGTGTGCGAAGGTCATGGGAAAAAGAGCAGAGGAGATTCATCAAATGAAGTTACAAGACTCTGGAACACAAAAACAAAACCAATAATGTCTAAATAGTGAAACAGGGGAGTACAAGCGAGGAAATTGTTCAATCACCGAGCATTCCTGAGGTCTCCCTCTGTGACCTCGTATTGACCCGAGAGAAGACGTTGGCAATTCTTGTTCCGACCCCAAAGAATACCATATATTATAGTTGATGAGGAGAGGACATCATCGGTACCAAGTATTCCTACATATTCTCTACATATGTGTACTAATAATGAAAAAAAACAATGCCCTTTCCTCAAAGACACCAGCTACCCATGTAGGAAGGGGGAGAAGCACAAACACAAAATCAGAGACAGATCTATAAAAACCGCACTGAATCAAGCCCCCACACATACAACATATTGTCAAGATAAACACCAGAGGAGTCAATATTTGATGATCTAAACCATTGCATCATGAAGGGGGTTGTTTCACTGATATAAATCCCACTAATGTGTTGGGTTGCTTCACCGAAAGAGATCCATACACACGCAATAGGGTCTGGGAGAGTTTATTTGACGACAACGGCCTCGCGACGGTGGGATCTGTGAGAGATGGTGGACTTGTAGAAAATGACACGTAGAGGAGCCAGATGAAGTTGTATGAAGGTGGGGATTTAGAGTCGATGAACAACGCACCTCATCTGCAACGTCGGGTGAGGAGGAAACAGAGTATCATCTGCTGCTTCACACGAGGAGGAGCCAAATGAATCGTCGTCACCACCACCTCAATGAAACCAAGAAACCCTAGAAGGAAGGGAGCACTTATCCCCATAGAGAATGGGGCCATCTCCCACTAGGGTCCTCAATTAAATAATAATTAAAGAAAATTATTACATTTAAATCATTTTCATGTGGAGTTTTGATATCATTTGTTTTTAATCATTTGAACACATTCTCTTCAGAAACCCACTTTGTCATCACCCTTAAAGGATTAATTATAAATTAAAATTTTGAAATTATGTTTTTGAATATTATAGAAATGGACTCCATATTTACATCCATAATAATGTTTATTATTTAATAATTTAAACACAATTTTTAACCAATATAAATAGTAAATGAAGAAAAAATTAACTACCACAGTTAAAGTGAATATGGGTTTACCAACGGATTAGTCATAAAAGATAAAGTGTAAAATGACATATAAAAATATAAATAACCAATTGGTTTTCCACAAATAGAACTAATAATTTCAAATTATGGATAATATATAATTTTTAGTCATGTATAATGTGAAAAACATGCGAATACCTTTTAAAAAAAATTTAAGTGTGCCATTCACATCACATATAAACGACCACACCCTATCATATCATATTAATACTTCCAAAACCCATTGGATCATCCAATACCTATGAAAATAAAAACTTTATATCCCTAATCTCATCATAGAATCATTATTTTTGTCTTAAATAATGCATAATAATCCTTTTTCTCTAAACCAAACAAAATTTTCTGATGAAAAGTCATCTTCTATAACTAAGAGTTTAATTTTATCTCTTCCTAGTCCTCCATCAATTTTTATTAAAACATGGTGATATATTTTCATAAATTTAATAAATTTACTTATATTTTATTATTTAAACATTATAATCTAAATCATTATCCTCTTCCATCAACAAGGTTACCAAATTATTATTCTTACGTATAGAGGACTACCACATCACAAACCAATGTTATTTATTTTCCATCACCAACTATAAAATATGGATAAAATGATTGATTTATTGTTTATATATGATTATTATTATATTATTATGATTCTATAATAATTATATTACATTTTCTTTCTTACATTTCATTCTTCGGAAATATAATAACATCATTCGTTTGTACGGCGGACTATCACCACTTGAAGTGATGTGATTTGTTCACACTTTACTTGGAAGGAAGTAAGGATAAATTTAATGATAATAAGTGATATATTATAAATAATAATTACTCTTTAATTTTCATATGTTTACAACGTTTTTTATTTTAACCCTTTATAAAAATCGATACAACGTTCTTGCATTTGTACAACCATCTATCTCCATGAATGGTATATTTCATTTTCTATATCTCGATTTTATTAACAATAACAAATATATACATTCTAAATATATATTATATTTATATCATGTATAACATTAGGTATATTATCATACCATTATTTATTAAATTGAATCAAAAATAAAAAATAAAAATATACAAAAAAAAAAACAAAGCAGTTATGGCATGAAACACAACATTAACATGGAATTGTTAATAAATTGTAAATAAAAGGTTATAAGTAAATAATATAAGATATTATTTATATAATTATGGTTCCATAATATGTTTATAATAATATTATATTTATGACACATGATTTTTGAATGTGTACTAAGGATTTTGAGAAAATTGATAGGGGATTTCCAGTCTCTATTTATTTTCTAAGAGACATATCCAAATTCTATAATTGTTTCTTCTATGTGGTGTATATAATTATCCTTATAAAAAATTTACAATCAATAACCTTATTTTATTAAAAACTTTAATATTTCCTTTTAAGAAATGATTTATTGGATCATATGATTAAAACTAATGCTAAAGTCGTAAGTGATTTTTGTTTCAATTTTATTTCTCTGATATATATATGTTATGTTAGGAACATGTCCTGATATATGTAGTGTATATAAAACACTTTAACATGTAATATCATTAATTTATTTTTTTATCATAAAATCTTATGTTTCATTTTATTTTATTCTTTTATGGTTATCATGATTCAATGTTTTAGAAGTTTTAATAATATTTTGGTGCAACATCATATTTTATCAGTATTTAATATTTAGGAATATGATGATGAAATCATATTATACATCCTCAAAGAATCTCATGAATTATCTTATCATATAGTTATTTCATGATAATACATGTTTCCCTTCATTTTCCTCTTTTTATGTAATCTTAATTCAAAATTAATTTTTTTATTTAAAAAGAAATTATTTATCTATTTGGTTGAAAATTCCTTTTCATTCCATATCCATGATTCTCCCATCATTAACTTTTAATTTTATATTGATAAAAATATATTCATTTTAGTTTCAAAATTCAATTCATGTTAGATTTTTATTTTAAATTTTTATGTAATATTTGTTTTAATTTGTACAACATGAGTAATATTTTTTATCACAATGACCAACACATTATTTAAAATATTCCATTATGAAATTCAATGATTATTTTAAATGAAAATTATTACCAAGAATTATTATTATTTTTTAGTTTAAAAAATTTTATTTTTAAATGGAATCGATATTTTCATAAAGAAATGTTTAAATTCTTTTTTAATTATTTGTTTATAAATTTTCAATGTTTTTTTGAAAAAAAATCTGAAAATTTTTTTATGGTTTAAAATTTTAGTTCTAGAGATAGATTATTTTCCTTAGAAAATGTTCCATATTATCATAGAAAATCATTTTCCATATAATATGACATCATTTGATGTTACTTAAGCTTTTATGGGGATATAATACAACGATACCATTCTTATTCCTTCACTATATGGATTATAATTTTAAGATATTTATCAAAAATGTTTCTATTCCATGGGTTATTCAAGGATAAAATTCTTATAAAACCCACATATTTCCCATGGGTATTGATTTGATGAAATAATTATGATTTATATTTCGTTTACTTAGGTTTTGTTATAATAATAAAAATTCAAACCCATTTCATTTCAAAGGTGTTGGTATGAAGAATTTTTTATAGTATTGGTGAATACATATGTATGACTTTCATTATGAGAAAGTGGTTAAGTTATAATAAAATAAGATAATTATGTTAAATTAAAGGACTTTAAAGTTTTGAGAACACTGAATCTTCCTGGTAATTTTCCCGAACCATTGGGCACCATTGAGGTCTTCTGGCTACCTCCATTTATAGGTTGGATCAAATGTAACTCGGATGGTGACTCGAGAGAAAATCTAGGGAATACTGGATATTTAATAACCTTCAGAGATCACAATGGTGATTTTATTGTATGGGTTCATGGAACTTGCGGACATGCCACTCCTCTTGAGGCAGAGATGATGAGTTTTATCAAGGTAGCAGAATTTTCTTTCCAAAGAAATTGAAATATAATATGGTTTGAAAGTGACTCATTCACCATTTTCCAAGAAGTTACAATAGTTCATATTAATCTTGCATGGAAACTCACTGTTAAATGGATAAATAGTCTGGATATTCTCGCTTCAATTCATTATATTATAACACATGTCTATCGCAAATCCAACCAACTTGCTGATTTCCTTGCAAATATGGTTGCCCTTGGAAATACTAGCCTTATCATTCTAGAACACCCTATAAAATTCTTTCTATTATTCAAAGAGATAAGTATAAAACTCCTCTCATTCGAATATTTTAACCTTTTTACTTTTTATTTATATAAGTCTGTGTTCCTTGCTTTTCTAAAAAAAATACAATATTTTTTTCTTTATGATTCTTCTATAAATCTCTGTATTATTCCAATTTTAATATATCATGGCTAATGTTACATGATTAATTATGATTCATGTCTTATTATATTCCATGATTTGATCTGTGACTTAGGATTATGAATTATGATAGGAAGGGTATGGTTATCAAATGTTAATCTCATGTTATCAAAAACATATTATCTTGTTATGATTATGTGATCATTTATATATTTATATTTTAAAATTATTTAGAATTTGAGATTACGATTTCATATATTAAATTTCCCCACATTATAAAAGGAAGTGTTTAGGTGGGATATATATCAGAATGATACTATTTTGTAATATCTTTATAAGATATATTGAGTATATTTCAAAAAATAATAACATTTCCTTTTGAATATTCAAATGTACTAAACAATTAAATCCTTAGGTATGTGTTTGTGTAATATAATAAATATTCCTCTAAAAAGATTCAAAATCTATGTATGAGATGTTTAGGTCTCTACCAGTTTTTTAGACGATAGGTAGAGTTAAAAATGGTAAACTAGGATGTGAAAATTGCAGTGATGTACCTATGGATATTTTTTATGATATTTCTAGACAAATATTTAAGGATAAGTATATTGTTGATTCAATGTATAGAAAAATAGCCTTAAAATTTTGGTAAGGTATATAAAGAGTGGTTTCCAATAAATTACATCTTTTTACAAATACTATATGTGGATATGGATTTGTTATATAGGTTCCTAGGGTAATAACACTAAAAACATACATTGAGATGAACTCAGTCATCAACTGGTGAATTAAAATGGCTATTTCAACTGACCTATTTTGAAACATCCATGGGATATTCTTTGGAAAATAACAAACTATTTACAAACCATCATGAAGAATTTAAATACATGGTGACTATGAAAGAAATAGGTTAAACATAAGGTGTCATATATTAAATAGTAATGTGTCCATATTTTGTCATCATATAAATTTTTGTTATGATTATCTAGACTTCCACAATAAATATTGTTTCTCACACTATTCTTTATGTTTTTAGTCCATGGAGGGAACCTAATAGAAGTTTATTATATTTTAATTTCATATATAATATGTTTATGAGAAACAAAATTGGATGACGACTAGAGTGAATGATATCATGATTTAACTTAGTTATTTATCACGATATATGATTTATAGCTTTCACCATAACTAACTCTAAGACTCACCAATGAAGAGAAAGATTGAGGTAATTGGGATTTTTGGTAGTGAAAACCATGGAAGGAGGAATATATAGTATCCTATTTGTTGAGAATGTGGTAAAAATCACTCCATGGAATATATCAATAGAATGAGTGGATGATTTATACATGTTGATGTGAGACACATAGTGAGTTATTATTGAGGAAAAATGAAATGTTCCGTTTACATTGTGGACGATAATAAATATTTCCCGAAGTCATCACCAGTGGTTGAATGTTATAAATATTTAAAATTTTGAAATTATGAAAATATATTTTTTACGAGGAAATTTTTTGAATAAAATACTCATAGTTATATGAGTAATGTGTATACTATTAAGGATAAAGACACTGTTAATGACATATAAAAGTTATAACCTATTCTAAAAGAATTTTTTATGTTAAACATAAGAAACATGATCAAATTAAGGTTGATAAATGTTATGAAACGATTCATATATCATATTGTAGGAAATATATATTAAGGAATATGATGATGAATCCTAGTTAATGGTTTTAGAGTGAAGTGGGTTGATTTAATTTTTTATTTATTTTAATTCCAGAATTATGTTATATGATTCATGAAATATATAAAGACTATTTAGAAGAAAATTTCAATATTGATTTTGAAGATAATTTTTTCAATATTACTAACAAATAAAATAGATTTATTAGAAATTTATTTTTTATGGATAACACATGATTATCGAAAGATAAAAATTAATTTGGTCAAGATGTTGAAATAATGAATTTGGAATAAGTTGATTATGGATATGAATAAATAAATTAGATAATATTGATGATCTTTTAAATGATTAATGACTTGTGGATAAAAATGTTTATTGTATCATTAATGGAGTTTACAACATCATCAGATTTATGGAACATATTCATTAATATATTGTTTTATTCAAGGAATGAGGAATTATATATGTTTTCATTAGGGATTTATTGTAATTATAGTTATTATCATGTTTCAATAAAATATATATTCAATTTATTCAAATATTTTTTATGAAACATTAGTCGCTAATTCATTTTGTTTGGGGAATTAATGAAATTGTGATTTTGGAAATTTAGGGAAATAATTTTTTATTTTTTTTATATCAATGTTGTTTATACATAGAGGTCAGTTAGGGTTAATTATTCACAAAATAGATTAATTTTAAATTTTTGATGTTATTGGATAAAAAGTGCTAACGATTATGTTTTTTATAATGACTACATAAATAAAGAATGAAATATCATTATTTTTTTGGTTTTTTATCTACAAGGCCTTTAGAAAAATTACATTTTCTTTTATTAAGGTAATAGATTATGTAAAAAATGACCAAAGAAAAAAAGTATGTTATTATGCTATGGAAATTGAATTAAATAAAGTATGTTTATGTTCTCATGAAAATTCATCAGCATTATGAAAATGATCATAACATAAAATATTATCTTATTACCATTCATTTTGATGATATCAATGAACCATTTCCCAAAAATTTAGTTATTCATTAGTTTTTTGATTTCACATGGTATTTCCCAAAAAATTTTATGACAATATTTTTCACTCTTCATCATTATTTTTACATTACACATTTCTTCCAAGTTAAAATATTCAAGTTCCTCCAATATTCTCATATTTGGAAGCCTTGAATATGTTATTCCATATAATCATTAAAAATCACATTATCTATATATCAAATAAATATTTATAAAACCATTTTATTATGTGGGTTTCACAAAAATATATTTTAATATTATAACCCCTTGATTACTGGGAAGGATTTCAAATTGTGAGGATGCAATTTATTTATGGAGGGAACAATGTAACACCCAAGGATTTTGTGAAATATTTTTTTAAAATAAATTTAATTTTACAATATTTTTGATTACATAAAACACTAAATTTAGATTTCATTATATAAAACATTGAGTATAAATTACATTACATGGAACATTGACTTTAGCACATGTTAAATGAAACATGTTGTTTAATAAAACTATTCCATACTATTTAAATATTAATATTTAATTTGACTATTATCACATATCTATTATAATGGAGAGTATGAATATGATTAAATAAATTAAAAAAATATATGGTATACACATGTACATAAAATTAATTCATTTTGACCAAATTAATTAGAAAATAAATAAAAACTATTGAAAAATATATGAAATTTTTTTCTAAAAAACTATGTTAATGAAAAAACATTACCTCAATAAAATAAATAAAAATACATTATGAATAATTGTTTTAATTAAATTTATATATTATATATATCATAAAAATTTTAAAATTCATATTTTGTTTTTTCTAGACATGATATAAGAATAATTCACTTTTATTCTTAAAATTGTATTTTTCTAAAAAGAAGTTGTGTTATATTTTGCACAAATATATAAAAATTAGTTTTTTTTTCAATTTTATAAATTTAATTATATAAAAAATTTATTTTATAAAATAATAATATCAAAAATATCTTTTGGTAAATATTTTTTATTTTTTGGAAAATATCCATTTTTCTATGAATAGGGAAATTACATTTTTTTATTAAAAACTTATTTTTCATTCAAAGAATTTATAAATATAATTTTTCTTATTAATGGGAATAAAAGTAAAATTAGTTTAATTATATATCTTTTGATCCAATAATTTCCCTTATAATAATTTTAATATTGATTTTTTTTTGTAAAAACTTTTTAAAATATTGAGCATTTTTTCACTGGAAAACTGATTTCCCATCAGGCCTACAGGTTTAATTATAAATTAAAATAATCTTATTCATTTAGTTGATTTTTGAAAAATGGATTCTAAATTGCAGTCAGAATAAATTATATTTTCTAATTAGGTCAAATTATATTTTGACCAATAAGAATTGTAAAATTTGAAAAAATTAATTACTGATTCTAGGGAGAAAATAGGTTTATCAGGAGTTAAAATAAAAATATATGGGGTAAATTGAACTATAAATTGGTAAAAAAATATTTCTATTACCATATTTTGATGTTATAACAACATAATATTAATAATGATCCATTTTTTGTTCCTTGTGGATTGTGAAAAATATTAGATAATTTTTTTGTCTCGTATCTTATAATTATTATACTCTCCTCACTTATAAAAGGTCATCCCTATACTCACCACTTCACACTTAAAAAACCCCTTGTTTTTTGAAATACCTAATAATCCATTTGGTTTAAATAACATGATATTGTCTAAATAAGAGGTAGTGACCCTAACTTAGAATTTTATATTATATCTTCATTAGCGTTCAAAACTTTTATTAAAACATTCTGATAAAATTTTTTCATTATATTAAATATAATTAGATGTTTTATGTTAATTTAAGAATCCAAATCCATTTCTTCTTCTGTCAAATGTGTTACTAAATCATTATTTTTGTGTCCAGCGGACCACCACCTCGCGAGCCGATGTTATTAATTTTCCATAACAACTTCTCATGGACATATATAATGAATAATTCATTTTTTATATATGATATATTTTATATTATTATTATTATTTAATAATTATGTCACATGTTCCATCTTACTATCCATTTTATTTGAATTCAATATCTTTGTTCCTGTGTAAGGTTGAATTTCACCTCTTGAAGTGATGTGACTCATTCATGATTTACATGGAAGTAAATAATGATGTGTTTAATGATAATATATAATATATGTTACATGAAATTTATTATTTTTATAACATGGTTAAAATTTTGGAGATTTTGTAACTGTGGTCAAAGTAAGATGACCAAAAAACAAATCAAAAATGACATGAAACAAAACAATGTTGTTATCACCTGAAATTTAACATCAACATGAAAAAAAATAGAAAATAAAATTTAATTATTAAATAAAATAAGGTATGATATATATAGGGATGTTTCTATAAAATATTTATAATATAATTATATTAATTATACAGAATGTTTTAATGTTTATGAAATATGTTGATACTTAAGGTAAGGGATTTATAGTCACACTTTTATTTCTGTGAGACATATGTAAATCACCACTCATATCTTTTGTTTTATATATATAGTTCCCCTTTGACATGTTATATCATTAACTACATTATTTTAACAATTTATAAATTTTCATATAATGTAATTCATATTGGGGGAAGTGAATAAATTCAATTCTGAACTGTAAAATATTTTTTGACATAATTTTCCTTCTATGAGAAATATGTTATATTGTGAACCTATCTTCTTTTATGATGTGTATATGAATCCCTTTTACATGTAATATCATAAATTTTTTTAATTGTCCAGTAATTTTATATTTCATTTAATATTATTATTTTAATAGTCTTATGACTGAATGTTACGAAATTGGTAATGGTTTTAGGGTTCAATCATATCTTTTATTGGGATTTTTTTATTTATGTTTCTGAAGATGATTTATTATTATCAATATATTAAGATACACATGAATTCTCTAATAATCAAGTTATATATTGAGAATAAAGGGTTTTCCTACTTCCCCCCGTTATGTACTAAAGATTCAAATATATTTTTTTAATATACATTGAACTTATTTCTCTCTATGGTCAAAAACCCCTTCTTCATCAAATTTCGTTCTTACTAATTTTTTTTAAAAAAATGTTTTACTATTCTGAAATTTAATTATTAAATATATTTTCATACATTTTTCAATTTTATAAGAAGTTTTAAGTTGAATCATCATGTCATTAAAAAAACCCCATTTGGATATTACTGAAAATGTAAAAGGAAGATTTTTTAAGTTAGTATGGAATGAATAATAATTTCTTCCATCATAAAAAACTCATTTTTCTAATTATTCCATTATATGTTTCAAATTTTTATATTCAACAAAAGGATTTCAAATATTTAAAAAAAATTAGTGTAAAAAGGAGATTTCCAAATAGAAAGTTTATTTTCCTCAAAAATGTTATAAATGAGTTTAAAATATTCCTTTATATGTTTTGAACTTAATTTAAAGAGTAGGTTTTAGAAAAAATAATATTTTAAAATTTTATTTTCATAAAATTGTTTATTTCTTTAATAAAATATCAATGTGATATTTCAAAATAGTTTTCTAGCTAAGATGACATATTCCGATGTTACTTATGCTTTAATGGGGATATGATGCATGGTTACAAATCATATCACTTCTCTGGATAGTTTATGATGGAAATATGTTTATGAAATTCATTTATATTCCATAGGTTATACCATGATAAAATACATATGAAACCCAATTATTTTTTTCTATGGTTTATGTTTTGATGAAACGATGTAATGATTCAGAAACCTGTTTCATTTCCACATGTTATGTTATGGTGAATTTTTATTGAATCCCTTTTATTTTCATGTGTTATAATATTATTAGTGTTTTATGATCTTTTGTCATAAAAATGTAGGCTTTTTTATTTGATATTGTATACACTATAACCAATGATGGTTGTCACGTAATAACCAAGGATGGTGGATACATTATAACTAAGATAGTGGGGACATCTATCTCTCTCTAATTGATTGGGAAGTGATTGTTATTATATAAGCCTAAAGTGTACATGGGAGGTTATCTAAATCCAAATAGAGGGTACATGGGAGGTTATCTGAATCTCAAAAGAGGGTACATGGGATGTTATCCCAAGATCGAAGTAGGTATTTGGGTGGTTATCCCAATCCTGGCATGTTATGAATATCCTGGTGGATATCATTGAAATATAATTTTCTATTCTTAGGTATATGAAACAAATCTATAAATTGTTCTGATGTCATAAAACTTTTTACCATGTTATTTTATTTTATTTTGATTCATGTTTGATGAAAAACCATGATTTATTCCATGACTCAAGTTAATGATCTATTATTTTAAGTGTGTGATTTCCAAAAATTTATTCTCTTTTTTTCATACTCTAATGATCATGTTATGATTATATGATCATTGATATCTCTTTTATATCCCCTTATAGAGCATCTAAGATCAACCTTTTCTATTTTTTCTTTCCATAGTATATGATGAAAGGTTTTATGTTTGGTATATCATATATGAATACTGAATGGGAAGTTCATTATTGAAATGTAAATGATATTTCACTAATTTAGAAGATTGTGTAACAAGTCTTCAAATAAACTAATGAAATTATGATCCTTGTGCATAATTTTGTGTAATGTAATTAATATTTACCAAAAAAGGTGCAATTCTTATTTATGATAAGTTTGGGTCTCCACAAGATAACATAGGGAATACATTAATGATGGGGGTGAGCTAAATATCCAAGGGAATAATCAGAAAAAGGAAGCATAACATGTGAGTCAAAGCGATAACATGATATCATAAAATATAAGGTACATCAGAAATATAATTGGAGAGTATCATAAATAAAATATTATCATAATATCATGGAATAATAGTAAATGTGGTAGAAAAAAAAATTAATCAAGGATATCTGAGGAGACCACATCACGTGGTGGATAGAGCCCATAATGGATTAGGTTCACTCCCTAATCCCATACAATAACTCTTAAGAGACTAATACATAACATAATTCATTTTCTGGCTATATAATTTTGGGCCCACCCAAATTCATAACAATTACATTCATGTGTGTTTACATAAGGAAATAAGAAATAGGGAATAAGCATAGAATTTTCCGTGGAAAAATTGGTTGAATAATATTGCCTCATATCATAATCAAAAGATATCTATTAATAAGAAAATTTGAAAAATGATCATAAGGAACGTATTTCCAAAATAAATGGATGAGAGAAAAGGTATTTATCTATGTCACTAAATTATTTATATAATTTATAATCATTCCATAACATTAATGGTTTTTGTCGTTAAACATATAAATAATTTTAAAAATATTAAAATTACTCTTAAGGGAAAATCATTTCTCTTTGAATAATACATATAATGAATTAAAATATCAAAACATATTATTTTAATACTTTTCATTATAAATGTTTTCAAGAAATTTATAAGTTAATAAAAAAATAAAATAATAGTGATGATGGAGAGTAATTCCACACATATTTTATATTTTAAAAACACCTTCCACACATTTGAAAAATGTACCTAGTTTGGAAAACAATAAGGTGATTCATTTTAATGAATTTTGAAAAAAAAAGTATTAAATGGACTTTAAAAATTTTCTGAATGATTTTTAGGGATTTGTTAAAAAAATGTAAATACAACATGCACAATGAAAAGAATTTTTTTTACTAATGATAGAAATTAATCCCATTTTTTAAAAACAATTACTCAATTATTTAATGTACCAATGATAAAAAAAATATACTAATACATGAAAATTTCCATAATTAATTACGAATAATAAAATAAATGTGTTATTATAAAAGAGTCAAATAATCTACTTTATTATAAATTCAATAATAAATAATCCTGATTAAAATGGGATTGAAGAATAAACTCTTACATACATGGTAACATTTGAATCACAGCCCCTTGGAGTAAAATAAGGGAATTGTAAAAGAAATTATAATTATGTATTATGGATTTAGAATGTAATATATCATTAGTTAGTATATACACTATATAAATGAAATTAAGTGCATAAAAGGACTTGTGATACAAATAAAAAAATTATAGATTAAAACTCTTACATGTACTCTAGGATATGGATTGTATGGATTTTATCTCATGTATAATAAAAATATATAAATTATTTATTTTTAATAAATTAATTTCTATTATTAATAACTTATACATAAAACATTTAATTAATTTATTCTAATGATGTATTTAATTACTTATTCAGTTTTTTCTGTGTTAGGTGTTTTGAGGATGCTTCAGTCATAATTTCAAAATGGAATCAGTGTGATGATAGTGGTCAAAGTGTTCATTCTTCCATTTTCTAATGACTATTAATAATTTCATAATTATAATTTTTAAAGATAAATTATTCATTAAAAACCAACCATTATATGTGGTTAGTAAAAAATTAACTATCCTATAATCATTCAAAATGGTTGGTTGTACATATACATAGGTAATGTTTACATTCTTCAATGACCATGATTGAAAGAAGTTGTGTGTTATTTTACTTATAAATATTGATAATTATATCATAAAAATAATATTATTTCTTCAAATCCACATTCATATACTATCCATGGCATTTATTAATAACATAATAGATCCCAATGCTTTGTGATGTGGTAGTCCTTCGTACCCACAAATGACATTGTCATTTTTAAATACATAGTAAAGTAAGAATTAATATGATATATTAATTTTCTATAATTATTAACATGTCATGTATTTCCTTTAAAAATATTAAATCTATCATCATGACTATCCCTGAGAGGTGATTATGGATGATTTATTATATCAGTTCGAGATGTGAATGTCTTTCATACACAAGAATAATGGATTCATTTTCCCTTAGATATAATTTTAAAGTATTTAGGGAATCAAATTAACATAATTACATCATTATATTTGGTAGATAATATTTTTATTGTATCATCACATTTTATTATGATTAGAAGGAGGATAAAGAAGATAAAAAAATAAATATTCTCGGTTAAGAAACAAACCTCTTGTTTAAACCACCTCTTTAGGATTATACCAAATATATTTCTATAATGGATTTATAATAATACAAAGTCTTATATAATGTAGGTAGGTATGTAAGGATTTTTTTAGTATTTTTTTATCCACATGTATTTTTAAATGGGGAAAGAGGAGGAGATGACATTACATTTTATAAGTGAGATGGAGTGGTATTTTTCTAAATACATATAACTATTGAATAATGGGAAGTCAATCTTAATACATTTACCTAAATTTGAAACATAATGTATATTAGGAGTTATAAGGATTATGAAAACCTCTATCATAGAAAAATAAACATTTTTTATATATTTTATCCCCATTATCTCTATGGTTATTCACTTTTACATTTATTTAATTTACCATGGTAACTAGTTTTTTTCCAATTTTTACAATTCTTTGTGACAAAAAAATTAAGTTCAAAATTTTATATAATTAAAATTATTTTCAATAAAAATATTTAATCCATTTTATGAAATTAAATTAAATGATTTGGTTGAAGTTAATATAAAATTAAATATGTATGTGGGATGAAAAATGGGTTTTTCGGAAAAATGCATTTTTCATTGAAATGATGATCTTATACGATATATATGAATAGGAAAAAAAATTAATTAAAATCCATAAATATTGATATATAATCTATATATTTATTTTAAATCATTCCATATTATGTATTTTTTAACCAATTAAAATAGACAATCCTTATACACAATTATATAGATTTCAAAAAATTGTGTTTTTAAGCCTAAGAATAAAATTATACTAAAATAAATTATAATGATGATTTAAATGTAATTAATTTATTAAAATAAAAAATAATTATAAATTATGTTAATTTTATATCAAATTAAAGTGACAATGGTACTTTTAAATTACTTAATTTAAAAAATATAATTATTATTTTACCAAAATCTGTATTTTCACAATTTACTAAAAAATCATATTTTCTGAAAAAAATACAATAATTTAAATATAATATATTATTTAAATTCTAATTTAAAAAATTATGTTAATTATAAAAATAAATTTTATAAAACATACAATTTTTTGAAATATTTCCACAAAAAAATAATATATATCATTTTGGAAGAAAACATAATTTTTAAGAATAAATTAACTCGACTAAAAGTTGAGTGCTTATTTAAAATGTATTTATTAATATATTTAATTTGAGTTGGAAATTTATATATATTTTAAAAATATTTTATCATATTCAAATTACAAAATTTAATAGCTATGTCATATCGGTCATGTTGAAATAATAATATTTTAATAGTATATCATGGTTTGTTTAAACTCAGTGTTGTGTCTTGTATATGCTATTGAACGTAGAATTATTTTCAAATAATAAGGTTTGAAATTATATATTATTAAATCATTTTCATAATAAATTTTTATCTTATATAAACATATCATAAATATTCTAGTAATTCGAAAATATCATCATTTCTAGGCTTAATGTGTAAACCAAAAGTGATTTATCAACGAAGATGTATAACACTTAACCAAACAATTTCACTTTTATTTATTCTAATAAAAACAATAAGTATATGGTTTCCATTATAAAATAATTTATTTATTATATTAATAATTATGAATTTTTATTTTAAAAATTGGGAAACCATTATACACATTAATCACATCGGCACGAAAATGATAATGTCGATCGTGTACACGTGTGGACAAACACCTCCATGAAGTGGTGTGATTATTTTTATAACATATTCATTTCATGATAGGTAAAAAGAAAAAACATAATTAATATATATGATTTATATGATATAATAATGATTAAATAATGTTGATATATTATAAAACATGTTTAATTTTATCAATCGAAGAGTGGAAATAGTGTTCGTGAGTTGGTACGATCTACCATATCCATGAATGTTGTAATTAATTTTTCTATCAATAACTATTTTAGATAATTAAAAAAATTATATAATAAATATATATTATATTTATATAATAAATTAAATTCTAGAGATTATAAAACCATGATAAACATACAAGGACTAAAACAAAAAAAATAAAATTCTTATTAAAAAATGGAAATAGTTAACATCAAGTAACATCAATTTTAATATGGAATTATTAATAAATTGTTTATAAAATTTTATAATTGGAATATATATAATATTATAAATTTTTATATCATTATTTTATAGAATTATAATAAATAAACTTTTTTTATAGAATTTCACAGTGCCATCTAATCTATTCATCCTTGAGGTTATAGATTTATCTTATCACGTTTTTTTCATTAGTTATATGTCTATCTATCTAACTAAAAATTATTCTTTTTATTATCAAAACACATTTGAGTAAAAAGAGAGAAACTGGAAGATCCAACATTATAACCAAATAAATCCATAAAAGAGGATAACCCGGATTAATACTACAGGATATTCCTCTCCCCAATGACTACACCGTGATGACAAGTCTTTACCATCACTTGATCGCTTGACTAGTTGTCTCATGTAGGGTTTCATGGGCCTGGTACTGATGGAAGAGCCATACCCTCTCAAACATTCAAATCTGAATGGAATTTTAAATGAAATATGTGCTCTGAACCTCATATGAAGTATATCCATGTAGTTTGATGGCTGAAAACACCTCGAAACATCACAGAAGATCATACAGAA
Organism: Viscum album; assembly: GCA_963277665.1. Lineage (NCBI taxonomy): Eukaryota > Viridiplantae > Streptophyta > Magnoliopsida > Santalales > Viscaceae > Viscum > Viscum album. The sequence continues at coordinate 1,570,514,558 of OY728131.1, read as the reverse complement.
TATTCATCCAAAAACAGATCATGAAGAGTAAAGGTACAACAAAAGAAAGAATGTAAAATCAACCAAAACCAATAGCAGATTCCTCCAAAACCAACAATAGATTACTCCAAAATGAGACATAAAATGACCAACACCATAAAACCTCACTTGATACTCCACTTAAAAGAGACCATCAAACCAGATACACACTCCAAAAAACAGAAACACATAGATCACCAATCATCACTCATCCATCGAACCCTGAATGAAAATGATTTTACATGCACCAGAAGAGAACAACCTGCGAGACCATATCAGACCCCACACTACTGGATAAAGCCAAAAGATACAGGCCTAAAGAAGAATCCAAGCCAGAAGTCCAAATCTGACCTGAACAAGACCAGATCTGACCCTATGCCATCGCACACGCCACCCATAACTAGAACAGAACCGACGAAAGGAGTACACCAATCAAATAGTCTCACCTAAATGAGAACCTGAAGAGGCTAAAAGAGTCTCACCCAAAGAAAATCATTGGATGAAAGTCTATATATGTACCGAAGACAACAAGAAATGACCCCACGTTATTGCACAAGCTTCTCAGAATGAAGAAAATAAATTGAGTATATCGTATGAAGCTGAATCGTCTGCACCAAAGTCGTCACAGTCGAAGACGGCTGACGTCTGATGCCCATAGCCCTAGCACACCTCTTCTAAAGTTGGAGAGCCGTATGAATAGAGATGTTAACGGACTGGGTCGGGCCAGCCCACAGGGCGGTTTATACGGGCTGCAGATTTAGTAGAATGGACCAGCCCGATCCTCATAAAATGCGGGATGAAAATAAAGACCCTAACCCTACCTTAACGGGACCCACATACTTGCAGATCGGCCCACGGACCTAAAAAATTATATATATATATATATATATATTAATAAAAAACATAGATAATAATACAAAAAAATATGCATTATAGATCAAAGTACAACCCATCATATTGAAGTGTACATGCGGTTGATTATTTGAGAGAATCTCCCATGACACTATGAAGTGTACAAGCCACAAAACACTACAAAAATCACAAAATTCCAACACCTACAGGCGAAAAAGCACTAAAAAAACCACCAAATAGCAACACCTAAAATAGTAGTACATGCCAGCCTGACCTCTGCACTCCCACACACATATCGTCGGACCAGATTCCCTTCAATATTCATAGCCAAGACCTGCACCCCAAATATCATAATGCATTATTCAAGAGAGATTTAACTATTAATTTGATGTTCTATTTTTAATTTGAGAAACAAAATACACTTACATGTAACACGTATTTTCATGTCACCTTATAAAAGCATCCAACAAAACCTTACCAAAGTGCAGCACCCAACATATCCCACCCTTCAATCCATTTTCATCTAACCAAATCTAAAAGTTGAAAAATCAAACCATAACTGAAACCACTTAACAATACATGAAATAAACGATTTATTTTAGAATTTGACGAATTCACCTCTTCATTTAGAAAAATGATTAGTGTTGAATTGAATTTGACCATCAAATTCATATCCTGCATAGAAACTAAGCATATAATTTAATGCAAGTCAAAATAATGTTTTCTCACAAACATTTTTTACTCTAGTCTTAAATTAAAAAAAATAACATACTAATTTATAAACTTCCAATTGTCAAAATAAAAAGGAAAATATATTAAAATCGAAAAAATATGAAATAAAAACAAAAAAAATTAACTTACAATCAATATATTAAATGACATCATCTCCTCCATGAATATCTATACAATTAGACTCTTATTTGGACACACCATCATCCTCAATGTTATGATAGTCATCTTCATCTCTAATAAAACAACATGTTTATAAGTAATTAAAAAAATTAAAGAGCAATACAATTAATACATTAAAATTAAAAAAAAATTGGCATATGTGTACCTTTTTCAAATGATTGAAATCCATTTAACCAATATCTAGTACATATGAGAGCTTGAAGGTGATTATCAAGCATTGAAGACTGATACTTGTTAAAAATACGACCTCCAATACTGAAATAAGTTTCAGAAGCAACCGTTCTAAAAGGAATGTTTAAAATATCACACGCCATGTTTATAAGTGCTCCAAAATGATGCTTGTGATCTTTTCAATATTGAAGCACATCTAGATCCTCAAAATGGTTCATTTGTAATTTGGGCTCATCTAAATAAATATCTAGATGAGACTTCCTAATTTTTGTCGCATGTTGACTCTCATATTGTAGATATTCCTATATCAATAAAAGAATTTTAATGATTAAAAACAAATAAATTTACAAATTTATAAGAAAATAATTTAAATAATACTTACATTAAATAAATCAAGGATGGTTACTAATCCTCCCTTGGAATGTTTAGAGGAAGATGTAGATGCTTGAAATTCTTGAAAACTGTCACTTGCTTCATTGTTGGAATCCTTTTTTCATAATTTTCATACAACTTATACAACCACTTCTTGACATTTTCAACTTTTTTTTTCACAAGTAAAAGGATTAAGTCTTAAATAATAAAACTTTAACAGATCAAGCTTCATTCTTGGATCGAGAACTGCCCCAAGGGCAAGAACAACACTATATTCAGTGCAATACTTGTCAAATTTATTTTTCATTCTGGAATCCATATCCTTAACAAGATCATCAGCACTGGTCATGTTTTCTCTGAGTAAACATTTAATTTTCCACACGTGCATGAAATAAAGATTTGGTGTCGGATAAGATGATCCTAATATCCACTTAGACATCACATAAAATGGACATAAAAACTCACATATAATTGATTCCCTTTTTCACTCCTCCTCTAATAGACAATATTGATATTTTTCATCACTCAAAGCAAGATCATAAAAAACTCATTTATGTTCTATATCACTTTCAAGCATAATAAAAGTTGATTTCCATTTAGTTGACACATCAAGACGCAACTCGACTTTAGTTTTAACACCACCAACATGATTAGTAGAAAGTTGAAAAGCTTTCATTCTGGGCTCAAAATATTTTACATATTTTACACTTTCTCGAATTTTGAAGAGTGCATAACTGGATATTTATAAACCTTCTTGACCAATATGTTTTAAGATGTGAGCACAACATCTCACAATGAAAAATTTTCCATCACATAGAAAAATATTTTGATTATGAAAACGTTGTTTCAAAAATTATTGCATGTTATCATTAGCTGATTCATTTTCTAAGGTAAGCGAGATAATTTTTTATCAATGCCCCAATCCTTCAAAGCAACAAAAACTTTTTTTCAAATTAAATTCCTGTATGGGGAACATCCATTTTTCAGAAACATAATAACTTCCTATTCAACTTCTAATTATTATCAAAAAAGTGCGTAGTAAAACATATATATGCTTCACTATTGCAAGCAGTCCAACAATCAGATGTTAATCATATTCTTTCAGGACTAGAATCCATTTTTTGTTTCAGCTTTTCATTTAGGGTAGAATAAAATTTTATAACATTATATGTTTCAGTGCCTCTATTATATGTCTTGACATGAAATTTAAGAAACTTACTAAGTTATCTAATTATTTTATACTCAAAAAAATGAAATGGGAGATCATGCTCTATAATACAGATATAGAGGCATTCTCGAACTTGTTTTTCATCAAGTTTTCTAGATTCCAACCTCCCTTCATGATCAATAATCATTTTAGACACATCACCATAACGGATTTTATTCTTACAACTGATCAAATGACAATATAGTATTGAAGTACCATATTTTTTTCCCCCACAAACAAATAATTTTCCACATAAGTTACATTTGGCATGACTTTTATCGGTTTTTGTACACCAATTCCAAACATCTGATGTTTTTGTCTTAGATTCTTAGACTCTAGATTAAGATCCCCTTATATCACAACAATTATATCAATCTGATTTTGTTGCTCAAGATTATTTTCATTGCTTCTTGGTTGTGATAGAATATCATCATAATTTCCCCTAATTTCATCCAGAATATTATGATTCATACTGTAAAAAAAATACAAATGTTAAAGTAAATTACCTAATCAGACAAGCAATAGTTGAATGATCAAATTTGAACAGGACAAAAAACATTTAGCGAAAAATTGAAACCAGTACATTAACATTAGTCAAGAAAATTACCTGCAAATCCACTTGGTCACAATCAATCTCTGGTCTGTCCAAAAACTAGAATCAAAATTTGATAACCACAAAACTCATAAACCATACAACAATTACCAAATAAGAAAGAGGCATAAGAAGAACTGGTGCACTCAGACGGGAGAAAAATAAAAAGAGATAAAAGTCTGAGATTGACAAAATAGAAAAAAAGAGGAAAATGATAAAAATATGGGGACTAACCAGTAGCCGCAGAGATATTTGGTCAGACCAGAGGAATGTACAGCGGACTTTGGGAGGAGGAAGAAGCCATGACTGTATAGTGGGGGGCTGGTGTTTCTTTTAAAAAAATAATAAAATAAATAAATAGACACAAGGGAATAGAAAATTAAGGGAGAGTTGCAGTATTAGAAAACCCACACTTCAATGACACTTTTAGAGTCACAATGGGAGACTTTGAGGGTACACTTGGAATCAAGTAGCTTAAAACCATGCCAAAAACGTGAACCTGCAACGTGAACCTGGAGTGAAGGGCGAAGCCGTAGTGCCAAAACATGAACCTGTAGTAGAGGGCGAATCCGTAGTGCCAAAACGTGAAACTGTAGTGGAGGACGAAGCCGCAGTGTCAAAACATGAACTTACAGTGGAGGGAGAAGCCGTCGTGCCAAAACGTGAACCTGTAGTGGAGGGCGAAGCCGCATCATCTCGTGTGGAGGGTGAACCCACAACAACGAGATGATCCGGGGAAGGGGTGGGATTTTAGGGGATGGGAGAGGGAGGGAAAGTAAGGGGAGGGAAGTGCCTTGGGGATCCAAAGGGGCGCATCACAGCATCTAAGAAGATGAATAGAATGTAAAGTAGGTAGGGTTTCAAATTTCAATTCAATATAATTATTAACGTGAAGTGAATGAATGATTTTGAAAAAAATAATGATCAAAAAAAATTTAAAGGAACTCCACTGCACAAAATGTGAGAAGGAAAAAAATGTTAGACAAAAAATATTTCATAACTCATAATAAAAAAATGTTTTATCAAAAAATACATTATAAATATTTTTTAAATAAAATGATTTAGTTTATAAAAAATAGATGATATATTTTAAATAGGTTATTTGATGTTAATAATTTTTGAAATTTATTTATCACATTTATTATGGTTGTCACAATATTTTGTTAACTTTTATTTTATTTAAAATAAAATGTTTACGAGCTTAACGGGACCCATGGATACCCAGTGGGTTTATCCGCACGGGCTGTGGGTTTCACAGACCGGGACTTTTTTTGTCCACATTTATACAGGCTTAAATATTCAAAGTCCTAACCCAAAAAAATCCACGGGCTACCGGATCGGTCCGCGTATTTGCAGTTTTTTTCACAGCTCTACGTACCATGCTGAATCGACTACTCCCAAGCCGCCGCGATTGAAGATGGTTGCATCCCAAATCCCAAATCCCTAGCACGCCACCGTAGGATAGTCACAGCTATAATTGTCATCCGAAGTCTGAAGCAGTAATCTCTTTATATTATTTGTACTTACTATCTTATTTTTTGGTATTTCTTTAAATGGGGGATTATTATTCAAAATACACTAAAGTAAAAATAGATATATGTCATAACCTCATTTTTATTAAGAATATTTATGAATAAGTTTGTGGTAATTAATTTTTAAAGTCTACCTCTCAAAAAACTCATGAATTTTATTCTACTCTCCATATTTATTGAAGATAATAAAATAATATTTTAATGGATAATCTAGTTTATTTCTATATTCCATAAGAAAACTTTTTCTTCCACATCCATGTATGATAATATTGTCTTCAGAATGTATTTATATTATCCATTATTTGATTAAATTCTTTTTTATACAAAATACACATTTTAATAAACTATTAAAAAGTATAATTCATATGTTATTTAGAAAAATGTATTTTTGTGTTTTTATAGAAAATTTAAAAGGAATATTTGTTTTAACATATGCGACATGAATGAAATTTTCTATCATCATAACCACACTAGTATGTGAATTTTACTTCTTATGTTTACATTTCTCATTACAAAGAATGTATTTTAACTACTATTTGGAAAAACTTTGAGATTTTAAATATGTTATTTTAATTTGAAAAGGACTTTTCCCCTCATGAAATGTTCCAGTGATCTATAAAAGAAATTTATCTTCTATGATAATATCATCGGATGATACTCTTTATTTACTAGGGATACAACCATAAAACACCAACCACTTTAATTTTTATGATGACATGTGGTAATGAAGATTTAAAGATGATTTGTTGAATCCTTTTTCATTCCCATGGTTTAATTATGTTATGAATCCTTTTTTCTTTTCTAGGGGTTATTATATTATGATATTATGAAGTTATTATCAAACTCATTTCCTTTTCTTGGGTTTTGATATGATTAATTTTTTATGATCATGGGGCACACAAGTTTATCAGTTTCCCTATCTGATGGGTGGGTAAAAAATTATATTTACCTTCAATTAATTTAGTAATGATAGATATCACATGTGATAATAAAAGACTAGATTGGTGAGTGAAATATGTTCAGTAGGGGGGGGGGGGGGGCAGTCCACTATGGTAGTCATAGGTGTAAACCTTCAATAAGGATACAATGGTTTGAGGAGTAGATAGAATCCACTATGAGAATCATGGTAGTGATACTTGAATATTATGGAAATGATTTTCAATGCATGTTTGTATGAAAAAACTTATGTCTTATTCCAATTTTAAGCTCCATGGAATATGTTCCTTGATTCCTATGTTATCCTTTTCTTATAAACTACCAATATTTTATCCATGATTAAGTAATATGATCTTTGATATACTAGGAATGGTTATAAAATTATAATATCATTTTACATACACATATTCTCATGTAATGTTTAAATTAACATCGATGTATCCCTTTTATACCCTAACTAATAAACTAAGATCATTTTATTATTATTTTTCCTTTCCTAAGGGTATAATGAATAGTTTTATGTATGATGTTTCTTGTAATGGTTCTAGTTATTAAGAAATAAGTGGAATATTTGTTAGATATATTATAAACTAATTATCTATGTAAACAATATTTGAATGAAAATAAACCTTTGTGGTTTTGGGGTTGCTTGTAATGTTATATACTAAATATTAATCTAATAATTTTTAATATTTAATAATGAAATTTATGGGTTACCATATTTTTATTGGGTGTTAATAGTTTGGTTGGATCATGTTTGTATGACTATTTTTGATTAATCTACACAATGGTCACACAAGGATACATAATGAATTATGTGTCTGGATGTTTCAAAAAATTTATTTCGTAGATTATAATGCCTTATAGGTCATAGTGAAATGAGATTTTATCATACAGAAATATAATTATATCTTATGAAAATTAAAATAATTGGGACACATCATAGGAAAAGGTAAGAATTTAATATTCATAGGATAACTTTATGAGGGTAGTTTGATACTAATATTTATATTTGAGATAAGAAGATTACTCTTGGATCCATAGTATTAAAAATATGATTGATTTATGGGACCGTATCTCTAATAAAAATATCATATGGAATGAAAATTGACTATGTATAAATCTTTGAAGGTATAGAGTTGATGAATTATCAAACCATACATCTTAGTGACAAGAATGTGATGAATTTTATATAAAAAGGAATTCTCTATTTCAATAACATAGAGTTAAAATGTGGTGAGAGTTACATGTTTTTGACGTATAAGTGGGTTTCATATAATTTTCAAGGTATATATACCGGAATATTTTTAGAATATCCCTAGTCATATCTCATAGAGTGTCACATTACTCGTGAATTTCATTAATGGTGAAATAAAAAATGTATTGGTTAACATTACTAATACCATGTCTTATGTATTAAGATTGTTCATTAAATAGAAGAAGATGTTAGAATGAGAAAATGGTAGGATATTAATGTTCCTACAATATGTAAATGGTGGTGAGTATAGTAGGATATATTTTTCATCCTTTTATCTGAAGAAGGAGATCTTGATTTATAATATTCTACCAATACACCATATTAAAATATTGTGATAAAATTAATGAATAAGAATTTATCAAATTACTCAAGGATAATGAAGTTACACTCAATAATTCCCAATGAATTTTTGGAGGAAGTAGAAAAGAACCTAGTATGAGTATTATATAAATTTATATTTACTCTATTTAATTGTGAGATTAACAAGAAACTACAGAATAAAATAAATTGGATGTTATCCAACTCAAAGTTTTTGGAATATGGAAAATTTCCATGTCAATGACGATAGAGAAAAAATGTGGCTAAATCCAATTCATTATTCATTATGGGATATAGAGTAGAAAATATTGGTTTCCAGTTTTGGGGTGATGTAAAGAATCATGATTTTATATTTTGTAATGTTCTATTTAAGGAAAATATATTTTTAAAACACCCAAATAAGGTTGATATTTAAGCTGGGAGTAACAGATCAATTTTCCAATTCCATGTTCATCTGAGTAGGAGTCCTCAAAGAACACTAGTTTTGAAGTGTTCATAAGGTAACCCTCAATGATTGGAAGATAGAAATAGATAGGTTGTTTTTGTATGTTCTTGGAATAATACTGACTTTAGAGGAGATCCTAATAATAGATCCCTAGTTGTTGGAGTACCTTAATTGATATAAACACAAGAGAAACTATCTATATCAGCCAAATTAAAATAAATTAGTTTTTATAGTTGGAACTGACAAGAACTTCCTAGCTCTATTGGGTACTGGAGAACCCAAATCCTAGAAGAGGGACCCACTACCATTGACTCTATGAAGTGTGAGTCGATAATTAATGAAGAAATTACTTAATTGGATTTAATCAGGACATGGATGATGATTTATTTAACACTAGAAATGAAATAATTTAATAACGGGTGTGTTTTTAAATTTAAATTGGAAGCTAATGGATGGAAATTGAACATTCATGTCCCATTTTTATTTGAGTTCAAAAAAAGAAATGAATATACATTGTACAACTAATTTCAGTAGTAGATAAGAATGATTACCTGTAGATAATCATTTGAATGGTTTATGCTAAAAATCTATAGCTATAGTTGATTGAGGTAAATATGTTATTTTTTATTGGTGATTTAGTAGAAGATATTTAGAATAAAAAACATGTGGGTTTGAAGTAATATTATAATAAATTATTGGTGTGTGTGAGTAAATGAATTCACTATGGTTTGATGTAAGAATCAAGGCAGTGAAAATATAAATTTGATTCTTTAATAGATGGGGAATACTGTTTCTCAACAAATCATGGATAATTTTTTCTACTACAAGGTGATGGATGATGTGAGTATAATAATAATTCTCTTATATATTGATGAAATACCACTGCTTCATTAAAAAATATTGAGGATATAGCAATATATGTTCCATTTTTATAAAAAATTCAAGATTAATGGTCTTTTTTTGGATAATAAATTATTGGGGTTGAAGATTGATTGATAAAATAAAGAAATAAATATTATTATATATCAAAGGGTATATATATTTAATACTTTTTAGTAGTTCATGACATCTAAATGTAAGTCAGTCTCAACTCCAGTGGAAGGAAAATTAAAATATACAATGGAGATATCATTAAAAGCATATGATGTGGTAAGGTACATGGAATATTTTCTGAACATATTAGTTGTAATGGCCCGGACCTCTCTGGTCCATTACTTTGTGGAATTTTGGTGTTGGAGGTGTTCTGGGAGGCCAAGGGGACTAATCCCCAACACTTTTCCAATTTTTCCAGTTCTGTGAATAGTGTTTCCAGTTTTATGAATAGTAACAGATCGGTCTCACCGATCGGTCTGACAGATCGTTCTGACAGATCGGTCTCACCGATCAGTTTCACAGATTGGTGTGACAGATCGGTTTCATAGATCGGTCTGACAGATCGGTTTCACAGATCGGTGTGATAGATCGGTTTCACAGATCGGTCTGACAGATCGGTTTCACAAATCGGTGTGACAGATCGGTTTCACAGATCGGTCTGACAAATCGGTTTCACAGATCGGTGTGATAGATCAGTTTCACAGATCGGTGTGACAGATCGGTTTCACAGATCGGTCTGACAGATCGGTTTCACAGATCGGTGTGACAGATCAGTTTCACAGATCGGTTTCACAGATCGGTGTGACCGATCAGTTTCATAGATTGGTTTCACAGATCGGTTTCACAGATCGGTGTGACAGATCAGTTTCACAGATCGGTTTCACAGATCGGTCTGACAGATCGGTTTCACAGATCGGTGTGACAGATCAGTTTCACAGATCAGTTTCACAGATCGGTGTGACAGATCAGTTTCACAGATCGGTTTTACATATCGGTTTCACAGATCGGTTTCACAGATCGGTGTGACAGATCAGTTTCACAGATCGGTTTCACAGATCGGTTTCACAGATCGGTGTGACAGATCAGTTTCACAGATCGGTTTCATGTACAGTAACAGTGGGTGAACAGTGTTTCCAGACTCCTACAGTTTTGCCCCTTTTGACGTTTCTTTTGACGTAAAATACATTTAAAGCCTTATTTTAAGGGCTCTTAAGGCCGGTTCAAATTCCATAAATCCTATATTAATTATTCCTAAGGCTTGGAATGTTTTACTTGGTCAAACCGTGTGGGTTAATGCGATCCGTTTTTAATGGATAATTAACCGGATCTTAAACCGCCACCTCATTAAATCATAAAAAGGGATGAGATATCATTCTCCCTTGTTCTTTCCCTTTGTTCTCAACTAAGAGGTTCTAGAACCTTTCAATCCTTTCCGTAGGAGTTTCAAAATCAATCTTTACTCCTAGGATTGGTTCTGCTTTGTTTTGATGCAACCAAGCTGTGTTGATCATTCTTCCACATAAGTTGTCGCGAGAGAAGGATTGTGGCCCGCTGTGTGGATAAAGGACGTCAAGAACTCTTCGAGGTAGGGGATTCAAGGCTTCTCTAAATTGTATATGTGCAATCGTAGAATTAGGATGATTTATCCCTTTGGATCACAATGAAATTGACCTAATTAAATACTTGAACCGGATTAAAAGAATTGGTTGATCGCATGCTGTTGCTTTATTCCGTGATAACGGTTTGCCTCATGTTTTCCTAGATATAGTGATATCTATGTTTTCTTTGATTTTTTGTTCGTTCATGATAGAAATTGATAATGAACATAAATCCAGAATTAATTGTTAATTAATTGGCTAAAGATAAAGAGGCATGTAAATAAATATGGTTGTTGTCGTTGTTGTAGTTCTAATTTGAGGATAATCAAATTAGGTAAGTAAGCATGGTTATTTAATTGTGATAGCTTACTGATTAGGTATCCATGATTGGAACCTAAGAATAACAAATCTGCTAATTCCATATTTATTAGAAAAAAGATTATGTGGGAATTTCAAAAGGGTTCTGAGTTACCCACTTTCTTGTAAGGCTGAATGCCTTGTGGTTTGGAGCTCTGAGTGCTCATTGTGTTTGAAGGCTGAATGCCTTGTTAAAGGGTCGAGAGCCCATTTTGTGATGTTTGTTTTCCTGCTGCTTGTGCTGTGATGTGAGCATGGATGGTTGTTGTGATATGTGGGGGCATGGAGGCCTTGTGGTTATGGCAGCAGATGACACCTAGTGTGGCGAGATGCATCAGTTTATGCATGTGGGTGTCGGGGAGGACACCAGGGGTGATGGAATGGGATGGATGTGGTTGCTGGTTGCTTGCAGTTTTCTTGAATGTTAATCTACTTTTCTTTTCCCCACTGCTCAAGGCAGCTGGTCTTGCTACCCTTCTTCCGAAGGAGGCGAATACGCGCGGGGTATGCCACGTGCTTTCCCTGTTTAGCCTCTCGAGGGAGAATGGGTATATGCTCTTTCTATAGGAGGCAAAGAATCGACGGGTAGTACATCTATTCACCGTGTTGAGCCTCCTTTGTGTTTAGAAGCATAGGATGTTTTTCTAGAATGCCTGGGAATGTGGAAAAGTAATTCTGGAATGAATGATTGATTAAATGGTGAAAATCTGCGGGGATGGAGATGCTGGAATTTAAAGGTGATGTGAATCTTAAAAAGGAGCAGTTGTTTTTGAAAGTGATTCCAATTCAGTTTAATGTGGAATTTTTAATTCTTAATTAATGTTTAATGAATTAATTAATGTACAGTGTAACTGATAAAATGAGAATGGAGTAATCTAATAAAGCTCTTCAAATGGTTGTGTGCTTGTAGGATACCTAGTCTTTGAAGTAGCAGCCTGGAGTCTGAGAGACGTTAGCTGCAGTTGTATCTAAGACTAGGTAATTACCATAGTGTGGATGTGAGTTACTTATATATTCTGTACTTTTTCTGTTTCTATACGCTACTCCACCCTGTCGGTAAGGGCAACTAACACCCCGGGGATTCTGAGCCCCAGGGGGGTGTTTTCCCCAACATTCTGATGGGAGGTTGAATGGCTGACTACCCCCTTTGGCCCCTCTCTCTTCTCTTGGTAGATACTTGTGCCATGAGGCACCGCGGTTAGTTACCCCATATATGTGTGTAGAGGGCTGTAATGGCTTGTGGTTATTCACACTCATATATTCTGAATATACTATCCTACGGACTACTATAGGTGTAACGTGTATAGGCTATGATAGCTTGAGGATCCTTACTCAGCGTATGGGCTGTAATGGCTTGAGGTATTATACCCGATGTATGATACACGTTATGCGAGCTGTGGTGGCTCCCGGAAATTACCTGGTTACTTTTGGTTGTGAGGACGGTGTGGTGCTTCGCCCAGGTGTCTGCCCTCAAGCCTATGTGGTGCACGAGGTGCAGATTGTGGAGCTTAGCCCAGGTGTCTGCGGCAATCCTTTGGAGAGAGATGCACATGACGTATGTCGTTGGGGCAAAGCGGAAAACCAGTGGGGAAGTAGTAGCGGGTTACCCTTGATATTCTTTACTATATGCTATATTCTTTTATGCGTTACTTGGTGAGAGTAGCCATGGTAAGGTTGGGAACATAGTATACCTATTTAGGTGACGAGTTAGTTTCAGTTGTTGTTCACTGGGCTTTAACATGATTTCTTTACCTTTGCACGAGAGGCTTGGGGAGGATCCTACTGAGTATACTGTTATACTCATCCTATGTACATATAAACTGTTTTTCAGGTCACTTGGAGCAGGTTGGAGATCAAGCGGGTTACTACTAGCTTGTGGTTGGAGGAGGAGTTGTTCAGGCTCGTGGTCGCTGCCGTTTTACTTTCTTTTGGGTACTTTTAGTTTCCCCTTTCAGTTGTAGTATTTTTGCATGACATTTCATATATGTACTTGGGTTTCTTTTTCAGTTATGAGTTGGAGTTGGTTGGAGTCTATTCTATCTTTCTATTCTGCATGTGTTCTCTTAGAGGGTAATGCCTCCCATTGTATGTTATTATACCCTCGGTGCTAGTCGCCAACCCGGGGCCTACTGGAGGCAGGACTCGGGGGGTCATTATCTCCCTTCTCACATTGCCAGCCCAGGAGGGGTACACTTTGTGGGGAGGGGGTCGTGACAGAGTGGTATCAGAGGGAGGTTGAGGGATAGGATGGAGTTTGGAGTTAGGCACAGGTGAGGATGCATGGTATGGTAGGGAAACGGTGTCATTCATGTTTAGCAAGTGGGGTAAACACTGGAGACCGGCAGAGACATAGGCATTCATGGCCCCCTATGATCTATTGCACGGACCTCTAAGTTTACGATGGATACTAAACAAAGTGATACTGGTTGCAGGGTAGAGACCTAGGAAAGGATCATGCATCATTATTCTTTGCGCCTGTGTTTGAATGGGTAGACCTTGGGATAGGTAACCTAAAAAAAATTAATAAAAAAAAATAATTAATTAATTAATGTTGAGTCTTCCATATTCCAGGCTTAGGAGCTCTAACGGTTGTTATTTTACATATATGGATCCAGGTCGGCGTCCCCGTCAGGTTTGGGCAGAAGGTGCCCAGCAGGCTGTTCCAGCAGATCGTCACCGGGTAGAGGTTGACGACAATGACACTTGGAGGAAGACACTGCGATAGTTTCAGCGCCAGAGTCTACAGAAGTACGAGGGCTCCATTTCAGATGCAGTCACAGAAGACTGGTTGGAGGAGGTCGAGATAGGCTTCAGTTCGATTCGTGCTCGGAAGGAACACTGGGTGTCCTTGGTTGTGATGATGCTGCGTGGAGCAGCGAGGCAGTAGTGGTTCTTGTTCCTCGGTGATCGTGAGGAGTCAATGATCTCATGGGAGGAGTTTCGAGACAGGTTTAGAGTCGAGTTTCTTTCATCGACTGCGATGGAATCCAGTCACCAGGAGCTACTCACCCTTCGACAGGGGAGCTCCAGTGTTCGAGAGTTTGGAATCCGTTTCAGGAACCTTCTACGATATGCTTCAGACCTGTTACCAGATGATGAGGCCAGGGCGAGGCATTTTGAGGAGGATTTTCATCTAGAGATCCAGCGCCAGGTCACCCCATTTATGCTGAAGACATATATTGAGGTGCTGGCAAGGGCAGAGGTTGTTGAGAGGACTTTGACCAGGACCGGATCGTCACGAGAGGGGAATCATCATGATTCCTCACGAAGCAGAGCTGTGGTTCGGGGTTCCCGGTTTTCAGGACAAAAGAGTTTTCGTTCACCTGGGGGTAGGTCCCAGCCCTTTCCATCTCGTTTCTCCGGAGGCAGCAACTCTCAGGCCTATGCCAAGGGATCAGGCGCTTGTTTTTCTTGTGGTGGTCGAGGTCATCAGCAGCGGGAGTGCCCGACTTTTCAGAGCAGTCATCATGCACCAGGCGCTCCACTCCAGGTTCCTCCGTTGAGGCAGTTCCAGCCGAGGCAGCAACAGTAGGTTGCACCAGCTTTAGATCACACGAGGGTAGATGGAGCAGGCAGAGGATATCCCCATGACGCTCCCCGTCCTCAGAGAGCAGAGCGTGGCCGTGGTGGTGGTCATCATCAGGGTCAGAGAGGCCGCGGAGGTGGTCGTGGTCAGCTTCATGCTCTAGCGTTGCCAGCCCCAGGAGAGCCAGATGTCGTTCGAGGTACCCTTTGCTTGTTTTCTACCTTGGTGTATTCCTTGTTTGATTCAAGAGTGACACACTCCTTTATATCCCCTACCCTTGTCCACGCTTTGGGACTTGAGGTAGAGAGGCTTCCAGTGCCCTTGGTGTTGACTACGCCAGTTGGAGGTCGAGCTAGCTTGTTTGAAGTATGTAGAGACTGTGAGCTAGTGTTGGGGCAGCACCGCTCTTGGGGAGATTTCCTATGTTTACGAATACAACCATATGATGTCATCCTCGGCATGGATTGGTTGTATTCGGTGCATGCTATTGTGGATTGCTACAGGAAGAAGGTCGTTTTCTTTGATGAAGACGGAGAGGAAGTAGTGTTTGTTGGTGAGAGAGATCCTCGGATGAGTCATAGACGAGTTCCATCCTTATCATCCATGACGGCTGGGATGATGCTGAGTTCTTCAGAGGTTCAACAGTTGGCGTTTCCTAGGGTCGTAGAGGAGTACCCTAACGTCTTTCCAGAAGAGGTTGTATCCTTACCCCCTCGACGAGAGATCGATTTTGGGATCGAGCTACAGCCGGGAGCGTCTCCTATCTCTATGTCTCTGTATAGGATGGCCCATTCTGAGTTACGAGAGCTATGTATACAGCTCGATGGTCTGTTGTAGTGTGGTTTTGTTCGGTCAAGCGTGTCACCGTGGGGTGCACCAGTTTTGTTTGTGAAAAAGGATGACGGCAGTTTGCGGTTGTGTGTCAATTATCGTCGATTAAACAAAGTGACAATAAAGAACCGCTATCCTCTCCCGTGGATTGATGACCTATTCGATCAACTAAAGGGTGCAAGTTGGTTTTCAAATATAGACTTGCGGTCAGGATATCATCAGATGCGTGTAAAGGATGAGGATATCCCAAAGACTGCTTTCCCCTGTCGTCATGGGAATTATGAGTTTGTTGTAATGCCATTCGGCGTGACAAATGCTCCAGCTGTTTTCATGGGGTTGATGAATGCTGTGTTCCGTGAATTCCTGGACAAGTTTGTTGTGGTTTTCATCGACGACATCCTTGTGTACTCCACATCTGAAGAGGAGCATGCAGAGCATCTACGAGCCGTTTTGGGAGTTCTTCGCCAACATCGGTTGTTTGGGAAGTTGTCCAAGTGTGAGTTATGGGCTCGAGAAGTTCGTTTCTTGGGACATGTTGTGTCCCAACAGGGACTAGCTGTGGATCCTTCGAAGATAGAAGCAGTGGTGTCTTGGCCAGCCCCCAAGACCGTGTCAGAGGTGCGAAGTTTCCTTGGTCTCGCAGGCTATTATAGGAGATTTGTAGCCAATTTCTCTCGAGTTGTGACTCCTCTGACAGCTTTGACCAAGAAGGATCAAGCGTTCATATGGACTGATCAGTTTCAGGAAGCTTTCGAATATCTAAAGGAGAAGTTGTTAAGTGCTCTAATCCTTTGTCTTCCAGCGGAGGGAGTCCAGTTTGATGTTTTCTGTGATGCTTCACATCTGGGGCTAGGCTGTGTTCTCATGCAGTAGAGGTCAGTTTTTTCTTATGGGTATCGGCAGTTGCGTCCCCATGAACGCAACTATGCCACCCACGATCTTGAGTTGGCAGCCGTGGTGTTTGCGCTGAAGTTGTGGAGACATTACCTCATTGGCGAGCGCTTTGTGGTTTTCACCGATCATAAGAGTTTGAGGTATGTTTTCTCCCAACGTGACTTGAACTTGAGGAAGCGTCGGTGGATGGAGTTCTTATAGGAATACGACTTTGAAATATCGTATACACCTGGAAAAGGGAATGTTGTTGCTGATGCACTGAGCCGAAAGTCGCGTAATGATGTTGTGCGTGAATCTGGTGATTCCTGGAGAGTGATGGAAGAGCTATCAGCTTTGCATCTTGATATGGGAGAAGTTGGGGGAAGAGGTTGTCTTTTCCAGATGACGGTGCAGTCATCCCTGATGCAGAAGGTGGAAGAGTCTCAGTTGGGTGATCTAGAGGTGGAAGTTTGGAGAGACAGAGTTGTATGTGGTGAGGCCCCTGATGGTTGGTCGGAGGATGAACAACACCGAGTGTTGTATCATGGCAGGCTTTTTGTTCCCTTGGTGATGCGCGAGACGGTTCTCCGAGAGTTCCATAGTTCACCCTTGGCGGTACATCCTGGTGTGACGAAGATGTATCGATCCTTGAGGAGTCAGTTTTGGTGGCCTGGGCTAAAGCGTATGGTTGCAGAGTGTGTGTCTCGATGTTTAGTCTGCCAGAAGGTAAAGGCCGAACACCGTGTTCTTGGTGGTCTTCTCCAGCACTTAGAGATTCCTCAATGGAAGTGGGAGGACATCTCAATGGACTTTGTTACAGGTTTACCTCAAGCTCCGGGAGGACATGATGCTATATGGGTGGTAGTGGATCGTTTAACAAAATAATCCCACTTCATAGCGATCAAGGAGTCGAGCTCAGTGGAAGTTTTGTCGAGGCAGTATCTAGAGGAGGTGGTGAGGATTCACGGAGTTCCTAAGACGATCATTTCTGATCGAGATCCTCGTTTTACCTCTAGGGTGTGGAGAGGTCTCCAGCATGCTTTTGGCTCTCAACTGCGCCTTAGCACTGCTTTTCATCCTCAAACAGATGGTCAGACAGAGCGAAAAATTCAGAATCTTGAAGACATGTTGCGCTCTTGTGTTCTTGATTTTGGAGGTTCATGGGTGAAGCACTTACCCTTGGTAGAGTTCGCTTACAATAATATTTTTCACTCTACCATCGGCATGGCGCCGTTTGAAGCCTTGTATGGTCGGCCATGCCGTTCTCTGTTGTGCTGGACTGGGGTCGGAGAGTCAGCAATTCTCGGACCAGAACTAGTGCAGAATACAACAGAGATGGTTCAGGTGATTCGTGAAAGGATGAAGACATCACAAGATCGTCAGAAATCTTATGCTGATCAAAGAAGGAGACCCTTAGAGTTTAATGTTGGGGATCATGTGTTTCTAAAGGTGACTCCCCGTCGTGGGCAGCGAAGGTTTGGTCGCGGAAGTAAGCTTTCTCCCCGTTTTGTTGGGCCTTTCGAGGTGTTAGCTCATGTTGGAGGTGTGGTGTATCGAGTAGCACTTCCCCCTCGGATGAGTCGGATACATGATGTTTTCCATGTATCACAGCTCTGTCGTTACCTTCATGATGAATCTCATGTTATCAATTGGGGAGAGATCGATATTGATGATGATGCAACCTTCGAGGAGCGACCTGTGGAGATCCAAGACCGCAAAAATAAAGTGTTGTGTGGACGTTCTATCCCCTTAGTTCGTGTCTTGTGGTGACACGGTGGCATGGAGGAGAGTACCTGGGAGCGTGAGTCACAGATACGTGCTCAGTACCCAGAGTTGTTTAATGTTTAACTACTTTTATTTAATGATGTTTTCTTTGTGTTTGGACCCTTAATGTTTTATTTATGTACCTTTGATGTGATGTTGTGAATGAATTGTTTGGGTATGGATTGTTTGTTCCTGAATGTCATAGTTTTGTTCCAGCTTTCGAACAACTCATGGTAGTTTTTCCCTGAGAGGTATCTTATGGGGTGGTTGTTCGGACCCCTCTTTTCTTCTGGGTTGGTTTTTAATTCTCGAGGATGAGAATGTTTTGATAGGTATCTAATGTAATGGCCCGGACCTCTCCGGTCCATTACTTTGTGGAATTTTGGTGTTGGAGGTGTTCCGGGAGGCCAAGGGGACTAATCCCCAACACTTTGCCAATTTTTCCAGTTCTGTGAACAGTGTTTCCAGTTTTATGAACAGTTCTCACCGATCGGTCTGACAGATCGGTCTCACCGATCAGTTTCACAGATCGGTGTGACAGATCGGTTTCACAGATCGGTCTGACAGATCGGTTTCACATATCGGTGTGACAGATCGGTTTCACAGATCGGTCTGACAGATCGGTTTCACAGATCGGTGTGACAGATCAGTTTCAGAGATCGGTGTGACAGATCGGTTTAACAGATCGGTCTGACAGATCGGTTTCACAGATCGGTGTGACAGATCAGTTTCACAGATCGGTTTCACAGATCGGTGTGACAGATCAGTTTCACAGATCGGTTTCACAGATCGGTTTCACAGATCGGTGTGACAGATCAGTTTCACAGATCGGTCTGACAGATCGGTTTCACAGATCGGTGTGACAGATGAGTTTCACAGATCGGTGTGACAGATCAGTTTCACAGATCGGTTTCACAGATCGGTTTCATAGATCGGTGTGACTGATCAGTTTCACAGATCGGTTTCACAGATCGGTTTCACAGATCGGTGTGATAGATCAGTTTCACAGATCGGTTTCATGTACAGTAACAGTGGGTGAACAGTGTTTCCAGACTCCTACAGTTTTGCCCCTTTTGATGTTTCTTTTGACGTAAAATACATTTAAAGCCTTCTTTTAAGGGCTCATAAGGCCGGTTCAAATTCCATAAATCCTATATTAATTATTCCTAAGGCTTGGAATGTTTTACTTGGTCAAACCGCGTGGGTTAATGCGATCCGTTTTTAATGGAGAGTTAACCGGATCTTAAACCGCCACCTCATTAAATCTTAAAAAGGGATGAGATATCATTCTCCCTTGTTCTTTCCCTTTTTTCTCAACTAAGAGGTGCTAGAACCTTTCAATCCTTTCCGTAGGAGTTGCACAATAAATCTTTACTCCTAGGATTGGTTCTGCTTTGTTTTGATGCAACCAAGCTGTGTTGATCATTCTTCCACATAAGTTGTCGCGAGAGAAGGATTGTGGCCCGCTGTGTGGATAAAGGACGTCAAGAACTCTTCGAGGTAGGGGATTCATGGCTTCTCAAAATTGTATATGTGCAATTGTAGAATTAGCATGATTTATCCCTTTGGATCACAATGAAATTGACCTAATTAAATACTTGAACCGGATTAAAAGAATTGGTTGATCGCATGCTGTTGCTTTATACCGTGATAACGGTTTGCCTCATGTTTTCCTAGATATAGTGATATCTATGTTTTCTTTGATTTGTTGTTCGTTCATGATAGAAATTGATAATAAACGTAAAGCCGGAATTAATTTTTAATTAATTGGCTAAAGATAAAGAGGCATGTAAATTAATCTGGTTGTTGCCGTTGTTGTAGTTCTAATTTGAGGATAATCAAATTAGGGAAGTAAGAATGGTTATTTAATTGTGATAGCTTACTGATTATGTATCCATGATTGGAACCTAAGAATAACAAATCTTCCAATTCCATATCTATTAGAAAACAGATTATGTGGGAATTTCAAAAGGGTTTTGAGTTACCCGCTTTCTTGTAAGGCTGAATGCCTTGTGGTTTGGAGCTCTGAGTGCTCATTGTGTTTGAAGGCTGAATGCCTTATTAAAGGGCCGAGAGCCCATTTTGTGATGTTTGTTTTCCTGCTGCTTGTTCTGTGATGTGAGCCTGGATGGTTGTTGTGATATGTGGGGGCATGGAGGCCTTGTGGTTATGGCAGCAGATGACGCCTAGTGTGGCGAGATGCATCAGTTTATGCATGTGGGTGTCGGGGAGGACACCAGGGGTGATGGAATGGGATGGATGTGGTTTCCGGTTGCTTGCCGTTTTCTTGAATGTTAATCTACTTTGCTTTTCCCCACTGCTCAAGGCAGTTGTTCTTGCTACCCTTCTTCCGAAGGAGGCGAAGACGCGCGGGGTATGCCACGTGCTTTCTGTGTTTAGCCTCTCGAGAGATAATGGGTATATGCTCTTTCTATAGGAGGCAAAGACTCGACGGGTAGTACATCTATTCACCGTGTTGAGCCTCCTTTGTGTTTAGAAGCATAGGATGTTTTTCTAGAATTCCTAGGAATGTGGAAAAGTAATTCTGGAATAAATGTTTGATTAAATGGTGAAAATCTGCGGGGATGGAAATGCTGGAATTTAAAGGTGATGTGAATCTTAAAAAGGAGCAGTTGTTTTTGAAAGTGATGACAATTAAGTTTAATGTGGAATTTTTAATTATTAATTAATGTTTAATGAATTAATTAATGTACAATGGAACTGATAAAATGAGAATGGAGTAATCTAATAAAGCTCTTCAAATGGTTGTGTGCTTGTAGGATACCTAGTCTTTGAAGTAGCAGCCTAGAGTCTGAGAGACGTTAGCTGCAGTTGTATCTAAGACTAGGTAATGCCCATAGTGTGGATGTGAGTTACTTATATATTCTGTACTTTTTGTGTTTCTATATGCTACTCCACCCTGTCGGTAAGGGAAACTGACACCCCGGGGATTCTGAGCCCTAGGGGGGTGTTTTCCCCAACATTCGGATGGGAGGTTGAATGGCTGACTAACCCCTTTGGCCCCGCTCTCTTCTCTTGGTAGATACTTGTTCCATGAGGCATAGCAGTTAGTTACCCCATATATGTGTGTAGAGGGCTGTAATGTCTTGTAGTTATTCACACACATATATTCTGGATATAGTATCCTACGGACTACTATAGGTGTAACGTGTATAGGCTATGATGGCTTGAGGATCCTTACTCGGCGTATGGGCTATAATGGCTTGAGGTATTATACCCGACGTATGATACACGTTATGTGAGCTGTGGTGGCTCCCGGAAATTACCTGGTTACTTTTGGTTGTGAGGACGGTGTGGTGCTTCGCCCAGGTGTCTGCGGGCAAGCCTATGTGGTGCACGAGGTGTAGATTGTGGATCTTAGCCCAGGTGTCTGCGGGAAGCCTTTGGAGAGATATGCAAAGGACGTATGTCGTTGGGGAAAAGCGGAAAACCAGTGGGGAAGTAGTAGCGGGGTACCCTTGATATTCTTTACTATATGCTATATTATTGTATGCGTTACTTGGTGAGAGTAGCCATGATGAGGTTGGGAACATAGTATACCTATTTAGGTGACGAGTTAGTTTCAGTTGTTGTTCACTCGGCTTTAGCATGCTTTCTTTACCTTTGCACGAGAGGCTTGGGGAGGATCCTACTGAGTATACTGTTATACTCACCCTATGTACATATAAACTGTTTTTAGGTCACTTGGAGCAGGTTGGAGATCAAGCGGGTTACTACTAGCTTGTGGTTGGAGGAGGAGCTGTTCAGGCTCGTGGTCGCTGCTGTTTTACATTCTTTTGGGTACTTTTAGTTTCCCCTTTCAGTTGTAGTACTTTTGCATGACATTTCATATATGTACATGGGTTTATTTTTCAGTTATGAGTTGGAGTTGGTTGGAGTCTATTCTATTTCTCTCTTCTGCATGTGTTCTCTTAGAGGGTAATGCCTCCCATTGTATGTTATTATACCCTCGGTGCTAGTCGCCAACCCGGGGCCTACTGGAGGCGGGACTCGAGTGTCATTATCTCCCTTCTCACATTGCCGGCCCAGGAGGGGTACACTTTGTGGGGAGGGGGTCGTGGCATTAGTGGTTGGTAGTATGATGTAAATAATGATATGTAATCAACCAAACATCACATTTTCAATTTTATTTTACACTCATCTCATATCAAGTATAGGAAAGGATCATTGGGTACTGTGAAAGGGATCATAGAATATCTGAAAGGACAACCAAGTTCAAATATTTTCTTTAGGACATATGTTCATCTACTTTTTTTTAATTTATGATAACCTTTTTGTGGATTTCAAAAAATATAAAGGCACCACATGTTTTTTATTCACCTATGGAGATGTTTCAGTTAGATATATGTGATAGCTATAATCTATTACTACTTTTTCTAAAAGAGAATCTTACTATATACAAAAAATAAAGGATGATAAAGAATTGAAATGAATTGGGAATTTTTTTGGAGGAGTATGGAAACATATAGGATGGTGGATAATCATGGATGCTAGTAAGATTTTAAATAATTTTGAGAATAATCTAGTGACTCATTTAAAGACAAAACTTTTCCACCACTAACATAAATTTCTTCAAAACATGTTTGATGATAGAGTATTTAATTTTTGGAATAGATAATGAAATAAAAAACCAATGTACATGTTTACCTATGTGTTTTTCTAAGAAAATATAAGTCAGCATTATTACTTAATAAGTCATGGTTGAATGGAAGAATAAAGAAGAGACTACGATATTTTAAATTGAGGTATTATACATATTTGCAAGTAGTTGGAGTGTTCCCATGAATTCCGCGAACTATTTTTCAAGTGGGATATTTTTAATGTTATAAAGAACATTAATTTTCATATTCATTCAATCAATAGAGAAAATTATGGATGACAACTTTTCCTTGAGGTTGAAATTATATAAGTAAGAAACATCAGGTAGAAAAGTTACTAATAAGATTTCATCCTATCTTCTACATACTGGTTAGAGGTTCAAAAGATGTGAAAGGTAGTTATGGGTTATTACATTTGGTGTACTAATTAATTTGAATCAAATTATTCTCTTCCAAATTTTCAGCAAAGTTATTGGATCAATGGATTTATTCAAGGATTCATAATTTTAACATTCACCATTAATCAGATATAAGTGGTCTAGTGTTTCCTGGTATAGAAAATTGGAAATCCACACTATTCAATGATGGGATGTCTAAAAAGATAAATGGCCAGTTCAACATGATCTCCTTTTGGAAACTATAATAGAGGTGGGGTGAGACCATCTGTAGATGTCCATAGAGACCTAGAAACAAACTAATTAGATCTTAGTTAAATGTTATATTTCTAATTGGAAAACTTTGTTTCTACTGATAAATTAAAATATAATCATCGTTACATTGTGGATATAGTACTCGTGTATGGACCACATAAACCAAAAGGGTCATTTCATTATATTTATTACTTCAACTCATAAAAATGTTTCTCATAGTGGTTTTGGTGAGTATGTTTGAGGAGGTCAAATTGTTTTTTCTAATTATGATGTGAAATACTTTATATATTGTTGTATATCATTTTTTTGGGGAGTCTATATGGAGGTGGAAGTTCAGTTCATTATTATATTGTTCTTGAAGAATCATGAGGTTGTTACTTTTAGTGATCAGAAGTTTATTTGATTCGTTTCAGAACAAATAATTTTAGATTTACCAAATAAAAGACACATTTTATAATAATGAGAAAACATATTTTCTAACTATAACAATATAACAAATACAATATTTTCAAATACACATGAAATCATATACTTTTGGAAAATACTTATTTTATAATATACCAAACCTATATAAATAATGAAAAAACACAAAATGCTACATTTTATGTTTTATATCATCATAAATCGTTAAATACAAATTATTTTCTAAATATTCATCACTAAAGGTTCCTTTTCATTTATTGATACCTTTTATTAAATGTATTTATTCAATAAAAATTAAGAATCCAATGTTAATCACATGTAAATGAAATATTAAAGTACGATACACTTATAATGGTTCCTTCACTGTATTGTTTTAGAATTAATTAAATATAAAATCATATATAATAGCTTCAACAATGATCCAGTCACCCATGATATATTGAAGTGGATCTCAACATTCTAAAATATCATTTTTATTGAAATATTCATTCAATCATAGAAAAAAATCTCCTAATAAATTTTCAAATCCACATCACCATTTTTCTAAACCTCATTTTTTATATTTCTAAGAGAGAGAAAGGAAGAGATAATTGAAAAAAAAATCATGGAAACCATTAAAAAATTTATATAATTTAATCTATCAATAACATAAATGATATATTGAAACTCATAATATATAATCTAAATCATAATTAAAGAATCCCATTATATGTAATAACATTTTTGGTATGATTGAAACGTTTTGTTAAATATTAATTTGAAATTGTACTTCAAAACAACGATATTTAATTTACATGCACTGTTAGATAGTTGTTTTTTAAAAAATACAAGTAATTGATTACAACATAAAGATACTATAATGCTCTATAAATTTATATACATTTTAAATTCTAATTGTTACCATGTATATTCGAAATACCATTTTTATTTAAATCCACAAGAATTATAAAATCATAAAATTGTGGAAAATTTATATTATACCTACCAAAATATCTACAAACCTTAATAAATGACATAGATTCATTCCAAACTCATATCCTATGGTAAAAATGGTATTATGATCTTATGTTTGAACATATATTATCTATTGGGATCATCAAAATTAATATACCACACATTAAAAGATAAAAAATATGGAACCTAAATTTCCCAAAATTTGATTAAGGGATTTTACTGATATTTATGTAAAATAACCTTTAAAAAGTTCATAATAATCCAAAAACACATACTAAAAATATTATTATTATATTTTATTGCATAAATTGTGTTTATATTTTATGTACACTCAATTATAAACAAATTTGACAAATCTAGATACTGAATTCTTATCTTTGATTCTCTATTATAGGTAAATTACAATAAACCATCACATCCTCAGGGAATTTAGTATAATTAAAGCAATTCCGCCATAAAAATTTACCATTATGGTCTTAAACCTCTAACTGACTCTACGCACATGTTTTATATTCCTCAATATCAATCTTCCTCAAATAAACCACATGAGATAAGTTGTGAATACACTTGTATGGTAATGATAAATGAAAAACATATTGATCTCTCTTTAGTTATGGTAGATGTGAATATAGACATGAAACATCACTAAATCAACTCAACACCACATAAGATCGAATGAAAATTGGTGAAAATTTACATCTTTCTTCATTCTTGAATTGGTCTTGATTTGGTGAAACTCAAAAAAAGTAAGAATCTTCTTATATAAACTCTAGTACACTATTTCATCTCAAATCATTAATATATTCATATCAGTGTTCTTCCCAATTTTTGGTTCAATATAAGTGATCCCCCAATATCAATCTCATATAATATTGAATAAAAATTATATATAATAAATTATATATAGTATACCACATCGATCGATAAATGGTAACTATTATTATAAAAAATAAACATATGTAAATTCTCAACCAACGGTCCTTAAAAGTAAATGATAAATTGTCTTATCATATCATCATATATTTTAATGGTTCGATTAGTCGAATTATATTTAATTTTGTGGAATTTTTCACGATCCATTATTGATTTTTAAAATCAAACAAAAAACCATTAAACATATAAGATATAAACAAAGAGATTGGATTAGATATAATCATTAAAGTTACATCATGATTTTTTTTTACTTCCACCACATAATGTCAAGTTAAACTCTGAACATAACACTACACCTTGATTAGTAATAATTGACATTACCTCATAATTTATTAAACAATTACTCAAAGATCACTAGAACCATTAGATATATGATGTAATTTTATCACAATGTGTATTGATATATCTTACCAGTTCCATTAGAGAATGGTTAATGAATTAATCAATATTTTAGGTGCCTTATGTTTTTAAATAATATTCTATTAGGTCAAAAATGTTTACAGATGTTTTTTGATATATTTACTCATCTTTTTCCGCTAATAAGAAAAACAAACATGATTCAACATTAAAACATTACAACGTACTATTAATGGTGAACTAGGAATATACACATCACTTCTCATAAAATATAAATAAGAAAATATTTCAATGAATTAAATTTTATTGCATGTTATCCACCATTAGAAAAAAAAAACCACTAAATAATCAATAATAAGATCTCTTTGTACCTCCATCTCAGGATCTCCAACATGAGAATATATGTCAAATTTCTCAAAAAAGTGAATGTTCTTCATTAACAATGATATGATTTTTCAGCTAAATCATTTAGAGTAATAGATATTTCTTATGTAAAGTCCATTAATACCAATTCCTCAGCCACCTAATGACACAATTCCCTATAATATTTATATATAAATAAACTTATTAACATGTTTTACATTCCAATGTTTTATTTTCTTATCATGATTATTTAAAAACTCCACCCATACCCTATTAATATAAATCAACTAATTATTGGAAAAAAATACTCTAATATTTAATGAACTATATAAAATTTTAATTCATCACTATGAAAATAATGTCATTTTAATTTTAGCATAATGAACATTATAATAAGATCATGATCATGAGTATAAATTTTGTGTTCATAAATATAAAAAATACATCAACAAGTATGTGATAGTTTATTTTTTCATTCACAAACTCAAATACAAAAAGATAATGCAAAAATTCCAAATAATTTTGAAATGGTATGAAATCTTTCATAAACTATAGTGTAAGACCCCAAACATTCTGGGGATTCCTCATGCCCATTTGAAGGTATGCATTTACCCTTATTTGTGTTATACCTTAGTATGGTATTGTTTTGAAGATTTTTTGGGTGAAATTGAAGAAACTTTGAGTCCCATGGGGGTGTTCATGATTGGAACATGGTTAGTGAAACCTATATAGATTTCCCAATAAAATCTCCCCCTTTTTAGAGGCACATGAGGTGCCACATTATTGGTGCACGATTTGGCCAAACTGTGCGGCCACCCTCCCCAAACTTTGCACTTACGAACCAAGGGTATTTTCATGGTGGGTACATAGTTTGTCAAAATGTGTACCAAATTAGAGAAATGGGAACCCCATGAGTAGGGGAGCATGGTTAAGGCATATGGTTTCACAAATCGCATGTCTCTACCTACGATAGAAATCACATGGGTTTTGAACCCCATGAAAATTTTATTAACATTATTGAATCCTTTAGTATTTACCAAAAATTTCCCTAGCTCGAACCTAAATGAATTACATTGATTTAGGATTCTTATGGGAGCATTTCAATGCTCCTCAAAACTATTTCTTGGTGAACCAGTGATCTGATAGAAGGATCGAATCCTCTACGATATGTAATATATTCTTGTATGTTTTCTATTATCTCTTTTTTCTTTCTCTTGTCTTTTCAAAGGATGATTTCCACTTTTGGAAATGGGTTTAGTTCTAGGATTTCATAGGTTTTTTGTTGGATCTTCCTCCCAATTTTTTATCCTAGATCACTTCAGTCATTGTGAATTGATCGTTCAACATCAAATTAAGGGTTTTCATTTTGTGACTATTCATCAACAATCTTGAGGTAGGTGGTATAATTTTCAATTCCCATAGTCTTAATTATAATTGTTGTATGTAATTATGAAATTGAAATTGAAATTTTGGGAAATAGAATTTATTTCAAATTGAATTAATTAATTGATTTTATATAAGATTATGAATTTGGTTGAATAAGTGATTATAAATATGATTAATATTAGAATAATGAAATTGGTGGAATAATGGCTCATGATTTTTTTAACAGAATATAAACAAGGTTAATAAGTGTGTTAGAAATATGGAACCATGGTTTGTGATAATTTTTAATGATATGATTAAATAGTTTGAGATAGGGACTGCTTCTCCAAATACCTAGTGTTTCCAGACTTTCTCTCTAGGTCCCCAAGACATATAAATATATATATCAAGTGATCACTATGTTTTGGGATAGGGACTACTACTACTAATATCCACAGGGTACCAGACTACTTCTCTAGGCCCCCAATGTTTGAATGTGAATTCAATATTATATGATTAATGTTTCCCATGATATAATGAAGCGTGATATCCATAAATTTGATAGTTTAGACTCTAGAATGGGATCATATAGTTTTTATTGGTTTGGGTGTCCCCATGAACCTTGGGATTATATTTTTTATTAATGAAAATTTTAATCTGAAAACTATTTCATTTATATTTTTTACTTTATTATTTTTACAATTACATAAACTATTGTAGACTAGATACTATTTTAGAAACTGTTGGTAGTTTCCTACTAAGTTTTACTCACACCTACTCGGGTTTCCTGATTGGTTCCCAAATAGAATTATTTTTGGTGGGGTAGGATAAGGCCCAAAGCCCTATACAAGATAGCTAATATGGGATACAAATCAGAGGACTGATGAGGGAACCATACATGATGTCATGACCCATTTTTGGAGTTCACTATGTCTTTATTTTAGTATTATATTTGACATTATACACTTATTTGGAATGAAATATATTCTTATTTAGCTTATGTTTATTTATTCAGGTTTTTATATTAATCATGTGAAGCCAGTTTTATTTATTATAGTATTATTATAGAATGTTTTATTATAGTTTTTATATTTTTAATTTATTTCCACTATATTGATACTTTGATAAGATGGGTATACCCTCTATAAGATATATATTATACCCTTGATTCATGTTAACAGCCTATGGAATAAGAGGATTTATGCCTTAGGCTACATAACTAACCGGCTTGGGGCACCAGTATGGGGAATGTGGGCTAGGATATTTCAACATGGTATCAAAGGAAGTTTTCATTTTTCTTTTATTTTATATTATTATTTGGGAAAGGTAGAAAAGAGACTAGGATTATTCATCCCTTGTTAATGAGATTATATATTGGAGTAGCTAACCCATGTATGGGGGAAACCCCAAGTACCAAGGGTGGGATTGTTGTTCATGATGATTTCTATTACAGTAGACGTTGTTTCAGATTAAGTGATTCACATGTTGTGTTTTGTTATAATTTTATGATATTATACTCACGTCCCATCATGGAATAATATTTTATTACACATGATTCATTCTATGGACTCATGTCTTTACTATAACATGCAATGTTTTTGGCATGCTCTAAAATGAAAGTTTTGGGTGACTTGTCTAAAAAAATATTTCTTTTTAAATGGTTAATTTAACTAAATTGTTCATAATGATATATTTAAATAGTTAACATGATTATAATGTGGTAATTTTGAAAAGTATTGAAAACAGTTTTCTAATTAGAAATATGAAATATGGAAGTGTTTTACCATGTGTTATCCATGACCCAAGTGAGAGACGGTTGAGGGAAGTGATGCTGCCCCCATTTTGACCTTATTGAAAAAAATAAGGGTTAAATTGTTATTGATTTATATGAATCCCGCATATGTAAATGAGAATAATGATGTGTTAGGTGTCTTAATATGTATGTTCTTTAATGTAGATGTAGGCCTCCCCCATGACGCTTACTGAAAGGATGATAAAAGAATATAACTGAAATGATCCTCCAAAGGTGGTACTAGAGGCTCTAAAAGTTATAGGTGATGGAGAAGGAGAGTATTAAATGATAATTTTATCTCTTTATGATGTTTATGGAAGCAGAAAATGGGTGGGATACAATGAATATGTATGTCTTGACATGAGAGTTTTAGAGGCATTACCCTCCAACCTTTACTAGAGAGGGTTGAACTGAGGAAGTCGAATTTTGGATCATGTCTATGCATATAGTTCTGGAAAATTTAGAGACACCTACAAATAAAAGGGGAACGTTGGATGATTATATGTTATGTGGTCAATTAAAACAATGGTGAGAAATTTAGGCTTGACATGAGCATCTGGAAGAAATTATATGGAATGAGTTCCATGAGTAGTTCTTAGAGAATTTTTACCATGATATTCTAAGGTTAGAGAGGGGAGAATATTTATTTTTGTTAAAACATCTGTGTATTTCCATTATGGACTATGTGGGTCACTTTAGTGTTTTTCAGTGATTTCCACCAAAGTTGTTGAGATATTTTGAATGTTCGATAAAACATTTTCAATATGCTCATAACTGTCTGATTATGGCATGGGTTGACATCTTTCAGAAAAATAAATTTTCTAAATTGGTGAATTAACCCCTCATTTATAAGGGGGATTAATAAGGCATCTAGTGGAATGTAGGTGGTTCCTATAGGATGACCAGTAGATACATATTTCTAGAGTAGGAAGTGTCACTATGAGTACCTCTATAAGGGAGATGGGAAACAAATGGATATAGAGGAGGATTAGTTACTTAGATCTTTAAATGAGTTTATTTCCACTAGTGTGGTTGGGTGGGTCACATTATTAGACATTGAAACTAAACACCAATGGAGTACCTAACCTATGGTAGTATGGGTAACCTATAGAGGTATTTCGGAAACCACCTATCTTTGGGTAATGATGGTGGAGCTTGGTAGAGTACGAGTACTGTAAGGGGGCCTTCCACACCATATTATTTGGGAATTTCAATTCCTTCTTGCCATTGTGGTCGAGGTAGTTGAAATGGTACTTAAAAGAAATATCTCATGTATCAGCAGAGTTGTGTATCTAAAGGTGGGAAAACAATAACATATGGAAGAGGGGCATGAAAATTGCATGCAGTTTAGCCTATACTTGGGAATAACGGGGCTGGGACATATAAAGTCATAGGTACTATTCTTATAGATTCTATGACTAAAAGTGATTTTTTTGATGCAGGAGCCTCTCAATATTTTATACATGATCATAATGTGAATGTTTTGAGTCTGACAGTTGTGTTTTTTGAGTGGGGTTATGAAAAATGAGACATTGTTGGGGGTATGTTCAGGGGAAATCTATTTATTTAAGGGGTGTTTTCTTGAGTTTGGGGAGTATCATTTTTATTATGATCTTTACATACTCATAATTCTAGCCTTTGGCATGATTTTTTATGGATTAGATGGTATCTTACTAACACCACATCTATTGTTACCAGTGGAGAAGGAACTTTACATCTACTAAGGGAAATAGTTGTGATCATCATGGAGAGTGGGATATATAGGTGTGTTGTGTAGGGATAGTTCATCAGAAAATAGGGGTGCTTAATGACCATGTTTCAATTCATTTATTGGATGATTTGGGTGTGTATCCTTCTTTCATTTCACCCATATTATACTAATTCAAGGACATATTTCTTGAGGAATTGTTAGGGATTCTCCTAGAGAGGGATGTTGAGTTTACAATTTAGATTATTCTTAATGATGAACCAATTTCTATTCCACCTTATAAAGTGGATCCAACAGAGATTCAGGCACATAAGACTCCACGTGAAGAGTTATTCGATAAAGGATTTATCGTTACGAGTATGTGACTATGGGGTTTTACAATCTTGTTTTATAAGTATGACTATGTGACCTTGTATTTATGTGTTGATTACCTGAAGTTTAATTGGTGTCTATGAAGAACCGGTATCATATTCTTTATATTGATGATCTCTTTGAACAGTTGAGATGAGCTTGTGTTTTCTCCAAGATTGACTTGAGATTGGGGTATCATCAGTTTAGAGTTATACCTTTTGATATAACACAGAGTTCTTCTAGAAGATGGTATGGCCAATATGGGTACTTTATGATGTTCTTCGAACTAATGAACACTCCAGATATGTTTACGGCTTTAATGAAACAAATATTCCACTCGTACCTGGATCTATTTTGGTTGTTTATGTGGATGACATGTTGGTGTAATAAATGACTCATGAAAATCGTTCCCAATGTCTTAACATCATTCTACGTACGTTTAGTGAGAATCATATATATTCCATGGTATTCAAATTTTCAATTCTGGATCGACATGGTACATTTCTTGGGTCACATCATCTTTGAGGAAGGTATGTCTGTGGAAGAAGACAATGTTTAGGTAGCTGTTTTTTGGGAGCATCTCAAGAATGTTTTTCACTTCTGAAGCTTTCTAGGGTTGGTAGGTTATTATCGAATGATCATTTAGGTATTTTATAATTTAGTAGGACCTCTTTTATTCTTTAACAAGATGGGGGTAATGTTCTAATGGTGTGTATAATGTGATATTTTGTTCCAGGAGTTGATGATGTGTTTTAATACCACAATAATTTTGATCCTACAAAAGATGGGTGGGGAGTATACAGTGCTTTTTGACACATCTTAGTTCAAACATGAGGAAGAATCAATCCAGTGACATCATTTTTTGAAGTATGGGTCATGATAGTTGAGGTTACCGTAGTGTAAATAACATACACACGAACTCAAGTATGTTTTGGTGGTTAATACCTAGAAGTGATGGTATAAATATGTATTTGTAGAAAACATTAAAGTATATACCAACCACAAAATATTAATGGATATCTTTTCATAGTGATACTTGAATCTACAATCTCATAGGTGTGTTGATTATTGGAATAATTTTATTATTAGCTAGGACAAATGCTCAGAAAAGGGAAATAGTTTTATTGATGATTTGAGAGGGAAGATACAGACTCTAGAAATTATGAAGTCCAATTCAAAGTGGAAAATGATTACATTGTTGGCTCAAGTGTATATTTATATTTTGGGATAGCTAGGATTAGATAACCCTTGAATACATTCTTGTAGATTCTAGACTTCTGATCTAGATCTTTAGATGATTAATGAGGATATAGAGTGTGTGTCCTTGAGGGAAATTTCCATGATTTATCCCAGTGGGTCTTGTGCCATAACTCCCCAAACCCACCTCCAATAGGCCAACGAATAGTGACTAGTACCGAGTAGGCACATCAATAACATGTGAGGTATGGCCTACGTAATTGTACACACACATATATCTACATTCCCACAAATTTTGAAATTTAAAAACAAATAACGAACAAAATGAATGCATATGACTAAACCCAACAGAGAGAGTACAACAAAAGGTAAATTGTGGAAAGTAAACTGGGCCAGATTACAATACCACTATAAGGAAAGGTCTGAAAACTAAAAATTCTATACTGTAAGAATGTAACAAGTATTGGGATTGTTTCTTATAGCCGTAGGAACACCTCATCCTGTAGGGAAGCTCACAAAGCTCGGTTCGGTCCTTGTCTGCCCTGGACATTATCAAATGGCCGCTCATCTACACAGGACACAACATGTGCGGGAAATTCCCATGTAGGGGTGAGTATAAAAATACTCAGTAGAGGAACCCAAATTCCACAATGAAATACATAAGCTAAAGGTACAATCATTTCCACACAATATATGTCTACAGAACATATAAGAAGAGAAACATATCCATATATACTCAAAACCCAGACCCATATTCTAGAGGAAAGTCACACTGACCACATACCAATTATTGGGATTCAGTTCATAGATTTCAAGTAGTAGTCATCTAAGAGAACTTACTCCACGAGTTTGATATCTCTGATGATGTCTGTCCAAGAAGTACTTTCCTCGAGAAGTGTCATGAGATTGATAGATGCACCGATAGTTCTGAAGATAGAATAGATAAACTGATTTAAGGAGAACTCACTCTTGAGTAGGGAAAGATCACAATACACTGATGAGGATCACAACTAGGGCCTTGGAGTATACCACGACTCATCTGAATTCACCTACTAAGTATAGAATCAATGTTATATAGGATTGGTTACATTAATACCTAAATTTACCTAGCACCAAGAATGGGTAGAGGATCTCACATTAGGCCTCTCTGAGGGATTCTGGCTCTATCCAAAAAGTCTTGCTGCAGGGATCATAATATTGGGGATGGTAATGAAGACTTACCTTTAGTGGGGTGAAATGGGGGCACTAACCCAAACAAAACTTGTCCATGGAATGGTGGACAAGGAGATAAATCCATGTACAAGAAAGTACACGACTTATAGAATAGTCAAAAGTGATGTATCTTGACTCTGAGTACTACCCATGTAAAACAACCCGAGTCTAAAGAACTTGTTGTGTATAAATGATATACATGGAATTTCGAAGAGTAATATGATGTGTCCTACCATCTGAGGGTCACTCTATGTATGTTTACCGTGTTCTTGTACATGGTTTCAACCCGTGTATGTCAACTCATGTACTAGTACACGATATAACCCGTGTAATGGTCTAGTATAGTCATGTGGTGGAGTACATGCCATGTACTCTACCCCGTGTCTTTGTTTCATACGAGATACACACTGAGTTCTTTATAAGGACCCAAACACCGTGTGACATCAGTGACACTATTTGTCATCGCTTTCTATCACCTGAAACCCTAGCCACAACTCAACATGGCCCGCAAGCCGTATAGTCCAAACAACATTCCATGTTCATTGTGATTTTCTGGAATCCCAGTTCTTTACCAGTGTGGCTCAGTAAATTCTCCAATATTTCATTCAGATATCATCTCACCTAGAAATTGATGATCTAGAGTCACCCCACCATGGTAACATTGAATCAGTAGGTTTTGGGTGTTCGATTGGCCCCAAAAACTTGTTTCGATTATCCACATGAAGAATGGTCAAAGGTATAAGGCCCCAGCATTAAACCTTACTTAATCTTGAGTTATTACAAGATTACACCTTGAGGATCTTTTCGGGTTTAGAGTTTTAGATAATTAGTCATAAAACTTTCATTACATTCCACATATAAACAAAGTGGTTACATAAAGATAGTATTATCTTTTCCCATCAATGGAAACATATTTAAAATAAAACATGGATTCTTTCTTGACACTTCCTTGACACTATCATCATATCATGTACCTTTCCCTTGACCTGTGAAAAACATTTCAAAAAAACTTGGGATGAGCTTAAAAAGCTCAGTAAGGGATATAAAAATATGGAAAGGAAAAATGGGTACATATATACATAATAATGAAATCATAGTTAACCCATAAAACCAAGCACTTTTACATACCTTATCAAATCATGAATAAATCATATAAATCATAAGACATAAAGGTAACTTGAGGCATTCATAACATTCTTACGTAGGGAGTAACCCTCTTGGTTACGTTTGGAATACCCATAACAGTATATTCCCTAAATATCTTCGGAGAAACCTTAACGTTACACTCCATAACGTTACCCAATGCATTGGAGAGCTATATCGGGCTCACCCGCCCTTAGTTTATCACGGAACCACCCATCTTCATAATAATGCCCAATAACCTCAACATAATCGTATCACATAAAACATGCATAAAGGAAACATAACATTTCCACCTTTCAATCACAAGATATCAATACAAAACATTGATATAAAAACATTATGAAAACCATTTTCAATAGCAAAATAAAATAAAAGTAAAACATGGTATTTATTTTTCTTTTAAAAAAAAGTATGGCTTGTAGAGGAAGCCGAAACTCAAATAATGGTCACGGCGGCGGAGAAGTCGTTGTCGCCGCATACGTACGACAAAAACATTCCCTTTTGTCGTTTAGTAAACGCTTCGTATAAAAAAGATTCCTTTTGAATAAATGTAAAAGTCAAAGGGGTTTATAGACCATATAAAAGAAGGTTGTATATAAAATAAAATATGCCTCAATGAAAGGAGATTGAGACGAAGTCCCATACCTCGGGTCCGACTTGACTCGATCGTTCTTTAATGTCCTGAATAATAAACATGAGTTAATTTCTACTTCTTTAAGAACCTTTTTCAAGTTCATTATTCCTTTTATATCACTTATTTCCATGTCATGAACACTATGTAATTATTTAAGTTAATAAAGGTCGTTTTAACGATCATTGGTACTTGAGTCAAAAATAAACCCTTTATAATTACATGTTGTTCATGTATCCATTACATCCAGAATTATAATCATTATGTATATATCATATATATCCAGTATATACATTCATTTATAATATTACATAATAATTTAGAGGTAAGAAATGAAATGCACCGTTCATGGAGACGGTAAGCCGTACGTACGCATGAATGCTACTTTCATTTCAATTTCGTATTTTATAGAATGGAATCATAATGATATAAAGGTGTATTACAATTCCAGTATAATTTCATATATAATTTCATAGTTCTATCCTTTATACGTCCCACATATGGTATTTAACGAATCAAATCACTTTGAGGGGGTGGTAGTCCGCACTTCTTTAAATGAAGATATCGCGTTTACCCATAATGGAAACCATAAAGGTATGACCAAAAAGAAAAAAAAACAGAATCTTAAGGAAACAATAAACATATTATATATCATATATAAATATAGTGACATCTTAATGGACACCTTTGAAAGAGTTAAAAGAATATTGAACAATCATCGTTTCGGGAGTCATAAATTCACCATCCACGGAAATAGTATGTTCGTTAACCATTAGATGTAGGTGTGTGTAAGTGTAGCTCGAATCCTTATTATAAAAACATCCTAGTATATTGAGGATACTGTAGTTGTTACAAAAGAAAAGAATAAATAGAGTTTAGGGGGTTGGAGAAGCAAAATAAATCACAAGGACTCAAATGAAGACATTACCTTAAAATCGGGTAACTCCCTTTGGTTTGAGCTCAAAGGCTTCCTTGGGAAGACTTCTGCCCAAAGTGAGGCTTCAAGAAGTAATAGAGGGAAGTGGAGAGACAAAATGGGCAGGGTTTGGCCTAGCCAAAGGCATTGGGAGTGTGGGTAAGGAGGTAGAGGTGGGGGCCTTTTATAAGAGGAGAGGAGGGGCACTCTTGGAAAGTAAAGATAAGTTACTTTATTTTAAAATGAGTTTCGGATTCAAAAGGACCCACATTGATATAATTCGATGAAAAGGTGATAAGGGTTATAAATACACTCATACAATTGGTTTTTTCCATGTGTGGGTTTTAGAGGTTACATTAACTTTTCATTTTATTTAAATCGTTAAATAATGAGGTCCTCGCTACATCATCATGATGTCATAAACAATTTAATTTATTTAATGTCTAAAAATTATAAAAAAAATACTATGATGTAGAAAATATTTTTATCATTCTAATGACTATTTATAATCAAAAATATGATCTTTATAACCCCATGTAAAAATTGTTTTAGTAAAACATCTCATGTTTGTGTCATTTTTACTTTTACATTAAATAAAATGTTATTTATGTCATTTCCCAACCAAAGTGGATCCATGGGGTCCCCAAGTTGACCCATGGATTTTTTTGGTCGGCCATGACATATCCAATGAAGGTAGGACATGTGTCAAGCTCATCTCATAATATTAAAAGATTATTTTTACCTTAAACTACACTAATTACCACTAATCGCAATTAAGAACTTAATAAGTTACTATTCACCAAAAAATTATTTTAATCCCATTGAACCACATTTTACTTCTTAATGACAACCATGTATGTCAGATTTTTGAAATTCAAAACACAATGATGGCAAATTTTCATTTAAACGGAAAAATCGGTTTTTTTAACTACCACTTAGTGGTTTTGCTATTCATCAAAATTGAAGTTTTTCAGAAAATTACCAAAAATTCACCCTAAGCTATATTTGATATTCCGAATTCAAAAATGATGTCTATTTTAAAAAATTCAAAACATATAAGTCACATTAATTAATTTAGTAATTAATTCTCGTTGTCATGACAAATAGCATGTCTTTATGAAACAATAAGTATCAAAAGATTGACACCAGTTTAAGTCCAATTTCAAAGTGAAATTGATTCCAATGAACACCATTGGATTAAATCGTAAAAATATATTCTAATTTCACTTCAAAACCAATTAATAATATAATCTAATCATATAAATAAATTAGATTAAAAAGCAGTTTTGATGTAAAATGCAGTATTTTTTCACTATTCATTAAAAAATGAACATGGTCAGAAAAATACCAAAAATTTATCCAATGTAAAATTCAATTTCCAAATCATAATGAATAAGTTTATTTTGAAAAACATATCTTATAAAATTGTCAAAAGATATATTTAAAAATGGTTTTCCATCAAAAAGCAGTAAAACAATCTTTTAAAAATATTAGTGTATTCCATGCTTAAGATTGGATTTATTTTCATTTTAAGCATCTAAAACACTATCTAATTCATTAATAGACATAGATAAAAATATCTATTACTCATTACTTACATGGGATGTTATATCCTTCCCCCCTTTAGAAAATTGCTTCACCGCAATTTATTTACTTATTGAATAAATGGGGGTACTTAACCCTCATTGCATTTTCAGATTCCCATGTTGCCTCTTCCATCATGTGGTTTTTCCACAAAACCTTTACCTGATTAATCCGCTTATTCCGTAACACTTGCTCCCTGTGGTCAAGAATCTGGACCGGTTGTTCCTCATAAGATAGGTTCTCTTCTAGCTGAACTCCCTCTGGACTCAAAACACGAGATGGATCTGGCATATACTTTCTCAACATCGAAACGTGAAAAACGTTGTGTACCTGAGATAAACTCGGAGGTAAAGCCACCCGGTATGCAACTGATCCAACTCTCTCCAGAATTTCATATGGTCCAATAAACCATGGACTCAGCTTTCCTTTCTTACCAAATCTCATCACACTTTTCCAAGGAGAAACCTTGATAAAAACATGATCACCTATATCGAAAGATAGATCCTTCCTCCGGTTATCCGCATAACTCTTCTGCCTTCTCTGAGCTGTTCTCATGTGCTTCAGAATCAGCTGAACTTTTTCTGCCATCTCTTCTACCAATTCTGGTCCCATCAACTTCCTTTCACCCACTTCATCCTAGAAAGCTGGAGTTCGACAGCGCTTCCCATATAATGCCTAAAATGGTGCCATCTGTATACTAGAATGAAATCTGTTATTATATAAAAATTCAACCAAAGAAAGATGTTGGTCTCAAATTCCCTGATAATCCATCAAACAAGCTCGTATCATATCCACCAAGGTCTGAATTGTTCGTTCTGACAGCCCATCTGATTGAGGATGAAAAGTTGTATTAAAATTTAATTCAGTACCCAACGACTTCTGAAGGTCTTTCCAAAAGTTAGAAGTGAACCTAGGATCACGATCAGATATAATGGAGAGAGGAACTCCATGTAACCTGAATATCTCTTTAAGATACAAACGGAAAAGTTGATCTAGGGAAAAAGCATCTTGTATAGCAAGGAAATGAGTAGATTTGGTCAAGTGATCAAAAATAACCTAGATTGCATTATTACCTCGAGATGTCTTCGGTAATCCCACAACAAAGTCCATTGATACATTCTCCCATTTCCACTCTGGCACTGGTAAAGGCTGAAGCATCCCTTTCGGTAACTGACGCTCTGCTTTAACCTACTGACAATTCAAACACTTCATAGTAAAATCAGCAATATCTCTTTTCATTCCACCGCACCAGTAATACTCCCGCAGATCTCTGTACATCTTAGTACTGCCATGATGAACTGAAAATGGAGAACTATAAGCTTCACATAACAACTCTCTCTTCAACTGTGAATCACAAGGCACACACAATCTCTTCCCAAATCTCAAAACGTAATCATTATCAATGTTGAATTCAGTCAACTTACCTTTCGGAACCAGCTCTACCTTTTTCTGCAACTCACTGTCTTGCTTCTGTGCTTGCTTGATTCTATTTGATAGAGATGATCTCACTGATACCTGAAACAAAACAGAAGAACTTCCTTCACCAACAACTTCTATGCCAAAGTTCATCAAATCCTTAACCAAAGGATCACGTTCCAAACGCAACATTTCTAATGAAGCATTAATTTTTCGACTGAAAGCATCATCCACTTTATTTTCTTTTCCCAGATGGTAATGAATTGTACAATCATAATCCTTGATTAATTCCAGCCATCTCCTCTGTCTCATGTTTAACTCTTTCTGAGTGAAAATATACTTTAAACTTTTGTGATCGGTATATATTTCACACTTTACTCCATACAAATGATGCCTCCAAATTTTTAAAGCAAAAACAACAGCATTTAATTCCAAATCATGTGTAGGGTAATTTACCTCATGAGTTTTCAACTGTCGTGAAGCATAAGTAATTACCTGATCATTCTGCATTAGGACGCAACCAAGTCCTTTCAATGGAGCATCACTATAGATAACAAACTCACCATTCCTGGAAGGTAGTTCCAAAACCGGAGCATTCACCAGTCTTCTTTTCAATTCCTGAAAACAGTCGTCACATTCTTTTGTCCAGATAAACTTAACACCCTTCCGAGTTAGCTTAGCCATTGGACTAGATAACTGTGAAAAATTTCTAACAATCCTTCGGTAATATCCTACCAAACCAAGGAAGCTACGAATCTCTGTTACATTTGTGGGTCTTGGCCATTCTTTAACAACCTTTGTTTTTGCAGGATCAACAGTTATCCCATCTTTAGAAACAATATGACCAAGGAATGAAATTTGTTGCAACCAAAACTCACACTTGCTGAATTTTCCATACAGTTTCTTTTCTTTTAAGGTTTGCAAGATAACCCTTAAATGTCTTTCATGCTCCTCTTTACTTTTAGAAAACACTAAAATATCATCAATAAAAACCACCACAAACTTATCCAAGAACTCATGGAAAATTCTATTCATGAAGTCCATGAATACAGCAGGTGCATTGGTTAGACCAAAAGGCATTACTACAAATTCATAGTGGCCATATCTTGTACGGAACGCGGTCTTCGGAACATCTGATTCCTTTACCTTCAGCTGATGGTACCCCGATCTCAAGTCAATCTTTGAAAAATACTGAGCTCCCTGGAGCTGATCAAACAAATAATCGATATGAGGAAAAGGATATTTGTTCTTAACAGTGATGTTATTCAAGGATCTATAATCAATGCAGAGTCTCATTGGACCATCTTTCTTTTTAACAAATAAAACAGGAGCACCCCATGGTGATGTGCTAGGTCGAATGAAACCTTTCTCTAATAAATCTTGCAATTTCTCCTTCAACTCTAAAAGTTCAATTTGATCCATTTGATAAGGGGGTTTTGAAATTGGCTTAGCATCAGGAACTAAGTCAACATTAAACTCAACTTCCCGATCTGGTATTATTCCGGGCAACTCATCAGGAAAAACATCAGGATACTCATTTACCACTGGCACATCATTAATCTGAACAGTTCCATTGTTGTCAACGATGTGTGCAAGGTAACATTCATTTCCATCTTTTACATGTTTCTTGGCCTCTTGATAAGTTATCAACAGTAAGGGTTCATTCTTGTACACAAAGTGAAAGTCTTTCTGAAAAGAAACATCTTTAGCCCTACAGTCAATCTTAGCATGGTAAATAGAGAGCCAATCCATACCCAGGATAACATCAAACTCTACTATAGGTAGAACAATAAGGTTTGCAAGTAGGTTCTTTCCACAGATAAGGATAGGAAGATTCTTATAAATTCTTTTTGCCTCAACATTTCCCCCATGTGTTTTTACCAAAAGTTCAGGAGTCATTTCTTGAGATGATATTCCCATTTTACTAGAAATGTTTTCAGAGATGAAAGAATGTGTAGACCCCGATTCAAACAACACACTGGTATAATCTGGAAAAACAAACAAAGTACCTGATACAAATTCATTTGATGGCCCGACATCTGCTGAAGTAGTTGCAAAGGATTTCACCACCCCTTTTTTCTTGTAGTCTAACGGCTTCCCATCACTCAAGCTATTTTTCAGACACTCGTTTGCATAGTGACCCATCTCATTGCACTTATAACATTTCACTAACTGTAAATCAAATTTGGTCTTACCTTCAACTTGATCATTTTCAGTGCAATCACAAGCCTTATGTCCCATCTTACCACATCGGTAGTACTTTCTAGAATTCAGAAGACATTCCCCAGCATGCCTTTTGCCACATTTATCACAAACTGAAAACTTAGTTTTCTTACCATCAGACTTTTTTGAAGAATTCTTAACTTTCTCATGCCACATCGGTCTCTTCTTCTGTTGGTTGTTATAGAACACTTGATCATCGACAAAATCCATTTCCACCTTCTCAGCACATCGATCAAGATTTTCATAACTTTTAAACTCACGAGAAGCTAATTCCCTTCGATATTTTGGCTTTAATCCTGAGTAAAAATGATTGATTTTACTATGAAGGTCTCGAATAAAATTTGGAGCATACCTTGCCAATCGAGTGAACCTTTCTTCATAGGCAGCCACTGAGTCTTCCTCTTGCCTCAATTCCAAGAATTACTTTTCCATCCTAAGTCGAACAGCCTTAGGAAAATAATTCTCAAGAAACATACCTTTGAATTCATCCCAGTTGAGAGCATCAATCTCATCAGCGTCCCTGATATTTTTAACCATAGACCACCACCGATCTGCCTCACCCTCCAAAAGATAAATAACAAGACTAACCTTTTGATTGTCTGAACACCCCATGACATCAAAAATCTTCTCTAGTGCTTTAATCCACCCTTCAGCTAGCACAGGGTCAGATGATCCTCTGAATGATGGGGGATGTTGCCTTATGAAATGTTCCACCACTAACATGTTCCTCTGCGGTTGATCTGGCTGATCTCGTGTATGGATACCACTGCCATTTATCGCTTGAGTCAACTGCGCCATTACTGCAACAAACTGTTCAGTTCCAATTCCGACCATCTCAGGATGTTGATTTGGAAGGTTATTTCCTTCTGTATGCCTTCCTATCACTGCTTCCATGTTTCCTCTGCGGAAAACCATTCTGAACAAACATGTCTTAGATGAAGCAACATGGTAATCTTCAAATGCTATATCATTTCAAAAAAAATATTTTTGGATAATCATTTAATAGAATTCTAACTCCTAAAGTTATCTAAACCGAACTTTGATACCAACTATAAGGCCCCAGCCTTAAACCTTACTTAATCTTGAGTTATTAAAAGATTACACATTGAGGATCTTTTCGGGTTTAGAGTTTTAGAGAATTAGTCATAAAACTTGCATAACATTCCACATATAAACAAAATGGTTACATAAAGATAGTATTTTCTTTTCCCATCAATGGAAACATATTTAAAATAAAACATGGATTCTTTCTTGACACTTCCTTGACATTATCATCATATCATGTAAATTTCCCTTGACCTGTGAAAAACATTTCAAAAAAACATGGGATGAGCATAAAAAGCTCAGTAAGGGATATAAAAATATGGAAAGGAAACATGGGTACATATATACATAATAATGAAATCATACCTAACCCATAAAACCAAGAACTTTAGCATACCTCATCAAATCATGAATAAATCATAGAAATCATAAGACATAAAGGTAACTTGAGGCATTCATAACATTCTTACATAGGGAGTAACCCTATTGGTTATGTTTGGAATACCCATCACAGTATATTCCCTAAATCTCTTCGGAGAAACCTTAATGTTACACTCCTTCGCGTTACCCAATGCATTGGAGAGCTATACCGGGCTCACCCGCCCTTAGTTTATCACAGAACCACCTGTCTTCATAATAATTCCCAAGAACCTCAACATAATCGTATCACATAAAACATGCATAAAGGAAACATAACATTTCCACCTTTCAATCACAAGATATCAATACAACACATTGATATAAAAAAATTATGAAAACCATTTTCAATAGAAAAATAAATTAAAAGTAAAACATGGTATTTATTTTTCTTTTAAAAAAAGTATGGCTTGTAGAGGAAGCCGAAACTCAAATAATGGTCACAGCGGCGGAGAAGTCGTTGTCGCCGCATACGTACGACAAAAGCATTACCTTTTGTCATTTAGTAAACACTTCGTATAAAAAAGATTCATTTTGAATAAATGTAAAAGTCAAAGGGGTTTATACACCATATAAAATAAGGTTGTGTATAAAACAAAATATGCCTCAATGAAAGGAGATTGAGACGAAGTCCCATACCTCGGGTCCGACGTGACTCGATCGTTCTTTAATGTCCTGAATAATAAACTTAAGTTAATTTATACTTCTTTAAGAACCGTTTTCAAGTTCATTATTCCTTTTATATCACTTATTGTCATGTCATGAACACTATGTAATTATTTAAGTTAATAACGGTTGTTTTAACGATCATTGGTACTTGAGTCAAAAATAAACCCTTTATAATTACATGTTGTTCATGTATCCATTATATCCAGAATTATAATCATTATGTATATATCATATATATCTAGTATATACATGCATTTATAATATTACATAATCATTTAGAGGTAATAAATGAAATGCACCGTTCATGGAGAGGGTAAGCCGTACGTACGCATGAACGCTACTTTCATTTCTATTTCGTATTTTATAGAATGGAATCATAATGATATAAAGGTCTATTATAATTATAGTATAATATTATATATAATATCATAGTTCCATCCTTTATACGTCCCAAATATGGTATTTAACGAATCAAATCAC
Source organism: Viscum album (assembly GCA_963277665.1). Taxonomy (NCBI): domain Eukaryota; kingdom Viridiplantae; phylum Streptophyta; class Magnoliopsida; order Santalales; family Viscaceae; genus Viscum; species Viscum album. The sequence continues at coordinate 1,570,469,676 of OY728131.1, read as the reverse complement.
TTTAAGGGGGCGGTAGTCCGCAATTCCTTAAATGAAGATATCGCATTTACCCATAATAGAAACCATAAAGGTATGACCAAAAAGAAAAAAAACAGAAGCTTAAGGAAAACATAAACATATTATATATCATATATAAATATAGTGACATCTTAATGGACACCTTTGAAGGTGTTAAAAGAATGTTGAACAATCATCGTTTCGGGAGGCATAAATTCACCATCCACGGAAATAGTATGTTCGTTAACCATTAGATATAGGTGTGTGTAAGTGTAGCTAGAATCCTTATTATAAAAAAAACCTAGTATATTGAGGATACTGGAGTTGTTACAAAAGAAAAGAATAAAAAGAGTTTAGGGGGTTGGAGAAGCAAAATAAAACAAAAGGACTCAAAAGAAGACACTACCTTAAAATCGGGTAACTCCCTTTGGTTTGAGCTCAAAGGCTTCCTTGGGAAGACTTCTGCCCAAAGTTAGGATTCAAGGAGTAAGAGAGGGAAGTGGAGACACAAAATGGGCAGGGTTTGGCCGAGCCAAAGGCTTTGGGAGTGTGGGTAAGGAGGTAGAGGTGGGGGCCTTTTATAAGAGGAGAGGAGGGGCACTCTTGGAAAGTAAAGACAAGTTACTTTATTTTAAAATGAGTTTCGGATTCAAAAGGTCCCACGTTGATATAATTCGATGATAAGGTGATAAGGGTTCTGAATCCACTCATCCAATTGGTTTTTTCCATTTGTGGGTTTTAGAGTTTACATTATCTTTCCATTTTATTTAAATCGTTAAATAATGAGGTCATCGCTTCATCATCATGATGTCATAAATAATTTAATTTATTTCATGTATAAAAATTATAAAACAAATACTATGATGTAGGAAATCTTTTTAGCTTTCTAATGACTATTTATAATAAAAAATATGATCTCTATAACCCCATGTAAAAATTGTTTTATTAAAACATCTCATGTTTGTGTCATTTTTACTTTTACATTAAATAAAAAGTTATTTATGTCATTTCCCAACCAAAGTGGCTCCATGGGTCCCCAAGTTGACCCATGGATTTTCTTGGTAGGCCATGGCACATCCAATGAGGGTAGGACATGTGTTAAGCTCATCACATACTATTAAAATATTATTTTTACCTTAAACTACACTAATTACCACTAATCGCGATTAAGAACTTAATAAGTTACTATTCATCAAAAAATTATTTTAATCCCATTGAACCACATTTTACTTATTAATGATAACCATGTATGTCGGATTTTTGTAATTCAAAACACAATTATAGCAAAATTTCATTTAAACGGAAAAATCAGTTTTTATAAGTACCACTTAGTGGTTTCACTATTCATCAAAAATTGAAGTTTTTCAGAAAATTACCAAAAATTCACCCTAAGATATATTTGATATTATGAATTCAAAAATGATGTATATTTTACAAAATTCAAAACATATAAGTCACATTAATTAATTTAGTAATTAATTCCCATTGTCATGACAAATAACGTGTTTTTATGAAACAATAAGTATCAAAAGATTGACACCAGTTTAAGTCCAATTTCAAAGTGAAATTGATTCAAATGACCACCATTGGATTAAATGGAAAAAATATATTCTAATTTCACTTCAAACCCAATTCAAAATATAATCTAATCGTATTAATAAATTAGATTAAAAAGCAGTTTTGATGTAAAATGCAGTATTTTTTCACTATTCATTAAAAAATGAACATTGTCAGAAAAATACCAAAAATTTATCCAATGTAAAATTCAATGTCCCAATCATAATGAATAAGTTTATTTTGAAAAAAATATCTTATAAAATTGTCAAAAGATATATTTAAAAATGGTTTTCCATCAAAAGGCAGTAAAACAATCTTTTAAAAATATTAGGGTATTCCATGCTTAAGGTTGGATTTATTTTCATTTTAAGCCTCTAAAACACTATCTAATTCATTAATAGACATAGATAAAAATATCTATTACTCATTACTTACTTGGGATGTAACATCCTTCCCCCTTTAGAAAATTGCGTCCCCGCAATTTATTTACTTATCGAATAAATGTGGGTACTTATCCCACATTGCATTTTCAGATTCCAATGTTGCCTCTTCCATCATGTGGTTTTTTCACAAAACCTTTACCTGATTAATCACCTTATTCCATAACACTTGCTCCCTATGGTCAAGAATCTGGACCGGTTGTTCCTCATAAGATAGGTTCTCTTCTAGCTGAACTACATCTGGACTAAAAACATGAGATGGATCTGGCATATACTTTCTCAACATCGAAACATGAAAAACGTTGTGTACCTGAGATAAACTTGGAGGTAAAGCCACCCGGTATGCAACTGATCCAACTCTCTCCAGAATTTCATATGGTCCAATAAACCATGGAATCAGCTTTCCTTTCTTACCAAATCTCATCCCACTTTTCCAAGGAGAAACCTTGAGAAAAACATGATCACCTACATCGAAAGATAGATCCTTCCTCCGGTTATCCGCATAACTCTTCTGCATGCTCTGAGCTGTTCTCATGTGCTTTTGAATCAGCTGAACTTTTTCTGCCATCTCTTCTACCAATTCTGGTCCCATCAACTTCCTTTCACCCACTTCATCCTAGAAAGCTGGAGTTCGACAGCGCTTTCCATATAATGCCTGAAATGGTTTCATCTGTATACTGGAATGAAAACTGTTATTATATGAAAATTCAACCAAAGAAAGATGTTGGTCCCAACTTCCCAGATAATCCATCGAACAAGCTCATAGTATATCCTCCAAGGTCTGAATTGTTCATTCTGACTGCCCATCTGATTGAGGATGAAAAGCTGTACTAAAATTTAATTCAGTACCCAATGACTTCTGAAGGCCTTTCCAAAAGTTAGAAGTGAACCTGGGATCACGATCAGATACAATGAAGAGAGGAACTCCATGTAACCTGGCTATCTCTTTAAGATACAAACGGGAAATTTGATCTAGGGAAAAATTATCTCCTATAGCAAGGAAATGAGAAGATTTGGTCAACTGATCAACAATAACACATAATGCATTATTGCCTCGAGATGTCTTCGGTAATCCCACAACAAAGTCCATGGATATATTCTCCCATTTCCAATCTGGCACTGGTAAAGGCTGAAGCATCACTTTCGGTAACTGCCGCTCTACTTTAACCTGCTGACAAGTCAAACACTTCATTGTAAAATCAGAAATATCTCTTTTCATTCCATCCCACCAGTAATACTCCCGAAGATCTCTATACATCTTAGTACTGCCAGGATAAACTGAAAACGGAGAACTATGAGCTTCACATAAAAACTATCTCTTCAACTGTGAATCACAAGGCACGCACAATCTCTTCCCAAATCTCAAAATATAATCATTATCAATGTTGAATTCAGGCAACTTACCTTTCGGAACCAGCTCTACCTTTTTCTGCAACTCACTGTCTTGCTTCTGTGCTTGCTTGATTCTATTTGATAGAGATGATCTCACTGATACCTGAAACAAAATCGAATAAATTACTTCACCAACAACTTCTATGCCAAAGTTCATCAAATACTTAACCAAAGGATCACGTTCTAAAGGCAACATTACTAATAAAGCATTAATTTTTCGACTGAAAGCATCATCCACTTTATTTTCTTTTCCCAGATGGTAATGAATTGTACAATCATAATCCTTGATTAATTCCAGCCATCTCCTCTGTCTCATGTTTAACTCTTTCTGAGTGAATATATACTTTAAACTTTTGTGATCGGTATATATTTCACACTTTACTCCATACAAATGATGCCTCCAAATTTTTAAAGCAAAAAAAACAACAGCTAATTCCAAATCATATGTAGGGTAATTTACCTCATGAGTTTTCAACTGTCGTGAAGCATAAGCAATTACCTGATCATTCTGCATTAGGACGCAACCAAGTCCTTTCAATGAAGCACCACTATAGATAACAAACTCACCATTCCTGGAAGGTAGTTCCAAAACTAGAGAATTCACCAATCTTCTTTTCAATTCCTGAAAACAATCATCACATTATTTTGTTCAGATAAAATTAACACCCTTCCGAGTTAGCTGAGTCATTGGACTAGATAACTGTGAAAAATTTCTAACAAACCTTCGGTAATAGCCTAACAAACCAAGGAAGCTACGAATCTCAGTTACATTTTTGGGTCTTGGACATTCTTCAACAACATTTGTTTTTGCAGGATCAACAGTTATCCCATCTTTAGAAACAATATGACCATGGAAAGAAATTTGTTGCAACCAAAACTCACACTTGCTGAATTTTCCATACAGTTTCTTTTCTTTTAAGGTTTGCAAGATAACCCTTAAATGTCTTTCATGCTCTTCTTTACTTTTAGAAAACAACAAAATATCATCAATAAAAACCACCACAAACTTATCCAAGAACTCATGGAAAATTCTATTCATTAAGTCCATGAATACAGTAGGTGCATTGGGTAGCCCAAAAGGCATTACTACAAATTCATAGTGGCCATATCTTGTATAGAACGTGGTCTTCGGAACATCTGCTCTCTTTACCTTTAGCTGATGGTACCCCAATCTCAAGTCAATCTTTGAAAAATACTGAGCTCCCTGGAGCTGATCAAACAAATCATCGATATTAGGCAAAGGATATTTTTTCTTAAGAGTGATGTAATTAAAGGCTCTATAATCAATGCAGAGTCTCATTGAACCATATTTCTTTTTGACAAATAAAACATGAGCACCCCATGGTGATGTGCTAGGTCGAATGAAACCTTTCTCTAATAAATCTTGAAATTTCTCCTTCAACTCTAAAAGTTCTATTTGAGCCATTCGATAAGGGGTTTTTGAAATTGGCTTAGCATCAGGAACTAAGTCAACATTAAACTCAACACCCTGATCTGGTATTATTCCAGAAAACTCATCAAGAAAAACATCAGGATACTCATTTACCACTGGCACATCATTAATCTGAATAGTTCCTTTGCTTTCAACGATGTGTGCAAGGTAACATTCATTTCCATCTTTTACAAGTTTCTTGGCCTCTTGATAAGTTATCAATAGTAAGGGTTCATTCTTGTACACAAACTGAAAGTCTTTCTGAAAATAAACTTCTTTAGCTCTATAGTCAATCTTAGCATGGTAAATAGAGAGCCAATCCATACCTAGTATAACATCAAACTCTACTAGAGGTAGAACAATAAGGTTTCCAAGTAGGTTCCTTCCACAGATAAGGATAGAAAGATTCTTATAAATTCTTTTTGCCTCAACATTTCCCCCATGTGTTTTTACCAAAAGTTTAGGAGTCATTTCTTGAGATGGTATTCCCATTTTACTTGAAAAGTTTTCAGAGATGAAAGAATGTGTAGACCCCGAATCAAACAACACACTGGCATAATCTGAAAAAACAAACAAAGTACCTGATACAACTTCATTTGATGGCCTGATATCTGCTGAAGTAGTTGCAAAGGATTTCACCACCCCTTTCTGCTTGTATTCTAACTGCTTCCCATCACTCAAGCTCTTTGTCAGACACTTGTTTGCATAGTGACCCATCTCATTTCACTTATAACATTTCACTAACTGTAAATCAAATTTGGTCTTACCTTCACCTTGATCTTTTCCAGTGCAATCACGAGCCTTATGTCCCATCTTACCACATCGGTAGCACTTTCCAGAATTCAGAAGACATTACCCAGCATGCCTTTTTCCACATTTATCACAAACTGGAAACTTAGTTTTCTTACCATCAGACTTTTTTGAAGAATTATTACCTTTCTCTTGCCACCTCGGTCTCTTCTTATGTTGGTTGTTATAGAACACTTGATCATCGGAAAACTCCATTTCTACCTTCTCAGCACATCGAACAATCTTTTCATAAATTTTAAACTCACGAGAAGCTAATGCCATTAGATATTTTGGCTTTAATCCTGAGTAAAAATGATTGATTTTACTATCAAGGTCTCGGATAAAATTTGGAGCATACCTTGCCAATCGAGTGAACATTTCTTCATAGGCAGCCACTGAGTCTTCCTCTTGCCTCAATTCCAAGAATTGCTTTTCCATCCTAAGTCGAACTGCCTTAGGAAAATAATTCTCAAGAAACATTCCTTTGAATTCATCCCAGTCGAGAGCATCAATCTCATCGGCGTCCCTGATATTTTTAACCATAGACCACCACCGATCTGCCTTACCCTCCAAACGATAAATAGCAAGACTGCCCTTTTGATTGTCTGAACACCCTATGACATCAAAAATATTCTCTAGTGCTTTAATCCACCCTTCAGCAATCACAGGGTCAGATGATCCTCTGAATGATGGGGGATGTTGCCTCATGAAATGTTCCACCACTGACATATTCCTCTGCGGTTGATCTGGCTTATCTCGTGTATGGATACCACCGCCATTTATCGCTTGAGTCAACTGCGCCATTACTGCAACAAACTGTTCAGTTCTAATTCCGACCATCTCAGGGTGCTGATTCGGAAGGTTATTTCCTTCTGTATGCCTTCCTAGCACTGCTTATCTATTTCCTCTACGGAAAACCATTCTAAACAAACATGTCTTAGATGAAGCAACATGGTAATCTTCAAATGCTATATCATTTCAAAAAAAATATTTTTGGATAATCATTTAAAAGAATTATAACTCCTAAAGTTATCTAAACCGACCTTTGATACCAACTATAAGGCCCCAGCCTTAAACCTTACTTAATCTTGAGTTATTACAAGATTACACATTGGTGATCTTTTCGGGTTTAGAGTTTTAGAGAATTAGTCATAAAACTTGAATTATATTCCACATGTAAACAAAGTGGTTACATAAAGATAGTATTCTCTTTTCCCATCAATGGAAACATATTTAAAATAAAAAATGGATTCTTTCTTGACACTTCCTTGACACTATCATCATATCATGTACCTTTCCCTTGACATGTGAAAAACATTTCAAAAAAACATGGGATGAGCATAAAAAGCTCAGTAAGGGATATAAAAATATGGAAAGGAAACATGGGTACATATATACATAATAATGAAATCATACTTAACCCATAAAACCAAGCACTTTAACATACCTCATCAAATCATGAATAAATCATAGAAATCATAAGACATAAAGGTAACTTGAGGCATTCATAACATTCTTATGTAGGGAGTAACCCTCTTGGTTACGTTTGGAATACCCATCACAGTATATTCCCTAAATCTCTTCGGAGAAACCTTAATGTTACACTCCTTCGCGTTACCCAATTTATTGGAGAGCTATATTGGGCTCACCCTCCCTTAGTTTATCACGTAACCACCAGTCTTCATAATAATGCCCAAGAACCTCAACATAATCGTATCACATAAAACATGCATAAAGGAAACATAACATTTCCACCTTTAAATCACAAGATATCAATACAACACATTGATATAAAAACATTATGAAAACCATTTTCAATACCAAAATAAAAGAAAATTAAAACATGGTATTTATTTTTCTTTTAAAAAAAAGTATGGCTTGTAGAGGAAGTCGAAACTCAAATAATGGTCACGGCGGCGGAGAAGTCGTTGTCACCGCATACATACGACAAAAACATTCCCTTTTGTCGTTTAGTAAACGCATCGTATAACAAAGATTCCTTTTGAATAAACGTAAAACTCAAAGGGGTTTATACACCATATAAAAGAAGGTTGTGTATAAAACAAAATATGCCTCAATGAAAGGAGATTGAGACGAAGTCCCATACCTCGGGTCGGACTTGACTCGATCGTTCTTTAATGTCCTGAATAATAAACTTGAGTTAATTTATACTTATTTAAGAACCTTTTTCAAGTTCATTATTCCTTTTATATCACTTATTGCCATGTCATGAACACTATGTAATTATTTAAGTTAATAACGGTCGTTTTAACGATCATTGGAACATGAGTCAAAAATAAACCCTTTATAATTACATGTTGTTCATGTATCCATTATATCCAGAATTATAATCATTATGTATATATCATATATATCCAGTATATACATGCATTTATAATATTACATAATCATTTAGAGGTAAGAAATGAAATGCACTGTTCATGGAGACGGTAAGCCGTACGTACGCATGAACGCTAGTTTCATTTCTATTTCATATTTTATAGAATGGAATCATAATGATATAAATGTATATTATAATTCTAGTATAATATCATATATAATATCACAGTTCCATTATTTATACGTCCCACATATGGTATTTAATGAATTAAATCACTTTGAGGGGGCGGTAGTCCGCACTTCCTTAAATGAAGATATCGCGTTTACCCATAATGCAAACCATAAAGGTATGACAAAAAAGAAAAAAAACATAATCTTAAGGAAAACATAAACATATTATATATCATATATAAATATAGTGACTTCTTAATGAACACCTTTGAAGGTGTTAAATGAATGTTGAACAATCATCGTTTCAGGAGGCATAAATTCACCATCCACGGAAACAATATGTTCGTTAACCATTAGATGTAGGTGTGTGTAAGTGTAGCTCGAATACTTATTATAAAAACATCCTAGTATATTTAGGATACTGGATTTGTTACAAAAGAAAATAATTAAAATATTTTAGGGGGTTGGAGAAGCAAAATAAAACAAAAGGACTCAAAAGAAGACATTACCTTAAAATCGGGTAACTCCCTTTGGTTTGAGCTCAAAGGCTTCCTTGGGAAGACTTATGCCCAAAGTGAGGCTTAAAGGAGTAAGAGATGGAAGTTTAGATACAAAATGGGCAGGGGTTGGCCGAGCCAAAGGCTTTGAGAGTGTGGGTATGGAGGTAGAGGTGGGGCCTTTTATAAGAGGAGAGGAGGGGCACTCTTGGAAAGTAAAGATAAGTTACTTTATTTTAAAATGAGTTTCGGATTCAAAAGGTCCCAAATTTATATAATTCTATGATAAGGTGATAAGGGTTCGAAATCCACTCGTATAATTGGTTTTTCCCATGTGTAGGTTTTAGAGTTTACATTAACTTTCCATTTTATTTAAATCGTTAAATAATGAGGTCATCGCTGCATCATCATGATGTCATAAATAATATAATTTATTTAATGTCTAAAAATTATAAAAAAAATACTATGATGTAGTAAATCTTTTTATCTTTCTAATTACTATTTATAATCAAAAATCTTATCTTTATAACCCCATGTAAAAATTTTTTTAGTAAAACATCTCATGTTTGTGTCATTTTTACTTTTACATTAAATAAAAAGTTATTTATGTCATTTCCCAACCAAAGTGGCTCCATGGGGTCCCCAAGTTGACCCATGGATTTTCTTGGTTGGCCAGGACACATCCAATGAGGGTAGGACATGTCTCAATCTCATCTCATACTATTAAAACATTTTTTTACCTTAAACTACACTAATTACCACTAATCGTGATTAAGAACTTAATAAGTTACTATTCACCAAAAAATTATTTTAATCCCATTGAACCACATTTTACTTCTTAATGACAACCATGTATGTCGTATTTTTGAAATTCAAAACACAATGATGGAAAAATTTCATTTAAATGGAAAAATCAGTTTTTATATGTACCACTTAGTGGTTTCACTATTCATCAAAAATTGAAGTTTTTCAGAAAATTACCAAAAATTCACCCGAAGCTATATTTGATATTCCGAATTCAAAAATGATTTCTATTTTACAAAATTAAAAACATATAAGTCACATTAATTAATTTAGTAATTAATTCCCGTTGTCATGACAAATAGCGTGTTTTTATGAAACAATAAGTATCAAAAGATTGACACCAGTTTAAGTCCAATTTCAAAGTAAAATTGATTACAATGACCACCATTGGATTAAATGGTAAAAATATATTCTAATTTCACTTCAAAACCAATTTAAAATATAATCTAATAATATAAATAAATTAGATTAAAAAGCATTTTTGATGTAAAATGCAGTATTTTTCACTATTCATTAAAAAATGAACATTATCAGAAAAATACCAAAAATTTATCCAATGTAAAATTCAATGTCCCAATAATAATGAATAAGTTTATTTTGAAAAACATATCTTATAAAATTGTAAAAAGATAGATTTAAAAATGGTTTTCCATCAAAAGGCATTAAAACAATCTTTTAAAAATATTAGTGTATTCCATGCTTAAGATTGGATTTATTTTCATTTTAAGCCTCTAAAACACTATCTAATTCATTAATTGACGTAGATAAAAATATCTATTACTCATTACTTACTTGGGATGTTACAAAAGGAAACCACATTCATTCATCCTCCACCATCGTCATTGCATATCTTATGGTTCATCACGATGTCAAATCTCTAACATGGGATTTTTCCATTGTGAAACAGACATGTTACGATCTGTTGTTCATAACCCCATGAAGAACACGAAGAGCACGATGTCAAAAAGGGGGAATAAAACCAAATAATAAACTAAGTAGTGAACCTCCTCCATCCCGCGTCACCATGTTGATTCTCTCCCATTATAGGGATCAAACAGAGAAAATAAAAACATAAAACAAATTAATAATGGATCAATTTCCCAAAATAACCATGATAGAAGACCCTCTAGTAAGAATGATGATCCATGGGTCAACCTGTTCATGGGTAGATATGCGTTCATCATTTGAATCCAATAACTGGGAAAGAAGAATTGAAATAAAAACCCATACCTCAAACATCAATGAAGAGGGAGATCAGTCATTGGTCTTGATTTGATCTTGCCGCGCAATGATCCACATGTCGTCTTTCATTGGGAATTATCTGGGGTGGCTCCTATCCAATGTTCCAGAGGACTCTAGGTAAATATTTGAGGGTTATGCGCCCAACATTAGGCCCCTGGTAATTTAAAATAAGTTAACACATCACTGCATTATGAAAAAAGTTAAAATAAAAAATATATTAATTTATATTATTTAATTTACGACAACCAAACACTAACTTCTTCTACCAACACACATCAGTTGATGTTTGGTCTCTCCTAAGGTACATTCACTACCTTGAATGCAATGGTGCCCTTGGATTTCTGATTCGGGAACCCATTTAAAAGTTATTCCACTTTTTTAGGAAAACCACTCATGTGTGCTATATAAAAGTCTAATTTATTTCAAAAATTTATTCTGGGAACTCCTAGCCTCAGAATCGTATTCCATCACAAAGCCTGGTCTTGTGATAATTCTATATAATAGTTAAAAATAATACATGGAAAATCCAATACATTACATTATCCCCACCTTAGGTCTCGATATCCTTGAAAAGACAAAAGAAAAAATCTACTCAAATTGATGTGGGTATTGTGCACAAAACTAAGCCTCCCGCTCCCATGTACTCTCTTGAAGGTTCTCGTGCTACCACCGGACACACACAAAGGCAATCTCTCGCAAACAAAGGATCATCTCATTTTGATTCATGATCTCCACTAGATAATTTTCAAAGGTCACTCCATTTTCAATGCCCATCTCACCTAATTCGATAAAGTGTGATGGGTCATGTGCGTACCTTTTCTACTACAACATGTGGAAGACATCATTTACCTAGTGAAACTGTAGTGGGAGAGCTATGTGGTATGCCACCTTTCCAACTCTACACAGTATCTGAATAAGGCCGATGAACCTTGGAGACAACTTACCACCCTGAATAAATCTCTAAAACCCTCGACGAGGTGAGACCCAAAGGAAGATATGACATCCCTCCTCAAACTCCATATGTCTATGATATTTATCATCATAAGACTTATATTACCTCTATGTAGCCTTCATTCACTCTTGAATGATCTGAACCTTCTCGATGGTATCGCATACTAACTTTGGACCCATGAGTGCTGACTCTCTAGGGTCGATCTGGAAAACTGTTTAATAGTAGTGTTTCCCATATAAATCACCAAATTGTGCCATACCAATAGTTGAGTGGTAGCTGTTGTTGTATGAAAACTCCACTAGTGGTAGGTGTCCTCCTAACTGCAACCAAAACCCAAGATACTAGCCCACAACATATCCTCCAGAACCTATATGGTTCTCTCTGCCTGAACATCTGTCTTGGGATAGAACATTGTGCTCAAGCGTACTAGGTCCTAACCACCTCATTCAATCCCTTCCACAATTGGGATGTGAAAACATAATCGTGGTCTGATACTATTACCTAAGAGAATCCATGAAGCCGAACTATCTCTTATATGTAGAGGCATCACAAGCTTTCTACCGAACTCTTCTCCCTGATAGTAAAGAAGTGGGATGACTTGGTGAGTCCGTCAATGATCACCCCGACAGAATCATGTCCCCTAGAGGTTTATGGTAATACCATCACAAATATAATTTATATTCTATCCGAATTCCACTTTGGCACTTCTAGGGGTGAGATAACCACATTGACACCTGGTGCTCATCCTTCACCTGCATGCATGTAAGGTATCAATAAATGAACTCTGATACCTCCTTCTTCATACATGTCCACAAGAACTGATTCCAAAGGTCCTGGTGCAATTTTTCCATTCTAGGATATAGTTCCAAGGGGGATATATGAAACTATCCTAGAACCTCCTCCTGTAATTCAACTGGAAAAACTGTGTATCCTCTAAAAAGGGTGACATTCTCCCCACCAAGAGAATATCTATCAAGAGCTTTTCTAGTGGCTAATTGAGCACATAAATTATCATAGTTTGCATCCACTAGTTGTGTCTACATTACTCTCTAGAAGAGTGGATGGGTGACAACCATCGATGGTAGATAAGCTGCTTCATCTCCATCCATAAAGGAACTGTAGCGAGGCTAAATTCTCCAATGACTTTCTCAGAATTTGTGAACTTGATATCTGAATGAGAACATAAACTACTATCTTACCCTTCCTAGGAGTATAGATGGTCTCAAAGTCATAATCTGGAAGAAACTATATCCATCTCCTCTGCCACATATTAAGATCTTTTTGCGAGAAGATGTACTTAAGTCTCTTGTGGTTAGAGAAGACAATAAACCATTCACCCATCAGGTAGTGTCTCTAAATATTAAATTTGAATACTACTACTACTAACTCAAGATCATGGGTCATGTGGTTAGGATCATGCTTCCTTAGCTGGAACAAACCATAAGAAATCACTTCTTGTATCTGAATCAAGACACATCCAAGATCGGTCCCTGATTCATTATAGAAAACTATGTAACCAACACCATCTTATGGAAATCTCAAGATCGGTGAACTCTTCACACTCTACCTCAACTACAAGAATATCTTATAACACTTCTACGTCCATAAGAAATGCTTCCCCTTTTGGGTAGAGGATTTCATTGGTGTTGATATCTAAGAGAAATCGGGGATAAATCTATGGTAGTATTTGGCCAACCCAAGGAAGCTCCACACCTACATCAAAATCCGGGGTGGCTCCCATGATTACACCCCCTAAACCTTGTTTGGGTCCACTGACACATCATATTATGAGATAACAGTTCCTAGGAAGTGGTCCTTATATATCTAGAACTGGCACTTCGAGAGATTCCCATAAATCTAGTGATCTCAGAGTACATCTTGAACCATCTGCAAGTGTCTCGCGTGATCCTCCTTGGACACCGAGTACATAAGTATTTCTTTGCTGAAGAAAACTACAAATGGGTCTAATTATGGATGGAATATCCATTCCATAAGTCCCATGAACACTATTGGGGTGTTCTTTATGCCAAAAGGCTTCACAACGTACTCGTAGTTACCATAGCAGCATCTGAAAGGAGTATTTGTTATATCCCCATCTCGTACTCGTAATTGGTGGTAAACTGATCTAAGGTCAAAATTTGAGAAGAACTGTTCCCCTCTTAGGTGACCAAAGAGGTTGACGATTTTTGGAAGTGGATACTTGTTCTTCAATGTTACCTAGTTTAGGCACCGGTAATCCACACACAACCTCAAACTCCCATCTCCCATCTTAGAAAAAAAAAATCTGGGGCCACCTTGGGTGAAACAATGGGTCTTACAAAGACATTCCTCTACAAATCCTCCTACTAAACACTCAGATTGAGAATCTCTACAGGATCCATCTGATATGCTAGTGAGGATATAAGTTCCATCCCGGGGTGAAAGTCAATGCAGCAGTCGATCTCTTGTCTAGGAAGTAATCCTAGAACATATTCTGGAAATATGTCTTCATACTCCGCCACTACTATTTGGAACATTAAGTTCACAACATCTGCTACTCTGAGGGTAAGTCTATCCAACTCACGAGTGATCAGTTGTACCAAAATAATCATGAACACTGATCATTGGGTTTTCTTTTCACCAAAAATAGAAGACATCGTTCCATATCTACTGACACATTGCACTCTTCTTCTAACGCAGTCAATATGGGCATGGACCGATGATAACCAATCCATAACATGAATGACTACATAAGGCCTCAATGCTGCCACAAAGAGGTTCTAAAAAAACTCTCACCTATAAGGGAAAGACCACACTATCAGAAAAGATGTGTGATCATCATGTCTTTGCCCGTAGGTGTATCCAATTTAAGGGATGAGTCAACAGCTCTACAATAATCTCAAGGTTTCACACAAGACATGTGGGGATGAGAAATTACTGGAATTTGTGTCTACAAGTATGGAATATAATGTAAAAAGACATAGATCATACCTCAAATCATCCCTAGAGTCCCTGAGTCATATGTCTCGACTGCATGTAGCTACCCCCACCCCTGTCCCCCATCTCCTTGAGCCTGGTGGGGACCTCCTAGGGCTGGTGGAGGAAGTAGGTCAAAGAGTCTTCCACCTCCAACAGCTCTCCCTACTCTTTTGCCACATCTGCTGCCTCGCGAGTCTGCCTTCACCACTCGCTGCCTTTGCCTCAGTGGTCTATGCATCACTTCCCTATCAGCAGTTTTATGGGTTGGGAAATCTATAGTGAGACGTCCCCTACCATCTCACAAGTAGCATCGCCTCACCATAGGATGAATGGATCCATCCTAAGATCCATGGACCGCAAATCCCATGTCTTGGTTCCTCATATGAAATCTGCCACATCATGATCCATGTTCCTAACATCATCTCCCTACTGTTGAGGTATCTACAAAAGTTTTCCTACTATTTACTTCCACCGGATGTCTCTTCTCATCCAAGAATCTCTCGACCACCAATGCTCTCTCGAGCACCCTTGCATAATTCAAAATGCATAGAGGTATGACACTAGCTCGGATGTCCCGATGCAGACCACTCTCAAAGTTTCGAGATCTGAAGTACTAATCCTTGATCATATCCATCAAGTACCTAGAAATTATTATGAACCTCAATGAATGGTCATACACCATTAAACTACCCTACTATAGTTGAAGAGGATCTGGTATACACAATGAACTTAGCGTATCCTGAGAGAACTCCTCCCTAAAGTGTCAATAGAACTCCATGCATGAAAGAGTCCCCTTGTCGTGTGCTTGTGTGGTAAAAATCTACCATCGTACCAACAAAACATAAAGAAGCCTCAATCCCAGATTCACCATCTGGTCCGACGATTTCCTCATTAGATGGAAAAATATGGTCATAACCTCAAGCCAGTCCTTATCTGCCTGAAGGTCAAGCTCACCTTAGAACCTAAGGGGTATCTAAATTTTAAACTTAAAGAGTGTTCTCAGCATGCGCTCTTTGTTTATCAGTACTCTAGGCACCACATGTTGCTTGACTAGTGGTGGTATAGCCGGTGCACCTCTTGGAGGTAACGCCTAGGGAAATGATCCCCCAATCTAAGCCTCATCACTGAGGGGTTCATCCTCGTGATCGAGTCACTGAATCCTAGCGTTTATGCATTACAGAGTCATCCTATAATGAAACAAGATGTATCATGTTCAAAGTGTATATCTGGATAGCTGACACAAAAGGACATGAAAAACAGAACACATTTGTATATGATTAATGTACCATTCCTTTGATTCTATGAAACTAGTATTATCATGTATCGAGTCGAAAACTACGTTATCAGGGTCTTAGTGTATGGATATGTTGGCCACCTACACCAACACTAGAGTCCTTGGTCTAAAAGGTGACCATGAAACACTTAACATTGTTCCCCCCAAAAAATCGCATAGACTCTCCGTCCTATATTAGAACAGACTAACCTAGCTCTCATACCACTCTACCATGACCCATAATAGGGGGGTCCATGTTTCAATTTCCCAAGCCCGCCTCCAATAGGCCAGGGGTTAGTGACTTGAACCAAGAAGGAATATCACTAGTATGGGAGGCATTGTCGAAGTACTTGTATACACACACAAATCTCCAAGGCCAAAAATTATGATATGTAAAAAACACTATGGAATAAAATGTATGAATATAACTAAACTCAACCCACAAAGTACAACAAAAAGTAATGTGCATAAAGTAAACCGGTCTAGAATACAAGACCACCAAAAGTAAAAGTCTTCAAACTACAAAGTCCAACCTGTAAGCGAGGAATAGGTATTGGGACTACTTCTTGTAGCTGTAGGAACACCTCTACCTATAAGGATGCTCACAAAGCTCAGTTCAGTCCCGGTGCATCCTAGACTCTGTCAAAAGGTGTCTCATTTGCACAAAACATGATACATGTGGGAAAAGCCTGTGCATGGGTGAGTATAAAAATACTCAGTAGAGGACCCTGAAAACCATAAGGAAATATACAAGGTAATTGTATAGTCAGATTTATAAAATATATGTCCACAGAACATATAATAAAACAAAATTATCCCAATATACACGAATCCCAGACCTGTAGTCTTGAGGTAAGTCACAATGACAACATTCCCACACAAGGGATTCAGTTATAAAATTCCACTAAGCACTCATCCAGGACAACTTAATCCAAAATTTTGGTAGCTCTGATGACGTTATTCCAAGAATTAAATTCGTCGGGAAGTGTCAAAAGAGAGATAGATTCACAGATAGATCTAAAGAAGGAACAAATGCACTCATTTCGGGAGAACTCGCACCTGAGTGGGGAAATACCACAATACATGGAAGAGGATCACTGCTAGGGCCTTCAGGTATACCATGACTCATTTAGATTCACCTGCTAAGTAGTGGATCGGTATCCTATATGATCATTCATGTCGATACTTGACTCTACCTAGGGCCAAGAATGGGTAGAGGATCTTAGTCACGACCTCTCGAAGGGATTCTGACTCTATCCAGAAAGCCCTATGGAAGAGATCATAGTCCTATGGATGGAAACGATACCTGACCTTCAGGGTAATGACAAATGAGAACTAACCCAAATGAAACATGTCCAAGGAATAGTGGAAAAAGATATAAATCCATGTATAATAAATTACATGGCATGTAGAAGAGTCACACGTTGTGTCTCTTGACTTCGGGTACTTCCCATGTGCAACAACCTGAGTCATAAGAACATGTCATGTATAAAGGATATACATGGAGTGTAGAAGAGTAACACTTCATTTCCTACCATCTGGGGTTCTCTCTATATACGCTAGCTGTGTGCTCGTACATGTCTTCAACCCGTGTCTGCCAACCAATGTACCTTTACACAGGGTAACCTGTGTAACAGTCTGGTTTGGCCATGTGGTGGAGTACATACTGTGTACTACACCCTGTGTTCATATATTATCCAAGATACACACTGAATGTCGTGTAAGGACCCACACATAATCTGAAATCTATCACACATCATTTCATCACTTTCTATCACCCGAAACCCCATCTACCGCTCAATGGGGCCCACATGCCGTGTAGTTTGAATAGCACGATGTGTTTTTCGTGATTTTCCAAAAACCTAGATCTTCATTGGCACACCTCAGGTGATTCTATAATCTTCAATATAAATGTCTGATTGCCTCGAAATTGAATATCTAGAGTTGTCTCACCATGGTAACACCGAATCTTTAGATTTCAAGTGTTCAATCGGCCCCTAAAACCTCTTTTTATTATCTGCATGAAAAAAACTCGAAGGAATATTTCTCTCGAACCACATGGATTCATCCTCCAACATCTTCGTCGCACCTCTTCTAGGTCATCATGATGTCAGATAAATAATTTGGGATCATAGCATTGCAAAACGGACGCACAAGGATCCATTGTTCATAACCCCATGATAAACATGAAGAACACATGGTCAAAAGGGGAGAAGAAAATCAAATAAAAATCCAAGGAACTAATCTCCACCATCGTTCATCATGACGCTGATCCTATCCCATAAGAGTGATCAAATAGAGGAAATAAAAAAATAAAATAATTTAAATATGGAATAATTCCCCAAAATAAACAAAATAAAAGACCCTCCCATAAGAATGAAGATCTGCGGGTCAACCTGTTAGTGGGTTGGTTTATGTTCATCCTTGGAATCCAAGAATGATGAAACAATAATGGAAATAAAAACCTCTACCTCGATCATCAATGAAGAGGGACATCGGCTGTCAGTTAGGAGTTGATCTTTTTGGGCAGTGATCCACATGTCATCGTTCATTGGGAATTCTCTGGTTGGCTCCTCTCCAAAGATTCAGAGAATTCCAGGAAATGTTTCCATGTTTATGAGCCTAACCTGGGGATCTTGGTCATTTAAAACTAATTAACACGTCTCTGCATTATGGAAACATTTAAAATAAAATAATTTATTAATTTTATTTGATTTCATTTAAAATTCCCAAAAACTAACTTTTGTTGTCAACCTTCACTATAGCATCCTGCCTTTTTGTCACATAAACTTTCATTACATTATACAAAACTGAGGATCTTTAAGGTTTAGTGACTTGGAAACCAGGAACTTAATACATGAAACAAAAAGAACATTCTTCTTAAACACTTGAATGGAATCTCCTTATGTTCATCATAGGTTCATTACTACATCTCATAACATGGGTACATACATCAAAATAAAGGGTGAGCAGAAGGCCCAGTAAGGGAAACAAGGGAAACATTTAACATGTGAACTTGAGATACATCAATAAAGTCATGAAAAGAAATTTAAGGAATGAGAATGAAATCCTGAGGTATGTAATAATAAAAATAACGTATTTCATAACATGAATATGTGGCTACAACATTTAACAAACACAATAATTTCCATTTCACTAAGGTCCATCCCCAAGGTGTCAATAAAAATTACCAAGGTTATTCACCAAGGTATCAGTCTAAAAGGTCATCTCTAGAGATTAAGTCTTTACCCAATGCATGGAGTGCTATCAGGGCACACCCTTGAATTTTTCTTTATAATCATGTGAGACACATATATCATCATCAATCATTTCATAAACAACCCATATAGCATAAAACAAATGGGTTTCATTTCATAATCATAACGTTTTAAAAACTCCTTTAAAGACAGGATCTTTGTGTCACTTTAAAACTTACAGAAAAGGAAGGTGGGTCGCATGTATGTAAATCAAAGAATTTAAAATAGAAAAAAATGGTATATATGTGAATACCCCTATATAAGAGAGATATTTTAGTATTTACTTAATAAAATAAAACAACATTAAAAAAAAGAGAGACATTTTGAGACGGAAATTCTGCAGCATAAAGAATATGTTATGAGGTTTTAGAAAACATTGAAAAGAGAGGGGACATGGGTCACCAACTAATAAATGATCCATAAAACAGTAGGGTAACAGAATATAAAGGATTTAAGAACATGTTAATGAAATTTGAAAGACATACCATATGAAATTAAGAAAATGAAAGGAAGACAAAAATAAGATTTCTCTTATGAAAATTCGGCAGCCTAACGGCGTCACTTAAACTTCAACAAAAATGAATTGATGAGATCAAATAGGGTCTCTAATAATATGAACATAAAATATCAGTATGATAGATTTATAGATCATACCCTAACATAATAAAAAGGAACACGAAATACTTGACATGAAAATAGATCTTGAAAATGAGAAGGGTGAACGAATCCCTTAAAAATTCGGCAACCTAACGGTGCCACTTAAACTTCAACAAAAATGATTTGACGAGATCAAATAGGGTCTCTCATAATATGAAAATAAAAGATCAGCATGATAAATTTAGAGATCATATCCCAAAATAATAAAAAGGAACATGAAAGACTTGACATGAAAATAGATCTTGAAAATGAGAAGGGTGAAAGAATCCCTTAAACATTCGGCAGCCTAACGGCGCCACTCAAACTTCAAAAAAAATGAATTGACGAGATCAAAAAGGGTATCTCATCATATGAACATAAAAGATCAGTATGATAGATTTAGAGATCATACCCCAACATAATAAAAAGGAACATGAAAGACTTGACATGAATATAGATCTTGAAAACGAGAAGGGTGAAAGAATCCCTTAAAAATTCGGCAGCCTAACGGCGCCACTTTAACATTCTTAAGATGAAATGATGGGAGCAAGAGGTGGTCTCTCATCATATGAAAATAAAAAGGTCAGTAAGATGAATATAAAATAACATCCTTCAACATAAGATCAGGGAACATAAAATAAATGATATAAAATAGATTACTTGGAAAGAAAGAGAGAGGTCAGATCCCTTACCTTAAAATGTAACTCTTAAAACTCAAATGATGGGACCTTGAGGGCTTAGGGGCACCTCGAGAGGACTCCTTGGGAGGTAATGAGACCAGAGCTTCGTTGGGGGAGAGTTGGGAGTCGAATGGAGGAGAGGATGGCTTGGTATTTATAGGGAAAGTGAGGGGACAAGGAATTAATGGCCAAGGGACACCTCACAAGTGGTTTTCTCAAAACCATGGGCTCTCCCATGGTATTTTAGATGGAGTTAGGCCACATGGGGCCCCCCGTACAATAATTTGTCACCTTTTATCTTCCAAACCTTAAAATTATCTCATGACTTCATCATGGCACAGTTATGATGTCAGTAAACATACCGAAACCCTAAAACTGTATTTTCACTATTCATCGAAAAATTAAAATTTCTCAGAAAAATCCCAAAATTTCACCTTAATTAAATATCGATGCTCTGATTTCAAAAATGAACTCCATTTTATAAAAAGTAATTTTATAAATAATTTTAATTTAATTTTTAAATAAATACACTATTCACTGAAAATTCATTTTTCTCAGAAAAATCCCCAAAAATTACCTTAACATAATATTGATGCTCTGAGTTCAAAAATGAAATCCATTTTATAAAAATAATTTTCTAAATATTTTTAATTTAATTTTTAATTAAAAAACACTATTCACCCGAAAAAACTAATACTTGACTAAAAATTTATGAAACCATTATTTAACCATTTTATTGAATCACATTACTTAATCAAGGTTCCTAGATTATATTAATACTTTCTTTAAGTGAGATTACTAATCCATTTGGTCACATTACTAATCCTAAGCATAAAATCAATATTCATAATTTATTATTAATCAAAAATTAAGTCGATCTTATTAGACTCTAAATTTCGTACTGAACATAATTGTAGCAGAACATTTTTTGAAAATCATTACACATTTTTAATTATTTAAGGTTTACATAAACATTTTTAAAATATCGTTTCTCTAAAATTCATCAAAAATATGTATAATATATTTATCCGGACATTTGAAATTTCAAAAACTTCATCATAAGAAGAAATCAAAAAATTTATTTAAAACAAAAGATTACACAAGGCAGTTACGGTCTGCTTACATAGCCCCTTATCACACCAGCGTAGGACCTAAGTGTATGGTGTGCTAAGTTGAGAGAATCTGAGGGAGGCTCGGCCAACATCGCATGAGTAGTAATTTCTATCAGTTTGAACTTCTCGTGAAGGAAATTCCGTTCTAGCTTCACACAATGAAGTTCGGCTTGGGTTTAGTCCATAGAAAAGCCTAGTGGTGCTACCTCCTTCCCAAGTTCCGTTAGCTGGGCTTCGATTCGCCCGAGACTATAGGATGAGGCCATCGAATCTCTTTTCTATATTAATTAACCAAGGTCACTTGTATTTAGAGAAAAAAGTCACAACATTCAGTTTGCAACGGTCATACTGACTAATAGTCATATAATAGTCAAAACCCAACAGTGTCATTTTAATTATACTCATGTTATCAAATGAAACAGATTTGTTGAGTATGAAAAAATAAAATGACACACAAAATTAGGAAATAATATTTATTCAAAATTTCGGGTCGTTACAATCTCCCCCCCTTAAGAAATTGGGTTTTGAAATTTCATTTAAAGAACCACATCGGAAAAAGAGTCAGTAACACTATTACTTTGAATGAAATAAAAGGAAGTACAAAGGCCACCCAAGTTAACCCATACTAGGATTCCATGTAGGAAAACATGTATATGGAAGAAAAAACAAAGGGTCAAGTTCTGAGGGAGAGTGATACAAATCATTATTATGAGGAAGATAACCATAAGAAAATCACAAACTTATGATGTGTGTAAACGGTCTTTGATTACCCAGTAGGAAGCTTAAACCAACGATGTTTTTGTTTTACGTTCCTTTTAATAATTTCGAGGAATTCATTTACTACATAGATTAAAAACATAAGGAAATATACCTACCATCTAGTAGAGTTTTATCCTTTAATAAGTTTCTACCAAAACTAATATTTTCTCCAAATGATGAGCATTCAAAACTACTTGGTCTCATCAAAGCACAAGAATCATATTATATAGAATCACATAATCCACCAAAGATTAACTATCTATTTCTTATATCTTTAAACATTATCCAAAAAACAAAAAGGGTAAGATAAAACGACTCTTCCAAAGGAAATAACCCTAGAGGAAGGAAAACTACTTTAAATCTTCAAAGTTCCATGGTACTACCCAAAGTTAATCATAGACCATTCCATAAATAACTGTTCTTAACATTCCTCAAAATAAACCAAACTAAGATTGAAACCCAAATACAAGAAGGATTTGATAACATAGTCTTCCAAAATAAACTTCATTGTTCATCCCCAAAAAACATCAACCACTCCTAACATCTTATAACAAAAGTATCTAACCTAAACATATTTTACCCAATATAGGTTAATCATTTCCATAAGTAACCTAAATTACTATATGTCCACCTTAAATTCATCGATTCTTCAAAATATAAGTCAACCTTTACTCCTCAACAAAAATACCGTAGTAATATATTTACCTCGATTATATATGGTCCCCAAAATAGTGAACGTATTCCAAAATAATAATCATCTTTTAATCCCCTAATCATCTCTGTCATATTAATACGGCAATCGTCACATTTCCTATCACATTGGTTGTTGGGACATGTTCTTCCATTTCCCACCATTAACTAAGAAAAGAAAGTATAATTAGAGGCTTAAATACTTAGCCAATAATCATGAAAAGGAACATAAAGCATATAAGGATAACTTGTAGAAGAAAAGTATACCCTAACTTGTGATCCCCTAGGTTTCAAACTAGGTTATGCATGATCATATATTCTTATGTGGATCTTTATTTTATTTTATGGTTGTTCCTTTAATAACGGTTCATACTAAGCATATGAATTTACCAAAGCATATCCCCCGGGAGTGTCGTAACCAAGAGTGCAGCAAGGCCCATTGTCATGTACCAGTTCCCATTCGAGTCTATCTCAAAGTGGTGTTATCAGGTTTTACCCCTATGTACATCTATGACAGAGCCACCACTACCTGCTTGTATCCAGATAGGGATGTATTTTCTTAGCAACCCCTTACTCAATAGTCACCAAAATACCAGGAAGATTTCCTATATTTAAACTTTTCTATAGGATTCTTCCTAAAGTATTCATATCCTAATTTCCACAAAAAACGAAACTATTCTTTGATACCAACTATAGAATCCCGCCTTTTTGTCACATAAAATTTCATTACATTATAAAAAACGGAGGATCTTTAAGGTTTAGTGTCTTGGAAACCAGGAACTTAATACATGAAGCAAAAAAACATTCTTCTTAAACACTTGAAAGGCTTCTCCTTATGTTCATCCGAGTTTCATTACTACATCTCATAACCTGGGTACATACATCAAAAGAAAGGGTGAGCAGAAGGTCCAGTAAGGGAAACAAGGGAAAAATTTAACATGTGAACTTGAGATACATCAATAAGGTCATGAAAAGAACTTTAAGGAATGGGAATTAAATCATGAGGCATATCATAATAAAAATAACGTATTTCATAACTTGAATATGTGGATACAACATTTACCAAAGAAAATCATTTCTGGTTCACCAAGGTCTATCCCCAAGGTGTCAATAAAAATTACCAAGGTTATTCACCAAGGTAGCAGTCTAAAAGGTCATCTCTAGAGATTAAGTCTTTACCCAATGCATTGGAGCGCTATTAGGTTGAAACCCTAAAATTTGTCTTTATCATCATGTGAGCCACATATATCATCATCAATCATTTCATAAACAACCCATATAGTATAAAAGAAATGGGTTTCATTTCATAATCAAAATGTTTTAAAAACTGCTTTAAAGACATGATCTTTGTGTCACTTTAAAACCCACAGAAAAGGAAGGTGGGTCTCATTTATGTAAATCCCAGAATTTAAAATAGAAAAAAAATTTATATATGTGAATACCCCTGTAGAAGATAGAGCTTTGATTATTCACTTAATAAAATAAAAGTTCTTTAGAAAAAAGAGAGAAACATTTTGAGATGGAAATTCTGCAGCATAAAGGCTATGTTACGAGGTTTTAGAAAACATTGAAAAGAGAGGGGACATGGGTCACCCACTCATAAATGATCCATAAAACAGTATGGGAACAGAATATAAAGGATTTAAGAACATGGTAATGAAATTTGAAAGACATACCATATGAAATGAAGAACATGAAAGGAAGAAAAAAAATAAGATTTCTCTTATGAAAATTCGGCAGCCTAACGGCATCACTTAAACTTCAACAAAAATGAATTGACGAGATCAAATAGGGTCTCTAATAATATGAACATAAAATATCAGTATGATATATTTAGAGATCATACCCTAACATAATAAAAAGGAACATGAAAGGCATGACATGAAAATAGATCTTGAAAATGAGACGGGTGAAAGAATCCCTTAAAAATTCGGCAGCCTAACGGCACCACTTAAACTTCAACAAAAATGAGTTGACGATATCAAATAGGGTCTCTCATCATATGAACATAAAAGATCAGCATGATAAATTTAGATATCATACCCCAACAAAATAAAAAGGAACATGAAATATTTGACATGAAAATAGATCTTGAAAACGAGAAAGGTGAAAGAATCCCTTAAAAATTCGGTAGCCTAACGGCGCAACTCAAACTTCAACATAAATGAATTGACGAGAAAAAATAGGGTCTATCATCATATGAACATAAAAGATAAGTATGATAGATTTAGAGATCATATCCCAACATAATAAAAAGGAACATGAAAGAATTGACATGAATATAGTTCTTGAAAATGAGAAGGGTGAAAGAATCCCTTAAAAATTTGGCAGCCTAACGGCGCCACTTTAACATTCTTAAAATGAAATGATGATAGAAATAGGGGTTATCTCATCATATGAACATGAAAAGGGAGGTAAGATGAATATAAAAGAACATAATTCAACATAAGAGCATGGAGCATAAAAGAAATGACATAAAAGGGATTACTTGAAAAGAAAGAGAGAGGTCAGATCCCTTACCTTAAAACGTAACTCCAAAAACTCAAAGCTTGGGACCTTGAGGGCATGGGGGATCCTTCAGAGGACTCCTTGGGAGATAATGAGACTAGAGCTTAGTTGGGGCAGATCTGGGCGTCGAATAGATGAGAGGACGGCTTGGTATTTATAGGGAAAGTGAGGGGACAAGGCATTAATGGCTAAGGGACATCTCACAAGTGGTTTTCTCAAAACCATGGGCTCTCCCATGGTATTTCCCATGGAGTTAGGCCACATGGGGCCCCCCATACAATAATTTATCACCTTTGTTCGGCCAACCCTTAAAATATCTCATGACTTCATCATTACACAGTTATGATGTCATTAAACATACCGAAACCCTAAAACTGTATTTTCACTATTCATCGAAAAAATTCAACTTTCTCAGAAAAATCCCAAAATTTCACCTTAACCAAATATCGATGCTCTGATTTCAAAAATGAAATTCATTTTATAAAAATATTTTTTTAAATATTTTTAATTTAATTTTTAAATAAATACACTATTCACCGAAAATACATTTTTCTAAGAAAAATCCCCAAAAATTACCTTAACAGAATATCGATGCTCTGAGTTCAAAGATGAAATCCATTTTATAAAAATAATTTTCTAAATATTTTTAATTTAATTTTTTATTAAAAAACACTATTCACCTGAAAAAACTAATACTTGACTAATAATTTATGAAACCGTTATTTAACCATTTTATTGAATCACATTACTTAATTAAGGTGCCTATATTATATTAATACTTTCTTTAAGTGAGATTGCGAATCCATTTGGTCACATTACTAATCCTAAGAATAAAATCACTATTCATAATTTACTATTCATCAAAAATTATATTGATCTTATTGGACTCTAAATTTCGTACTGAACATAATTGTAGAAGACCATTTTTGGAAAATCATTACACATTTTTAATTATTTAAGGTTTAAATAAACATTTTTAAAATATCCTTTCTCTAAAATTCATCAAAAATATGCATACTATATTTATCCGGACATTTGAAAATTCCTAAACATCATCATAAAAATAAATGAAAATTTTTATTTAAAACAAAGGATTACACAAGGCAGTTACGGTCTCCATACATATCCCCTTATCACACCAGCATAGGACCTAAGTGTAAGGTGTGCTAAGGTGAGAGAATCTGAGGGAGACTCGACCAACATCGCACGAGTATTAATTTCTATCAGTTTGAAATTCTCACGAAGCCGATTCTGTTCAAGCTTCACACGATGAAGTTCGGCTAGGGTTTGGTCCAGTGCAAAGCCCAGTGGTGATACCTCCTTCCCAAGTTCCGTTAGATGGGCTTCAATTGGCCCGAGACTACAGGATGAGGCCATCAAATCTACTTTCTATATTAATTAACCAACGTCACTTGTATTTAGAGACAAAATTCCCAACATCCAGTTTTCAACGGTCATATAATATTCAAAACCCAAATGTCTCATTTTAATTATACTTATGTTATCAAATGAAATAGTTTTGTTGAGTATGAAAAAATAAAATAACACAAAAAATTAGGAATCAAGATTTATTCAAAATTTCAGGTCGTTACATTCACCAGTCGATGTTAGGTCTCTCCTAAGGTAAAGTCACTACTCTGAATGCAATGGTGCCCTCAAATTTCTAATTTGGGCACCTGTTTAAATGTTATTATACTTTTTTAGAAAAACTGCTCACATTCACTATATAAATGTTTAATTTATTTCCAACAATTATTTCAGGCACTCTGGGCCTCAGAATCGCATGCCTTCACAAAGCATGGTCGTGATTTAATTCCATATAATATTTAAAAATAATACACAGATAATCGGGGGCATTGGATAAATACATGTAGTTGGGGATTCACCTTCATATTGAAATATATTTGGGGAAGAGATCATCTACTTCTAGAATTATGTTGATGTTCCTATGAGTATCTATGAAGAGATGATGCGTGAGTTTAGTGATTCAAATTGTATGGTGACTACTAGTTTCAAAAAGTATACCATGGCCTTTGTTGATAGTATTAGTGCCCGAAGAAGAAAAAAGATATTGTGGGTTTCGTGAAATGTTTTTACACCAATTAGTTATTGAAGGTTGAGCATCAATGATATAGTGGTTTATAATAGCCATTTTATCAAGGAGAAATGAATATGGGATGATGTAACCATGGAATTCCCGGTGGTTCTACTGAAGAAATATCATAATATTGACACTATATGGGTGATTGTGAATAGATTAATGAAAGTGTATCTTTTCATTGATATCCATGAGAATTTCTATGTGGGTCAATTGCAGGAAATGTATGTTCATGAGATAGTCTATTTTCATGGGTTACCACATAGTGTTATTTTAGACCATGATTCATGTTTTACTTCATGCTTTAGGAAAAGGTTATAAAAATCATTGGGTACCTAGGTACTTATTCAAATATAATTTCACTAGTAAAAATATGTTATGTTAGAACAAATTATATAGGTATTGGATTACATGTTGTGGGTGTACATACAAGACTTTTGTGGGTCTTTCACTACTATAAAAATGGTCAAATGAGGCCTTTGACATGTGAGAATTAATTAGAAGTCTCTATTGATGACTAAGAGTGACTACTAGTGTTGGCTGTAAGGCTTTAAAAAACAACTATCTAATGCACCCCACCCTCACTCGCACACAACCCCACCACCCCCTCCTGTGGCACAAACCCTATACCCATCCCTCAATCGTCGACCACCTCTACTTTCATATCTGGAAAATTCTCCCTCACTGACTCCCCTACAAAATTCTGCCTCCCTTTTCCTTAAATCCCTTTCCCTCACACCTTTCATGTCTCCACTATCACACCTGGAGTTGCTACCGACACCCATCCTCCCCACCTCCGCCCTTCACAACTCATCCTGCCTCTATCTCTGTACCCGCCAAGGGTTCTTGTTCGACAATCTTCTCCCTACTGTGTATTGGTCTAGGGTTCCAATTGATCATATCCAATTTATGATTTTACAGATTTTTTATCTGATTAAGGTTGATACCATAATAATTTCATTAATGTTGGTTCCAACAATGAATCTGAATTTCAGAAATTAGTTTGAAATTGACCATTCTTCTATCAATGGTTTTCCATCTATATGAATATATGTTCCCATGTTGCTATGTGTTTGGATATATTTTCTCCCCCAATTTAATGGATTCATGTATTTATAGAATATGTTGAAAGGATGATGTTAGTAATGGACGTGAAGAATGATATTTCATATACTATTATGAAAATAATCGATCAATTTGATGAAGACAAATGAATTATGATGGAGGCCGTCTATTCGAGTTAATGATATTTAGAACAAGTTATGATAGGGGATACAAAAAGAACAACAACACATTTCAAACTTCTTAGACTTGGATCATTGATCAAGAAAACCAATCAAGCATGATTGATAATGATTATTGTAACATTGTTCCATTTTTTCCCACATTCAAATAGGAAATTATGTTTTATCACCCTAAAAAATGCTTCTGTCCATTTAAAATTTATCCTTGGCCATTTCATTGACACTTAAAGGAAAGGATGAAAAATTATTTGTTGGTAGTTTATCTATTATTATTATTATTATTTGTTTTTAGTAAAAGGGAGAGTTTGATTTGTAGAATATTGACATAGATGAGAGAACCGTCCAAATGTATGGGTATCTTCTTCTAGGTTTGGGATTAACATCAAACCAAAATGCTTGTGTAGATCCTGCACATCAGATGTTTTGGAAGGTTGAAATTGTGGTACATTAGATACCATCTCATAGTGTTTCTATATGGAGAATCTATCATTTATTAACTATTTTTTAGGTATTGATTCCATTGGATAAAATGGACCATTTTCAACTTCTAAGATAGCTAGGAAAAAATTGTATGAAGTAGATAATGATTTTATAAAGAAATTGGACAATTTTATTTATTTATTTTATCCAAAAAACCCCAATCATTATTGCTGCCTACAAATATAGAGGTTTCCAACCCAAAACTACCCGAAGACTGTCATTATTATCCGGAAAACATTTTTAAATAGTTTCCTCTTCCAAATGAGCTGGTAATGCCTCACATTATAGACTGATGCAATATTTTTTCTCATCTATGATGTTTCTTTGTTTCATTTTTTTATCAATTTTTTTTTTAAATTCTCAACGGAAATATTGTAGTGTCTTGGAAAGAGTATACGAAAACCTTTGGATAATATGATCTGTGTTTTATTAAATTTTGGTTTGGTATATGTCAAATAAAAATTCATTGGATATTATATTATTTAAAGCATGAATTATTTTAATAATTTATTTATTTTAATACCATGGATCATATTTTATGTTGATTTATGTGATATATATGAGAAAATTACATTGTGGTTGTTTTTCTAATCTCCTTGATCTTTTTTTAAATCTTATGAATATGTAAACCAATGGGTATAAGATGGTTATTGATGTTTATTGAATTCGAAGTGATTATGTGGTTGTTACATCTGCAATAGGTTTCATATTTTTTTATCTTCACCATTTTCATATTTAAGATGCATATGATTAATTCATATTTGCAATGGTTTTTTCTAACTTTGAATGACATTAAATCATAATTACATATGAATGTTCATATACTCTGATATGGTGGTAGGTACACAAGATTATAAATAGATATATCATCATAGAACATATTTTTAAGGAAATGTAGCATAACTAAATTCAAACAACAAGGAATTCATTAAATGTTTATGATAAATTTATATTTTTTTACAGGTTTATTCAATAAATAATCATTAATAATTATGTATTTTTATAAACATAAATTACATTGACAGTTATTATTGACTCCCATTATTTTGAGTCACTATGTGATGATTCTTATTTTAGGAATTCAGTTTTCCTTGTATCCATTAAATGAATGAAATTAAAGTTATCCTTGAACAAATGAAATGGTCAATTGATTTTGATTTATCCCCTCATCTTAATATACTTCTCTATTTGATATATATTTCTTCTCTATCTTCTAGACCCAAAATATCTTGTAGACGCACATGAAATTTATCTATCACTAAACATTCTATAATATTATTCAGTGGCCCTTTAATAATATTTTTAGTACTTTAAACTCATGAATCAGATCATAAATCTCATAACTTTTCTCTTTTAATTTATTATCCATTTGTGTAATGATTTCCTCTAAATTTGTTATGTGATTACAACATCTGTCACCTTCAGCCTTCAAGTGTTGAAATTCATCTCTCCAGGATTGAGTCTCCACTTGTTGTGTTCCACTAATAATTTATAGATTTACCTTATTAAGTGGTTTATATATTCTCAACAAATTTGGTTGATATAAAATCATTATCTTTAGATTTATAAGAGATATTTTTTTTTCAGACTTTGGCATGCACAATGAGTCATTTTTGTTTACCTGAGTTGGTGAACCCAATTTATTAGACTTCTACTTCTTCTTTTTTTATATTTTGGATTGGTGATACTCCTCTTCAAGAGACTTCTAAACTGGATCTCTAGCCGATTCATATTTATCCTTTAAGATAGATTCTTTATCATATAGATCTTCCAAATTAACACATATTTATTTTGAAGTAGTGTACTGAATATATTTCTCTTCTACCTTATTATCGAGGTTCTCTTTAAATTCATTCTTGAAAGATTCATCAATTTTTACATTTATTCGATTTTTCCCATGCAAAACATCAGGTCTAAATGGTAAAATAGAACCACATTACAAAATATCATAAGAGGTTTCAATATGATCTTCAAAACATGACATTAATTCCATTTTCCAATTAGAAAAACGACTTTCATAAAATACGTATTCCTAATCTTATTCTTTAGTTAGTTTAAAACTAAATATGAATTTTCTTCCTTCTTCGAGCTTCTATAATGAAATAGGACCATTATCCATGTAGCAAATCAATGTACACACACAAACTCCACACACTACACGTTTTGTGTGATACTTTAGCTTCTATGATGTTCTTATAATACATTTTCTATGATGTTCTTATAAGTGCCAACCCTCATGTATGAAATGAATATTTCTCTCACTCATATATCATATTGTTAGAATTAAACTGTTTAAGTATCAATAAACTAGAATAATCATTTGAAAACAAAATGGTTTCGTCCAGTTTTTTGTCTCGGTCTCAATAAACACCTCCCACTCTGATTTCTCTTTTTCTAACAAGGTAGCTAGAATTATTCATTGGGGATAAAAATTTGAAGTAGTGTGTGAATTTTAATTCAGTAGAATTATAAAGTAAATCCATTTCGTTTATTAGTTTTATTTTATGTGATAGCCTTCCCTTTATTCAAGGGGGAATGTAAAATAGGTAGTATTTAGCTTCCCACTCTTCTTGGTTGTAACTTGAGACTTTTATCACTATTAATTTGATTATTGTTAATATTTCTATTTGTGTTTCATTTCATGTTATTTTTTTGTGATTATTAACCAAGATATACCACTTAAGACTTTTCCTAATCTCCTATGGCCACATATCCCACTCTACTCTCTCTTGTCCTACTACATGAAGCATCAGGTAAATCTTTGAAATCCACAAATATGGTTGGATGTTGGTTTGTTGTAATCGAATGATCAGATATTATTATCAGTGGCTCCTTTAGTACGTACTATGGAAAACCATTCCCCATCAAGTGGATTCTTGAATTTTTTTAGACTAAGAGAAAATATAGGGATTAAAACTATTTTCTTCAATTCTATAACTAATTTGATGATGTTTTAGTTAGGGTAAGAGAGATGGGGGTTTTTATTTGAATTAGTGTTGTGTTAGTTCATGAGAGCATTATCCACGGATATTTTAGTTATTTGAGAGTGGATACAGTTAGATTGTGTCTTGAAAACATACACTTTGGAGAAAATTTTCATTACCTGTATAGTGATCGTGGAGGATTTAACTTTCAATAGGTCTATTTCAACCAAATCTGAGTTCTTGGTAATTGAATCCAATCTCTTATTGTGTTTAATTAATTTTTATTTCAATTATATTATCCTCTTATTTATATCAATTTAGGTTGTTTGAATACACATTAGATTGATCTAGTCTACTGTTCTAATCTAGTATGGATTTATTACAATGTAATTCCTCCATACCACAACCACATGCATATAGGTCCAGTTTGGATCAAAGATTGTAAAAAATCAATATGTTCACTATTTTTTTCAAAAAATTACCCTTTTTGTGAATTTTATGATGTCTTTGGTTTTGGTTCTCTCATTTTTGGTTCTTGAACTATTTTATCCAGTCTTTTGGTAGTGTTGTTGGATAGTTTCATCCAGTGGAGAGGTAGTTTGGTGAGATTTTCTTGCATTCATGTGACACCGAGAAAATGAGGACTTTTGGGTTAATTTCTAGTTTTGATATCTGCTGGTGGATAGCATTATTCAGTGGATTGATACTTTAGTAAGATTTGATTGTATTCGTGTGACATCGAGAAAATGAGGTGTTCCAGGTTAATTTCAATTTTTTATTTCTGTTGGCATTTTTTGGCTATATGGTGATGTGAAATTGTAATTTTTTTTAAAAAAATCAATGGTTAGTGGCCACAAATAGAGGTCGTTAATGCTCCAAAAAAATTCAAGAAGCATTAGCGACCACTTTTGGTGGTAATTGTATCTTGAGACCTCCAAAGATGTTTCCATTGGTCTTCCCAATGACCGTTTCCATGACCATTAGGGCAGGGTCTATAGTGACCCCATTTGGTGGTTGCTAAGATGTTTTAGCATCAGGCCAACTTTGACCGCCAAAGGTGATCTGATGGTAGTCACTAGAGCCCTTTAGAAACCAATTTTCATTGTCGCTAAGGTATGTTTTCTTATTTTTGTTTGTATAAGTACATAGTTATCACTGAGTTCTCTTATGACCATAGTTATTATGAGACTATTCAGATGGAACCGTATGTGGAAATTTATAGTAGTCCATGAAGATCACCTATATGCTAGATAGAGTCATGTAAGTCTGATTTTTTTGGACCGAGTCTCATGTAGGAGACATCATATTATGTCCAATTATTTCCAAAATGGCTAACATTGGTTAAGAGAAAGAAGATTTCATATGATGATCAACATCGATGGACCCTTGAGATTACAATGGGTGATCATTTCTTCCTTCGAGTATTTCATATATTGGTTCACCATAGTATTTAGTGGCTGGGAATGTTGGTGCCTAGGTTTTTTGGGCCTTTTTGAGATTGTGAAGAGGATCAAACTATTTGTATAACTACTACTTCGTCCAAAATGACAAATTTCTATGCACAATTTCTTTCATGTTTCACATGTTCAATAGTATCACCCCAACCCTTTTCATGCAATTTATATTGATGATGTTGAGATTGAGGCTGATGCATCATTTGTAGATTTTCTGATCTTTTTTATGGATTGTAGTGAGAATGTAACAACACATGCTTCCACAGTATTCTTCTCTTTGAATAATACAATAGCTTGCATTGTACGCACCATCAAGTTCTAACACACCACAACCAATCAAACTCGATGTTATAAATAATAATATCCAATTTTTCAAATTTTATAAATTTTATTTTTCAAAATTGACTTCATTTTTGGATTCAAAATATAAAAAATAACTTAGGGTGAATTTTAGGTATTTTTCTGAAAACGTTCAATTTTTTAAGAATAGTGAAAACCACTACGTTATTGTTTAAAACTGAATTTTTATTTAAACAATTAGTTATTTTATTTAAATTTATATTAACAAAAAATAGATATATAATACCTATATATGTTCAATATAATTCATAGGAGTCATTTTATAATAATATTAGATATATAAAATTTTATTGAACTTTTTACCGTCTTTTACCCACCTTCTAGGCGCATTTGCAAATTTGCATAAAATGTAATTTTACAACTTCTGTAAATTGAATTTAAAAAATTTGAGAGACAGGGTTAACATCAGAAATTTAAATTTGGTCAATAAGATGCAAATAATTTTTTGTGAATAATAACTTTTGACTTTTATTTACAACAATTAAAAGTAAATAGGGTAATTAAAGGTAAAAAATTATATTATAATTACCCTAACACATGTCCTAATTATATTTGATAATATTATTTTGACAAAAATAAACCATAGGAATAAAGTATGATCATTTTGTTCCACTTGTATTAGATTATGTCATTTATTATTATTTTATTTAAAGAAGAGTTAAAAGTGTTAAATTCAAAGTTTAATTACAAAACCATTTTTAATATAAGGTTATAAATTAGATAAATTAGACTATAAATATTAATTATAAAGATAAAAATATTTAATACATAATTGTATTTTAATTTTAATTTTTAGACATTAAATAATTAAATTAATTTATGACAGAATGATGATGCAGTAATTACCTTATTAATGAATGACTAAAATAATTGATATTATAAATATCCAAATAAATGTAAATTGAGACTTCTGATGAATTATAATAATTTTAAAGGTTAATATGACCTATTAGGGTTTATTAAATAATTTTTTTTTCAAAGTGATAAAGTTTTTATGACTTTCACAAAAACAAAATACCAAATAGTGTCAAATTTGACAAAAATGATTTTTTAAAACAAATATTATATTATTAATTGATATAATATTCCTAAAAATATAAGGTTTATCCAAAGAACTTATATAAGGTTATATATAACAATAATAAACTACTTGTGGTTCTCCTGGCTTTTTATAGTATGTTTATTAATGATTTATTATAATTATACAAGAATACATGTTAAAAGTTATATTATTTAACTAAGAGTTAAATCTAAAAGATAAGGTTAATATGGTGACCTAAACCTTTATAAAACCAATTGTTTGAGACTTTTCCGACCCATACCCACCTTATCCTTAAAATAAATAATTTTTGTGCCATTATAAACTGGATATGATTGTATAATAAAATAATATTTCAAGCTTTTCCTAAAGTGACCACCACATATCTTATAAAAGGGAACTTCCCCTTCTCTCAAAATCACATCTCCAAAGATATTTTTCTTGGCCAAATCCTACTCAAATATCCTCCCAACTACCCTCACTTCGACCTAGATGACTCACATTGATCATAAAGCTAAAATAAAGACCCCTTTTGATGAACTCAAAAGTAAACATCCGTAGAAGAGGTAATAATTTCACCACCTCTTTCAAAGTTCATCTCTTCTTCCACCTCCTCTTTCTTTGTTGTTTCCATAACAAAATAATAACTACAGTACCTTATACATACTGTGAATTTATTATAAATATGGTACAACCATATTCATTATTCTATCCATCCTATGAATGACAAGTCATCGTACGTGCGTACGTATGCCTTACCGTCTCCACGTTGTGGTGCAGTTTGTTATTCAAACTATTCATTATTTGTATGGGTATAATAATGAGTATAAATGATGTAAATAATAAATATAACTTATTAATGATTCTGCATATATGATATACCATCCAATTACATACTATTTCACCATCAATAGAATGATATTGTCGCACGTGCATACGTACATACTACCGTCTCCACGAACATGATGAAATTCATTCCCCATCATAACCATTCAAGAATATTTTTCATTTTAGGATTAAAAATATTTTTTAGGAACTTAATATCATTCTGGATATGAATCAAATATATCATATCCATAAGAAACATGGCTTACGTAACCAAGCATATAAAGAAAAACGGATCATTTAACACCTGAAACGATGATACTGCTGAAATGTTATTAACAAAGAAATATAAGAAGATCAAGTATGATAAAATATTTATGTATGTAGATATTTTATAATTTAATAAAAATTATTTAACTATTATAAAGGAGGATAACATATCCTCGATCATGGAAAATTACTTAGTAAGGTTTAATTCGACAATCTCTTCATTATCTTAGGTTGTTTGTACATGAGTATCTATTGGGACCTCTTTATCATCCACATCCGTGTTTCTAAAAAATTTATTTCAAATTTTTTTACTATTTCCTCGACTATGGTTTAAATTAATTTATACCCTTTTTTCACTTTTTTATTAAATTTTTATACAGGAATATTTCCGTCGTTTTCCAAATAATGTCCTTTACGGCCTTTTCAACAAAATTACAAAAATAATGTTTTTAAACATATACGGCAGGTGTGGATATTTTCTAGCATTATAACATCTTCGAAGCTTCCCTTAAAAGATTATAAAAATATTTTCAAAATAAATTTTTTCTTTTATAATTATGTAACTTTTAAATTATTTTAAAATAAAGAGATATTTCTCTCAAATAGTTTTCATTTCATCTATGTCAACATCTTTTTATGGATTTTACACTTGTTTAATGTTTATTTATTATGATAAAATCTTCCATATTGTATTAAAGATTTTTTGATATGCTTGAAAATGGATGTGTTATTTTTATACCATTCATGGTTTATGGTTCAATTATTAAAATTTTGTATGCTAGTTTTAATACAAATGTTTATGATATGTTTCAAACTTTTCATATGAGGAATGCATTGGACATAATAAGTGACGGGTGGATACCCCTATAGATCCTTGATGAAACGGTAGGTCTCATGAGATAAACTAGTGTCTTGGAATAAGGCCTTGAAAAACTCTTATTTTTAGTCTTGGCCCAAGTCCTTGATTATGTGGTTATGATGCCTGGCATTATGCATTTCATAATTATGAAATTGGCTATTGCATTACTTGTGATTATTCGAATAGTAGAATATCCATGTGAATAAGTAAATGGAATTATTTGATTTATCATTTTTATATTATACTGAAGTTTAAGTTTAAAAGGCTTGTGTTTTAGTCTTATACATTTCCTTAAATGTTTATTATTATTTATGAAAGTTTCCGCTATATTATTATTATCCTTACTCAGCACCCCAGCTCAACCCTTTCTATGTTTTATTTTTTACAGGATAAAAAGAAGTATATTATGACTGTCTTACAGGGATAGTCTATGGGATATGAATGTGTTCAAATGAGACCATGTTGTTGTGTTTTTTCACTTTATAATATAATGTAAAACTTTTGAATGTATATAGTACTTCAAAGGATACTAAACTGATTGGTCTTTTGAGATTTTATCCCTTGTGATCATGCCAATGTTATATAATAATGCACTGACTCTAGGTAACTAGGGTCAAGGCATTATAGTTGGTGTCAGAGGATGTTTAGTACGAACTGTAGAAACTAGATTTATAAAAACTATAATTAGAGAACATTACCCTAATATAGACTTTGAGGATTGGTGTAGAAGAACTTTCTAGAATTTTGGTAATGTAGAGATTTTGTGAGTTTTGTAAGAAATACATCCCTGTCTGGATATGAGCAGGTACAGGTGGATGTGGCACAGATGTACCTAGGAGTGAAAATTTCGACAAGGAGTTTCAGGCTTCACTCGGGGTATCATAGTACATGAAAATGGGCCTTGCTTCCCTCTTGGTTGTGACACTTCTAGGGGATATGCTTAGGATAATTTACATTTTCTTTACTAACCATTATGAAGGATTTATGAGTATATACCACGTCAATAAACTGCTCAATTTATGTTAAGTGTTTTACAATTTTGTAATTATGTATTGTGATTCATAAACTAATCTATTATATTCCATTGTTACGAAATTGCACCTAGTGGGAGTAATGGAAACCGTATCAACAAATGTAATCCATGTTGGGATTTCCCTCCTACTCATTATAATTATAGTGGAGTTGGTGATGCAACTGGTACTGATCATCTTATCACCATACTGGGACAACTCACTCAAGTTATGAATA
Source organism: Viscum album (assembly GCA_963277665.1). Lineage (NCBI taxonomy): Eukaryota > Viridiplantae > Streptophyta > Magnoliopsida > Santalales > Viscaceae > Viscum > Viscum album. The sequence goes on along the minus strand of OY728131.1, from coordinate 1,570,431,389 downwards.
ATAACCATACCTGTATGAATCCCCCTGATCCACAACATGGTGGATCAATGTTTGAATGCTTCATGGGGAAAAATCACCAAAATTCAATGGGACTAAAAATCCATTTGTAGCTGGGAAATGGATATGTTCCTTAGAGAAAATATTTCAAGCTTTGGGGAGTAGTGAAAGGGAAAAAGCTTTCATGGCAGTTTATCACCTCATGGGAGATGCAAATCAATATTGGTCATTAATTCAAAACCCAAAGGAAGATGAATAAGTATCAAATATGGAATAGAGGGAGTTTAAAGATCTTTTCTTAGAGAAATACTTTCCTCATGACCATCAAGAGGATTTGGAAAGACAATCTCTATACATGAGCCAAAAGGAGGATGAGAATGTCATAGAGTATGAGACTAGTATTACAAGGTTATAAAAATGAAACAAATTATATACGTACCCCAAGGAGTAATATTGATCACTTCTTTGATGGGTTAAAGACATTTCTCCATCGAGTATTAGTCTCACAATCCTTCTCATCACACAAAGATATTGTCTCATGTGCTATCAATATAGAAAATGAATTATCTATGTCTAGAAAATTAAATCAAATAAAGTGAAGAATAGATCTTCGAAACACTTTGGAAATGGAAATAAGGGGAATAAGGGAAAATATGAATTTCCTTCCTACGGTAACTGTGGGAAAAACACCCCGGTACTTTCCTGAAGGGAATGAGAGTCTATTACAAATGTGGTGAAAAGGCCACCAAGATTGTGATTGCAAGGGAAAGAAAGAGGGTTTCAATGTTGAATGCAACAATTATAGAGAAATGGGTCATTATGCAAATGAATTTCCTAAGCTCCAAAGAAACATACCTCAGAAAAGGACAAGGGAGAAATACCAGGCTTATGCGATCACTACTGTTGAGGTTGAAGCTCTAAAAACATAGTGGCATGTAATTTAAGGGTTTTGTCAAGTTTAACCAATTCTTTATTTGATTTTGGATCATTGAACTTATTTATATCTTCTCATTTTTCTAATAAAATTAGATATTTCCTATTTGATTTAGCAAAGGAGTTTCAGTCAAAACTCCTAAGGAAAGTATCTTAGCAATAATGTTTTGTGAATCAATTCCCATTAGGGAATATAAATGTTATTTATATGTTGATCGCATCATCATAACCATGATTGAATTTGATATAATCCTTAGTATGGATTGGATTTTGGACCATGATGCAAAAATTTTTTGTATGAAAATGGAGGTTACAATTTTTGACGATGATAAGGAGTAACTTATCTGTAGAGTAGAAACGGGTCACCCTGTGATTCTAATCTAGATCCACCCCTAGTAGCTCTACTAAATTCAATTATTGGGGAGGAATATAATTAAATAACTATGGGTGACGGAAAAAATGTTTGAATGGAGGACGTAACTATTGTACAAGAATTTGTTAATGTGTTTCCATAGGATTTACCCCGATATCCTCCAGAATGAGAAATTGAGTTTTCCATTGATTTAATTCCTGAGTCAAGGCCCATATCGAATACCCCTTATAGAATGGCCACTGTGGAATTAGTTGAACTAAATAAACAACTATAGGAATTTAATAATAAATAATTTATTTTCCCTAGTGTTTCTTTATGGGGTTCCCCTATTCTTTTTGTTATGAATAATGATAGATCTTTGAGGTTTTGCATTGACTATAGGCTGATCGATTCTATAATAATAAAAACAAGTATCCCCTACCTCGCACTGATGATTTATTCGATCAAATTTGTAGAGATCAATATTTTTCAAAGATTGAACTTCGATCTGGATATAATCAGTTGTTTGTGAAGAAGGAAGACATTCTGAAGACATCATTTAGTACCAGGTATGGGAATTACGAGTTTACAGTAATGCCTTTTGGATTGACTAATGCACCATATGTATTCATGGATCTAATGAATAGAGTTATCAAGGAATATCTTGATTAATATTTAGTGATATTTATTGATGATATCTTGATGTAGTCAAAAAGATATAAAGATCATGAAAATAACTTGTGAACTATTCTAAAAACCCTTGTAAGAAACGAATTATATGGGAAGTTTAGAAAGTGTGAATTCTGGATTCAGGAAATTTATTTTCTTGGCCATATTGTCTCTAAAGATGGAATCTCTATTGATCCTTCTAATACAAGAGAAATAAAAAAATGGAGAACACCAACGAGTATAACTGAGGTACGCAGTTTTATTGGTTTAGTAGGTTATTATCGGCATTTCGTTCAGAATTTTTCCCGATTGGTAAACCCATTAACCAAGCTCACATGTAAAGGGTTTAATTTTTTTTGGACAAATGAGTGTGAAGAATGTTTTGAAGAACTGAAGATAATATTATTCAATTCTCCTATCTTGACTCTACCAATGGGGAATGATGGGTTTGTTATTTATAGTGATTCTTCAATGAATGGACTTGGTTGTGTCATTATATAGAATGATAGAGTTGTTTTTTATATATCACAATAGCTAAAAAATCATGAATTTTTTTTCCCACTCATGATCTTGAGTTAGCAGCTGTAATTTTTGCTTTGAAGATATGGAGACACTATCTCTAGGGTGAAAATTGTGAGATATATACTGATCACAAGATTTTGAAATATATTTTCTCATAGAAATAAATCAACATAAGACAAATATGATTTCTTGAACTATGATTGTACTATAAAATACCACCCGAGGAAGGCAAATAAGGCGGAAGATGCTTTGAGCAGAAATGATCATGGAGTTTTGAACAAGATAATAGTTGAAAGGGATACTGTATTCATGGATCTAATAAGAATGAATATGGGAATAATCATGGACGGTGAAATATCAATACATTTTCAAATGGTTGACAAACCATATTACTAGAAAGGACAAAAAGTTATTAGACTGATGATGAAGAGTTTAAAAACAAAATTAAAGCTGTGAATGATGGGAGATTGATTGACTTTGTATATGAAGATGGAATTTTAAAATTTGGTAAGAGACATTGTATTCCCGATATACCTGATCTGAAAAGGGAATTGCTGGATGATGCTCGTAGATCTAATTTCTCAATACAACCTGGTAGCACTAAGATGTATATAAATTTTAAGGAACGTTTTTGGCGGGACAACATGAAGAGGGAGATTTCTGATTATGTGTCAGGATGGATGGTTTTTCAATTGGTTAAGTCTGGAAGACAACATCCTGGAGGAGTCATGCATCCTCTTCCCATGCCTAAGTGGAAATGGGATGATATTACGATGGAATTTGTTATGGGGCTACCAAAAACTCCTAGAGAGAATAATTTAATATGGGTCATGTTGATATTCTTACACAGTTAGCACATTTTCTTCCTATAAGTGAATATTTACCACTTGAACATTTAGAAATTCTATATATTAATAAAGATGCAAGACTTTATAGAGTACCCGTATCGATTTTTTCTGATCGTGATCATCTTTTTACATCAATATTCTAGAAAAGTATTTAGAATAACTTGGATACTGAACTTTGTTTTTAGCACTACCTACCACCCTCAAACTAATGGAAAATCTGAATAGACTATTCAAACCTTAGAAGTCATGTTGAGATATTTCTCATGTGACTTTCAAGGTATATGTGATCAATATTTATCTCTAGTATAATTTTCTTATAACAATAGCTTCCATTCATGTATTCAGATGGTACCATATGAAACGTTATATGGTAAGAGATGTCGCACAACAATGTTTTGGGATGATGTTGGTGAAAGAAAACTCGTAGGCCCAAAACTTATTGAAGAATCAATGAAAAATGTGAAGGTTATCCAACCCCACATAAAAGTATCTCAAAGTATGCAAAAGAGATACGTTGATAACCGAAGGAAGGATTTGTAATTTCAAGTAGGAGATCATGTTTTCATGAAGGTATATCCCTAGAAGGGTGTTGTACGATTCATTAAGAAGGGTAAATTGAGTCCCTGGAACATCGGACCATTAAAAATTCTAGAACGAATTGGAGTTCTAGCTTGTCATTTGGCAATGCCTCTATTTCTCTCCAAAATTCATGATGTGGTCTACGTATAACTATTGAGAAAATACCTACCTTACCCAATGAATTTACTCACCTATAAAGAAATAGAACTGGAACCCGACCTGTCTTATTGTGAAGAGCTTATAAAAATTCTTGATACCATAGAACAAGTGTTAAGAAACCGGATGACTCATTTGGTAAAAGTTCTATGGAGAAACCATAAGATGGAAGAGGCAACATGAGAACCTGAGGATCATATGATGAATAACCACATGAATCTTTTAATGATGTAATATTCTATATTTTTTTGCGGATGAAATTATTTTAATGAATGAATAATATAACACCCCAAACTTCCACAGTACGCTTCTCTTGGAATAATACAACAGATTGTGTTGTACCCAATTTCTAGTTCAAACACACCACGACCAATCAAACTATCCGTTATGAATAGTAATACCTAATTTTTGAAATTTAATAAATTTTATTTTTGAAAATGAACTTCATTCTTTGATTTAGAATATCAAAATTAGCTTGGGTTGAATTTTTGGTATTTTTCTAAAAACATTCAATTTTTGATGAATGGTGAAAAACACTATGTTATTGTTTAAAATCGACTTTTTATTTCAATAATTAGTTATTTTATTTAAATTTATATTAGGTAAAAATAGATTCATAATACCTATATATGTTTAATTTAATTTATTGGAGTCATTTTATAGTAATATTAGATATATAAAATTTTATCGAATGTTTTATCGTATTTTACCCACCTTTTAGGCGCATTTGCAAATTTGCACAAAGCATAATTTTACCACTTCTATGAATTGAACTTAAAAAATCTAAGAGACACGATTGAAATCAGTAAGTAAAATGTGGTTCAATAAGATTAAAATAATTTTTTGTGAATAATAACTTTTGACTTTAATTTACCACAGTTAAAAGTAGATAGGGAAATTAAAGGTAAAAATGATATTATAATTGCCCTAACACAAGTCCTAATTCTATTAGATAATTATATTTAGACTAAAATAAACCTTAGGAATAAAATATTATCCTTTTGATAAACTTGGATTAGATTAGGACATTTATTATTATTTTATTTAAAGAAGAGTTAAAAGTGCTAAATTCAATGTTTAATAACTAAACCATTTTCAATATATGGATATACATAAGATAAATTAGAGAATAAATATTCATTAGAAAGATGAAAATATTTCCTACATAATTGTATTTTATTTATAATTTTTATACATTAAATAATTAAATTTATTTACGACATAATGATGATATAGTAATTACCTTATTAATAAAAGATTAAAATAATTGATATTATAAATATCCAAATAAATGTAAATTGAGGCTTATGAATAATTACACTAATTTTATAGGTTAATATAAAATTTGAGGGTTTATTTAACAAGAAGTGATAAAGTTGTTATGACTTTCACAAAAACAAATACCAAATAGTGTCAAAATTGATATAAATGAGTTTTAAAAAATACAATATTATTTATTGACATAATATTCCTAAAAATCTACAGTTTAGCCAAAGAACATAAATAAGGTTATATATATTAATAATGAACCACTTTAGGCTCTCTTGTCTTTTTATAGAATTTTAATTAACCATTTATTATAATAATACAAGAATACATGGTAAAAGTTAAACTATTTAATTAAGAGTTAAATCTAAAATATAAGGTTAATATGGTAACCTAAACCTATATAAAACCTATTGGCTGAGATTTTTTAGACCCACACCCACCTTATGCTATAAATAAATCATTTTGGTGCCATTATCAACTGAATATGATTGTATAATAAAATAATATTTCAAGCTTTTCCGAAAGTGACCCTCACCTCTCTTATAAAAGTGTACTTCCCCTTCTCTCAAAATCACATCTAAGAAGACATTTGGCTTGGCCAAACCCTACAAATAAATCCTACCATATACCCTCACATCGACCTAGAGGCTATACATTGATCAGAAATCCAAACTAAGGAGCCCTTTTGATCAACTCAAAAGGAAACATCCGAAGAAGAGGTAATAATTTCACAGCCTCTTTCAAAGTTCTTTTCTTCTTCCACATCCTCTTTCTTTGTTGTTTCCATACAAAAATTATAACTTCAGTAAATTATATATAATTTTATGTTATTATAAATATGTTCAACCATACTCATTATTTTATCCATCCTATGAATGACAAGTCACCATATGTGCATATGTATGGGTTATCGTCTCCACGTCGTGGTGTAGTTTGTTATTTAAACAATTCATTATTTTTCTGGGTATAATAATGAGTATAAATAATGTAAATAACAAATATAACATGTTATGGATTATTTATATATGATATATCATCCAATTACATACTATTTCACCATCAATACAATGATATTTTCACTCGTGCATATGTACGAATTATCGTCTCCATGAAGGCGATGAAATTCATTCCCCATCATAACCATTCAAGTATAATTTTCATTTTATGAATAAAAATAATGTTTAAGAACTTAATATCATTATGTATATGAATCAAATACATCCTATTCCTAACAAAAATGGCTTACGTAACCAAGCATATAATGGAAAACGAATCAGTTAACACCTTAAACGATGATACTGCTGAAATATTATTAACAAAGCAATATTAGAAGATCATATATGATAACATATTTATGTATGTGGTTATTGCATAATTTAATAATATTTATTTAACTATTATACTTTAGTTTAACGTAACCTATATCAAGGAAATGTACAAGGTAAGGGTTAATTCTACAATCTCTTCATTATCTGTGATTGTTTATATGTGAGTATCTACTCGGACCGGTTTGTCATCCACATTCGTGTTTCGTAAAAATTTATTTCAATACATTTTACTATTTCCTAGGCTATGTTTTAAATTCATTTATACAATTTTTTTACTTTTTATTAAATCTTTTTAATGGAATATTTCTGTTATTTTACAAACAATGTCCTTTATGACCTTTTCGACAAAATTAAGGAAAGAAAGTTTTTTTAACGTATATGGCGGGTGCAACTATTTTATATAATTATAACATCTTCGAAGCTTCCCTTACAAGATTATATAAATATTTTCAAAATAAATGGTTTCTTTTATAATTATGTAATTTTTAAATGATTTCAAAATAAAGTGATATTTATCTAAAATAGGTTTGATTTCATCTATGTCAACATCCTTTGATGGATTTTACACTTAGATAAAGTTTATTTATTAATATACAATATTCTATATTGTATTGAAGGTTTTGTGATATTTTTTACTATGGATGTTTTATTTTTATAATATTCATGGTTTATGGTTAAAGTATTAACATTTCGTATCCTTGTTTTAATACGAATGTTTATGTTATGTTTCAACCTTTTCATATGTGGAATGCATTGGATTTAGTAAGTGACTAGTGGATCCCGCTATAGATCCTTGATGCATCGGTAGGTCTCATGAGACAAACTAGTGTCTTGGAAAAAGGCCTTGAAAAAATATTATTTGTAGTCTTGGCACGAGGCCTTGACTATGTAGTTATGATGTCCGGCATTATGCATTCCATCATTATGAAATTGGCTATTAATATTATATGTGATTATTCAACTAGTATAATATCCATGTGAATAAGTAAATTAAATTATTTTATTTATTATTTCTATATTATGCTGAAGTTTATGTTTAAAAGGATTTTTTTTAGTCTTATACATTTCTTTAAATGTTTATGCTTATTTATGAAAGTTTCCGCTACATTGTTATCCTTACTGACCTCCTGAGCTCACCCCTTTATATGTTTTATTTCTTCTAGGATGAGAAGAAGTATATTATTACTGACCTGTAGGGATAGTCTAAGGGATATTAATGTGTTCAATGTGGACAATTTTGTTGTTGTTTTTCATTTTATAATGTAATGTAAAACTTATGTATGTATCAATAACATCCATTGCTACTAAACGGATCGGTCTTTTAGTATTTGATCCCGTGTGATCATGCCAATGTTATATAATAATGCACCAACTCTGGGTAACTGGGGTTGTGAATTATAGAGAATGTGTTGTAAGGAAAGGCCATGATAATTTTCTGAGTGTTGTGGTGGATTTTACATGTTCATAACGAAATGTGGGGGAGGGAAAAAGATATATGGGATCAATGTCTTTACCTTTTTTTCCAGAAATCCTAAATATTCATTGTAGAATTACTAGAGAATGATCCATTATAAGGTGGGGAGATTTTATGACCTTGAAATTTATGGAGATTCCTTGTGATAATTTTTAGGTACAATTTTATCCATGGTATTTGTTATACGTTGGTTTGATTTTTTTTAAAGTTGTTTCTGGTGAAATTGATGAAATTTTGATGTCTATGGGGTTGTCCACGGATGGTACATGGTTGCAGAAAATTGTGCAGTTTTCTTTGAGAAAATATTTTCCCCTTTTTGGATTCATATATGGTGTTACATGGTTGGCACCTAGTTTGGCCAAACCATGTGGTCTCCCTCCCCAAACTATGAACCCTAAAATAGAGTGTATTTTTGTGGTGGGTAGACTATTTTCAAAATCATGCACCAAGTACAGGAAACCCTATACCACATGAGTCTGGTTGGATGGTTTGGAAAAGTACGTACCCCCTCCCATTAAACCAACCACATGGGTTTAAACATACTGAAAATATTATAAAAATTCATAAACCCCCTAGTATTTATCCTTAATCACCCCAACCTGAACTTAAATTATTTCCTTTAATGTTGGAAACTCTCAAAAGGATTACAATTGTCCTCAAAAATATTTCTTTAGGAATCAAAGTTCTGATTAAAGGATTGAATCCTCTACGTTAAGTAATCTCTTATTATTTGGTTTCCTTTATATATCTATTACTTTTCTCAACTTTTTGAAGAGTGGATTTCTCCAGTGAAAAAGTTTTTAGATCAAGGTTTTGATGGTTGTATATTGTTTGATCTTTGTCCTAGGTTTTGAACCTAAATCTCTTTTAACATTGTGAATTAATCATTAAATATCAAATTTAGTTCTTTTGTTTGGCGAAAATTCACCAATGATATTGACATTGGTAGTCTAATAGTCAATTACCACAGTCCAGATTATTATTGGGATTATTTAATTATGAAAATGAAATATCCACATTGGGATGTTGCGTTTATTTTAAAATGAACTAATTGATTGATTTTCTCATGTTACAATGAAATTGGTTGAATATCAGGTTATGAATATGATTGATAATGGGATTATTAAATTGTTGGAATAATGGGATCCGGAAATTGGTTGAATAATATGATATAAATATGCTTTATAACTGGGTTATTAATGTGGAAGAATGGTTTGTGATAATTTTGGATGATAAGAAAAAAGAGATTTGGGACAGGGACTATTGCTCAAAATACCCATAGGGGGATAGAATGCCTTTCTAGGCCCATATATATATATATCAATTTTATTTGATCATTGTGTCATGGGATACAGATTACTACTCCAAATCCCCATAGGGTATCAAAATACTTCTCTAGGCCTCTATTATACGAATGTGAATTAAATATTAAATGGTTAATGAATTATATGGTAGACAGAAATGTGATATCACTTTCGTGTATGTTTCTAACTCCAGCATGGAACAATGAACGAATTATTGGTTTGGGTGTCACTCTGCACCCATGGATTATATAGTTAATTAAAGAATACATTTATGTAATAACTTTTTACTCTATAGTTTTTCCATATTATTTATAAATCTGTATTCAATTTTATAGATTAGATTTTGTTTTAGACTCCATTGGTGGTGGCCTACTGAGTTTTACTCACACCCCAATCAGTATGTCTTACTACTGCCTGTGTGGACTTCATGTTTGCAGGAAAAGATAAGGGAAATGAACCTATGCTAGAGGGTTGAGAAGGGATGTAGTTTAGATCATGGATAAGAGAAATGAACATGATATCAAGACTCGTAATGGGAGTGGTCAGTGTGTCTTTATTTTGGTCATCCATTTTAAACATGACACTTATTTGGAATTACATATGTAATAATTTGGTTTTTGGTCATTTATCAATGTTTTCATATTTATAATGTTATTTTAGTATTATTGATTATTTTATACTTCCAGAACTTTTTATTTTAATTGGATAATGTTTATTGATTTCTAATGTTTCTACTTTGTGGCAGATGGTATAGTCTCCCCAAGACATATATTAGTCCCTCAATGCTATTCAGAAGACTCTAGTGCATGGGGAGGCACACCATAGTTCATGTAACTGATTGGCTTGGTGCACCAACATGTGCAATCTAGGCCAAGATGTTACACAAATATTGGGATCAATTTTTAATCTCCTCTTTTGTACATAAAATTCCACCAAACATTTTTCAATCAACTAAAAATATTTAATCTTCTCTTTTAGATATATAATCAATGTAGCTACTCCAAAAAATCCAAGCACAAAAATCAATTATTAACATATCAAGACAAGAAATTTATATAATTTTGAAAATTCTTTTTTGGTATTCAATGTTAATATAGATTCATATTGGATGTATTCATACAAACTTCATACCCAGATATTATATATAATTTAAATTAAATATCATGTGTAAGAAAATTAAACTTCATTATTTTCCCATATTACTAAAATATATTGGAAAATATTATGTCAATTATCATATGATCAACATGATCATCATTCATATTTTAAGAGAGGATGTTTTCATTAGAGAACCCAAATATTAAAATATTATGTATTATTTATAATATTTCAATCATCAATATAAAAAATTATAGTAAATTTGTAACTTCAAATAAAATCATATTAAATTCAATGTTTCTATATCGTAATTAAAATGTTTTCTTAATGATGAATTTTTTATTCACCCTCATTTGATGATATATTCATCTTATGTTACTTTTTTTTAAGAATAACTCTATTAAAATAGTAAAATAATACATTAATACCCATTAAGGGATATAGTTTCTATATGATCACTTTATTTAACCATAAAAAATTAACCCATAAAATTATACTGCCATCCATATTCAGTGAAAAAATATAATAGCACCCAAGTTTATAAAATAGGATTAATAAAACACCTCTTCAATATATTTTTTTATCTATATATTTAATTGTATGATCTATGAATATTTTTGATGATATACTGAAATTAATCTTAGATATAATCTAATTTTTAATTCTATAAAAAATGTATTCCACACTTTATTGGTTGATTCATAATTTTTCCAATAAATACATCTATATAATTTTTTACAATCCTGAAAAACATCATAAACACTATATTATATTCATATAATAATAGTTATAGAATAAGTTATATGATATCTTATGGTTATATAATTTATGAATAACTTTTTTCATCCCATTTTTATTAAAAAAATAATTTTTACCACCGTACTTATTTAATAATAGTAAACACATATTGACACATAATATATCCAATCCCTTCTACGCAAAAAATTTTATAGTTTATTTTTAAGAGAAAAAGGTATCATATTACTCAATAGTTCCCCAAAATCAACTTATATCAATGAATTAGATCATGTTGTAGTAGATAACTCAAGTGGTTTTTGTATATTTCCATTGAAAAATTCCTTGCACTTGAATAGGGTTAGAATAATGTAACAATGATAAGGTCCAATACAAATGAATATATATATAAGATTTAATAAGTAACATATCACACTTCATGGTATATTGGTCCTTTATATCTCATCAATCTCTATTGTATATAGTTTCCCAAGGCTAATAGCTCCTCAATATAACAAATTTTTCTTTATAATTCGATGAGTTTGGTCATCCAATAGAACTAGTGTATGAGATGAATTGGTAGATTAATCCCTACCAAAACCACCTAGAATCACTTACTAAATGTATTATCAGTCATTATATAAATGAAATGGTTTAGGGGGAAGTGGTTTTCATGGTGACTCATCAACTATGATACATCCCTTTAATGAGTCTACCTTATAATGGACCCAAGCATTAATAATGAAATATCTCACCACATACAATAAAAATAAAATTCTTTTTTCCATATAATTAATTTCAACTACAAGATAATAAAAATAAATATTATTTATGTAGTGGATTCCTAAGACATGGTCCTAAATATATGATTAAATGTGAAATCTACATCCATTTCTTCCCTTGAACAATGCTTTATTCTCCTCCAATATAACTAGGACCAATTAATTTAAAGGTCCTATTAATAACTTCAACCATAATTATACATTATTTATACGTTAGCATATCAATTTCACTTACCTGATGTTGAATCTCTCGATGTATCCCAGATTAATGTGATGAGAAATATAAATATTTTCATTTTAGAACATTTGGTTATTGATCCATAATCATATGAATTTCACACCACAATCACATAAATTAAAATTTACTAGTTGAATAACTAACAAATCCAATTGGATTTCATCTCAAATTTTCACTTATATAAACTCCTCTATAAAATGGTCTCCATAAAAACTCCACTAAATCAATGAGAATTCATTATCACTATGAAATAGAATTTCCACCAAAGTGTTCAAAACTATTTTAAACATAGGTATAATGGTATATGATTTTCCTCACCTTCATAATTTATCATAAATGATACATTTATTTAACAATACATCTCTATGTAAATTTATTATATACTGAAATAACAAAAATAGCAAATTCATTTTCTAAAAAACATTCAAAATTATCCTATAATCATTACTATTCATTATTTTTCTCTTGTAAAAAACTAATTGTGCTTCTTGGGCCTCCTCAAACACTATTTCATGATTACAAGGGCCATATTTAGTGACTATAATTAGAAAAAACACTTTATCCTAATGATATATGTATATTAAAACAGTGACATAGATATAGATGATTCATATCATGCTCAATCATCATGACCTATTACAACATGATTAATGAATTTGTTCCTTTGAATATGACTTGAAGTCCATAAATTTTCTCCTAATAGTTATCAATAAGTGAATAGAGTCCCTACATGGATACATAGAAGGACCTTAGTGTCTATAGATTTTTTCCGAGCCAACATCACATGCTAGGTTTTAATAATATTATTATCTTACCAAACCTTTTTAATTTCCCAATAATGTATAATAAAAGAAACATTGTAAACTAGACACAAATAAAATTAATTTGTAACAAAGTTCTATTATTTAAAAAACTAGGATTGTTACAATACCAATACAGGCACATAAATCACGTCATTAATATTCCATGGGGTGGAGAAAACCACTAGGGGTATATTCAAATAATAATGGGAGGAATTAAAATTAGTAATAGACCTCTGGAATCCCATTAATGCACACAAAATAATAAATAAATACTCTAAATGTTGCAAAATTTTAAACACCATAAATTAAAACATATATTAAATATTTTTTAGAATCCTAATATCACTTCGAATGAATCGATAAAATCCATAACATAAATAAACCACTTCTTGTATGAGTTATCATTGACCCGAACTATGTCCATTCCCATAATGTAAAAATAAAAAACATATATAAATAAATGATGAAAATATAAGTATGCATATTGGATTATTCACTTAACTCTCAAGTTTTCATGTGAGAATAGAACATTTTTGACTCTTTGAATAGAAGAATAAAATAATCATGAAACACAAACATATCATACATATTATCTCCATCCATATTTTGCATCAATCATATTTCCCCAATAATTTAAAATAAAAAAATTGATTTCATTATCCAATGAATTAATTCTATAATTCATCCTCAGTATTCAACCACTTACCATCATCACAAAAACACATAATCATTAAATAATTAATTAGTACACATATCTTTGTAAAAGTGGACATGACTAAACAAACCATCTATTCTTATAGATACAAAAGAAATAACTATTTTTGAGAACTCTAAACGTAAACCCACACAAACTATATTGTCATAGAAATAAAAACAATTATCATGTTTAACAATAACATATCATCACCACAACCATTAGTATCAAGATATTAATATAATCTCAACCACAACCCACATGTAAAACAAATTTATTCCACTTATGTCATTTTACATATCTTATTTCTAATCAGTCTTCATATCATTATTACAATTGAATAATTTTCCAATAATTATGTAATATCCTAATGTTCATGATTATTAAATAATTATCTCCCACACACCCTATAAAATCTGAATTAATTAAAATAATAGAAAATATTTTAATCTTTGAAATCATCTCCTTTATAGTTGATAAAATTTTAAAATAAAAAGTTACTCAATAAAATTAAAAAACCAATAAAGAACATTATTGTCATTATTTTCAAACCAAAATAATCCTTTATCATTTAAATATATTGTAATATTATTTAATATAAGAAATCAATACATAATAACCTATTTTATTTTTTCATAACAAAAAAAGAAACATTTTCTTTCCTATCTAACATATAATAATACTTGACTCATATTTTTTATATTTTATATTTTAAGAATATTTTTATCTCAACACATATCAAGGGTATTTTTTATTAAATTTTGAAAGATGTAAAATTTCTTTTTTTAATTCAATTATTATTCATGTTAATAAATGATTATTTAAAATAAAAATTTTCAAGAACTAAAAAATTAAAATTCCATTTCATATTCTAATGAGTCAAAAATATCGTAAATATAACCACCTATCTCATAAAATCCTAACACACCCATATAAACTAATATACATTTAGAAAAAAAATTATTTTTCCTCCAAATCATTATAAAACAATAGGAATTAAAAAACATTAAATATTAAATCATCAATCAAAATGTCTCATCAAATCCATATAAATTTTTTTATCTTTAATATTTCTATATTCCCCTTTTAATTTATTATTGAATTTAACTATCTAATTCATTCAAAAAGTATAAAAAAATGTTGTTAAACAAATTAAAATGAAAAATCAGAGTTAAATTAACCCAGATAGGATAAGTTATCGTGGTATTTTTGAATTAAATATATCTAAGATAAAAGATAAGAAATTTTATATTAGTATCCTGATTCACCATCTTTGTGAATAAACTGGAGTGTTACATATTTCTATAATGCCTCCCCAAATTCCATATAAATATTACTAGAGATGAGGTTCAATGTTTAAAATCAGGAGATTAGACCCACAAATGTAGCAAAATTAATAAATCCATGTTCCAGTAATATTAATAGACAGCAATAAAAACAAATAATAAAAGTAAGGATATTATAACAAATTAAAAAATTTATTAAGATAGCATATCTCATTCCATATCTAAATGATATATATTAATGTCAGATATTCACACATAATAAAACAGTTTTATTGTGGGTTTACCTTATATAATAAGGTCTAGCAGAAGTAAACAAATTAGACCATACTAAAAAGTGGTCCCAAGTTCTAACCCCATCTACTCTCCCAACTATAACCCAAAATCTCCAACATAACCATCAAGTGTAGATTTTATTTAAGCTATGTAATATATCTGGAAATCAAAAAATGCACCGAGAATCTCAACCAATGTGTCAGTACAAATGTATAGGCCAACATACATAATATTCCCAAAAAATCTAAAATATACATATGTGATTTCTATTATGAAATGAATTCATTATATTAATATAAATATAAATAAATTTCTACCATATTATTGGGCATCATCAAGATTTATAGGATCAGACGTACTTTCTCTAGCATGTATCAGTGCTGAGTCTAAGGATGTCACATAAATGACATAATGGTAGACAAGATTTTTATCCATATTATCTTCTCCTTAGACTCAAAACCACAAGCTCAAAATATAGAAAACAGAGGAATGAAATATTATTAATATAATAGTACACCGGAAAAACACCATTAAATAATTCTCATTTAAAGTAAACCCAATGTATAATCATCAAAATATTTGTGGTTGGAATTACTATTTACCCTTATCGCATGAATAAAAGATGTTTGAATCATTAAAACCTTGTACTCAATATTTCCATTAACGATAATTTTTCATTACACTCATCTATGTTCCAAATATTTCCCAATTTTCAACATTGAAACACACCACTGACAAACACACCATGATTATCCAAGGTTAGAATTCTACCTAAAAACATTCCAATAAATAAATAACACTTTTATTTCATTACACCCAACCCCATTCCAAGATAATTCCATATTGGAAACACACACAACCATATTTTAACCATATTCTATAGACATAATTACATTCATCCACCTATTTAAATTTATTCAAGGGTTGGAATTACACCCAACCTAACTACCATCGGTATCCTCAGTTATAATTACACCATATTGGATTAAAAAATGTAAAATAAATAATATATCAAACATAAATAAAAATATCTTAATTTTATTCCATTATAATACAACAAGGATAACAAACCATTTAATATAAAAGAATATAAGTAAATCACTTGGACTAAATGGGTTGGAATTCCTCCTAACAATACTATGAATATTACACTATGTTGGTTTCCTCACAGTCAATCACTCTCTAAGTTCCTTACTCCTATATAAGTCCACCACCATGATATACCTTCATACAATACTCTATATCACCAATGGAAAATTTGTACACCTATGATGGTCCCCCATAAATAAAAACAAAATATGAAACAACCTATGGGTTCTCATTACAAAATATAAAATACATTAGACATGAATATTTTCAAAATAGACACAATTTCATAAACCATTTAAAACCCTCTTGTAAATGTATCTAGTTTTAGTTCACTCATGGGATTATATGAAATTTAAGGTGGTTTCACTATTGAAAATTTTTATTTACATACTATATCATCCATATAGAAACAAAAATCCCATACATATGACCAGATATAAAAGGATTACAATCACCTACCTTTACATACTAGAATCTCACCTACTAAATATCATCAAACTAAAGGGACTTCATTTGTTAATTTTCCAAAATTATAAAATAAACATAAATTGTAATATAATCACTGAACAATGACATAATATTCATAGAAACATATAATAGTTTTTGGTGGAATGATAGAATTACAATTATAAAACTACCAGGATATATGTTTCTAGAATTAAAAAAAATTAATAGGCAATAAATAGATGGTGGGGTTCATTTATGGGGGGATATAACTATAAAAACATGTAATGTTATGTTAAATGTTATAAAATCAGGTTTTTACATTTAATACCTTTAACATTACTTATCTAATAAGGTACATTAGAGGATCGTTGTGGTGTGACCACATGGGTGGTGGTGTTAGACAACATCCTAGTTTAATGTTCTAGCATGGGCCCTTAGTTCATAATGTTACTATCTTCTATACAGTGAAATAATGAAAACCAAAGAACCCCATCCAATGTAAAATTATTGAATGATCATTCCCATCACAATTCAAAACCCTTAACGGGTAGGGCTTTACTATGAAACTATCATCACTCTGTCCCAACCCCCCCCCCCCCCCCACCCCCCCTTCATGTTTTCCTTTGGTGTGAAATGACTAGGTTTTCATGTGATAAGACACCTTCTATATTTTTGTACTCTTACATTTCCCCTCACTATAAAACAATTCAATGATCTACAGTATAACCTTATACTGTCCAAATATTTTCAACTTGAACTCTAGACGACTTATGAAAACCAACACATAGGGCCCTCCCAACACCTCCAACATTTTTACACAATCAATACATATAAGGTATAATTAGATTTTTAATAAATTAATTTTTTTTTAAATGATAAGGGGTGTCACAAACTTCATACTGTATAGTTTATACTCATCTAATTTCACTACCAATAATCTCTAAAAAACAGATCAACCAAAAAAAACCTATATATCCCCCACATTTTCCTAATTCTCTACCAAGATTTTTCTATTATATTACTAAAAATTCACTAGAGGTTATATATACCCATAGTGTATCTACTGTAATTAATCCACTTGATGAATAATAGATCCCTTGAACAATGTATCTAACTTTGGTTTTGATTCTCGCTCAAATTTACCCAAGACATGAAGGTAGAACGGTCCTTATAGTCCAGCTTGGGTTGTCGAATCCATAGAGACCTAAGAAGTAACCTATGGACACGCACATTCTATGTACTATTTTTGGCTATGAAGTGGCCAACATGGGTTGATTTTAGATGGGTTTAAAGGAACTCTAAGAGACTTAAGTGAATTTAATTTAAAATAATTATTTGATCCTAGATTATCACTTGGGGTGGATTGGACATATTTTCTTTTCAATGATTTCAATTTCTTATATTTGAGATGGGTTCATTTAAGGAGATAAAACAACATCATCACTTACTGGTTTAATTCCTACACCCTTTAATACTAATCACCTATACACTTGAAGGATCAACGTTTTGAGCACATCAAGGTAAAGGTTCATATTAGCACTTGAAGTGTGTGGCCTTAAATTCAACAAGGACGATGGAGTTTAAAAATCCTCAAATAAAAATATCAATTAAAGAAGTTATTAAACATTAATGAGGTGATAAATAACATCCAATCCAGCCCCTTTCTACTCCCTTGGATCAACCCATTTGTGGGTTATCCATCCATTGATCCCATGGTTTCAATGGAATCGGAAAGTAGACTCTTGCGGGAGGAAATGGAGAAGTAAAGAAAACAACAAAAATAAAATGATCACTCCACCGTTGTGTGAATAATTTCACAAGGTTTGGTGTGAATAAATTTACAACTTGATCCAAAGGTATAAAATTGATATGAAGAACAAAAGAATAATAGTATAATAAGAAGTTTTATTAATAAACTAAAGTTAATTGAACAACTTACATGTGAAAGACAAATTTGAGACAACAAAATTGCAGCATAACATTACAATTGAACAAAGCATCCAAGATCCCTCAATCCTCAAACACTACTGCCTTAAATAATAATTTTTGAGCCCTTGGGTAGAGACTCCAATAGTCCAAGTCTCCTCAATTAATTGTGGTAGGACATAGGTGGGTGGAAAGTAAGGGAGAGTTGATTTTTCCACCCTTGACCCAAGGTGGCATCCAGATTTCCTTCACCGAACAGATGCACTTGGAAGACCTTCTAGATGGCTGAATCATAGTGGGAAATACGAGAAGAAAATGGATCTCCAGATGGCTCTTATCATCCTGTAAAATTTGGGATCATTTGGATTTTTGGATTCCGAGATATGATCATATTAGTGGGCTGTTTTTCTGGGCTTCATAATCTGGCCTAGAATTTTATCTCTAACTTCAGCCGCCTAAATGGAGACCATGGAGGCCGAATTAGCATTGGATCATGAAGAGTGATTTGTTCCTATACATGTATTCTATAATCCAATGAACTTTGGGATTAATGGGGTCTTTATGTTGGGCCCCACAGTCTCATCAGTGGGCTGGTGTCCAATCTGCCTTCTCTAGAATTGCTTTGTTTCATTGCCAAATATCTCCAGCATCTTCCATGAATTCTCCACTGATCCCTGAATCATACATTTTCATATTTAATATTATGTAAATTTCCAAAAATATCAAATTAAAATATTTATAATTATATTCCTTAAAATCAGATTAATCATTGGGTACTTTAAATGATGTTAAAAAATGTACCACATAATAGTGCATTTTAAGAAGGTATTACAATCATAATGTGAAATGATGTTCAAAGTGTAAAATGCTCTAAAATGGTGTCTATTAATAATAAAGAAAATGAATATTATATATATTAACAATGAATATTAGCCTCATTTAGGGGCTAATCACACCCCCCAACTTGAGTTTTGCTCGTCCCGAGCAAAATATATCTCAACAATATGAAATTCGAATTCCCTTTTCCAAAAACATTTTAATACACAATGATCACAAAAACCCTTATACCAAAAAATCATGAAACCCATAAAAATATTTTAATACAAGATAGTTTCATAAGAAGATCTCAATCCCAAGTCCATTCCTTTGTTCAAATTCATTCCCATATTTCATTCAATATCAATCAAATATGAGGATGTGGTGTGCATCACAATAAACATGGGGGTTCATCTTTATTCTAGGGGGAAATTACGGAAGCGCTAGGTGGAATCAAATTTCAATATTAAGATGAGTATTCTTTTTTTTGTATAATTTGTTTTCTTTTTTTTTGTTTTTTCAATTTTTCCATGGTAATTGAAGTTGTACTCAAAAGAGTCAACCCCTGTAGCGAGACTTTGCTGATGACTCCCAGGCTCAAAGACCTTAGGGAACCAAGTAAAGCCCACATACTAGGGCATCATCTCGAGTTAACTCAGTCAAAAACAAATTCAAATTACCAAAAATAGAGATAAAATTACTAACTCTGGGTCAGAAAACTATGGAGTCACGATCCCCAAGTGCCGAAAGCCTCGCATTAAGTCATTTCATTGCTCTACGCGATTTTTTTTTCTTTTAATTTTTTAATTTTTTTTGAATACTCATATTAAACTAAAATGATCACAAAAACTATGATATTTATTTATGGGACCCCATGAACTCAAAATAATACCCCACTATCCAAAGGACGTCCATTGTGATCTTTTTTTTATTTGGATGAAAATATAAACGATGAAATATCACATTAGACAACCACACTTTCCAAAATAAATGCTCATGAAATTATTCAAGGTTTAAAATCAGAATCAAGGTATGCTAAATTATTTTATATTCAGTTTCAAAGTGTGCAATGTGTATTACTATTCTTAAAGTTAAAGGCAATTTTCCTTCCATTTTCACAATTTTTTCTTTCAAATCATTTATCATTTTTTTGACATAAAAGAATTTTTTATTTTATCTCCCCCCCAACATAAAAAAACATTTTCTCCAGTGTTTAAAGAAAAGAAAATTTAGAAGGGGGTAGAGGTAGAGAATGAAAGTTCAAAAAGGAAATTGAATATTAGGGTCATGGAATGAAGTCACCTGGTGGTTGACGTTTAAATTGTTGATGCTTCCTTTCAATCCTTTCATTTCCATGTCACTTGCAGAGTTCCGTAGTAGAAAAAAGAAAAAACAATATATATATATATATATATATTTATATAATAAAGGAAGTAAAATATAAGTATATATAAAAAAATTATAGAATAATGAAGCACAAGAAGCCGTAGGTCAGTGGTAAGTGCGCGCCCCTGTCTCCCTTTGGTCCCGGGTTCGAATCCCCGCGGCTTCGCCGGTTGTGACGGGGTTTTCCCCATGACCTACGATGTGGTCTTTTTTATTATTATATTTTTATTTATTTTTTTGTATTTTTATTTTTTTAACCTACAAACACTTAAAAATAAAGTAAATTAAACTGATGCTACATTGTCTTCTTTTTAAATTTCTGGGTAACGTATTACTCAAGGATCACACCACGTGACACAGATGAATATGGTGCTCCCCTTTCATACCCATCCATAGTCATAATAGAAGAATAATTCAACAATATATATTTTTTTAATATAAAAATGATTAATTAAAATATAAATTTTATTAAAACAAAAAAATGATAGGAAACTTAAAAACATTAGGTTGCCTCCCATTCAACGCTTTGTTTAATGTCGTTAGCTCGACTTGAACTCCCCAACTTATCCAATATCAATTTTTATCATTTTAAGGACCCCATATTTCTCCATGTCCACTAGATTGAGATTGATTCTTTTTTTATAATTTTTGTTGCGTGAAAACCTATGTTCTAAAATGAGTGGTAAAATACAAGGAATATCAAAAATGGTTGATCCAGTTTCCTCAGTAGTCTATCCTAAGACATAAATGAACATTACAACTTTTTTGGTTTCAAGAGAAGAATTAGTTCCAATTGAAAGGTCATTATTATACATTATGAATTTATTATTTAGTGAGGAGGGAAGGATAATAATTTTGGGATCGGTTTGGATAGGACATTTAGACACAAGTTGATATTTAGAATCCAACTCAGTTTCATTTTCCAGATTTCTCAACAAAATTGGTTCCTTTTGAATAGAAGATTCAACCAAAAAATTGGAAAGATCAATGTTTGGAATGGATATGGACTCAAAGTTTATGATTTCTCCCAATGGTTCAAAGGATGGTGTTTTTGAAAATTCATCAATGGAGTTATACTTAGGAGACTCAATCCAAGATGTCAAATTCTCCTCTTTTGAATCCAAAAAGTTAATTTCCTCTTGATTTAAAGACCCTTAAAAAATTCCTTGATCCTATTCATCTGTCCCAAATCCAAAGGTTGGTTCTTCAATAAATTCATGTGGGGTTTGTGTGAAACTAGACACTTCACATAAGGTTATGGAAGGGACAGTTTGTGTAGGGATGGGTTCCTCACAAGTTTTAATGCTTTGTAGTTATAACCTCAATGATGAAACCTCAAAATTCATTATCTACATTTGTTGACACAGTTTTTCAAGTAATGGTTGTGGATCATTATGGGAAAGGGGTTGAGAGAGATGGTCTATTTCTGGAGGATAACTATGTTGTTAGAATTCCAAAGGAGGATGTTCAGATTGGCCTTGTTGGGATTGGAACTCATAATATGTTGGAATGTATTGTGGATAATATAAATAAAAACATTGTGGTTCAGTAGGTTTTTTATGATCCCACAATTAGGAATTAGGATGGTCATTGTAAGTCATACATGGGGTTGGGTGATCAAAGATGGGATAGGTTTCACATGTTTGGACTTGTTCAAAATTGACTTCCATAGGAGTGAGGAGTGAGAAAAGAGAAGTAGAATAAAAAAAAGGATGATAGTGTCTAAGGTAACTTACTTATGTCCCCGGAAAAGGCACAAAAATTTGATTCTCTCTCAAATTTACCCAAGATATGAAGGTAGAACGGTCCTTGTAGTCTAGCTTGGGTTATCGAATCCACATAGACCTAAGAAGTGACCTATAGACACGCACATTCTAAAGAATGTTTTTGTCTATGATGTGGCCAACATGGGTTGATTTTATATGGGTTTAAAGTAACTCTAAGAGACTTATGTGAATTTAATTTAAAAGAATGAGTTGATCCTAGGTTATCACTTGGGGTGGATTGGACGCATTTCCTTTTCAATGATTTTAATTTCTTATATTTGAGATGGGTTCATTTAAGGAGATAAAACAACATCATCACTTACTGGTTTAATGCCTACACCCTTTAATACTAATCACCTATACACTTGAAGGGTCAATGTTTTGAGCACTTCAAGGTAAAGGTTCGTATTAGCACTTGAAGTGTGTGGCCTTAAATTCAACAAAGACGATGGAGTTTAAAAATTATCAAATAAAAATCTAAATTAAATAAGTGATTATACATTAATGAGGAGATAAATAACATCCAATCCACCCCCTTTCTACTCCCTTGGGTCAACCCATAAGTGGGTTAGCCCTCCATTAATCCCATGGTTTCAATGGAAGCGGAAAGTAGACTCATGAGGGAGGAAATGGAGAAATAAAGAAAACAACAAAAATAAAATGATCACTCCACCGTTGTGTGAATAATTTCACAAGGTTTGGTGTGAATAAATTCACACCTTGATCCAAAGGTATAAAAGTTATATGAAGAACAAAATAATAATAGTAGAATAAGAACTTTTATTAAGAAACTAAAGTGAATTGAACAACTTACTTGTGAAAGACAAATTTGAGACAACAAAATTGCAGCATAAAATTACAATTGAACAAAGCATCCAAGATCCCTCAATTATCCAACAATACTGCATTAAATAGGAATTTTTGAGCCCTTGGGTCGAGACTCCAACAGTCCATGTCTCCTCAATTAATTGTGGTAGGCCATAGGTGGGTGGAGAGTAAGAGAGAGTTGATTTTTTCACCCATGACCCGAGGTGGCAGCCATATTTCCTTCACCGAACAGACGCACTTGGAAGACCTTCTATATGGCAGAATCAGAGTGGGACATAGATGAAGACAATGGATATCTGGATGGATTATAGCATCCTGTAAAAGTTGGGCTCATTTGGAGTTGTGGATTCCGAGATATGATCATATTATTGTGTTGCTTTTCTCGGCTGCAGAATCTGGCTAAAAATATTATCTCTAACTTGGGCCTCCTAAATTGAGACCATGGAGGCCGAATTAGAGTGGGATCCTTAAGTGTGATTTGTTCCTATACATATATTCTAGAATCCCACGAACTTTGGGATTAATTGGGCCTTTATGTTGGGCCCCACAGTCTAATCAGCGGGCTGCTGTCCAATCTGCCTTTTCCAGAATTGCTTTGTTTTATTACCAAATATCTCCATCATCATCCATGAATTCTCCACTGATCTCTGAATCATACATGTTCATATTTAAGTGTAGATCAATTTCCAAAAATATAAAATTAAAATATTTATAATTATATTCCATAAAATCAGATGAATCATTAGGTACTTTAAATGATGTTAAAAAATTTACCACATAATAGTGCATTTTAAGAAGGTATTACAATCATAATGTGAAATGATGTTCAAAGTGTAAAATGAACAAAAATGGTGTCAATGAATAATAAATCACATGAATATTATATATATTAACAATTAATATTATCCTCATTTAGTGGCTAATCACACCCCCCAACTTGAGTTTTTCTAGTCCCGAGCAAAATATATCTCAACAATATGAAATTCGAATTCCCTTTTCCAAAAACATTTTAATACACAATGATCACCAAAACCATTATACCAAAAAATCATAAAACCCGTAAAAATATTTTAATAAAGGATAGTTTCATAAGAAGATCTCAATCCCAAGCCCATTCCTTTGTTCAAATTCATTTCCATATTTCATTCAATATCAATTAAGTATGAGGATGTGTTGTGCGTCACAATAGACATGGGGGTTCATCTTTATTCGAGGGGGAAATTACGGAAGCGCTAGGTGGAATAACATTTCAATATTTAGATGAGTATTCATTTTTTTGTATAATTTTTTTTTTGTTTTTTTGCAATTTTCCCATGGTAATTGATGTTGCACTCAAAAGAGTCAACCCCTGTAGCGAGACTTTGCCGATGACTCCCAGGCTCAAAGACCTTTGGGCACCATGTGAAGCCCACATACTCGGGAATCATCTCAAGTTAACTCAGTCAAAAACAAATTCAAATTACCAAAAATAGAGATAAAATTACTAAATCTGGGCCAGAAAACTATGGAGTCACGATCCCCAAGTGCCGAAAGCCACGCATTAGGTCATTTCATTGCTCTATGCGATTTTTTTTTTTTTTTTTTTTTTTGAGTACACATATTAAACTAAAATGATCACCAAACCTATTCTATTTATTTAGGGGACCCCATGAACTCAAACTAATACCCCACTATCCAAAGGACGTGCATTGTGATCTTTTTTTTATTTTGATAAAAATATAAACGATGAAATATCACATTGGACAGCCACACTTTCTAAAATCAATGCTCATGAAATTATACAAGGATTAAAATCAGAATCAGGGTATGCTAAATTATTTTATATTCAGGTTCAAAGTGTGCAATGTGTATTACCATGTTTAAAGTTAAAGGAATTTTTCCTTCCATTTTCACAATTTTTTCTTTCAAATCATTTATCATTTTTTTTGACACAAAAGAATTTTTTATTTTATCTCCCCCAACATAAAATAACACTGTCCCTAGTGTTTAAAGAAAAGAAAAATTAGAAGGGGGTAGAGGTAGGGAATGAATGTTAAAAAAGAAAATTGAAAATGATGGTCATGGAATGAAGTCACCTGGTGTTTGAAGTTGAAATTCTTGATGCTTCCTTTCAATCCTTTGATATCCATGTCACTTGAAGAGTTCCCTAGTAAAAAAAGGAAAAAAAAACAAACAAAAAAACAATATATATATATATATATTTATATAATATAGGAAGTAAAATATAAGTATATATAAATAAATTATAGAATAATGAAGCACAAGAAGTCGTAGGTCATTGGTAAGTGCGCGCCCATGTCTCCCTTTGGTCCCGGGTTCGAATCCCCGCGGCTTCGCCGGTTGTGACGGGGTTTGCTCCACGACCTACGATGTGGTATTTTTTATTATTATATTTTTAATTATTTTTTTGTATTTTTATTTTTTTAACCAACAAACACTTAAAAATAAAGTAAATTATACTCCTGATACATTGCCTTCTTTTTAAATTTCTGGGTAAGGTATTACTCGAGGATCACACCACGTGACACGGTTGAATATGGTACTCCCCTTTCATACCCATCCATACTCATAATAGAAGATCAGGTAAACATTATATATATTTTTTAATATAAAAATGATTAATTAAAATATAAATTTTATTAATACAAAAAAATGATAGGAAACTTAAAAACCATGTGTTGCCTCCCATGCAGCGCTTTGTTTAATGTCGTTAGCTCGACTTGAACTCCCCAACTTATCCAATACCAATTTTTAACATTTTAAGGACCCCATATTTTTTCATGTCCACAAGATTGAGATTGATACTTTTTTTATAATTTTTGTTTCGTGAAAACCTATGTTCTAAAATGAGTTGTAAAATCCAAGGAATATCAAAAATGGTTGATCCAGTTTCCTGGGTAGTCTTCCCTAATACATAAATGACCATTACAACTTTTTTGGTTTCAAGAGAAGAATGAGTTGCAATTTAAAGTTTATTATTATACCTTATGAAGTTATTATTTAGTGATGAGGGAAGGACAATTATTTCGGGCTCGGTTTGGATAGGACATTTAGACAGAAGTTGATATTTTGAATCCCACTCAGTTTCATTTTCCAAATTTCTCAACAAAATTGGTTCCTTTTGAATAGAAGATTCAACCAAAAAATTGGAAAGATCAGTGTTTGTAATGGATATGGACTCAAAGTTTATGATTTCTCCCAATGGTTCAAAGGTTGGTGTTTTTGAAAATTCATCAATGGAGGTATACTTTGGAGACTCAATCCATGATGTCAAATTCTCCTCTTTTGAATCCAAAAAGTTAATTTCCTCTTGATTTAAATACCCTTCAAAAATTCCTTAATCTTCTTCATCTATCCCAAATCCAAAGGTTGGTTCTTCAACAAATTCATGTGGGGTTTTTGTGAAACTAGACACTTCACATAAGGTTATGGAAGGGACAGTTTTTGTAGGGATGGGTTCCTCACAAGTTTTAATGCTTTGTAGTTCTAACATCAATGATGAAACCTCAAAATTAATTATCTCCATTTCTTGACACAGTTTTTCAAGTAATGTTTGTGGATCATTATGGGAAAGGGGTTGAGATATATGGTCTATTTCAGGAGGATAACTATGTTGTTGGAATTCTATAGGAGGATGTTCAGATTGGCCTTGTTTGGATTGAAACTCATAATATGTTGGAATGTATTGTAGATCATATAAATAAAAACATTGTGGTTCATTAGGTTGTTGATGATCCCACAAGTAAGAATTAGGATGGTCATTGTAAATCGTACATGGGGTTGGGTGATCAAAGTAGGGATAGGTTTCCCATGTTTGGACTTGTTCAAAATTGACTTCCATTGGAGTGAGGAGTGAGAAAAGAGAAGTAGAATGAAAAAAGGATGATAGTGTCTATGATAACTTACTTATGTCCCCAGAACGGTTCCAAAATTTGATTCTCGCTCAAATTTACCCATGATATGAAGGTAGAACGGTCCTTGTAGTCTAGCTTGGGTTGTCGAATCCAAAGAGTCCTAAGAAGTAACCTATAGACACGCACATTCTAAGGACTATTTTTGGCTATGAAGTGGCCAACTTGGGATGATTTTATATGGGTTTAAAGGAACTCTAATATACTTAAGTGAATTAAATTTAAAAGAATGAGTTGATCCTAGGTTATCACTTGGGGTGGATTGGATGTATTTCCTTTTCAATGATTTCAATTTCTTATATTTGAGATGAGTTCATTTAAGAAGATAAAACAACATCATCACTTACTGGTTTAATGCCTACCCCCTTTAATACTAATCACCTATACACTTGAAGGCTCAAAGTTTCGAGCACTTCAAGGTAATGGTTCGTATTAGCACTTGAAGTGTGTGGCCTTAAATTCAACAAGGACGATGGAGTTTAAAAATCATCAAATAAAAATCTGAATTCAAGAAGTAATTATACATTAATGAAGTGATAAATAACATCCAATCCAGCAAATTTCTACTCCTTTGGATCAAACCATAAGTGGGTTAGCCCTCCATTGATCCCATGGTTTCAATGGAAGCGGAAAGTAGACTCATGAGGGAGGAAATGGAGAAGTAAAGAAAACTACAAAAATAAAATGATCACTCCACCATTGTGTGAATAATTTCACAAGGTTTGGTGTGAATAAATTCACACCTTGATCCAACGGTATCAAATTGATATTAAGAACAACATAATAAGAGTATAAGAAGAACGTTTATTAAGAAACTAAATTGAATTGAACAACTTACATGTGAAAGACAAATTTGAGACAACAAAATTGCAGCATAACATTACAATTGAACAAAGCATACAAGATCCCTCAATACTCCAACACTACTTCCTTAAATAGGAATTTATGAGCCCTTGGGTCTAGAATCCTACAGTCCAAGTCTCCTCAATTAATTATGGTAGGCCATAGGTGGGTGGAAAGTAAGGGAGAGTTGATTTTTCCACCATTGAACCGAGGTGGCAGCCATATTTCCTTCACCGAACAGATTCGCTTGGAAGGCCTTCTCGATGGCCGAATCAGAGTGGGCCATAGAAAAAGAAAATGGATAACAGGATGTTTTCTATCAGCCTGTACAATTTGGGCGCATTTGGAGTTGTGTATTCTGAGACATGTTCATATTAGTGGTATGTTTTTCTGGGCCTCAGAATCTGGCCCAGAATTTTATCTCTAAATTGGGTCGCCTAAATGGACACCATGGAGGCTGAATTAGCATTGTCTCATTAAGATTGATTTGTTTCTATACATTTCTTATAGCATCCCACTATATTTGGGATTAATTGGGACTTTATGTCAGGAGAAACAGTCTTATCAGTGGGCTGGTGTCCAATCTGCCTTTTCCAGAATTGCTTCCTTTCATTAGAAAATATCTCCATAATCCTCCATGAATTATCCACTGATCCCTGAATCAATCATGTTCATATTTAAGTGTAGATCAGTTTCCAAAAATATCAAATTAAAATATGTATAATTATATTCCTTAAAATCAGATGAATCATTGGATACTTTAAATGATGTTTAAAAATGTACCAGATAATAGTGCATTTTAAGAAGGTATAACAGTCATAATGTGAAATGATGTTCAAAGTGTAAAATGCACTAAAATGGTGTCTATGAATAATAAAGCACATGAATATTATATATATAAACAATGAATATTAGTCTCATTTAGTGGATAATCACACCCCCTAACTTGATTTTTTCTAGTCCCGAGCAAAATATATCTCAATAATATGAAATTCGAATTCTCATTTCCAAAAACATTTTAACACACAATGATCACCAAAACCCTTATACCAAAAAATCATTAAACCCATCAAAATATTTTAATAAAAGATAGTTTCATAAGTAGATCCCAATCCCAAGCTCATTCCTTTGTTCAAATTCATTTCCATATTTCATCCAATATCAATTAAGTATGAGGATGTGTTGTGCATCACAATAGACATGGGGGTTCATCTTTATTCAAGGGGGAAATTACGGAAGCGCTAGGTGGAATAACATTTCAATATTAAGATGAGTATTCATTTTTTTGTATAATTTTTTTGTTTTTTTTTTTGCAATTCTGCCATGGTAATTGAAGTTGCACTCAAAAGGGTCAACCCCTCTAGCGAGACTTTGCCGATGACTCCCAGGCTCAAAGACCTTAGGGCACCAAGTGAAGCCCACATACTCGGGCATCATCTCGAGTTAACACAGTCAAAAACAAATTCCAATTACCAAAAATAGAGATAATATTACTAACTCTGGGCCAGACAACTATGGAGTCACGATCCCCAAGTGCCGAAAGCCACGCATTAGGTCATTTCATTGTTCTAAGTGCAAATTTTTTTATTAATTTTTTTAATTTTTTTTGGAATACTCATATTAAAATAAAATGATCACCAAACCTATGATATTTATTTAGGGGACCCCATGAACTCAAACTAATACCCCACTATCCAAAGGACGTGCATTGTGATCTTTTTTTATTTGGATTAAAATATAAACGATGAAATATCACATTGGACAGCCACACTTTCCAAAATCAATGCTCATGAAATTATACAAGGATTAAAATCAGTATCAGGGTATGCTAAATTATTTGATATTAAGTTTCAAAGTGTGCAATGTGTATTACCATGTTTAAAGTTAATGAAATTTTTCCTTCAATTTTCACAATTTGTTTTTCAAATCATTTATCAATTTTTTTTACACAAAAGCATTTTTTATTTTATCTCCCCCCCAACTTAAAATAACATTGTCCCCAGTGTTTAAAGAAAATAAAATTTAGAAGGGGGTTGAGGTAGAGAATGAAAGTTCAAAAAGGAAATTGAAAATGAGGGTCATGGAATGAATTCACATGGTGGTTGAAGTTCAAATCCATGCTGCTTCCTTTCAATCCTTTGATATCCATGTCACTTGCAGCGTTTCCTAGTAGAAAAAGGAAAAACAAAACAAACAAAAAAACAATATATATATATATATTTATATAATAAAGGAAGTAAAATATAAGTATATATATAAAAATTATAGAATAATGAAGCACAAGAAGCCATAGGTCAGTGATAATTGCGCGCCCATGTCTCCCTTCGGTCCTAGGTTAGAATCCCCACGGCTTCGCCAGTTGTGACGGGGTTTTCCCCACGACCTACGATGTGGTCTTTTTATATTATTGTATTTTTATTTATTTATTTGTATTTTTTTTAACCTAAAAACACTTGAAAATAAAGTAAATTAAACTGATGATACATTTTCTTCTTTTTAAATTTCTGGGTAAGGTATTACTCAAGGATCACACCACGTGACACAGATGAATATGGTGCTCTCCTTTCATAACCATCCATACTAATAATATAAGAACAAGTCAATAGTATATATATTTTTTAATATAAAAATAATTAATTAAATATAAATTTTATTAAAACAACAAAATTATAGGAAACTTAATAACCTTGGGTTGCCTCCCATGCAGCGCTTTGTTTAATTTCGTTAGCTCGACTTGAACTTCCCAACTTATCCAATACCAATTTTTAACATTTTAAGGACCCCATATTTCTCCATTTCCACTAGATTGAGATTGATTCTTTTTTTTATAATTTTTTTAGTGTGAAAACCTATGTTCTAAAATGAGTGGTAAAATCCAAGGAATATCAAAAATGGTTGATCCAGTTTCCTCTGTAGTCTTTCCTAAGACATAAATGACCATTACAACTTTTTTGGTTTCAAGAGAAGAATGAGTTCCAATTGAAAGGTCATTATTATACCTTATGAAGATATTATTTAGTGAAGAGGGAAGGACAATAATTTTGTGCATGGTTTGGATAGGACATTTAGACACAAGTTGATATTTTGAATCCAACTCAGTTTAATTTTCCAAATTTCTCAACAAAATTGGTTCCTTTTTAATAGAAGATTCAACCACAAAATAAGAAATATCAGTGTTTTGAATGTATATGGACTTAAATTTTATGATTTCTCTCAATGTTTCAATGGTTGGTGTTTTTTAAAATTCATCAATGGAGTTATACTTAGGATACTCAATCCATGATGTCAAATTATCATCTTTTGAATCCAAAAAGCTAATTTCCTCCAGATTTAAAGACCCTTCAAAAATTCCTTCATCCTCTTCATCTATCCCAAATCCAAAGGGTGGTTCTTCAATAAATTCATGTGGGGTTTTTGTGAAACTAGACACTTCACATAAGGTTATGGATGGGACAGTTTGTGTAGGGATGGGTTCCTCACAAGTTTTAATGATTTTTAGTTATAACCTAAATGATGAAACCTCAAAATTCATTATCTCCATTTTTTGACATATTTTTTCAAGTAATGGTTTTGGATCATGATGGGAAAGGGGTTGAGACAGATGGTCTATTTCAGGAGGATAACTATGTTGTTGGAATTCCATAGGAGGATGTTCAGATTGGCCTTGCTGGGATTGGAACTCATAATATGTTGGAATGTATTGTGGATCATATAAATAAAAACATTGTGGTTCAGTAGGTTGTTAATGATCCCACATGTAGGAATTAGGATGGTCATTGTAAATCGTACATGGGGTTGGGTGATCAAAGTAGGGATATGTTTCCCATGTTTGGACTTGTTCAAAATTGACCTCCATATGAGTGAGGAGTGGGAAAAGAGAAGTAGAATTAAAAAAAGGATGATAGTGTCTAATATAACTTACTTATGTCCTTGGAAACGACGCCAAAATATGATTCCCGCTCTAATTTACCCATGATATGAAGGTAGAATGGTCTTTGTAGTCTAGCTTGGGTTGTCGAATCCACAGAGACCTAAGAAGTAACCTATAGACACGCACATTCTAAGGAATGTTTTTGGCTATGAAGTGGCCAACTAGGGTTGATTTTAGATGGTTTTAAAGGAACTCTAAGAGACTTAAGTGAATTCAATTTAAAAGAATGAGTTGATCCTAGGTTATCACTTGGGGTGGATTGGACGTATTTCCTTTTCAATGATTTCAATTTATTATATTTGAGATGGGTTTATTTAAGGAGATAAAACAACATCATCACATACTGGTTTAAGGCCTAAAACCTTTAATACTAATCACCTATACACTTTAAGGATCAATGTTTTGAGAAATTCAAGGTAAAGGTTCGTATTAGCACTTGAAGTGTGTGGCCTTAAATTCAACAAGGACGATGGAGTTTAAAAATCATCAAATAAAAATCTCAATTAATGAAGTGATTATACATTAATGAGGTGATAAAAAACATCCAATCCAGCCCCTTGCTACTCCCTTGGATCAACCAATAAGTGGGTTAGCCCTCCATTGATCTCATGGTTTCAATGGAAGCGGAAAGTAGACTCATGAGGGGGGAAATGGAGAAGTAAAGAAAACAACAAAAATAAAATGATCACTCCACCGTTGTGTGAATAATTTCACAAGGTTTGGTGTGAATAAATTCACACCTTGATCCAAAAGTATCAAATTGATATGAAGAACAACAGAATAAGAGTATAAGAATAACTTTTATTAAGAAACTAAAGTGAATTGAACAACTTACATGTGGAAGACAAATTTGAGACAACAAAATTGCAGCATAACATTACAATAGAACAAAGCATCCAAGATCCCTCAATCCTCCAACACTACTGCCTTAAATAGGAATTTTTGAGCTCTTGGGTTGAGCCTCCAACAGTCCAAGTCTCCTAAATTAATTATGGTAGGCCATAGGTGGGTGGAAAGTAAGGGAGAGTTGATTTTTTCCACCCTTGACCCAAGATGGCATCTAGATTTCCTTCACCGAACAGACGCACTTGGAAGACCTTCTAGATGGAAGAATCAGAGTGGGTCATGGAAAAACAAAATGGCGGTCCAGATGTCTTATATCCTCCTGAAAATTTTCGGCTCATTTGGAGTTGTGGATTCTGAGATATGATCATATTAGTAGGATATTTTTCAGGGCCACAAAATCTGGCCCAGAATTTTATCTCCAAATTGGGCAGCCTAAATGGACACAATTGAGGACGAACTAGAATTGTGTCCTAAGAATTGATTTGTTCCTATACATTTCTTATATCATCCCATGAAATTTGGGTTTAATTGGGCCTTTATGTCGGGCCCCACAGTCTCATCAGTGGGCTGGTGTCCAATCTGTCGTCTCCAGAATTGCTTCTTTTCATTGCCAAATATCTCCATCATCCTCCATGAATTCTCCATTGATCCCTGAATCAAACATGTTCATATTTAAGTGTTGATCAGTTTACAAAAATATCAAATTAAAATATGTATAATTAGATTCCGTAAAATCATATGAATCATTGGGTACTTTAAATGATGTTAAAAAATGTACCACATAATAGTGCATTTTAAGAAGGTATTACAATCATAATGTGAAATGATTTTCAAAGTGTAAAATGCACTAAAATGGTTTCTATGAATAATAAAGCACATGAATATTATATATATCAACAATAAATATTAGCCTCATTTAGTGGATAATCACACCCCCTAACTTGAGTTTTTCTAGTCCCGAGCAAAATATATCGCAACAATATGAAATTCAAATTCTCTTTTCGAAAAACATTTTAATACACAATGATCACCAAAACCCTTATAACAAAAAATCATGAAACCCATAAAAATATTTTAATAAAATATAGTTTTATAAGTAGCTCTAAATCCCAAGCCCATTCCTTTGTTCAAATTTATTTCCATATTTCATCCAATATCAATTAAGTATGAGGATGTGTTGTGCATCACAATAGACATGGGGGTTCATCTTTATTCAAGGGGGAAATTACGGAAGCGCTAGGTGGAATCAAATTTCAATATTAAGATGAGTATTCATTTTTTTGTATATTTTTTTTTTGCAATTTTGTCATGGTAATTGAAGTTGCACTCAAAAGAGACAACCCCTGTAGTGGGACTTTGCCGATGACTCCCAGGCTCGAAGACCTTAGGGCACCACGTAAAGCTCACATAATCGGGCATCATCTCGAGTTAACTTAGTCAAAAAAAATTCAAATTACCAAAAATATAGATAAAATTACTAACTCTGGGATAAACAACTATGGAGTCACTATCCCCAAGTGCCAAAAGCCACACATTAGGTCATTTCATTGCTCTACGCGCCATTTTTTTTTAATTTTTTAATTTTTTTTAATACTCATATTAAACTAAAATGATCACCAAACCTATGATATTTATTTAGGGTACCCCATGAACTCAAACTAATACCCCAATTTCTAAAAGACGTGCATTGTGATCTTTTTTTTATTTGGATGAAAATATAAAAGATGAAATATCACATTGGACAGCCACACTTTCCAAAATCAATGCTCATGAAATTATACAAGCATTAAAATAAGAATCATGGTATGATAAATTATTTGATATTAAGTTTCAAAGTGTGCAATGTGTATTACAATGTTTAAAGTTAAAGTAATTTTTCCTTCCATTTTCACAATTTGTTTTTGAAATCATTTATCATTTTTTTGACACAAAAGCATTTTTTATTTTATCTCCGCCCCAACTTAAAATAACACTGTCCCCAGTGTTTAAAGAAAAGAAAATTTAGAATGGGTAGAGGTAGAGAATGAAAGGTCAAAAAGGAAATTGAAAATGAGGGTCATGGAATTAAGTCACATGGTGGTTGAAGTTGAAATTCTTGATGCTTCCTTTCAATCCTTTGATATCCATGTCACTTGTAGAGTTCCCTAGTAGAAAAAGGAAAAACAAAACAAACAAAAAAACAATATATATATATATATATTTATATAATAAGGGAAGTAAAATATAATTATATATATAAAAATTATATAATAATGAAGCACAAGAAGCCGTAGGTCAGTGGTAAGTCCGCGCCCCTGTCTCCCTTCGGTCCCGGGTTCGAATCCCCACGGCTTCGCCAGTTGTGACGGGATTTGCCCCACGACCGACGTTGTGGTATTTTTTTATTATTATATTTTTATTTATTTTATTGTATTTTTATTTTTTTAACCAACAAACACTTAAAAATTATGTTAATTAAACTGTTGATACATTGTCTTCTTTTTAAATTTCTGGGTAAGGTATTACTCAAGGATCACACCATGTGACACAGATGAATATGGTGCTCACCTTTCATACCCATCCATACTCATAATAGAAGAACTTGTCAACAATCTCTATTTTTTTAATATAAAACTGATTAATTAAAATATAAATTTTATTAAAACAACAAAATGATAAGAAACATAAAAACCATGGGTTTCCTCCCATGCAGCGCTTTGTTTAATGTCGTTAGCTCGACTTGAACTCCCCAACTTATCCAATACCAATTTTTAACATTTTAAGGACCCCATATTTCTCAATTTCCACTAGATTGAGATTGATTCATTTTTTATAATTTTTGTTGTGTGAAAATCTATGTTCTAAAATGAGTGGTAAAATCCAAGGAATATCAAAAATGGTTGATCCGGTTTCCTCTATAGTCTTTCCTAAGACATAAATGACCATTAAAACTTTTTTGGTTTCAAGAGAAGAATGAGTTCCAATTGAAAGGTCATTATTATACCTTATTAAGGTATTATTTAGTTAGGAGGGAAGGACAATAAGTTTGGGCTCGGTTTGGATAGGACATTTAAACACAAGTTGATATTTTGAATCCAACTTAGTTTCATTTTCCAAATTTCTCAACAAAATTGGTTCATTTTGAATAGAAGATTCAACCACAAAATTGGAAAGATCAGTGTTTGGAGTGGATATGGACTCAATGTTTATGATTTCTCCCAATGGTTCAAGGGTTGGTGTTTTTGAAAATTCATCAATGGAGTTATACTTAGGAGACTCAATCCATGATGTCAAATTCTCCTCTTTTAAATCCAAAAAGTTATTTTCCTCCTGATTTAAAAACCCTTCAAAAATTCCTTGATCCTCTTCATCTATCCCAAATCCAAAGGTTGGTTCTTCAATAAATTCATGTGGGGTTTGTGTGAAACTAGAAACATCACATAAGGTTATGGAAGGGACCGTTTGTCTAGGGATGGGTTCCTCACAAGTTTTAATGCTTTTTAGTTATAACCTCAATGATGAAATCTCAAAATTCATTATCTCCATTTTTTGACATATATTTTCAAGTAATGGTTGTGGATCATGATGGGAAAGGGGTTGAGACAGATGGTCTATTCCAGGAGGATAACTATTTTGTTGGAATTCCATAGGAGGATGTTCAAATTGGACTTGTTGCGATTGGAACTCATAATATGTTGGAATGTATTGTGGATCATAGAAATAAAAACATTGTGGTTTAGTAGGTTGTTGATGATCCCACAAGTATAAATTAGGATTTTCATTGTACATCGTATATGGGGTTGGGTGATCAAAGTAGGGATAGGCTTCCCATGTTTAGACATGTTCAAGAATGACTTCCATATGAGTGAGGAGTGAGAAAAGAGAATTAGAATGAAAAAAAGGGTGATAGTGTCTAAGATAACTTACTTAGGTCCCCGGAAACGGCGCCAAAATTTGATTCTCGCTCATATTTTCCCAATATATGATGTTAGAACAGTCCATGTAGTCTGGTTTGGGTTGTCGAATCCATAGAGACCTAAGAAGTAACCTATAGACACCCATATTCTAAGGACTGTTTTTGGATATGAAGTGGCCAACTTTGGTTGATTTTATATTGGTTTAAAGGAACTCTAAGAGACTTAAGTGAATTCAATTTAAAATAATGATTTGATCCTAGGTTATCACTTGGGGTGGATTGGACGTATTTCCTTTTCAATGATTTCAATTTCTTATATTTGAGATAGGTTCATTTAAGGAGATAAAACAACATCATCACTTACTCGTTTAATGCCTACACCCTTTAATACTAATCACCTATACACTTGAAGGATCAACGTTTTGAGCAGTTCAAGGTAAAGGTTCGTATTAGTACTTGAAGTGTGTGGCCTTAAATTCAACAAGGACGATGGAGTTTAAAAATCATCAAATAACAAACTCAATTAAAGAAGTGATTATACATTAATGAGGTGATAAATAACATCCAATCCAGTCCCTTGATAGTCCCTTGGATAAACCCATAAGTGGGTTACCCTCCATTTATCTCATGGTTTCAATGGAAGCGGAAAGTAGACTCATGAGGGAGGAAATGGAGAAGTAAACAAAACTACAAAAATAAAATGATCACTCCACCGTTGTGTGAATAATTTCACAAGGGTTGGTGTGAATAAATCCACACCTTGATCCAAATGTATCAAAGTGATATGAAGAAAAATAGAATAAGAGTAGAAGAAGAACTTTTATTAAGAAACTAAAGTGAATTTAACAACTTAAATGTGAAAGACAAATTTGAGACAAGAAAATTGTAGCATGACATTACAATTGAACAAAGAATCCAAGATCCCTAAATCCTCTAACACTACTGCCTTAAATAGGAATTTTTTAGACCTTGGGTCGAGCCTCCAACAGTCCAAGTCTCCTCAATTAATTATGGTAGGCCATGGGTGGGTGGAAAGTAAGGGAGAGTTGATTTTTCTACCCTTAACCCGAGGTGGCTTCCATATTTCCTTCACCGAACAGACGCACTTGGAAGACCTTCTATATGGCCGAATCTGAGTGGTCCATAGAAGAAGGTAATGGATCTAAGGATGTCTTATAGCAGCCTGTACAATTTGGGATCATTTGGAGTTGTGGATTACGAGATAGGAGCATATTAGTGTGTTGTGTTTCTAGGCCGCAGAATCTATCTCAGACGTTTATCTCTAACTTGGGCAGCCTAAATGGACACCATGGAAGCCGAATTAGCATTGGATTCTGATAAGTTATTTGTTCCTATACATGTCTTCTATAATCCCACGAAATTTGGGATTAATTGGGCCTTTAGGTTGGTCCCCAAAGTCTCATCAGTAGGATGGTGTCCAATCTACCTTCTCCAGAATTACTTCCTTTCATTGCCAAATATCTCCATCATCCTCCATGAATTCTCCACTGATCCCTGAATCAAACATGTTCATATTTAAGTGTAAATAAATTTCCAAAAATATCAAATTAAAATATGTAAAATTAGATTCCTTAAAATCAGATGAATCATTGGGTACTTTAAATGATGTTAAAAAATGTACCACATAATAGTGGATTTTAAGAATGTATTACAATCATAATGTGAAATGATGTTCAAAGTGTAAAATGCACTAAAATGGTGTCTATGAATAATAAAGGACATGAATATTATATATATTAACAATGAATATTATCCTCATTTAGTGGCTAATTAGGTTTGAAGTACTTGATGTTGATCAAATTACATGGGATAGGGTTTTATATATTGAGATGATATATATTGAATAAATTTTTCATTTCATCAATATTTGGGTAAATTCCATTAGATATGACATTATACCATCCATCAAGAAAATATTAAAGTGCCCACATACCTAGACCCAACATTCTCTGCCTCTAAATACAAAACGTTCCCTATCAATGTTAAAATATCACGAATATTCATTTGGAAACCTCACAATCTATAGGGATATTAAATTGGTAAATTTATTATTGATTTTAGATCATATATATCACTAAAAAACATTTGTTTTAATCTTCACTCATGTATCCTACATGTGACTCCTCCCAAAAATAAAAAACACCCATTCTTATTACAAGTATATAGGTGATCAGCATGCCCTTCCATATGAAGCAATAAAATTTATTATCTATATTGACATCAGATAATTATTGTTATAGGAAAAGTGGATATGACAATATGGATCTCACATGTCCCTGTGAAATCTATCAAATTTTCCAAAAAAAATTCATTAAAAATCAAGATTGTATGCATAGATTTACCATGAGTATGAAGATGGTATGTTGTGCTCAAATTAAATGGAGTGGAAACTGCCTCTTAAATACCCTTCCAAAAGTGACATACGATTCAGGTGTCCCGATCTCACTACGGGAAAAATGACTTTTTGCAACAGGAATAAATCCCATCGCAAAAAATTCCGTCCAAGAGGTTATTTGCGATGGGGGTAACGACCCGTCACAAAAAACTGAATATTTGTGACGGGATTTCGGGTCCCGTCGCAAAAGGTTTGGCGCGGGTAGCGCGCCAAACTGCCCGAAGGTTATTTGCAACGATGGGATCCCACCATCGCAACTTGTGAAGTATTTGCGACGGGGCCCGTCACAAATACCCGACGGCGGTTAATAGGTTTTTGCGACGGGATATCGTCCTGTCGCAAAAGGTGTGTCGGCAAGGAATATTTGCGACGGGACCCGTCGCAAATAACTTTTTAACCGCCGACAGTAATTAATGCGGGCGTAGGTATTTGCGACGGGTCCCATCGCAAAAGATACTATTTGTGACGGGCTACCCATCGCAAATAATCCTGTCCCAAATAATCTAACCTATATATACCCCCATCCGTTTTTCCTCTCATTCCTCTCAATTCTTAGATCTTGTTTCTCTCTGAATTCAGATTTCAGAGGGAAAATTTTTCTAAGTTAATTTTTTTGTTCACGAAGAAGTTGTGAAGTCGTCTACAACAATAGCAAATCAAGTTTAAATGTATTTATGTTTTATTTAATTTATTATTTATTTCAATTTTTAGGTTAATTTTTATTATTGTTGATGAGTTTTAATTAAATTAAATTTAAATTATTTTGTCATGACTATTTATTTGTACTAATAAATTGAAATTTTTAGTACTAATTTTTAATAATTAGTAGTAATTAATAATTATTAACGATAATTAGTAATGTTTGTAATTAATTTGTAGTAATTAATAATCATCGATAATAAATAATAATAAATACTAATAAATAGTAATAAATATTAATAATTATTAATAAATAGTAATAAATAATAATAATGAGTAATACATAGTAATAATGAGTAATAAATAGTAATAAATTGTAATAAATAGTAATAAATTGTAATAATTAGTAATAAATTGTAATAATTATTAATAAATTGTAATAATTAGTAATAAATTGTAATAATCAGTAATCAATTGTAATAATTACTAGTAAATTGTAATAATTACTAGTAAATTGTAATAATTAGTAATAAATTGTAATAATCAGTAATCAATTGTAATAATTACTAGTAAATTGTAATAATTAGTAGTAAATAGTAAGAATTAGTAATAAATTGTAATAATTAGTTATAAATTGTAATAATGAGTAGTAAATAGTAATAATGAGTAGTAAATAGTAATAAATTGTATTATTTAGTAATAAATTGTAATAATTAGTAATAAATTGTAATAATTTGTAATAAATTGTAATAATTAGGAATAAATTGTAATAATTACTAATAAATTGTAATATTTAGTAATAAATTGTAATAATTAGTAATAAATTGTAATAATTACTAATAATTATTAATAAATTGTAATAATTAGTAATAAATCTAATAATTAGTAATAAAATGTAATAATTAGTAATAAACTGTAATAATTACTAATAAATTGTAATAATTTGTAATAATTAGTAATATTTATTAATAAATACTAATAATTAGTAATAATTAGTAATAATTAGTAATAAATATAGATAATTAGTAATAAATACAGATAATTAGTAATAATTAGTATTAATTAGTCATAATTAGTAATAATTATTAATAATTAGTAATAAATACATATAATTAGAAATAATTAGGTATAATTAGTAACAATTATGAACAATTAGCAATAATTAGCAATAAATAGGAATAATATGCAATAAATAAGAATAATTAGAAATAAATTGGAATAATTAGCATTAAATAGGAATATTTAGCAATAATTAGCAATAATTTGGAATAAATAGAAATAATTAAAAATAATTAGAAATAATTAGAAATAATTAGCAATAATTAGGAATAAATAGAAATAATTAGTAAAAAGTTGCAACAATTAGTAATAAATTTCAATAAATAGTAATAAATAGGAATAATTAGTAATAATTAGGAATAAATACTAATAATTACAAATAATTACTAATAACTAGAAATAATTAGCAATAATTAGGAATAATTAGAAATAATTAGTAATAAATAGCAATAATTAGCAATAATTAGTAATAAATAGAAATAATTGGTAATAAATATCAATAAATAGTAATAAAGATCAATAATTAGTAATAAAAAAATAATTAGTAATAACTAGTAATAATTAGGAATATTTATAAATAATTAGTTATAAATAGGAATAATTGATAATAATTAGTAATAATTGATAATAATTAGTAATAAATTGTAATAATTAGTAGTAATACTAATAATTACTAATAATTACGAATAAATATTAATAATTAGCAATAATTAGCCATAATTAGGAATAATTAGCAATAATTATAAATAAATAGCAATAATTAGCAATAATTAGCAATAATTAGGAATAATTAGCAAAATTTATTAATAATTAGCAATAATTAGTAATAATTAGAAATAATTGGAAATAATTATCAATGATTAGCAATAAGTAGTCCTAAATAGCAATAATTAGTAATAAATAACAATAATTAGTAATAAATATGAATAATTTGTAATAATTAGGAATAATTAGGAATAAATAAGAATAAATAGCAATAATTAGAAATAATTAGCAATAATTAGGAGTAAATAACAATAATTATTAATAAATAGAAATAATTAGTAATAAATACCAATAAATAGTAATAAATAGGAATAAATATTAATAATTTGGAATAATTTGGAATAATTAGGAATAATTACGAATAATTAATAATAATTTGGAATAATTTGGAATAATTAGGAATAAATAGGAATAATTAGTAATAAATAGGAATAATTAGTAATAATTAGTAATTTTTTTAATAATTTTTAATAATTAGTAATAATTAGTAATAATTTTTAATAATTAGTAATAATTAGGAATAAATAAGAATAAATAGGAATAAATAAGAATAAATAGAAATAAATAGGAATAAATAGGAATAAATGGGACTAAATAAAAATAAATAGTAATTGTTAGTAATAAATAGTAATAGTTAGTAATTAATAATAATAGTTAGTAATAAATAATAATAGTTAGGAATAAATATAAATAGTTAGTAATACATTTGAATAGTTAGTAATAAGTATGAATAATTAGTAATAAATATCAATAATTAGTAATAAATTATATTAATTAGTAATAAATTGTAATAATTAGTAATAAATTGTAATAATTAGTAATAAATTGTAAAAATTAGTAAAAAATTGTAATAATTAGTAATAAATAGGAATAGTTAGGAATAAATATGAATGGTTAGTAATAAATATGAATAGTTAGTAATAAGTATGATTAATTATTAATAAATATGAATAATTAGTAATAAATAGGAATAATTAGTAATAAATATTAATAATTAGTAACAAATAGTAATAATCAGTAATAAATAGTAATAGTTAGTAATAAATTGTAATAGCTAGTAATAAATAGGAATAATTAGTAATAAATAGGAATAATTAGTAATAAATAGTAATAATTAGTTAAGAACACTTATGAACAATTAGAAAGAAATTTTAATAAATTTTAATAAAATTTTAGAACTTGGCACATTTTCCAGTGGATTGACGGAAGTCCTTTTGGTCGATGAATTTTCTCCTTTAAACTCTCACAGACTGAAAACATTATAAAAAATGTGCCGCTACATAGGCATATTCAATATCGTATGCACAAGATTGGATAAGCATTCGTAGGATCATATTTTTTATAATTTTTTCAGGCGGTTATAGTTGGAAGAAGACGATTCATCGACAAAAAGGGGGCTCTTTTTTCCTACGACTCATTTACTTGTATCTTTATCACACTAAAATTAAAATGAAGAATCTGGTCGAAGTAACGCATATTCATTATCTTGTATATGAGAATGAATATGCTTACCTCTGACCAGATTGTTCATTGTGATTTCAGTGTGAGAAAGATGCAATTCAATG
The DNA here is from genome assembly GCA_963277665.1 of Viscum album. Classification (NCBI taxonomy): domain Eukaryota; kingdom Viridiplantae; phylum Streptophyta; class Magnoliopsida; order Santalales; family Viscaceae; genus Viscum; species Viscum album. The sequence goes on along the minus strand of OY728131.1, from coordinate 1,570,387,921 downwards.
AGCCGTCGGACAAAAGAGTAGTCGTCAATCAACTGGAAATTGTGTTGCCCTTAATTAAGGGTAATTATTAAGAAGTAGTATTAATTATTTATCTTTTTTTTCAGATAGTGTTTTTATAATTTCACATTATTAAAAACAGTGATGATTTTATATTTTGTATAAAAATATGGAACAAGAAATTTGACATCAGTCTTTATTAAATGATCATGCTTGGATAAAAAACACAAAAATCCAAATGGTTCTGGTTTAAATCTTGTATATATTGAGGGTGTTGAAGCTTTCTTAGCATTTTCATCATCAAAACTAGAATATGTTTCAAAAGGCACAATTAAGTGTCCTTGTAAAAAATGTTCTTTAAGAACGTTTGACACATTTGAAAAGGTTGGGCGACATCTCTTGCAGTTTGGTTTTCAACCAGTTTATGTTTTTTAGTATCAACACGGTGAACAAATTTCCAGAGAAGATACTAATAACTTGATTCTAGATCCATCACGGTTCCAAAATTTAGTACATGATGTTGTAGGTCCATCTCTTCAACAAACTAAAACTCACGATGATATTGATTTAACTCCTGAGTTAGCACAATCCAAATTTTATGAGTTGTTGAGGTCTTCTTAGGATGCAATATATCCCGGTTTCAAGATAATAAAATTAGAAGTGGTTGTAAAATTTATGGCTATTAAATCAGATAATGAAATGTTAAACAACTGTTTTTATCAGATATTTTATTTGGTTAAAACATTATTACCTGAAAGAAATGTGTTGCCTAAAAATTACTATGAGGGCTAGAGGTTGGTTCGTAATCCATGACTTCGTTATCAGTAGATTTATGCATGTGCAAATGATTGCGTCTTATATTCTGGTGAAAATGAGTCGTTGGATAGATGTCCCACATGTGGACAATCGAGGTATAAATAAACTCAACTAGGGAAGTCTGGATAGATTCCTATAAAATAGTTGAGATATTTCCCCCTAACACCCAGGATAGCGTCAACGATGTCCTGGTAAAAAACCAATATTTCAACCTGTAAAATCATGAATCAGCTATATGATGGTGATTCATGGAAAAATTTTGATTGTCTGCATTCGTCTTTTTCTTCAGAACCCTGAAATGTATGATTGGGTCTTTCTACTGATGGTTTCAGTCCATTTGGTTCTTATGGTAGTCAGTATTCATGTTGTCTTGTCTTTATAACTCCGTACATTTTACCTCCATGGATGTTGATGAAGGATCCCTATATCTTTTTGACTTAATTAATCCCAGGACATCCGAAAAAGAATATTGAAGTTTATTTGAAACCATTGATTGAAAAGTTACATGCACTGTGGAGTAATGTTGTTAGTACATATGATGTTGCTGCGAAACAAAATTTTACATTAAAAGCTGCATTGATGTGGATGATTAGTGAATTTTTTTCATATGGCATGTTATCTGGTTGGAGTACACATGGTCTGAAATACTGTCCTTATTGTATGAAACAAAACAAAGCTTTTATGCTCGTCAATGGAAAAAAACCTTTTTATTTTGACTGTCATTGCAGATTTCTTCCAACCGATCATCTTTTTCAAAGGAACAAATCTCATTTAAGAAAAGGAATAATTGAAAGTGATGAACCTCCAAAAATGATCTCAGGTACAGAGTTAAAATCAGTTGTTTTTTCTTTACCTCCCATCACATTTGGGAAAATTGTAAACCAACAAAAAATTCATGGCTTTGGGAAAGAACATAATTGGATAAAACGAAGAATTTTTTGGGATCTCCCATATTGGTCTGATTTGTTGGTCCACCACATATTGGATGTCATGAATATTGAGAAGAACTGTTTTGATAATTTATTTCATACAGTTTTGGATACACTAGGTAAGACCAAAGATACTATAAAAACACAATTAGATCTTGCACAAATTTGCAGGTGACCAGAACTTGAACTATTTGAAAATGTTAGATCATTGAAGTTAATGAATCCAAAAGCATCTTATACACTTTCCAAAGAGAGTCGCTCATTATTTTGTCAGTGGATTGAAGATTTGAGACTCTCATATGGCTATGCTTCCAATTTGGGCAGATGTGTTTGGAATGGTCATATTACCAAATTAAAAAGTCATGATTGTCATGTTATAATGGAAAGAATTATGCCGATTGGATTCAGGGGTTTGTTGAATTATATGATTTGGGATTCGATAACAGACATATAATATTTTTTTAGACATTTGTGAAGAGAAAATAGACTATGATGTGCTAAGTAAACTAGAAGAAGATGTTGCTGTAATTATATGTAAAATGAAAAAAATCATTCTTCCTGCTTTCTTTGACTCAATAGAACATCTGATATTATGTTTTCCACATGAAGCTAAATGTGGAGGTCCAGTACAGTTTCTATGGATGTACCCATTCAAGTGATGCATGCTGAAATAGAAGAAAGAATTATGTAACAAAGCATCAGTTGAAGGCTCAATTGTTGAAGCTTATTTGTAAATAGTAACTGCTTTTTTATGGTCTCACTATTTTGAATCTGAATATCGCTAAAAAATCACATGGGTGGAACGAGGGAAATTTTAATGATGAAATGGACAATCAATTATCATTTTTTAATCAGAATAATCTTGGCTTCATTGGAGTTCAAGAATGATGTCTTTCAGACGATGAACATCACAGAGCTTGTACATATGTTCTGCTCAACTGTGATGAAATGACAACATTTGTATTGCGAGTGCTTCTATCACTTATTCTATAATTTCTATTACATTATGTAAAATAATTTTATTTGTAGGTTATATGATAATCATATCAAGAAACAACTTCCACAAATTACTACAGCTTCTCTTGAAAAACGCAGACAAAAAAAATTTCTCAATGGTTTCAAAAATTGGTAACATAAATTATTGATGGTTTAATATCATTTCAGTTTACTATTTATTATATTGATAATTGTTTTACTAAATTTCAGGTGTCTCAACATGCTGATAAAATTGATAAGAGACTGTGTATATTGAGTAACCCACCATCCAAAATGGTTAAATCTTATAATGCATATGTGGTGAATGGTTTTCGATTTCATACACGTGCATATGGGGAATCAAAAAATAACAATGAACAATGGAGTTTTTTTAGAGGATCGCATCATAGAGAAACTAATGTTGACTTTTACAACATTCTGGATGAAATTATTGAGCTATGTTATCTTGGACAGAATTATATAATGATGTTTAAATGTCGTTGGTTGGATACTGAGAGAGGCTTTCTTGTTCATCCGACTCATGGAATCGTTGATATTAAATATAAAAGTCTTCTTGCAGTAAATGAACTATTTTTACCATATCAACATGCACATCAAATTTATTACCCAAAGTATTGTGCTACTTCAAGAGACCTGAGTGATTGGTGGGGCGTAATAAAAATGAAATCTCTGGAAAATCAATTTACTCAAACTGAATGTGGTTCTGCTGAATTGTAAGAAATTGAAATTTTTCAAGAGACTACTCAAAATCCATCTTTTTCACAAGGAAATGTTAATATCAATGATGACACCCCACAATTAAGGGTCTATGGTGACGAAGATGTTAATGATGTTAAAAATAAATTTGAAATGACAAGGGATGGTGAAAGTGAAACTCATATGGATATTGATGGTGCCGAGGAGGAGTATGAATACATTGACATCGTCAGCTATGAAGATGATGATGAAGGTGAACATTGAAATAGTTAGGTGCTGGTTATGATCATAACTAATATATATCTACATATAATATTTATTTTCAAACATCTGCTAAAAAAATCTTTTTGTGTTTATAGATGGACTCTGATCTATTTCGTGAGTTAGAGGAGGCTGTGCTACCTTTGGATGAAGGGGATGTGGGATCATTTGACCCTCAACCTACTGGTAGTTCAGGAGGTACGCGGAGGGGGCACTGTCTTGCGCGACTGATGATTTCTGACCCTATCCCTGAGCAACGTCCATGACTTGGATTAGATCCATGCACACAGAGGTATGATAACTTGTATATTTTAGTTAGCCTTTTCATTTATTTATTATTATATATACTAATTGTTTGAATATTTAATCTTTTTCATAGTTTTGCGCATGTAGTTGTTGGATAGGGGAGCGCTATCTTACGCAACTATTTTTCTCAGCCATGGATCACATGGGAACATATTCCCATTGATGTGCATTTCAGCAAGTACAATCATTGGCTGAAACATAAATATATAAAATTTATTCTGAAATTTATTCTATTAATAACATGATATTATAAATTATTTGTAGGGCTTATGGGATACCATCGATGATATCATGTGTGACGCTATCCATGTAGCATGGGAGGTGGCTATACGCGATCGTTTGCGTCAGTTTTTTCACAATTTGGGAAAGATGACCATTAAGAAAGCATGAGCGACAATATTTGATGAGTTGTGTAGAGCCCACCGACCAGAGTACATTTCATCTCAGGTTTGTGATGGATTTTGTGAACACTGGTTGGGTGGTGGATTTTAGAGGAGGTCTTTATTGGGTCGATAGAACCGGGGGAGATAGGAGGTGACGTATCGAGCTGGTAGCTGTACATTCAGTACGCATAGAGATTTTCTGGTAAGTATTTTCTTAAATATTTTATATAACTTAAAATATAAATAGCTTATTTTATATTCATATAGGTAGTCAAGAATTCCGATTTTACAGAGTATTATGTTTATCGGAAGATGTACAGTGATCCAACCACCATAGAGATTAGAGGTGATCGCCAACATCAAATTGTGGTTAGTCCTATTTTTTCAGTTTGACAATTAACTACATATAATATTATCACAATTTTAATTTCAAATTGGAATTTAAGGAGTCATATGAGGATGCGACCTCTCAGACACAGGCTTAGGGTCTGGACGAGGCAACTGATAAGACTAGTTCCCACCATTTCGACAAGGAGGCATGGATGCAGGTGACTCAATATGGCTTTGAGAAGGGCTGAGTAGTTGGTATCAGCTCTCATTTGACTCTTGGTACTTATTATGGTACTGCTACGATGTTGGCGTCTAGCTCGAGAGTATCTCATGGATAGGCATCATCTTCTGCCTCACAGTATCAGGAGCAGTTATGAGCTTAGAATGACCTTTTAGAGATTTTGTAGAAGCAGCAAGAAGAGATGCGTCAGTAGTAGCAGCTGCAGTAGAAGCAACAGTAGGAGGAGGAGATGCGTCGATGGTAGCAGCAACATCATGAGTAGATAGAGTACATGCAGCTTCTGACTCGTAGTTTGGGGATAGAGTTTTCTCCATCATCTCCTTCAGCTCCTCCACCTCCTCCAGAAGGCGACCCCAATGATTTTTTTTATGTTAAAAACATTTGAATTTAACATTTGTTGTAATATGAACTATTTATTATTTCTATCTTTTATATTGGTGCGAATATTACATAATTTAATTTTTATTATTTTATGATTTTTTTGTGAATATTGAGAATTTTAATATTTTTTATTTTTTTATTATTTTAATAATATTAATATTATTTTTTCATTAATCATAATTTTATTAAATATATTATTTGAGTATTATATTTTTTAATTTTTGTTTATCTTACTAATAATAATAATAATAATAATATTTTATGATTTTTAAAATATTTTTTTTTTCTGAAAATTGAGAATTTTAATATATATATTTTTAATTATTTAAATAATATTAAAAATAATTTTTCAATAATCATAATTTTATTAATTTTTTTAAAAATTTATTTATTATTTGCGACGGAATCGGTTGCGACGGGTTCCCATTGCAAATAGCATAAATAAATTTTTCTAAAAAAAGTATTTGTGACGGGCCCGTCGCAAGTAGTCTAAATAAATATTTTCAAAATAGTATTTGTGACGGGATTACAGGATCATCACAAATAATTTTTACGATGGACCCATTGCAAAAAAGTTTATATATATAAAGTATATAATTGTATAGTTATTTGCGATGGTGAAGTTTCCTATCGAAAAAAATATAATTTACGACGGGCCCGTCGCAAATAATATTTTGTGCAACGCCGTTTTATGCAACGTGCTATTTGGAACAAGACCTCGTCACTAATGCTTATTTTCGATGGGATCCTGTCACAAATAATTCGTCACAAATAACTAGAATTCTAGTAATGTCGGAATCAATTCTCATATTTACACTGTGATGACCTATTATTTATCAAATATATAACCAGAATAACTCAACAACAAGCTTCGACTCACTTATTAGTATGAAATTTTCACCATTAGTCAACTAATCCATAGTAACGAATACCCCATCGCCATCTGGGTGTGTTCTTGACAACTCCTTTATAAAATAAATCATCATGCCATTTCATATCCACAGATAAATGGGTTTGTATTGGAAATCACATATGGGTCACTGGTGGTAATCCATCACTCATTAATATTTGTCAATTTTTTTAAAAAACCCCCTAAAAACCATTCATAATATCATGTTCCCAACAAAAAATATTGATTGTATGAAACACATTATTAATATCTAGGTACATAACAAATCTAAATGCATTTGAATTCCACCTCAGATCCTCATTCTTACTTCCGGGGACTACCAAATGTCCTTTGAAATATAAAATTCCATCACCATCATGGGGATACATAGGTGAGAGATCTCCAATATGTCCCTCAAAAATATATAATAAATGTTACACAATTAACTATCCACCAACTCAAGGAGTGAAGATGAAATGCACCATCATAAAAGTGATGCTCTATACTAATAATCAAAAACATCATGATATAGCATAGTGAAGTGCTCCATCAGTAACCACTCAATTATTGACTCATGAAGAACATGATCTTGAGTCTTGAATATCAGTTCTTTATCCATAACATTTTATTTTCAAGGATTATATTTCATCTCAATATCAAAAAAATTATGTTTTTCAACCTTAATTATCAACCAAAGGTTAATGGAAAACTGAGAAAAGATATAATTAAGTATATTATGGTTATTATAAACCTTGATACTCTCACCCATTATGTGGTAATGTTGATATCATAACATGTGTACTATTGTTGTATTCTCCAAAGCATGATCTGGATAGTTATTCTTATATGGCCTCAAATGATTGTCCCCATTGGAAACTGGTTTTTCCTTAGGCATAAACATTTCTTCCAAATCAACAACAAGTAATCATAGTATAGGTTATACTTCATTATAAACTTATGTAATGTCATAATCAATATATATATCATCCTACACATCATCTCCTTTAAGGATGCGTCATAATGATAATTCCACTAAACTTCCACACATCATGATTAAGAAATTCACTATTAGTATATTTATTGTTATAAAAAATAAATCTATTATAGAATTTCACTAGTTATAGAAATATTTTAATCTCAATAAAATTTTGGGTCACTATTATGAAATTAATTCCTCAACCATTTCTTTTCCCAATGATATTCAAGAAAATAATTTGACATGTACCATGTAGTGAACCTCAGTGATCCATAAAAAATGAAATAATTATATAATGATGATACTCTATTACTGTTCTCAATGTGACCTTGAAATTTCATTCATGATCCTCCTATGATTGGGAGTATACTAGAAAAAACATTGATAATGCCAACCATAAATCAATTTTGATATTACGGGATAACTTGATTTATCATATCTGTAAGCACTATATACATTTTATTAAAAATGAATTTTATCAAAATATATATTTATAGTCCATAAATATACATTATATAAATATTAAAAGTATCATAAGTCCATTCATGTAGTTTTTTATAACTGAACTACATGTTTATCTATAAGAATCTATTAGTCCCCCCAAATAGGTAAAATTGTTTATCTATATGAGAAATTGAATAACATCCATAAATTAGTTAATTTTATGGAAATTCACACATAACCACATGGAACCAACTTCTTTCATTGAGAATAATAAGGGATCTACCCAAGGGGGCTTTCATGGATGAAAAAATCCCACATTCTGAAAAGGTAGAAAAATCACTTTAAATTACTGTGAATGACATTGGTCATTTATAGAAGTCGATAAACTCACGATAACGAGTCATATTTTACATCATAAGGATCACATAAAAACTACGCACCACAACAAGAATAAATCATAGGAAATCCAATATCCATAAATCATGGTCTCCCTCTAATGAAATATATTAATATATTCAAATCACACTCCTATAGAGATATTGATTGACATAAACCCAAATAAATAAATTATGGTTAACCCTAAACACCTAAAAACTATGTAGATAGAAATAAATGTGATGTAACCATATACAAACTATTTAAGAAATTTTTGATTCCAATAAAAGTATATATCAATACATGAATTTTGAAATATCTTGATCTATATAATTTTTATCAAAAGTGTGTGACATTAAAAATCACTAACAATGAAATTTAGTGTCCTTAATCCCATGATAAAAATCCCTCTATTCAAACCAATAACCATTAAAAAGAAAACCATATCCTGCATAATATATTAAATGGATAGAGTAACCATGGCTATCAATACATTGAGGTACTCCTAGAACTTCTCTATAGTCTGATATATTCCCCAAATAATTACCACCATCCAAATACATAACACTTATATGAAACCTTTTTAGGTTCCCCTACATACTATACTAGTGACTCTATATATGTTTTTAGTGTAATAGTTATCTCACTTGATCATTACATCCACTTTGGTAATAGAATATATTTACACTTCCTTGAGGTGGATGAGATGAAACTCAATTTTGGGGACTCCACGAATCACTACCCTGAAGAGAACCATCAAAAGTTTTCTTCTGTCCATGTGATGATCCACTACTCCTTCACATAGAAGAGAACATTTGTTTAGATACCTTATACAAATTCCGTTTCATCTTTCTTATCACAGTCTAACTAAGGACATCTAAAAATTACTTTGGAATCAAATTAATCATTTTAAATAAAATTTTATACTTCAATCCATCCTAATGTTACTATTTTGGGTTGCCTTTTCACTATCAAACATTGAAGAAAAATAGGTATTACCTATGAAATGCACTATATAATCAATAATGGGGGTATAACATGGGGTTATATTCATGAAATCTCAAGCCCTATATTTCATAAATATCTCATAAAATAAAACAACATATAAACTAACCATTATATCCCTCAAGTGTAAATGAACATGTTGTTCTTCCTTCACTAAAACATCCCCTCTTGATCTATGAGAATACTCAAAATATTTATATCACAAACTCCAAATTCCTTGAAGGGGATGTCTCCCAATAACCAAAAATAATAATAAAGAGAATAAACCCAAATCATAGTCCCCTAAATTCCTCCCTTACCCATGAAGATGAAAACATGTTACATATGAAACTCCAATATTATCTCACTCAAAGAAGGTCAAAATAAAATATCCCCTCTATCCATAAACTAAAAAACAAGTTGTATAATCTCTTATATCATATCCTCTATAATTGGTATTATCACAAAAAATGGATTCAAATTAATGTTTTATATGTCCATGCTTATACCCATCCCTGTGGAACTCCATTGACGATTTTCAAGGTGAAATGTGAATATAAATCCAAAATAAAAAAAATCACATTTATATAAGAATTAGCAACATCACATTTTTGGATAAGTAGTTACATTAATATCCTCTTGATACACTAAACATAAAACATATAATATATGGGTATATATAACTTGAGTTCACTCTATTGCCCCATATACCAACTATTTAGGATAGTATGATATGTAGGATTCTTTTATAAATCACTAGAAAAAATAATGTAACAATAATCTTTAGTTTTTTAAGGTATAATAACACAAAAAAGTTATAAACACAAACATTACATAATTTATCCTTTAATTATCAAGTAATTGAACCCCATATCATAATAAAGGATCTTAATGACAAGAAATTAAAAAAAATTCATGTGAATCCAACATACCAATAATAATTCATGAAATCAAACTCATTTATAACCCCATTCAATAGTGAAACAAAAAAATAGTAAATAAGAAACAAGACACATCTTGTTTGGAAAAATAAAACCCATCTATATAAGTGAATAGTAATCAAAAGAATCACATCTATGAGAAATCTGAAAATCCCCATAAGTGGGTTATCTACTACTATACATAAGGTCTATTTCAATCTCAAAGAATATACCATATCCATAAACCATTCCAAAATTATAATTAAAAATGAAATACAAATTTATATAACTTTTTAAAATATTAAACATGGTTCACCTCCACTATGACTAAAATGGAGTGATATATACCTCAAGAAGGCCAACCCATATGCAAGAGGTTGTTAACCCATGATGAGGGACTATATATAACATAATGAGACTATACTATATCTATTAAAAATAAACATAAATGATATAATAGGCTATAATAATCATAATGAACACCTAGAATATGAACATTACAACATAAGAGAAGCTATAAAAAATACAATGTTTCATATTATACCAAAATGATCTAATGTAATATCAAATAAGTAAAAATAATAATAATATAATCTATGTTTTGATCTTATAAAGTAACTTATGATTGAAAAAATAGGGGATATATCCAAAAAACTAGTCTTGATTCTAATACCATTCTCATGTCCCAACATAGACCTAGCATCTCTAACATAAAAACTTTTTAATAGCCTTTTACCCATAACTTATTCATGAAACCTGAAATATGTATTCACATCGAGATTCTGATGTGGGGTGAGTTTAAAACTTAGTAGAAAACAACCAATGGTATCCCTAATGAAAAAAATTAAATATATGTTAATACTATTGTTAAATTGATAATATAAAAATAATATAGATAATCAAATAAATATGCTATGTATCATCATATTCCATAAGGATACCCAAGGTAAAACATACATACATTGTCAAATACTATTGTTATGTATGAAAATTTCCCATAAAATTACTTATGATCAACATGATTCCCACCCATAACATCATTTAACATGGAAAAAAAAGACTATTAGTAATACACCCATATTTAGAACCTCATATGATACAACTGACATTTTATCCAACTCACTCCAGTAAATAATTCATGACTAGTAGTATACCAAAGCTGTAGGAAAAAAATTTATATAATTAGAACTACACTCAACTAACATCACATGAAAATAAATGGTTCTCAACACCCCGAACATTTTCACAATTTTACCTAAATGTTTAATATTTAATTACATGCAAAGGCATACCAAATATTTTCCCATGGATTATATTATACTTAATATGTCTCAAACACACCATCAATTTTCATTATTGTAATTACACCCAAACACATGAAAACCAAAAAAAATGTGGGAATGACACCATACCCCATGTTAACATAATTCTAGGTTATCATTACACCAAATTTTTTGTTAACAAAATTCTTAGGATTGGATAACACCCAACCTATTATTAAAATAAATTATAATGTTGGCATCACATACCTAATCCAAACTATACCCATATGTTAGCATTGTGCTCCATATCATTCTAAAGGATATACCTATTGTGAATTATTCCAAACCAAATACAACATGGTAAACAAACATAATAATAGTAAAAAATAATCATATCATAACTACACCAATTTTTGATACAAAAAAGAAAACAAGTAATTCCACATAAATAAACCCAAATAAATAAAAAAGTTTATTATGGATAGGAAGGTTTCCCAAAAACTGCTAAAAACAACACAATATGTTTGATTAATCATAAAAACCCTTATTAATTTCATTATTCACATCTATACCCACACTTATATATTCCTTTCACAAAAATCTAGGCTACTATAATAGTACATGACATGAAAACACAACAGAAGACACACCTAATATGTTATTCTTTATAATTACACAACACATTTTCTATAAACATGGTCATCGATGACCAAGGTGTTACGAACCATAATTAAATAATATCATATAGATATATCTATTATAAAATCCATCATTATATTATATGAAATCCTATATTGTTTCAATGTTGTGAATTTCCTCAAGAATTAAATATTTTTCATATCACATGATTCATAGAACATGTACGAACATACAAGAACGATTATACACAACCTACCATGATATTTTATAATCCAAACCATTGAACCTCATCATATAAAATGAAATAAAATAGAGGAATTCCCAAAACCTAAAAACACAAAATTAGGGAACTGTTAGAAATCAACACTAGAAAAGTGAGATAAAAGAATAATAAAATGGGAAGTAATAATAAATTTTTTTCTTGGGAAATACATGGATATAGGATTATTGAATACTAGGATAAGAAATTGGGAAATCAATAGAGAGGGGAGAGAGAACTATAGAAGGAGTAATGTTGTAATGTAAATAATGATAAATAAGGAAAATATCATTTAATAATGTTTTCATATTTAATGAATTTAATTATAATTATAGAAAAAACTATATTTGAAAATATGTTTGGTGTGTCTACATGGATTATAGTGTAGAACCCTCATTATAGTTATTATAACAATGTGTCCAATCAATTCATTATATATTACTCCCATAGATGGTGGAACTACGAAAGGCTAAGAACCCCTTCCTTGGTAAAATCATGGTGTGATCTTCCCCATCACGATGCAATACCCTCCATAGTCAGGGAATATATAAACAACATCCATCATTATGGCATGACACATAATATATTTAGAATTCCTTCTTGGTCAAATTAATTAGTTTTGGTGTGAATATCTACCTAGTGTATCTTTTTAATCTTACACATCCCATTTACATGCTATAATTACCATGTTTGTAATGACTGAACATTTATAAATGAAATTCCCTTTCTAAATGAGTGAATGTCTTATTAATAAATGAAATTATTGAAAAAACATGCACTACTGTGGTTATTTAAGGTCTTTATAAGTTAAATCCAATATAAATTAAAAAAAATCATATTTACTTATTTATAGTATAACTGTTATATAGTGTCTGTATGATTATTATATATATGTATGGTTATAAAAAACATCTTTAACACAAACAAAGAAATCGATAGACTCGACCATTAGGATCAATCCCAATTAAGCCCATTTATTGATGATTGTGATGGTTATATTATTACTAGGGTTTTCCCATAATCCAGACCTTGCCAAGATTCAATAACTAATGCATGAGAAGAACAACTTCTAGGAGTAGTTTAAGCTTATTTATATCATGGACTAGACCTTATTCATTGAAACACTAAAATAAAATATCACAATCACACACCATACCCTACGAAAATTCACTAGTGTAATAAAATGTAATGTATATATACCTATCATAACCCAAGATTTTATGAAATATTTTTTAAAATAAATTTAATTTAATTGATATCTTCTCTTAAATGGAACAATAAGTTTAAACAAAATACAACATAGAATTAAAATATTATTATTTAATTGGATAGTTTTTACATAGTTTTTGGAATGACAAGTATGAATAAACTAAAAAAATTACATATATTTTTTATATATGTATAGGAAATTAATTAATTTTTGACTAGTTAGTTAAAAATGAAAATAAAAACCATATGAAAATAAAGGAAATCGTTTTCTATAAAACACTTCTTTTGTCCAAAAAAATGTTTTATCTCAATAAACTAAATAAATAATTTTTTTTATGTTTTTAATGAAATTTATATATTATATATTCAAAAAAATTCTAACATTAATGTTATGTTTTTTCTTAGAATGGGATAAGAATAAATCAAATTTTAATCTTAAAAACTATATATCTCTAAAAAACTATTTTTATCTTTTTGTGAACTTATTTTAAAATTAATATTAATGACATTTGTAAACGGTATTTTAAAAATTGAAATAAATTTTTTCAAAAATAAATTCGATATTATCTTGGCAGTGGGGTAATTTTGAGAATGTTTTGAAAATATAAATTTTTTTAGTGAATAGTAAAAAATATAGTTTTTTAGACAACATTTTCTGTCAAAGAATTTACAAGATAAATATTATTTATATTTAATATTCAAAGTTAGATTAGTTAAATCATATATCTATTAATGATACATATTATAGTAAATTTATTTTAAATTTTATATTAAAACCTTATATACTTATGGAAATTTCCTCTTGAAAACCCACTTTTTTATTGTTTCTATAAATTTACTTTTAAATTAAAATTTTCCACATATAATAATAGGATTTTTAAAAATGGAATCTATATTTTTAACTAAGATTACTAATACTATATAATAAGGTAAATCTTTTTTGGATAAATTGAATAGTAAATAAATTATAAATTAGTTACCCCCTTTTAGGTTAAAACTTGTTTATTGAGGGTTAAACTAAAAAGTTAATGAGTAACATAACATAGAAACTAGTCCATATTCAATTTTCATGAATTATAAAGACCTTGTTACTAGTGATGATATATAATTACCCATTTTGTGTCCTTTTTTAAATTGTAAAACCTAGGTACACTTCAAATTTTTTAAATTTCCCATGTCTTTCTTCTCCCCCACTTATAAAAGTCCACTGACTATCCTCTTTACTTAACACCAGAAAAACCATTTGGTTTGGAAGATAGATACCCAAATATCATCATTAACCACATATAAAAATATTATACATATTTTTCATTATATTATTCACTCCTAGGAAGGCTTTAGGAACAAACTTAAAGAGGCTCTTCAATGAAGAGTTAAATGTTTTAAAATTGTGTTTTGTTTATTTATTCCTCTACCACCTTAAATTAATTTTGAAAATTATTGATATTATAAAAACCAAATAACCTATATAATTAGATTTATTATTTCAATTTCATGACCTATATCCAACTCTGTTTTATTAAATGGGAAAAAAACATCAATCATCTGTACGACGGACTACAGCTACGTGAACTGATGTTTTTCATTTTCCATCACCATATCCCACACATAGTAATATTGATATATTTATGGTTAAATATTATCTTTATGATATTAGTATACTTAATTAATTATAATATCACACATACACTCTTGACTTACAACCCGTTGGAAAATAATAATATTGCTCTTGTGTATAATGGACCACCTCCTTGCAAATCGATATGATTTTTTCTTCAGTAACACATTACATAGAAGGTAATAAGTATAAATGTAATTAATATATATGATATATATGAAAAAATAATGAAAATTTAAAGGTTATTTATCATTTACCTTCCATTCATTCCATCATTCAAGAAAATAGAAACAACATTCACGCATAAGCAATGTCTACCATCTTTGTGAAACATGATTTTAACAAGTAATTGTTATTAAACAAGAAATTAAACATCCCAAGTAAATCATATATGGTATGATATATATTATTATGATTATATAATATCTTTATAATTAATATATATTTATAATTATCTAGTTATAATGTGTATGAAGCAATTTGAGACTTGAGGTAATGAGTTTTTGTCACAATTTCCCTTATTTGATATATATGTTGTGTTATGCAGATATATTTTTTCATTAGGTTCATATAATTACTAATTAAAATTTTATATCATGAATATACCTATATAAATATATTTAAATATTATTTTATGATAATATTTTGTGGGTCTTACAATTCAAAAATTACCATAGTGGTATGGGTTTGAGGTTACTATATAAATGATTATCTAAATTGATTATGATTATGATTTTGATATTGAAATATTTGGATATATTACTCAATAAAATCATTAAATATGTTATCCTATGGTTTGTTTTGGACAATATATCTTTACCCTTCTCCTTTATTTCTGTATACAGTCGAGATTCAAGAATAATGTTTTTAAAGAAAACTAAAATTATTTATCTCTTCGGTAGAAAAAACCTTTTCATCCATGCTTAAGTTTTATATAAATAGTTAATAAATGTTTTACTATTTTAAAAATATTTTTTATTGAAATTTTTAGCCAAGTTTAATATTTTAGAAAAAAAATTACATGTAACATTCATGATTGTTTCCAAACAAAGCCCCTTTGTCTATTACCAATAATGTGATAGAAATGTTTCTTTTAACATGTACACTATGAATGGAATTTTACACCATAATTCCCACATACTATTTTAAATCATCCTTTATAATATTAAAAAAAATCAAAGAAAAATACTTACAAAATACTTCTTGAATTTTTAGCTTTAAAATATGATCTTTAATGTATGTTTATTTCCCACAAGAAAGGCATAAACTGATCTTTCAAAACTATTTTCCTTATTATATGACATCCTTGGATATTAATTTCCATTTATTGGGGATATTATCCAATGAAAAGATATTTATTATTTCTCTTGATTTATTATGTCTATAATGACAATATTTTTATGAAACCCATTTATTTACCAAGAGTTATGATATGATGAATGTTTTATGATATTGTGGAAGACAAATATATGGTTTATCAAACGAGTAGGAGGAGTACTTCTGGATATGTCATCGTCTCTCCAATAGATAATCTTTCTCCCAAGATCCAGGGTTTACCCTTCACTCATTATCATTGTAGCTTCACACCATCCCACACAAAGTCTTTCCAAACTCACACCCCAGCAACAAGTATATTTCATTATTATTTTGGTTTGTGTTCTCTTTCCCCACTTTTTTTCTTCATCTTGATCCTTTATAGATAGAAAACCCCCTCTAAGATTAATTGCTTGTTGCTTCATGCATCTTCCATTTTTAGTCATCTATTTTCTATTCCTGATTTAGCAGTAAGTTCTATTAAGGTATTCATCACCCGTGTATGATTTTAGAGACACCCCTGGTGGTCCTGACGGATCTTGGTAGTGGTCCTCCCATAAAAAAGTGTAATTTTCCTATCTATCAAGTGTCTATGTATCTGTAATATTTTTTATGTTCTGTCTCTATAAATTTTGGTATGTTTTGTTTTATCTGGGGATCATTTCATTTTTATATGTTTTGGTGTTCTAAGTCCCCCACCTATCACAATATGGTGTTTATTATTAGAATATTTGGAGTAGAGTTTGATGAGTGGGGCTGAAACATCATTGGATACACTTCTGATATGGAGCTTCAACATTTCATTGTTAATGGATTTGGAGTATAGTAATCTTGGGTATCTTCTTTTGGTGTTTCTATTTTAGTGAAGTCTTTTAGGTTGATATTTGGTCCTAGATCTTACAGTCAGTATTTTATTTTAGTTTTGGTAGTGTTGGTTATGATTACATTCATTGCATGAACAAAGGTTTCTTGTTTTCTTCATTTGGTTTGGATATCTGGTGCCTACTCTCATTCATGTTGTTATTTTTATATATGGTGATGGAGTTCCTATATAAGATATTTTCTTTTTTTCAGAGACCTATCAGTTCTAACCCTTATCTTTCTTCATGATCCTTTCTCTCATTCCATGTTAGTCTAGTTCCATGATTTTCAAGGAGGTTTTGGGATGTTATGTTTGAGATGATTTAATTATTAGAGGAGGTATGGCTGATGTAGGCTTCATTCATTGGGTTTCTAATGGTGTTGGATATTGTTAATCCTATGGTCATTCTGGTATAGAAATATGGCTATATATTTTCATAAGTCCTGACTGATGTTCTTCAAGTAGAGCATGTCTTAGTGTCAGTCTGGTTCTCAATGAGATGTTTACGATGTTATATTGGTCAAAAATTGTTTTTTTTAGGTTTCAATATATCAAAGGTTCTTTCAGCTTGAGGTTTTTATGATTGAGAAAGAATTTTATGGTTGATATGATGGGTGGAAACAATGACATTGTATCAGTACTCAACACAAGGTAATTTCATTCCTACTCACCCCAAGATACTATCTATTTTATATTTGAATTTGGTATAAGATGTTTTAATTTTTAATTCTATCCATTTTGTTTTCAATCAAGTCCCATATATGGTTAACACTTAACATTAAATTCAATGTCATTACTATATAAAATAAACAAAATGGATTTGGAGTGATCATATGGGTGGGACCTATATCTCCAACTAATTCATCGGTTAATAATTACTATTATAAAATTTGAAATGGTACATAATATTTTATCACAACCTTAAAATATAAAGAATTTTATTTTATCAAAATCCCAAAATATAGTACATATGAATTTATCTCATGCTCAAAATATGGTACAAGGGACGTTTCCCCAGGATCAAAGTAGGTAAATAAGTGGTCATCCTAAGCCTAACGTATCAATATCTTATTGGATATCCCTGATATATGATTTTAATGTTCATGTGTATAAAGAAAATATATATCTTATGAAAATTTCATGGACTAATGGATCATATTATTTTTTCCTTTATTATAATTATATTATGAACATCCAATAATTAATCCCTGAATCACATTTATGAACTAAAACATATAGGATGGGGTTTTTAAAATGTTATAATGATGTTACCAAGTAGTTATGATAAAGTAATATTGATATCTACCCATTTTTACCCTACTAAGAATACGATATCACCCTTTATTATGTTTCATTTCTCCAATATATGAAGTAAGATATTATATATGATATTTCTTAGAAGAGTGCTAGTTATAAATAACATAATGGGATATAATATATCTCACTTAAAAAACACTTTTATTATGTGTCAATGTTTCCAAATTAACAAGACCTAAAATATTATGGTGTTGATAGTTATGTTATGTAATAAATATTCATATGATAATATGTAATAATTATGTATATGAAGTTTCAATCAACACATTTTTATCAGATAAATGGTTTAGTTAAACTATAGAATATCTAATGAGAAAACATTACTGAAGAACACATAACATGATTCTATATATTGTATAACATCTAAATGTTATGGAAATAATGTAATTGTACATTATTTTTATGAACAAAAACATTTCAAGATACTACATGTCGACATGGTTCTAGAATAGATTTACATAGAGGTAATAAATCTGAAAAACGTGCATCGGGTATGATCAAGCATTATCTTGTAAAAAACAATGGGACTTACTAGGAACTTGGTTTGAAACTCCCATGGGATATTATTTAATTAATTAAGATATTCAATATAACCCATCTTGAAGAATTTTCATAGAATATGATCATGAATGGCCTAGTGTAAACCTAAGGTCTCTTGTATGGAAAATAATATGAAATTATTTAGAAATATTATAATTTTTCTTTCATGATTATTTGGTTTCCCATAATGAATATTATTTCTCACACCGTGATTAATTGTTTTAGCCATTAATAGGAACTAGATGGAACTTATTTAAAGATGAATTTGATAGTAAATGTGTTAATGTGAAACCAAGTGGGATTATTAATGGAGTGAAGGATATTGTGATTATGCCTAAATAATTTTGATGTTTTGTGATTAAAAACTTGAATGATAACCAACTTTAAGAAGAACAAATAAAGATATTTATAGAGAGTTTTGATAGATTAGGTAATGGAGACTATATTTTAAAGAAGATTCAATTTTTATATATATTAAGAATGTGGGATGAATCATTCAAGGTAATTCCTCATTGGAATTATAAGAATATTTTTATATGCAGAAAATGGGAAATGAGAAAGTAATTATAGAGGAAAAATTAAAACTTATTTCAATGAAATGGATGTGAATATTGTTCTACCAAATGTATAATCAAAAAGATAATTTTTTTAATGTGTAAAATATGGGAATTATTAAAACTAATGTCCTTGTGTTAATGGTCATGAATAGAATCATCATGTTCGTATGATTAACGGTTATACTACATATGATGAAGGGACTAAAACTAAAATATGAAAGGTATGTGATATGATAATATTATTGTTTACATCAAATTTGGGACACATAATTAAATTTTGGTTGAAAAATATTATCATTCATTTTTTAATATTTAAGGAAATATATATTAAGGATGAAAATGATGAATCCTAATTAATGGTTGAAACACCCATAATCTTTTAAATATAAATATCATATTCGATAGCATATATAACACACAACAATAAGTGTAGAATGAAATATAACATCATGATAATATATAATATACTTAATATTTCAAATCTATTAAATATATTTTTATTGATGCAATACTGAGTTATCATTCATTACAGTAGACCATGAGTTTCTTCTATGACTTTCGCTATATGAAAGATAAGGTTTTATATATCAATAGTACATTATTAGTATTATTATTTAATTTGATTGTTATATCCGAGCCATTAAATTTTGTAGTCATTAAGAGTATTAATAGAATTATAAAAAAATATTGTCACTTTAATAGGTCACTAATTAATTATATATAAACATAAAACCCAATTTAATATAAATGGAATGTTTTTATAAAAAATATTTTTACGCGCCAAATGAGTTTTATCATAATTAATTAAATTAATTGTTATTATTTTATGACCATAATAAAAATTATATATATTATATATTACATCAATTTCTTTAAAATTCATTTAATATATTTTATAGAAATAAGATAAGAAGAAATCAAATTATACACATAAAAATCTATATTTTTCTAATTGCTATTTCGCCTCATTTTAATGGAATAGTTGTTTTAAAAATAAATTATGGAAATTTTATAAATATTAATTTTCATAATAAACATCATTTCGAATGATTAATTTAAAAATTATATGAACGCTACTTTTTGGTATTTTTATGAGAAGTTTCATTATATGTTTAATAGTGAAAATACTATAATTTTAATTAAACACTCACTATTCATCTAAAGAATTTGTAATGATAAATTATATTTTAAATTATTTTTAAAGTTACATTATACAAATTATAAATATATTAATAAACTTTAAGTAATCTGATTTCATTTCAATAAAAAATTTGATATAAACACCTTTCACTCTTTTGTATAATTTCACTTTAAAAACATTCTTTCTCGTTGTGTCTCTCAGACTATTTTTAAATTAATTTCTGCCACTTTTGTGATTTGAATTTTTAAAAATGGATTGTATATTTTAAATTAAAATTAATTCTAATTTCTATTAAGGTGATTTTATTTTATGAAAAAAAAATTATTAATGAAAACAATTTGAAATAATTACAGTGATTAAGGTAAAAAGTAGTTTTCTTAGTAGTTAAACATTAATCATAAGTGGCCAAATGACCTATAAACCTTTAAAAACCCCATTGTATGGCCATATATATCCCATATAACATCTTTTATAAAAACAATAGTTCATTTTTGGAGGAAGTTGATGTATGTAAGACCTAAAAATATTGTTTATGTTATGGTATTTACAATAATGTCACTACTCCTCCACTATAAAATGCCACTCACATCCCTCACTAATTCAAAATTATAAATCCATTTGAATAAAAAAACACCTAAAAAATAATCATTCAAAATCCCTCATCTCATCCTATAATCTTCTCTTGTGGTTTAATAGAAACCATGGAAATCATTTGGTGAAAACCAAAAGGAGTTACTTGAAGAAGAGGTAACGTTCTTTAATTAACACCTTTTATTTATATGTTTATCCACACTATTAATTCATTATATATAATTATTAAATAATAGAATAATTACAGTTTATATAATTAGATGTTTTTAGTTAATTTTATTACCTATAGCTACACACACTTTCATCAAATGGGATATACAATCATCGTTTTTGTGTACGATGGAATACCGCCTCACGATCTGATATCATTCATTCATCGATTAATACTTTTCATCATTGAGAATAATGATGTAAATACTCTTTTTATAAAATGTAACACCCAAAAGTTTTTTAAAAAATAAATGGAAATTAATGAATCTTTATTTTAAGAAGATATTTCTAACTAGAATTTAAAAATAATT
The DNA here is from genome assembly GCA_963277665.1 of Viscum album. Taxonomy (NCBI): domain Eukaryota; kingdom Viridiplantae; phylum Streptophyta; class Magnoliopsida; order Santalales; family Viscaceae; genus Viscum; species Viscum album. Next base: position 1,570,366,167 of record OY728131.1, on the reverse strand, counting down.
TTTCACTTTTATGTTTTGAATTTCGTAAAATGGTCATCTACAATTGTGTTTAGTAAGTTATTTAGAGCCTAAGAGAACCAACTTGTTTTTATGGTGAATAGTAACATACCCTTATGAATTGTAATATGACCCTAACGAATAGTAAATTGTACTATTATTTTATTTTCATAAGGCTTGAAGATAGTTAAATTTTGGTTAATTTTTCAATTTGATAAAAAAACAGTTATAGTTTTAAAATTTTTAATTTTTGAATTAAGTATGATTTTATTTAAAAATTAAATCAATAATATTTAGAAATTTATTTTCAAAAAATGGAGTTAATTTTTGAATTCTACATGTAGATAAATGGAAAGGGTTATTTTTTTGGGATTTTTCTAAAATTCTTGAATTGTTAATGAATAGTGAAATACAGTAAAATACCGTATATTCAAGTTATCAGTAAAATACACTATTTATTAAATCATAAGTTATATAAGAACACTTGGTTCGAACTCACATGCCATTATTACTATTTTAGGTCACATGAATTAAGACTATTCGTATTCTTGATAAAAATATTATAATAAAGATTAAAATAATGTTAAATACCTCCCCTCTTCCAATTTAAATACCACCCTCATTCCCCTCTTCCTCCCAAACCTCTAAAGCCTTTATCCTTATCTATGTTTTTCCCAATACTCCTCCCAAGACTCTTACATGCGACCTATAGCTACTGGTCTCACCAAAAGGCCAAAACCAAATTCCTTAAGAAGGATCTCAAGTAGAAGAGATCAAGATGTAAACATCCTCTTTTTTTTCTTTCTTTTCTTTCATTTTAGGTTATTATTTTTCATTATATTTGGCTTATGATGGGATATTTTATTCCATATACACTTAATTCCCATATTGTTTAATAATTATTAGATACCCCTTTTCTCTCATCAAATTATTTTAGGAACTTTTAAGCGACGCTGTTAGGATGCCGAATTTTCATAAGGGATTTCTCAAATTTTCTTTTATTTTGAGTTCCTTTCTTTTATTATTATTTACTAACCTCCTCATATACAAGAGACATGAAAGATCCATAATCTTTTATATTATGGATTTTCACATGTTCATGGAAAATTCGTCATCAATATTCTTATCCCCACTTATTCAAGTAATTAAAAACATTGTCCGTGATGTGTCGAATTACCGACATCGTAGACGATGTGATTTAAATAATCTTTAATTCCTTAAATGTAGGACATTAAACCATTTTTATGGTCTAACCAGGTTATAATATATGTATTATGTCTCAAAAATGGTTCTTTAAGTCTTCTTTTCACGTGTTTTTAATTTATAAAACAAAATGAGGTCGTTATTATCAAAAAACCACTTAAATAATCTAACCAAATATCATTAATTTTTTAATTTATGAATCATCCTCATTTAATTATTGAAAATTATAAATGGTATAATTTATGTTTCTTGAAAAATTTAAATACTAATCCATTCCAATTATGGAATTTCACTTCCAATCGACAAGAACAATCCATCATGAACTGATCATGAAAATCATGTAAAGAACTCACCCAAAACCGTTCAAGGAACAAAATACTAACAATTAAAGGATGAAATGATGTAATGAAATGATCATATATGGTATTATAAATATATATATGTTTCTGTAAGATATTAATAACACACTTTTAACCATTATACAAGAGGTTTTAAACAAGGTTGAAGTAAGACAAGCCTGAGGTAAGCGAATTGTTAACCCAATTTCCATTCTTTTGGTTAACCTTCTACTTCATTATTTACATGGTATTAAAATTTTTTGTCTGATGGGTTTTTTTATATTATGTTTAATTTTGTGTATTTACATTTTATATACATATTCCATCCACTCTATTAAGTCTCACATGAATTATATGATATTTTAAGGGGCTTTTCCTTTTAAATTCTCTTTTTAAACTCTGTTTTATTACATTTAAAAACAATGTTTTTATAAAATTATTCATGTTGTATGATTATTTTATGGTTATGGGGAATATTTTTATGATTATTGGGACCTATATTTCCCTACAATTCATTTGGTATGTGTATGTTAGAGGTCGGCCGTATGGTTACTCCAAGTGTAACTGCGATGGTTACAAAATTTTTAAGGCAGTCATGAGGGTTAGAAATTATAAGGTAGCCAAGAGGGTTACAAGATTATGTAAGTAATTCACCAAGATACCTTTATGATTCTATTTATTTTATTATGTTTTGTTTGGATGTTTTATATATATGTTGTTTCACAATTTAAGTATATATGGGTGAAAAGTTTGTATTTTGAAAATGATTTCATATGTCACAAGTGTTCATGGACTAATGTGTTATTTCCTTCTTTTTATATCCCTTATTGAGATTTTGGGATCATACCTAGTTTTTAAATTATTTTCATAGTTTATAAAGGTTTTTAAGACAAGGAAGGAATGCAAGTTAAATTTTCGAATAATAGTTAAAGAAATCATGTTTTATGTGAAAAGTTTTATATTTTGAAAGAAATGAATATGATTTTTTATGGTATACACTCTATAGTAATGTGTGATTTTATTAATGTATTATATCCCAATTATCTAAAGTTCTAAACTTGAAAGCATAATTAATTTAATATGAAGTAATTTATTGACTAAATTGAAGGTTATGTAATTTAATAATGTCGAGACCTTTTAGTTGGTATGAGAGGATAGTTTAGGTAACTTTAAGGGTTAAGATGATATTTATATATTACCATAAATGTTTTTTGTACTAAATGGTTTATTTAAAATTATATAGAATTTTAATATTACCATGTTTTTTCATCTAAGATATGTTTTTTCAGAATGGTTATTTGCAGAAGAAATAGGAAAGCTAAAGAGTGGAGGCATCGACAAAATGACATCCTTCTGAATCTATAGCTCATAATGGTAGGGATTGGAATCGAGTAGTTTGTGACAGTAATAAATCATCTAACGTAGGAAATAAATTGTTGTGGCATACATGAAAGAGAAAAACTATAGGTACCACAACAGAACACGATAATACTGGAACATTTTATGAGACAACACTCTCCTAATTTCAATGGATATTCTGACTCAATTATGGATGAAGAATGGATTAAAGCCCTTGAAAAGACATTTGATGTAATGGGTTGTTCAGATAATCAAAAGGTATGTCTTTCCATTTATCATTTTGAAGGTGAATCTAATTAGTGGTGGTCAATGGTAAATAATATTAGATATATAGTGGATTTTTATTCCTTAGAGTGGGATGAATTTAAAAGTCTTTTCCTTGAAAAATATATTCTTAATGAGGTGAGACATAAGATGGATAATCAATTACTTGAATTGAAGTAAAAGGAGGAAGATTCAGTGGCTGTGTATGAAGAAAACTTCACCTGACTGGTGTGGTATGCTCCAAATCTTATTCTAGATATTGATAGAAAAATCAATCGCTTTTACTCAGGACCGAAGCCAAGGTATCGAAGGGAATTTGCCTCCTATGAATTCAAAATTTACGATAAACTTGTCCAATGTGCTGAGAGGGTAGAGATAAAGTTTTCTGATGATAAGATTCATTTTGGTAATAATGATAAGAAGAGGCCCGGATGGAAAGCGATGGGTAATAATCAACAAAAGAAATATGATGGTAAGAAAATTTAGTTTCTATTTTGTGAAAAGTGTGGCAAGAAGTACCCTGGGGAATGTCTTAGTGAAACTGGGAAGTGTTTTAAATGATGTAAGTTTGGACATACGGAATGAGATTGCAATGAAAATGATTCTAATAATAATCTTGATAAGAAAACTATTAAGTGTTTTAAATGTGGTGAGATGGGTCATTATGCAAATTTCTGCCCAAAGAGAGATCCAAATGATGCAAAGAAGCCAGATTATAAGCAGAAAGGTGTAGTGAGATCTTTTGTGACTACGTCAGCAGATGTTGAACCATATAATGAAGTTGTTTCAAGTACTTTTTTTTTACTCATATTTTGCTCAAATTTTGTTTGATATGGGATCTACACATTCCTTCATCTCCGAGAAATTTTCTCGTATATTGGAAATATAACCTTAACCAATGAGATCGAAACATGTTGTTAAAATTCCAGGGGGGGATATTATAGAAAAGAGGAATTAGAATAATATTTCTATTATGGTATGTGGGAATAATTTACCTAAAAACCATATTGTTTTTCACTTAGTATAGTTTGATGTTATTCTGGGAATGGATTGGCATTCTGTTTATCATGCTAAGATTGACTATAGAGAAAAATAAACTATTTTTCAGAAAGAGTTTCTATTTGTATATATTAATGAATGCATACAATTGATAACATATTAGGATGATGAGAAACTATTGAAAGATGGATATGAAAGTTATCTTGCTCATATTGTTGAAATCAAGGAAACTATTTAGATTGATTATGGGCCCATGGTAAATGAATACCTTGATGTTTTTCATAATGTGTTGCCCAGTGTCATACTTGATTAGGATGTCAAATTAACAATTGACTTAGTTCCTGATGTTAATCTAATTTCAAACCCCCATATCGTATGGCTAAATTAGAACTTCTTCAATTTAAACATCAGTTGTGGGATTTTCTTGATAAAGGCTTTATTCATCCTAGAACTTCACCATGTGGAGATCCTATTTTGTTCGTTAAAAAGAAAGATGGTTCTGCGAGACTTTGCGTTGATTATAGAGCTTTGAATAAAATCACTATTAAAAACAAATATCCTTTGCCTCACATTGACGACTTGTTTGATCAGCTCCAGGGAGCTCATTACTTTTCCAAGATTGACTTGAGATCAGGATACCATCAGCTGAAGGTGAAGGAGGATGACATCCCAAAAATAGCCTTTCATTCGAGATATGGGCATTATGAAATTTTTATGCCATTTGGGATAACTAATGAACCTTATTTATTCATGAATTATATGAATAGAATATTTCATGAGTTCTTGGATAAGTTTTTGGTTGTGTTTATTGATGACATTTTGGTATTTTCAAAAAATAAAGAGGAGAACGAAAAAAATATAAGGGTTGTTTTAAAAACCTTAAAAGAAAAGAAACTGTATGGAAAATTCAAGAAGTGTTATTTTTGGTTACAACTGATTAATTTTCATGGGAAAATTGTAAATAAAGATATAATAGCAGTTGATCTAACCAAAACAAAAGTGGAAAATGAATGGACAAGACCTACAAATGTTACTGAGATTCGTAGTTTTCTAAGATTTGTAAGTTATTATCGACGGTTTGTTATGAAATTTTCACAATTATCTTGCCCGATAACATTGTTAACACAAAAAGGGGTAAAAAAAATTTGGACAAAAGAATTTGATGTTTGTTTTAAGGAACTGAAGAAGATATTGGTGAATGATCCGGTTTTGTCCTTGCCTTCCCGAAATGGTGAGTTTGTAATATACTGTGATGATTCTGTGAAGGTACTTGGTTGTGTTTTGATATAGAATGATCTGGTAATTACTTATGTTTCAAGAAAACTTAAACCTCATGAGTTATATTATCCCACACATTATTTGGAATTGGCAGCTATGGTTTTTTCTTTGAAAATTTGGAGGCATCATTTATACGGATCCAAATAACAAATATATACTGACCATAAATTTCTAAAGTATATAATCACTCAGAAGGAATTAAACATGAGGCAGAGAAGATGGCTTGAACTGGTAAAGGATTATGATTTCACGATCAATTACCATCCTATAAAATCAAACAAAGTGGTGGATGCCTCAAGTAAAAAACCACATTCATCATTAACCATGTTACATTTGGAACATGATCCCTTGATTAATTATTTTATGAATTTTGTCTTAGAAGTTCTTGGTGTAGGAAATACCTTTGTTTTGTCTCAGGTTTCAGTGTAGTCATTGTTATCAGACAGAATTACGTAAGCATAGAAGGAAAGACTTCTCCTTCGAGGTAGGTGACTATATTTTCCTTAAAATCTCTCTTTGGAAAAGTGTGATGTATTTCGGTAAGAAAGGGAAGCTAAGTATGTGGTTTATCGACCCTTTTGAAATCCTGGAGAATGTTGGAATAGTTGAAAACTGAGTAGCTTTGCCTCCAAGTTTTTCTCAGGTACAAATTATTTGTCATGTTTTGATGTTGAGGAAGTATGTGCCAGATTCATCACATGTCTTAAGCCGAGAAGCAGTTTAGCTGGAAGAGAACCTTTCTTATGAAGAGAAACCAGTTCAGATCCCCGATCGAAGTAACATGTATTGCAGAATAAGGTAATCCACCAGGTAAAGGGGTTGTGGAGAAACCACATGGTAGAAGAAGAAACGTGGGAGTCCGAAAATACTATGATAGAAAGATACCCTCACTTGTTTAATAGGTAAATAAAATTGCGAGGACGCCATTTTCAGAATGTGGGGATAATGTAACACCCCAAGGTTTTTTTGAAAAATAAATTAAAATACATGAAACTTTGTTTTAAATAGATATTTATAACTAGATTTAAAAAATATTTTTTCCACTTTTATGTTAAGAATTTCGAAAAATGGTCATCTAAAATTGTTCAAAAAGTTATTTAGAGCCTAATAGAACAAACTTCTTTTTTTGGAGAATAGTAACATACCCTTATGAATAGTAATATGAATAGTAATATGACCCTAATGAATATTAAATTTTATTATTATTTTATTTTTCTAAGGCTTGAAGATAATGATAGTTTGGTTAATTTTTCAATGTGATATAAAAGCAGTTATAGTTTTAAAATTGTTAATTTTTGAATTAAGTATGATTTTATTTAAAAATTAACTTAATAATATATAGAAAATAATTTTAAAGAAATGGAGTTAATTTTTGAATTCTAAACATTAATAAATGGGAATGGTAAATTTTTGGGATTTTTTTGATATTCTTTAATTTTTGATGAATAGTGAAATATGGTAAAATACCGTATATTCAAATTATCATTAAAATACACTATTTATGAAATAATAAGTGATGTAATACCACTTAGTTAGAAATCACATGCCATTATTACTATTTTGGGTCACATGAATTAATACTATTCATAGTCTTGAGCATAATATTGTAATAATGATTAAAATAATGTAAAGTACCTTCCCTCCTTCACTATAAATAACACCCTCATTCCCCACTTCCTACGACACCTATAAAGCCTTGATCTTTATCTAAGTTCTTTCCAATAATCCTCCAAAGACACTTCCACATGTCTTAGAGATCCTGGTGTCACCAAAAGTCCAAAATCAAATGCCTTAAAAAGAATCTCAAGGAGAAGAGATCTAGAGGTAAACATCCTCTTTTATTTTCTTTCTTTTATTTAATTTTATGTTATTATTTTTCATTCCCTTTGGATTGTGTTGGGATATTTCATTCCATACCCCCTTACTTCCCATATTATGTAATAATTAGGAGATACCCTTTTTCTCTCTTTAAATTATTTTATGAAATTTTACGTGATGCTGTTAGGCTGCTGAATTTTCGTAAGGGATTTCTCAAATTTTATTTTATTTTGAGTTTCATTAGTTTCTTATTCTTTACTCACCTCCTATTATCCAAGAAGCATGAAAGATCTAGAATCTTGTATATTCTGGATGTTCTCATGTTCATGGAAAATTCCTCAGAAATATTATTCTCCTCCCCCACTTATTCAAGGAATTAAAAATATTGTCTGTGATGTGTCGAATTACCGATATCATGGACGATGTGACTTGAATATTATTTAATTACACTAAGGTTGTTCATTAAAAAAAAATTTATTGTTGGAACAGGTTATAATATATGTATTATGTCTCATCCATGGTTCTAGATTTCTTTTTTACCCATGGCTTTAATTTATAAAACAAAATGAGGTCATTATTATCAAAGAACCATTAAAATGATCTAAATGAACTTTATTAAAGTTTTACCTTATGAATCATACACATGTAATAATTCAAAATGATAAATGGTATAATTTATGGTTTTTTAAATATTTAAGTTCTACTCTATTTCAATCCTTGAGTTTCACTTCCAATCGACAAGAAAAATCCATCGTGAACCAATCATGAAAATCATGTAAAGAACTCACCCAAAATAGTTCAAGGAACAAAATACTTACAATTAAAGGATGAAATAATGTAATGATGTGATCATATAAGGTATTATAAAGATGGATATGTTTCTTTAAGATATAAATAACAATATTTTAAGCATTAAACGGAAGTTTTAAACATGTTTTAAGTAAGAAAATCATGAGGTAAGGGAATTCTTAACATGATTTACATTCTTTGGGTTAACATTCTACTTCGTTATTTATGTTGTATTAAAATTGTTTGTGTGATGGGTTTTGTTTATATTATGTTTAATTGTGTTTATTTATAGTGTATATACATATTTTATCCACTATATTAGGTTTCACTTGAATTATATGATATTTCTAAGGGGTTGTTCCTTTAAAATCCAATTTTTAAACACTATTTTACAACATTCAAAAGAAAAGTGTTTATGCAATTATTCATATTGTATGATTATGTTATGGTTCTTGGTAATTTTTTACAATGAAGGGTAGGACCTATATTTATCTCTAATTCATTGGATATGTGTAAGTTGGAGGTTGGACATATGGTTACTCCAAGTGTAACTATGATGGTTGCACAAATTGTAAGGTAGCCTTGAGGGTTAAAAATTGTAAGGTAGCTGAGAGGGATACAAGATTATGTAATTAATACCCCAAGATACCTTTATAATTATATTTGTGTTCTTATGTTTTGTGCGGATCTTGTATAAATATCATGTTTCATAATGTAAGTACATATGGGTGAAAAGTATGTCTTTTGAAAATGATTTCATACTTTAAAAGTATTCATGGACTAATGTGTTCTTTCATGTTTTTTTATTTCTTATACTGAGATTTTGTGATCATCCCACGTTTTTAAATGATTTTCATAGGTTATAAGACTGTGTAAGAAAAAGAAGGAATCCAGGTTAAATATTCGAAGATTTGTCATGGAAATCTTATTTTATGAGAAAAGTTTTATATTTTGTATGAAATGAATATTTTTTTATAGTATCCACTGTAATAACTCATATTTTGAGCCTGTAAGACTTTGAAATTCTCTTGATATGATTCCAGAGCAGGGCGTTCTGACGACATACGAAACCGAGCCCCGGTGTCCCCGGAATTAATTTTGGTGTGTGTTCACACTGGGCGGGATAAATAAATATAATAACTCCTAAATAGTAGCTATGACGGAAAAACAGAGGGCACCATTGAGTCTAGAACGTGCCATTTACCCTTGGAGGGGTATAATTTTCGCGGGCGCGGGCCAACTGTGAAAAAAGCCCCCAGGGGAATTTTCATAATTTGGCGGTCGCGGGCGTCGAATTTTATAACTCTTGAACGAAGGCTCTGATTAAAACTTTGAGGATGCCATTGCGCTCAGGGCATGGCGTTTACCCTAACGGAGGCTTAATCCCGGCCCCGATGAAAGTTCGGGAAAGGGCCGACGAGCGGGTGGTTAAGTGTGTTTTTCTATTTAAACACACCAACAACCCTCTTCACCCTCCTTGGACATTCTTCCCTGTTGCAAGGGCTCTCAAAAAGCTGCCACCCTCCCCTCCATCACTCTGGAAAGGCAAGGAAGCTCCGGCATCCCGATCGTGATGCGTCGGGCAAAGCCCTCGAGGTAGGCTCGTGTTTTATCTATTCCATTCTTGCAAATTTCTTCAATTTAGTTTATTCTCGTCGAATTGTTGTCTGATCATCAATCGAAGCCTCTAGTTTTGTAGGGCTAGAGTTTATCATCAAAACGATCCTTTCGGGTCAATTTTTGGAGTCTCGAGGTGCCCGGGGTGGCCCCGGGAATTTTTCCGGCCAAATACCCCATATTTCCGGTGGATCCAGGGTGGTCCGGCAACCTAGGCGGCGGTACGTCGCGTTCCAGCGGCGGCGGAAAAGACCGGCATGGCTGCTCACAGGCGGAGGCTCAGGCTCCAGGCGGCGGTGCGGCTTGCAGGCGGCAGGCTCTGGCTCCAGGCGGCGGCGCGGCTTGCGGGCGGCGGCGCGACGCTTCGAACGGGCGGTGAGGGGGCGGTCGTCCGGGTAGACCGTGGTCACGGCGCGACCCCTCGAGGGGAACCGAAACCCGCTTCCAGAGGGTCTCCTCATAGAAACAAGACCGGCCTCAGTGGATGGTCGGCTGAAGCGGGGACCGCGGGTCCACGGTCAGCCAACGTTGCAAATCCGCGGGCCGGCACGGGCCGGCCCAGGCCGAGTGGACCGGCCAACTAGGCCGGTCCAGCCCAACGGCTTGTCCCTTCTGGCTTCGGACACCCATAAATATTACTATGGGTGTAATTTTTACACACCTTCTGCGGAAGAATGATCCTCGTCTCAAGGAGTATATTCTGAGGTGGTTTTGGGGAATTTTAATTCCCAGAATAGGAGCTCGGTGGCGCGTCAGGCGCTTTAAGTGATACACCAGAATTCTTGTTTTGGTTGGCTCAGAGACATCCAATGTTCGATTTGAGCGTCGTCAGTGGCGATACGACCCTGGCTTCGAGGCGGAGGTTTCCAATATGTTATCGGGCATTGAAGTGGGAATTGAGATGGGGGCCCACGATCCTTCTTTGAGCTGCGTGCATCATTTTTGCAGTTTTTCACCAGATGTCCGTTCAGGGCACATGAGTAGTTGTTTATGCATATCATTCCGAGAGCATCGCAATGGCACAGTTCGCCCGATGAGTATCGGAGCCGGGGTGCGGTCCCTCATGGGCCGACTATGGTGAATAGTACTATATTCACCGGATGTCTGTTTTGGGCGAGTAAGTAGTCTATCTCGCGTGTTTTTCCGCGTTAACGGCAACGGTGCAACCCGTTGGAGCATGTGGAACATACTTTGAGATCGTATTAATGTGGAGTGGAGATCTTCTTTTATGCGCTCTGAACCAACACACGGTGGCGCTGTTAGTGACACCTGGTGATGTCAGTAGTAGTGCAAAGATATCAGGATGATTCTGGGCCTACCCTCTAGCAGGGCTGGGTAGTGGGTCACTCGATGACACCTTAGGCTCTACCCTCCAACAGGGCTGGGAAGTGGGTCACCCGTCATCTGATTCTAGGTCTACCCTCCAGCAGGGCTGGGCATTGGGTAACATGTCGACGTGTTCCGGGGTTACCCTCCAGCGGGGCTGGGCAGTGGGTCACCCATCAATTTATTCTAGGTCTACCCTCCAGCAGGGCTGGGCAGTGGGTATCCTGTCAACATGTTCCGGGTTTACCCTTCAGTGGGGCTGGGTAGTGGGTCACTTGTCGATTTATTCCAGGTCTACCCTCCAGCGGGGCTGGGTAGTGGGTCTCCGGATGATGTATTAGGGTTTACCCTCTAGCAGGGCTGGGCAGTGGGTCACCCGTTGACGTTTCAGACATAGCCCTTCTCATGAGGCTAGTCGGTGACCTTTTTCCTACGTGATTACCGGGGCGGGACCCTGCTTGTGCGGATCAGTGGTGTGACAGTTCTAATGTTACCTAAGTACCCACAAGGAAGAGGGGTACTTTTTCCCACTGAGACGAATCCTTGAGACGCGACCTAAAACCATGCGGATGAGTCAGTGCCGCCCAAAGCGGATAGTATTGAAGTGTGGTGATTGAGCCCCTCTGACTTGGGTTTCCTAGGTGGATGAGACGAGATGCTGGACTGTGAGGATGGATTCATTTGGAGCTTATAGAGACTTACCCTGGGCTGAGCTTGGAGATGGAGATCCCCTTACGCACTCATTTGGGTTTCTTGTTGAGCATATATATATATTTATATATATATATATATAAATTGGACTCTACTTTCGTTCCCACTCTCTGGGGTACGTGCCTACATATTTTCATTGGGTTGAGCTACACTCTCCTTACTAAACTTTTCTTCTGTTCTTGTTAGTCTACTGATCACCTCTTTAGTGCCTTCTTTGTTGCTCCCTCGAGCTTTCAGGGCATCCTACTGAGTATCCATATACTCACCCCTTCTTGGGCTTTGCCCGTACCTGGTGTGCCCTTGCATACGACGGACAGGTCGATCGTGACTACAGAGGAGCGTAGAGGTCATAGCAGTTGGAGCAGCGTACCGCGGTCGTGCTAGAGTATTCAGGTGGGAGTCTATCCAGTTTTCTTCTTTTGTTCACCTGTTGTCGGGTTGTGGCATCTTTGTGATTGGGCGCGTGTTTTCCCTATTTACTTTTCAGTTTACTTGTCAGTACTTGCAGCACTTTACTTTCTCTTTTTAGTTGTTGATGTATGACTGTTGTTGGGATATAGTTTCCTGTCTTTTGGTTTTCTTTCTACTCTGCACTACTGCATCTTGTGGGTTGTGTATGCGTGAATACAGGTACTTAGGTGAAGGACTCCCCGATATTGTTACGCCTTCGGTGCTGGTCGCCAGACTCTAGCCTATAGAGGCGGGCTTGAGGTAGTTGCGGCTCAGGACTGGTAGGGTCGGGTCGTGACAATGTGGTATCAGAGGTGGTTCATTCCTTGGGGCATTGTTAGGACGTCCCTAAAAAGGAACTGTTTGGGTTTTTAGGTCAATGATGTTGACGTGTCTCGAGAGCAGCTCTCAGGACAGGGAGTCCAGTATTGGTATGGGCGGTTGACGTATCCATTTACCAGGACCCTGATAACCTGTTTGTCGACTCGGCATGCTGAGACTTGTTGCAGGGAATTTTGAAACATGCATCCCGTAGGAATGAGTCTTTGACCATCCTTTGTTTGAGTCATATCCCCTTTTTTATTTCTGTTATGTATATATATATGCTCATCTGATCATGGTTTCCCTTGATAATTTTCAGGATGCCCCCACGACGGTAGCCAGCCAGGTTACCCTCTCCAGCTCATGATGACGGTCTGCTGAGTGACGAGGCGTCAGTTCAGGGATTCTCACATGATCCTATCCCACCCAGCACTTCAGTAGTAGCCCATTCACCTGAGGAGCGGCAGTTAGTACCAGCAGTTCAGGCCAAGGTCGCGCGCAGACTGAGCGCGCTTCGAGACTTCCAGCGTCAGAGGCCGCTGAGGTTCCGTGGGAACCCGGATCCCCAGGTGGCAGAGGATTGGCTTGAGTCAGTGGCATGAATCTTCAGGCTGGTGCAGACCCCAGCAGACCAGATGGTGGCCCTAGCCACCAGTCTTTTCCTTGGGACAGTCGAGCTATGGTGGGAAATGGTGACGCAGGCCCGTGACGAGTCGTCCCTCACATGGGATGGCTTCCAACAGCTTTTTCGGGAGGAGTACTCCCCCTTGTGTTTGCGCTCCATTCAGATCCATGATCATATGGAGTTGAAGCAGGGAGGGATGTCTGTGTCCCAGTACTCGGCCCGGTTCACTGATCTTACGCGCTACTCACAGGGCATGATCCGGGACAGCTAATTTCGGGCACGGAAGTTCGACCAGGGTCTTCGCAGGGAGATCCGAGCTAGCGTGGTTCCCTTGTGCATCCCCACTTAGGCCGGGGTTTTGGAGAGGGCTCTTTTGAATGAGAGCTTCATAGCTGAGGGGTGCCAGATAGCAGGACCTAGCAATGGCCATTTTAGAGCAGAGTCTTCAGCAGGCAGACTACAGAGGGATGGGCCTCAACCGAGGAGGCCCTTCCATGAGCAGACCCAGGGATAGGGTTGCACATCGTAGTGGTTCCATAGGGCGCCAGGGAAGATAGGGGATGGATGATGCTATTCTTGTGATGGATTGGGTCACCTAGCACAGGATTTCCTGACCAGGCGTATAGATCAGTCGTGGAAAGCAGCAGGTGCACCACAGAGATAGAGGCAGCGCCGTGACCAGGGGTCACCTAGGAGGGGACCCGGCGGTCCTCAGGGAGGTGGCATAGGGAGAGCAGCATGACCAGGAGGTGGGGGATGACATTTTGAGATCCCCCCAACATCACCACCGGGCAGCCCACGACAGGCTCAGGGAGCTGGCGGTAGGTGCCGCGGGCAGCTTCAGGCCATGGGAGTTCGAGATCCTCCAGCACATGAGATGGTTCAAGGTACGCTTTGTGTTTACTCCACCCTTGCTTCAGTACTAGTAGACACGGGCGCCAACCATTCATTTTTATCACTGTTGTTGTTACAAGAGTTGGGGCTTCCAGTAGAGGCGCTGGCACATGCACTTATCCTTGAGGTTTCTACAGGAAGTGCCTCGTTGGTGACTTTTATCTACGGATAGTGCAAAATGTTGTTTGGGGGAAGGAGTTTCGCATGGGACCTTCTCATCATCACGATGGAACCTTACGAAGTCATCCTGGGCATGGATTGGATTTCTATGGTTCACGCTCAGATCGACTGTCATCACAAATGATTCATAGGTGAGTTTTCATATGGGTTGAGGTTCGCCAACCTTGGTGAACGAGAACTCATGGCAGAGCAGATGGGTACTCTGAGCAGGAGACCCCGACCTTTTTCGCACCAGATGGCGAGCATGGCTCTCGGAGCAGCGGACGCTACAGGCAACTGGATCCCTACCGTGGTAGAGGATTACATGGATGTATTTCCCGAATATGTTTTGGGACTACCTCCGAGGTGGGAGATTGAGTTCTGCATTGACTTGCAGTCGGGGACTGCTCTGATATCTTGTGCAGCATATCAGATGGAACCCACAGAGCTTCATGAGCTATGACTTCAGTTGGATGACCATAATGAGAAGGTATTCATCAGGCCAAGTGTGTCCCCCTAGGCAGCTCCAGTTCTGTTTGGGAAAAAAGGCAGATGGGAGTCTACGGCTTTGTGTGGATTATCGTTACCTGAATCAGGCCACAATAAATAACAAGTACCCTTTGCCGAGGATCGACGACCTCTTTGACCAGTTGTGAGGTGCGAAGTGGTTCTCGAAGATCGATCTTCGATCTTGCTACCACCAGTTGTGGGTTCATGAGGTTGATATTCTTAACCTAGCCTTCCGTTGTCGATATGGGCACTACGAGTTTCTGGTGATGCCATTTGGTGTGAAAAATTCCCCTACCATCTTCATGGATTTGATGAACCAGATTTTCCATTCGTATTTGGACAGGTTTGTGGTTGTCTTTATTGATGACATACTTACTTACTCGGCGACAGAGGAGGAGCACGAAAAGCATTTGAGGATGGTCCTAGACTTACTTCGAGAGCACCAGCTATACGGGAAGCTCTCTATGTGCTAGTTTTGGATTCACGAGGTTCACTTTTTAGGGCACATCATTATATAACATAGATTGGCTGTGGATCCCACAAAGATAGAAGCGGTGCTTGCATGGGAGCCAGCCAAGAACGCGTCTGAGGTGAGAAGTTTCCTTGGGTTGGCAAGGTACTACTGGAGGTTTGTGGAGGACTTCTCAAAGATTTCTGCCCCTTCGACCGCTTTGACGTGGAAGGGGCGACCGTTTACCTGGACTGATCAGTGCCAGCAGGCCTTTGAAGAGTTGAAGCAGAGGCTGACTAGTGCACCGGTGTTGAGGCTGCCAGAGGAGGGTGTTGAGTTCGTCATATATTGTGACGCTTCAGGAGCTGGGCTCGGGTGCGTGCTAATGCAGCAGTGGGTAGTAATTTCATATGGGCCGAGGCAGTTTAGGCCCCATGAGTAGAATTATGCGACTCATGATTTGGAGCTAGCAGCGGTAGTCTTAGCCTTGAGGCTATGGAGAGACTACCTTTTGGGTGAGCGTTTTGTGGTCTACTCAGATCACCAGAGCCTCAAGTATATCTTCACTCATAGGGATTTGAACCTGAGGAAGAGGTTCTGGCTAGAGTTTCTGCAGGAAAATGACTTCGAGATAGTCTACACCCCAGGGAAGGGCAACGTAGTAGAAGATGCCCTTAGTAGGAAGTTCGAGGATCACCTAGTGCGGGAAGATTCAGAACAGTTGGCTTCCCTTCGGCTGACCTTGGTGAAGCATGAGGGTATAATTTTTCTACTGTCGATAGTGTTGAACCCTTCGCTCCTTGAGCATGTGATAGAGTCGCAGCTGGGAGATGTTGATAGCGAGGTACTACGTGATCAGATATCCACAGGAAACGCACCCGATGTGTATTCTGAAGGAGGGAATCACGAGATCCTATTTCAGGGGTGAGTTGTAGTACCGGTGGAGATGCGAGAGGAGGTGATGCGGGAGTTCCAAACTTCTCCCTTGGTCGTACATCACGGTGTGGGGAAGATGTACAAGGACCTTCGACGACAGTTTTGGTGGTCTGGCATGAGGCAGAGCGTAGCTGAGTCCGTTTCTCGGTGTCTTACCTATCAGTAGGTGAAGGCAGAGCACCAGGTCCTGGTAGGGTTGTTGCAGCCCCTTGATATCCCGAAGTGGAAGTGGGACGACGTGTCTATGGATTTCTTCACAGGGCTTCCGCGCACAGTGAAGGGCCATGACTCCATTTGGGTGATAGTGGACTAACTCACGAAGTCGGCGCACGTTCTTGCTATTAATGAGTGGAGCTCGGTGGAGAGTCTGGGACAGTTATATGTTCGGGAGATCGTCTGTCTTCATGGAGTACCCTCGATGAGCATCTCCGACCATGATGCATGGTTTACATCACGGTTATGGCGAGGCCTGCAGGAGGCATTCGGGACTCAGTTGCGGATGAGTACAACTTTTCACCCCCAGACTGATGGGAAGACTGAGCGCACTATCCAGGTGTTGGAGGATATTCTCAGGGCGTGCGTGTTAGACTTAGGCTGGAGGTGGGAGGATCACCTACCCTTGGTAGAGTTTGTCTATAACAACAGTTACCACTCTACTATTGGCAAGGCACCTTTTGAGGCCCTCTACGGGAGACCCTGCAGGTCACCGTTGTGTTGGAAGGAGGTTGGGGAGACCTCCCTCATGGGCCCAGAGCTAGTGCATGAAACGACGGAGAAGGTGCAGGTCATTCATGAGCGGATGAGGACAGCTCAGAGCAGACAGAAGTCCTATGCAGACCGACATCGCAGGCCCTTGGAGTTTGAGCTGGGAGACCATGTCTTTTTTAGAGTCTCCCCACAGCGTGTAACATGGAGGTTCGTCTGGGGAGGCAAGCTGTCCCTGAGGTTCATTGGGCCCTCTGAGATTGTGCGCCGGGTTGGTGAGGTCGCCTACCGTCTCGCTCTACCCCCGCAGCTGAAGAGAGTGCATAACGTCTTCCCCATGTCACAGCTGAGGAAATACGTGCACGAACCCATGCATGTCATCAACAGGGGAGAGCTAGACATTGAGGACGGAGCCACCATTGTGGAGCACCTGGTGGCGATTGAGGACCTGCAGGAGCGGACTCTGCGCGGACGGTCCATTCCTCTAGTTCATGTGATGTGGCAGCATGGGAGGGTGCAGGAGAGCACCTGGGAGCGGGAGAGCCAGATGCGGGCTCAGTACCCCGAGCTATTTTTGTAGTTTTGTTTTTCGGGGACAAAAAATGTGAAGGAGGGAATGATGTAAGAACCCTGGTTTTAAGCCAGTAAGACTTTGAAATTCTCTTGATATGATTCCAGAGCAGGGCATTCTGACGGCGTATGAAGCTGATCCCCGGTGTGGCCGGAATTAATTTTGGCATGCGTTCACACTGGACAAGCTAAATAAATACAATAACTCCTAAACGGTAGCTCAGACGGGAAAACCGAGGGCACCATTGAGTCCAGAACGTGTCGTTTACCCCAGGAGGTGTATAATTTTCGCGGGCGTGGGCCAACTGTGAAAAACGCCCCTAGGGGAATTTTCATAATTTGGCGGTCGCGGGCAACGAATTTTATAACTCTTGAACAAAGGCTCAGATTAAAATTTTGAGGATACCATTGCGCTCATGGCATGTCTTTTACCCTAAGGGAGGCTTAATCCCGGCCCCAACGAAAGTTCGGGAATGGGCTTATGAGCGGGTGGTTAAGTGTGTTTTTCTATTTAAACACACAAACCACCCTCTTCACTCCGGCAAGGCGAGGCAGCTCCGGCATCCCGATCGTGATGTGTTAGGCAAATCCCTTGAGGTAGGTTCGTGTTTTATCTTTTCCATTCTCACAAATTTCTTCAATTTAGTTTCTTCGCGTCGAATTGTTGTCCGATCATCGAGCGAAGCCCCTGGTTTCGTAGGGCTTGATTTTATCTTCACAACGATCCTTTCGGATCAATTTTTTGAGTCCCAGGGTGTCCCAAAGAAGTTTTCCTGCCAAATACACTATATTTCTGGTGGATCCAGGGTGGTCCGACAACCCAGGCGGCGGTGCGGCGCGTTCCAGCGGCGGCGGAGAACTCTGGCACGACGGCTCACAGGCGGCGGATCTAGCTCCAGGCAGTGGCGCGGCTCGTAGGCGGCAGGTCCGGCTCCAGGCGGCGGCGTGGCTTGCGGGCGGCGGCACTGCGCTTTGAACGGGCGGCGAGGGGGCAGTCGTACGGGTAGACCGGGGTCGCGGCGCGACCCCTCGAGGGGAACCGAGACCCGCTTCCAGCGGGTCTCCTAGTAGAACAAAGACCGGACTCAACGACCGGTCGCCTGAAGCGGGGACCGCCGGTCCGCGGCCGGCCCGTGCGGAAAAGCTGCGGTTCGGCACAACGAGTCGGGCCGGCCCAGGCCAGGTGGACCGGCCAGCTAGGCCGGTCCAGCCCAAGGGCTTGTCCCTTCCGGCTTCAGACACCCGTAAATATCACTACGGGTGTCCGTTTTACACACCGTCTATGGAAGGATGATCCTCGTCTCAAGGAGTATATTCTGAGGTGGTTTAGGGGAATTTTAATTCCCAGAATAGGAGCTCGGTGGCACGTCACGCTCATTAAGTGCTACGCCGGAATTCTTTTTTTGGTTGGCTCAGACACATCCAATGTCCGATTTTAGCGCCGTCAGCAGCGATACGACCTTGGAGACGAGGCAGAGGTTTCCATTATGTTTTCGGGCATTGAAGTGGGAATTGAGACGTGGGCCCCACGAGCCATATTTGAGCTACGTGTAGCGTTTTTGCGGCTTTTTCACCAGATGTCCGTTCAGGGCACATGAGTAGTCGTTTCTGAGTATCTTTCCGAGAGCATTGCAATGGCACAGTTCACCCGATGAGTATCGGAGCTGGGGTGTGGGCCCTCACGGGCCGACTATGGTGAATAGTACCATATTCACCAGTTGTCCGTTTCGGGCGAGTAATTAGTCTATCTCACGTGTTTTCCCACGATAACTGCAACGGTGCAACCTGTTGGAGAATGTGGAACCTCCTTTGAGATCGTATTACTGTGGAGTGGAGATCTTCTTTTACGCGCTCCGAACCAACACATAGTGGCATTGTTAGTGGCACCTGGTGATGTCAGTAGTAGTGTAGAGCTAGCAAGATGATTCAGGGTCTACCCTCCAACAGGGCTGGGCAGTGGGTCACCCGACGACACCTTAGGGTCTACCCTCCAGTGGGGCTGGGCAGTGGGTCACCCGTCGTCTGATTCCAGGTCTACCCTCCAGCAGCTCTGGTCAGTGGGTCACATGTCGACGTGTTCCGGGTCTACCCTCCAGCGGGGCTGGGCAGTGGGTCACCCGTCGATTTATTCCAGGTCTACCCTCCAGTAGGGTTGGGCAGTGGGTCTCCTATCGACATGTTCTGGGTTTACCCTCCAGTGGGGCTTGGCAGTGGGTCACCCGTCGATTTATTCCGGGTCTACCCTCCAGCAGGGCCGGGTAGTGGGTTGTTAGATGATGTATTAGGGTTTACCCTCCAGTAGGGTTGGGAAGTGGGTCACCCATTGACGTTTCAGACTTAGCCCTTTTCATGAGGCTAGTCGGTGACCTTTTTCCTCCGTGATTACCAGGGCCGGACCCTGCTTGTGCGGATCAGTGGTTTGACAGTTCTAATGTTACCTAAGGACCCACAAGGAAGAGGGGAACTTTTTCCCACTGAGACGCATCCTTGAGATGCGACCTAAAACCGTGTAGCCATGTTAGTGCCACCCAAAGTGGATAGTATTGAAGTGTGGTGATTGAGACCCTCTGACTTGGGTTTCCTAGGTGGACGAGACGATGTTGGGCTGTGAGGATGGATTAATTTTGAGCTGATGGCGACTTACCCTGGGCTGAGCTTAGAGATGGAGATCCCCTTACGCACTCGTTTGGGTTTCTTGTTGAGAACACACACACACACACACACATATATATATATATCTATATACATATATATATATACAAATTGGACTCTACTTTCGTTCCCACTCTCTGGGGTCCGTGCCTACATATTTTTGTTGGGTTGAACTACACTCTCCTTACTAAAATTTTCTTCTGTTCTTGATAGTACACTGCTCACCTCTTTAGTTCCTTCTTTGTTACTCCCTAGAGCTTTCGGGGCATCCTATTGAGTATCCTTATACTCACCCCTTCTTGGGCTTTGGTCGTACCTGGTGTGCCCTTGCAGAAGATGGACAAGTCGATTGTGACTATGGAGGAGTGTAGAGGTCACATCAGTTGGAGCAGTGTACCACAGTCATGCTAGAGTATTCAGGTGGGACTCTATCCAATTGTCTTCTTTTGTTCACCTTTTTCTGGGTTGTGGAATCTTTGTGATTGGGCGCGTGTTTTCCCTGTTTACTTTTCAGTATACTTGTCAGTACTTCCAGCACTTTACTTTCTCTTTTTAGTTGTTGATGTATGACTATGGTTGGGATATAGTTGCTTGTCTTTTGGTTTCCTTTCTACTATACACTACTGTGTCTTGTGGGTTGTGTGTGCGTGAGTACATGTGCTTAGGCGAAGGCCTCCCTGAGATTGTTACGCCTTCGGCGCTGGTCTCCAGCCTCTAGCCTATGGAGGCGGGCTTGAGGTAGTTGCGGCTTGAGACCAGTAGGGTCAGGTCATGACATCCACTCTATAATAATGTTTAATTTTATGAATGTATTATGTCCCAATTATCTAAATCTCTAAACTTGAAAAGATCCTTAATGTAAAAAAGATGTAATTTATTGACTAAATTCAAGATCATGTAATGTAATAAGGTAAAGTACTTATATAAAATATATATGATTATTATGAGGTCATTACTCTTATTTAATTTTTATATAACACATAACTTCATGATTTCAATTTTATGAGAATATGATAACATCATTTTATGATGCGTGGACTACCACCTCCTCAAAGAGACGTGATTCATTCACAAGTTACATGGAATGTATTAAGGATAGGTTTTAAAAAATACATTATATATATTACATAAATATGAGACTTTAATGATAATATATATATATATATATATATGTCATTTACTTACATTCTTTCAAATGGAAATGAAAATGGAAACAATGTTCTTGCATATGTACGAACTACCTTCTCCATTAAAGTTTATATCATTTTATGTCACTAAATTTAATGTATAAATATATATAAATATATAATAAATATATATATGATATTTAAATCAGTTTATAAATTATGTATATGATTAAATCACGATCTGAGTATGAGGAAAAAAATACAATTCTAAATTTACTATAAAAAATAAAGTTGTTATAACCCTAAATAATGAAAATAATGAATGATTACTAACAAACGAGACAATAGATGTTATAATAGAAACATAAATGATATTAAAAATATTAATATGGTTCCTTTATAAGTTAATATAATTCATAAAACTAGTATACATGAGGTTTAATAATTTTTAATTAAAGGGAAGCATATTTTAAGGGATTCTATCTCAATTTAATTCCATTGAGGAATATTAAAATGTTAGGAACATAACATATTTTATATAGTTTGTACACTTCTCATTTGATATGTAATATCAAGAATAATTCAATATTAACAATATCTTATGTTTAAATTTTAATTATTTTATCTATGGGGTTTTAAATTAAGATTCACCACGTGGTAAATAATTTCACAACTCAATTTATTTCAATCGAGTCATATTACTTCCTCATTATCATTAATATTTTACAATTATGTGTATAATGAATTTTGACTATCTATTTTTTAAATTTACAATAATTTTATCTTGATTTATAGTTTATACACACACTTAATTCATTCTTTTATTCCAACTTCAATGTCATGGTCTTTTATATGCTTAATTTCACAATATCATTTTATTCAGGATTATTTAAACTTGAATTTCCATTAAAGGAAATAATTTTATCATTATTTACAAAACTCTTTCATTATATTATCCTCTGGTTATTCATGGTCATTTTTTATTAGGGCTACTATTTTTCTAATATATGGCACATAAAATTTTTTGGATTTTTTTTAGGAAAACCCAACTTTATTTCTCTCATACCTTAGAAATCTGTTTTATTTTAAAAACATGTTTTATTTTAAATCTCTGTTTTCTATATTTTTTCCAAAA
The DNA here is from genome assembly GCA_963277665.1 of Viscum album. Taxonomy (NCBI): domain Eukaryota; kingdom Viridiplantae; phylum Streptophyta; class Magnoliopsida; order Santalales; family Viscaceae; genus Viscum; species Viscum album. Next base: position 1,570,343,933 of record OY728131.1, on the reverse strand, counting down.
ATGAATTTAAACTCTTAAATTTTTTTTAGTGAATAATTTTTTACAAAAAACAAACAATTGAATGTAATATTGTTATAATTTTCTAACCAGGTAAAATTTCAATCTTTTTTATAGTGAAAAAGCATGGTGATTTTAACCATGTGTGACATATATAGATTTACATGCTGTCATTTCATTAAATATTCCTTTTCAATTTTAAAAGCATAATTTTTAAATTAATTGTATTATAAACTTATTTTTAAATAAAAATATTTTCTAATTTTTTTTTGAAAATGAAAACTATATTTACTTTAATTTTTTAAAAGATCTTTTAATGTTTTTGTATTTATAAAAAAATCTGTATTTTTTCTGAACATGGGTTATGTTGTATTTATACCATCATTATTCTTACTTTGGATGTTTAATGATTTATTTCATAAAAGATATTAATAAAATTCACTTCCTAGATTCATTTTCTACTCCCATTGAAAAATTTACTATCCTACGATCATTAGACATTTACATTTCCTTGATTATCTATATCATTTGTCATAAATATGTTTATTATTTAAACTGCATACCATTTTTTCATATGGTTTTTACTTTGACAGTCATTTGATTAACTGGTGAAATATTGAAAAATTATTATGATTTATCCTATAAATATTTTTGATTATAAGTAACAGTGATTATTAACTAAATCAATTATTCAAAATATGAGGAATGCTTTGGATGAGAAATTACCAGATTAGGGACAATGGGGAATAATCCCCTTGATGCATCGGTAGACACATGAGATGAAATCTATTGTGATAAACCATTTTTATATGTATAATCACACAAGAAAACCCCCACATAAATAAACACTCCTTATAAAAGGTCTTGATGGTATTTTTGTTCATGTTTATGATATATGACATATAGAAATTAAGAATTTAATTCTTTTCAATTATTAATATCCAGAGGATTTTCTCTATTCCAAAATATATGGATGCATTTCATCCTTACTTTTAATATTGATTGAAATATGTGCTCGGTTATTTTACTTTATGAACAATTTATTCATTTCCTTATCATTTAATTAATTACATGTCATGTGGCATCATTTATTTACATTAATATTTTGATTATTCTTATTGATTTTTAATTTATTCCACTGTTCCTGACCCATACTGAGCATATGTGCTAACCCTTATTTTGTATTCTTTTTCCATGAATCCATGAAGTTTACTATGACTAATATGTAGAGATATTCTAGATGGAATATGTTTATTATAAATGATATATTTATTAATTTATGTATTCGAAATATCATGTAATACTCATGCATGTATCTATTTTTCTAATACTACTAAACTAATCAGTCAATCAGGATGTGTTTATCTATATCTTATAACAATATAATGGTATTAAGAACCAGATACATGCTACTGAGGTTGAGGTCACTATAGTTTGTATCAGAGAAAGTTTATTACCAACATTAGGAACAAGATTTAGAAAAAAATTAGATTAGATAACATAGCTTATGGGTAAACATTGAGAATATTTATAGAAGAACAAACATATGTTTTTAAAGAAGATATTAAGTGGGTTTTCCATAAAAAATATCCATGTATGGATACTAAAAGTGGATGTGGTTATATTATAGATGTACATAAGGGTAATAACTCAAAAAAGGGTCACATAATTCTTGACTCAAGAATAACCGCGTACACGATGACATGCCTTACTGTGCACCTAGTTTGACACTCCTGGGCTATATTATTAAAACTATTATTATTTTTTTACAATCTATTATGACGAATTTTAATATATATTAACAATGAATGACCTAGGATACACCTAAGGTTCCTTATATTGAAGATAAGGTGTCATGATTTTGATATACTATATTTTATATATGGTTTAAACTAAGACAAAGGAAGATCCAATGTTGAATTAAAATGGTTAAACTATTTATTGAGATTCCAAAATTATATTTTAGAAGTAATTATACCAATATTATTTTTATTATAAGTATAATGACACATATGAAGATTAGGTTAAATTAAGTAATCATATATTTCTTTATTAACATATAATTTGTGGATACCATCTAGGGGTTTTCATAAGTTCAATGTCTTAAACACTTCTTTTTAGGTTTTATTTTATGAGAGTACTGAGATGATGAAAAGTTTGGAAATATTTACAGAAATTATATGTTTTAGGGGAAACAATTATGCGAGAAACAATGCCTTTAAATTTTATTTAAATAATATTATATGTAATGATAATAATTATGGTAGATATAAAAATATGATTCTTCAACATTATAAAAAAAATATTATATTAAAAACCCTACTAAAAAGGTTTTGTAATGATTAATTTCATTTTAAGGATGTCATAATAAATTTTGGAATCAATATTGGAATTAAATTGTTATAGTTTAAAAAATGGAAAATCACATGTAGGGTGACAACCCATCACATCTGAATAGGCGGTGAAGCTCGAACTTATGATCAAAGGATGTTAAGGGATTATCTTCAACAACTTCCCTATATGATATCTTAGTTAATATATCATTTTTTCGTTAAACAATTTGATGATTAAATATTAATGATGAAATTGTAGTGTTAATTTTTTTAGTTATTAAGGTATTAAACATATTGGTTTTCAAAAATAGTTAGATATAAATATGCATACTTTTTTTATAGATCTTATAATCCATTTAAAGTTAATTTTGGTACATCGGACATAAAAAATCAATTATATATATTTTTTTATGAATAAATCATTTTTGTATATATATTTCTTGAAGTAATGTCTAAATTTGAAATTGATCAAAGCACAATCAAATGATGAAATTGTGTTTATATAGTTATATTTTATAATAATATTTATTTATATTATTATGTAGAAATATAATTACTCAAAATTAGTATAAGGTATTTGAATCAATAATGTTATCCTAATACCAGAACTTTTTTCAATTAATGGTCCTTTTAATCTTCATAATTGTATAGCTCTATGGACCTCAACTTTTCATTGATCATTGACAAGTTTTATTGTCAATAACCTTAATCACTCTCAATAAATATTTATTTTTTCCTCTATTTTCATATTATCACCTTCCACCAAAGTTCACTAACATAGAATCCTAGTAATATTTGTTGTTCCATATGATTTTGGAACTTACCATTATCTCTTATCAAGAGAATATTTTAAAAACCATTATAACTACGAGATATTTCAAAGAACTAATTTTATAATGTAAATACATTGATGAAAAATATCATGTTTGAACAGTGATGACGAAATTTATTTATGGTGGTTAGAATGTAACACATAAAAAATGTAAAACAGTAATATTATATTTGATTAAGTGTATGACACAAATAAACAAGAGTAGAAGGGAATATAATATCCTAATACTTTAAAATATTTTTAATATTTTTAATATTATATATATATATATATATATATATATATATATATTAAAATTTATGAAATACTCAGTTATCTTGTGTTACATGCATCTGTGAGTTTCTTCAATAGCCTGCGCTACACACAAGGCCATGTTTTACTAAAAACATTATACTTATAATTTCATTATTTAATATGGTAGTTATCTCCTAGACTTTAAATTTTTTCGTATGAATTTTATTAAATAAATTATGAAAATATATGGTAGATTTCATTGGTAACCAATTATTTAAAAATTAATATAGAACATAATTAAAAATAAAAGAAATGTTTCTATAAAAGGATATTTTTATTCGATAAAAGAATTTTATCAATATAAACTAATTTAATTACTATTTGTGGATAATAATAATCAAATTTATTTATTATATATTAAATATTTTTTTACACTCATACTATATATTTTATAGGCATAATATTAGAACAAATCCAACTTTACTCAAAAATAGCTTTATTTTTCGAAAGACTGTTTTACCACCTTTTAATAGTGAACCTGTTTTAAAACTAATTTATTAAAATTTTATAATTTTATTAGAAATAAAAAACATAATTTTTTATTTTTTATTTTCAAAATTATCTTCTCATGAATTTTTGGTTTTTTTGATAAGTTTCAATTTTGATGAATAGTGAAAACACTGACATTTTAATATAAAAATATCTTTTAATTTAAATATTTTATATTGTTAAATTATATACTAAATTATTTTAAAATTTATATTACATAAATTAAATATCTATTAATATAATTTAGTTAATTTTAATCAATTTTAGAATTAAAATTTATATAAAAACATTTCAAACTTTTAATCATTTTCACTTTAAAAGCTTTATTTCTTGTTGCATCCAGGAGATTAATTTTAAATTAATTTATTACAATTATGTAATTTGAATTTGGAAACATTTATTACATATTTTTAATTAGAATAATTTTTAATTTCTATTAAGGTCAATTTAGTTTTTCACAAAAATTATAAGAGAAATAAATTAAAATTAAGTACAACGATTATGGTACAAGTGGGTTGAATTAAGGGTCAAATTTTAATCTTAAGTGGCCGAATGACGTTGAAAATATTCCAAAAGGTATTGTATAGAAGAATATTTTGAAATTATATCAAATTTTACCTAAAATTTTCAATATTTTAGGCACATTATTCAATTCATACTCCCAATATTGTTGACCTTTTAGTACATACAAGAATTCCACTCCTCCTCCAAAATAAAAGGCCACACCCCTCTCACTTCTTGACACCTATCAAACCACTTGTCTCACCCAAAAACAAAAAAAATAAACTCTCAAAATAAATATTTTTATCATATATTCCTCTCTTTTTATAGAAATTATCCTGAGGAATTCATTTAGGGAAAACAAAAAAAATTACCCAAATAAGTGGTAACATTCTTCAACGAACACTTTTATTTTATTTATTTATACATAAATTTAATTATTAATATATCATGATTATATAATAACATAAGTATACTAAATATAATTATATTTTTTCATATTATGTGTATGACCTACAACCACACACACTTCCATCAAGTGGGATACGAAATCATCATTTGGGTGTATGACAGACTACCAACTCACAAACTGATGTTGTTTTTTCTTCCATTACTACCTTCCATGGTTTAAAATAATTATATATATATATTTTATATATTATATTTTTGATTTATTATGAATTTTTAAAATTTCATAAAACACACACATTCATTCATTCATTATTTCAGTAATATGATAACAACATCTGTGGACGTAGGGACTGTCACTTCCTCAAAGTGATATGATTCATCCACACATTAAATGGAATGTATTATAGATTATTATAATAGATATATGTCATAAATACTACATAAATATTATAATAATATGATAATATATTTATATATATATAATTTACTTTCATTCTTTTAAAATGACATTAAAATGGAAACGTTGTTTATGCGTACGTAATACCTACCATCAACATGAACGATGTATTTCATTTCCCATCACAATTTTTCTGGATGAATCTAAATATATTAATATATATATATATATAATAAATATATATTATATTTAAATAATGGTTTAAATTTTAATATGATGAAATAATGATCAATATGAGATGAAAAAACAAGTCTATCCATACTTGAAAAATCAAAGCGGTTATTACCTGAAACAATAACAATAATGAATTAATATAAAAAAATGAGTCATAAGATGTTATATAATAATATTATATGATATTATAAATATTAATATTGTTATTCTAGAAGTTAATTACATTCTTAAAACAATTATAAATGTGTTTATAGAACGTTCAACCAATGGTATGCGTAGGGTAAGGGATTATGTCTCAATTTCATTTCATTGAGACGTATTGTAATGTTATGCATCTAACATATATTATATTGTATACAAAATTCACATTTTAAATTTAATTTAATTAATAATTTGTTATTAATGAAATTTTATGATTAAAATTTAATTATATCATCTAAGGGTATTTGAATTAATATTTTCCATGTGGTAATGAATTTTATAAGTCAATTTATTTTCATTGAGTTATATTAATTCCTAATTGTTGTTAATATTATATTTTTATGTGAATAAGTAATTTTTAATTTCTATTATTTTATTTCCACTTTTTTATGTGGATTTACAATTGATACTAAAAATTTATTCATTTGTTTATTCTCACATAAAATTTATGGTCTATACAAGGGTTCACGTCCCAATCTCATTTTATTTGAGATTTTTACACTTGAATTTACATTAAAGGAAATTATTTGATAATTTTTTAAATAACCCTTTAATTTTCATATCATTAGTATATTAATGATATTTTTAAAATAATAGTACTATTTTTTACTTTTTTTACTTAAAATGTTTTATAAAATTACTAATAAAATAATACAACATTTCTATTTTTACTCATAAATCTATTTTCTTTTAAAAAAACATTTCTTTTTAAAACAATGTATTATAAATATGTTCTCAAAGAGTTTTTTAAACACATAAAATGATTTATTTAGGTATATATTAAAAAAAATATCAAAGTAATATTCATGTTGTTTTCATAAAAAGGATCCTTTTATCCCTTTTTACAATGAAAAATAAATGTCAGTTTTACCTTGTATGACATATATGGATTTACCTGTCATAATTTCTTTGAAGAAACATTTAAAAGATTAAAAGGTTTATTATTTAAGAATTTTTTTAAATTATAAATTAAATGAATATAATTTCAAAAAGAAATTAAAAAAATAAAAATGAAAAGGATATTTTCATAATGAATGTTTTGAAAAGATCTTTTTCTTGTGTTTATTTTCATCAATTATAACAACCCATTATTTTTAATCCATTTGGGATATGATTTATTGATACAATCATTTTTCTTCTTCTTTATGGTTTATAATATATTTTTCCAAGGATAATAATGAGATTCACTTATTTGATTTATTTTTGTAGTCCCCTTGAAATATTCACTTTCTTACTATCATTGGATATTAAATTTCTCTTTTTTATCCATATCATTTATGAAGCATTTTTTTATTATTTAAACCACATTTACATTTTTTTATATAGTGTTTAATTTTATATTAACATGATTAACTGGGGAAATATTGACAAATTCATGTCCTTAATTCAACATAGATATTTTATTATAAGGAAATTTGTTTATTAATTATATTGATTACTTGATATGTGAAGAGTGCTTTGGATTGAAAATACATGGGTTGGAGACTATTATAAATAAGACTGTAAATGCATCGGTATTATCATGATATGAAATCATTTGGGGAAAAATTTTATATTTATTTCCAAGTACAATTAGATAGGTTTCTACCCACTAAGTTGAACTATCTTGAGAATAGGTATTGATGGTAATGTTGTTCATGTGTTGGATACATTATTTTTAATAATTAAACATTTCCTTTATTTTTATTATTATTATCCATAGGATTTAAACCATGAAAAAAATTAATGGATGCATTTTATTTATATTTTTTTTATTAAATGGAATGTGTGCTTAGTTATGTACTTTTCTATATTGTTTATGTATTTCCATATCTATTTATTGATTACATGTAATATATGGTCACTATTTACCATTATATATTAAATATTCACATTAATTCACTTTTTTATTTTGTGGTACTTAACCACTATTGAGAATTTGATATCACCCTTATTTTTTGTTTATTCCCTCTGAATAGATCAAGTTTACTATGACTGTTATATAAGGATACACTAAATGGAATAAATATATTCAGAAAAACATTTATGGAGTAATTTTTGTATTCCAAATGTAATTTAATACTCATATATTTATCTATATTACCAAGAATAAAAAATGATTTGTCATTCGGGATGTGTTTCAATATATTTTATGCCAATATAATTGTATCGGGCATCGAATTTGGGCTAATAGGTTCGGGGTTGGTACAATGGTTTTACAGTGAAGTTAAATGATTGAAGTGTTTGTGTAGTGTAATTGAAGAATTATGTTATATGAATCAAGAAACATATAAGTAATGTTCTAAATAATTTTTTCAACAAGGATTTCAAATAATATTCATAATGGTAGTAAATACCTATAAAATTGAATTAATGGAATCATGATAGTTTATAGGAAACACATTATTAAGGGAATATAACCCTTAATATATTCTAGATGTTGATAAAATGGTTTTAAGTCTGTATAAAGTGATAATTGATATAGATAAGGTAAATTGGACAGTATTTATGACCTTATAAATGATATATGACTTGTTAAAAATGTGTTTTATGTTAAAATTTTTATACCTTATTAAATTTTTGTATTTATGGACCATATTTAATAATCTTTTGTTTTATATAAGGAATGAGGAATCATGTATGTTTTCATTGTGGTTTTATGGTAACTATTTTTATTACCATTCTTTGGGGGAATATATTACCATTTTGTTCACATATTCATAATGTGGCCATTAATATATAAATAATAATATTTAGGGTATCAATAATTTTAATTTTTTTAATTTAGTGACCATAGTATTTTTTTAATATTGTATGGTTCAAAAGGGTAACCAGTTTTGAAGTCGTTTAAAATGAACAATTGATGTGGATTAATATATTTATGTATTATTTCCCCATATCATGATTTATTCATATAGGGTAACCTATTCTAGATATTTTTTATGTTAACTATAGATAAAATTATTGAATTATGATTCTTTTATGGATCATATAATCTATGGGTTTTTTAGAAAAGAAAAATTCATATCTTAGAGTAAGATATGAAGTAGAAATTGATCAAACCACAACCAAATGATGATATTGTTCTTATGAAATGTGATGAAATCACGTTTTAATATCATCTCATGAAAATTACACACCTTTAAGAAAATGATCTCAAAATAAAATTTTGTACATTTACCTTCATTTTTGTTGAATTAATAATTTTTTTCACCTATCAATGATTTATGGATTTATGTTCATTAACTTTATCTTGAACGTGATTTTATCACTATCTATTATTATTTCGGAGTTAGTTTTATCTTCTATCTCTATATTTTAAATTCCCACCAATTTTATCTTATTTGGGTGCCTATTTATGTGATGACCTTTTTAATATATTTTCCCTCTTTTTAAGAAAATTTTAATTGACAATTTCTATGATGTGGGTTTTCCATAAAGGAATTTCTAAATATGAAACCCTTGACTTTAGACATTATGTTCAAATTGAGAGGAACCAATTTAATTAATGGGGGTATCATGTATAAACTCAAGATTTTACAAAGGATTTTTTTACAAATATTTTTCTTTTCATTAATAGATTATGTTAAGTGAAACACTAAGTTTTAATGAAACATGGAATATTATTCGAATATAATAACATAATAACACTAAGTTTTTTTTACAAATGTGTTTTATCTTAATTAATTACATAAATGAATTTGGTTCAATATTTTAATAGAATATATATTACACATTCGATCATATTTTGAGAATTCTTATTATGTTTTTTCTTGTCATGATAAAAGAATAAATCCAATCTTACTCTTAAAATATTCTTTTTAGAGAAGTTTTATCACATTTTGGGCACTAATATTAAAATTAAATTTTCATTATTTTAAAAAAATTATATAAAAAATTTTAACACAATTTTTTATATCATAATTTTTAATTATCTTAGAGTGAATTTTGTATAATTTTCTAAAAAGGTAAATAATTTCAGTCAATAGTGAAAATATTGGTTTTTATTAAAAAAATGTTTTTATTCAAAGCTTTTAAAATATAAATTATAATATAATATGGTTCGAAAATGAAAACTATTACTATTATAAATCTATTAATTTAAATTTTATCATTATAATATACTTGATAGTTTTTTTTATTCTAAATTATCCAATACATATAAAATGTTTCTATTTGAAAAATCAATTTTTCATCTTGTATGCGGGTTTATTTACAAAATAAATTTTTCTTATTATATGAATGTAATTTTGAAAAGTGTATTACACATTTGTAATCTTAATTATTAATATTTTATAATAAGTTAAATATTTGTTTTAAACAAATAGTAAAAATTTTGAAAAGTAATTATCCGAGTTATGATTAAAATGGGTTAGTTTGGAGTAATCCATAATGATAAGGGGAATATTGAGATATGAATATCTCAAAAATCTATTTATTTTACATATTTAGACCATACAACATATTATTATTGATAATGAACCATTTTGGATACTTTTTTCTTTTAAAAACACAGCTTTAATTTATTCTTTTCAAAAATTCCATTAGTGTCATCTCCCAAACTTTTAATAGTCCAACATATATCCTCTATTATTCACAAATATAAACCCCATTATTTACTCAAATGCATAAAAAAACAATTTTATTAAATTTATCCTCACATCATATGGGCCTTATTTTTAAAATGTTTCTCTCCTATAAAGGTGTTAGGTATAAACCTAATTTGGGTCTATGAAAAAGAGGTTGAATTACTAAACATGAATTTGTTTCTATTAATTAATATAACCCTTTCAATTATTCTTCAACTATATTGATATAATAAAACTTTTATCTCTCATATTTTATAATTTTTTAATTTAATTTAATAATATTTATTCATCTTATCTTTCATCATATGTGAGATGAATTATTCGATTGTGTGTGTGATATTTTACCTCCTCATGAACCAATGATATTTTATTTCCATCACCACCTCTCACAGAAAAATATAATAATGTATTTAATGTTTATGTAAGATTGTTATGGAATTTAACTTATTTAATTATAATATTACTCCAAACTTCTTCCCTTCCAACCTGTTGGAAAATTGTAATTTTACTCGTGTGCGTGGTGGGATACCACCATGAAGATCGATATTATTAGTTATTAAAAAATGATATGTGTAGATGTAAATAAGGAAAAAATTAATGAATATATATAATATATTTGAAACTATAATGTCTCTAGAAATGATAGGTATTATTATCTCCTCATAAAGAGATATAATTTTGTATTCACTAAATCTCTATTTAGAAGAAAATAAGGAAAAATTTAATCAACATATATGATATATATGAAATCATTATGACTCTTTGAATGTGAGGTATTATTTACTTTCCATTTATTCCAACATTTGTGAAAATGGAATCAACATTGATGTACGCATATGACCTATCGTCCTCATGAACGTTGTATTTCTATGACTATATATAATTTTATGAATTGAGCTAAAGAAATATATATGAAATATATATTATATATTTTTTAGGGCTAACACAGTAGATGATATATATCCAGGATTAATGCAATTAGACTAAAAAATACCAAATCAAAATATAGAAAAAACAAAATTGCTAGTACTAGAAATGTGATTTTGTTAAAGAATTTTTAATAAACTATAATAAAATAACATAAGTAAAACACATATTGTATGATATATATAAAAATTGTTATAAAATAGATTTATAATAAACATATATTTATTAAACAATATGTCTGAACATTTATTATAGATGTTGAGACTTTGGTATGTGATTTTTATTTCAATTTTCCTTCTTTGAGACATACGATTTGTCATGGACATATCTTCTTTTATGATGTGTATATACATCAACATTGACATCTTATATCATTAATATCATTATATTATTTATATTTAATGCTTATTTTTATTTTATTATTTAATGGGTCTTAGGATTCGATTATTACCAAAGTGGTAACAGTTTGATGTCACAATCTCATAGTTTATTAAACTTCTTTATAATTATGCTTTTAATGATGAAATATTATGTTATAATTTAAAATAATATAAATAAATTTATTATCCTATTATATTCTTCTGAGAATATAGGTTTTTTTATTAATTTTACTCTCTTTCTAGGCTCATGATTCAAAAATAACCATTTTAAAGAAAAGCAACTATAATTCTCTCTTCTGTCAAAAACCATTTTTCTCCCATGTTAATGTTTTATAAAAATGATTACAATAAATTTTTTATTTGGTTAAAATAATTATTAATTTAATTTTTAAACATATTTTAATTCTTATAAAAAATTGAAGGAATATTCATTTAATTTTATAAATAAGGCGTCTTTTATTTTTTCAAAAACGTGAAAGTAATCATTATTTTAACTAGTATTTCATGAATATAATTTCCCACCATGATGACTAATCAATGTTTTAAGAAAAATTTAGAAAACTCAATTTTTAATTTCAATTTAAATTATTTCCAATTTTTTTATGCATTTTTAGTTTTAAACATTGATTCTCAAAGAAAGGTTACTTTCCACAATAAATGCTTCAAATGATCATTCAATATCACTTTCTATATAATATGACATCCTTAGATGTTACATATGTTTTACTAGGGATTTTATCCATTTATAACTTATTTATTATTTTACATGATTTTTTATGTCTCTACTATTAAGATGTTAAGGAAATATATTTCTTTTCCATGGTTCATGATACGTTAAAGGTTTTATGACCTTATGGCACAAATATGTATCATTTATGTGACTGGTGGGATGAATATATACCTCCAATACGTTGTGTAATTATTAATGTTATATGATCTCAAAGGGCCTTAATGAGGGTACAATAGAGTTTATTTAAATAAATAAATAGGATACACATGTGGTAATCCCAAGCCCTAAGTAAGTACACTGATGGTCGTCCTTATCTTAAGAGGTTATGAATATAATGGTTGATGTTCTGGATATAAGATTTGTTATGCTTATATGTATTCCATAAATCTATATCATAAGACAATGTAATGATATAATTGACCACATTCTTTGATTCCATTATGATTCTTATCTTAAGAATAGCCATGATTTAAACCATGAATAATTTTTTTGAACTATGATATGCATGGTATTGTTTTTAAAATGTTATTATCATGTTTTCAAAACCTTTTTCTCATGTAATGTTGATATCTCTATTGTTTACCATTACAAAGAATATGAGTCCACCATTTATAATGATTCCTTTACCACAGATATAAAGAAATGTATTATGTAAGGTATGTCTAAGAAGTGATCTTATTATGAATAACATAGTGAGATATGACATAGCTCATTTATGGACCAATTGTTTATGTATCCATGTTTCAAAATGCACAAGACTAAAAAGAATATAGTGTATATCGTTATATTATGTAATGAATATTCATCTATTAATATGTAATATTTATGTATGAATTTTTTGGATCTATAAAAGACCCCAACAGTATGAATTTTAAAAAATATATATACTAATAAATTATTACATTATTATTTTATTATTACTTTATAATGATTAAAGAATATGTGTGATAAATATTTGATTTACATATGCTGAAAAACAAATTTTACTTTTTCTAATTATATATATATTCAATCAAGACACACTTTTTGATGAATTAAATCGTTTTTTAAAATAAAAAAATTAATAAATATTATTGTAAAATAATATTTATTATATCAAAATGATAATATAATTTTACATTGTCGAATAAAAAATTTATAAAAATCTAGTAAACTGTAACTATAAAAAACAAGTAATTTTTAATAAATATTTATGTTGACTTAATATTATATATTCATATATTTAGATAATTAGATTGATAAAATAAATATATTTTTTAAAATTAGCTGGTAAAAATTACCTAATTGTGATTGTTTGATAATTTTCAAAGATAGTATAATTTTTGGGTAAAAATAAAATTCAATATAAATTTATGATATATATAATTTCATTATAATAAACCAAAAGTGATGTAATGTATTCCATAAAAGGTATGCATACCCATGTTTTGATTTTAAAATGTTTTGTTTTTTTACACCAGTTGATTAATTTTATAAATCCCTAATAAATCGTCCAAAATAGATATTATATTTTAATGTTTTAAAATAAATTATTTATAAACATGACCCAAATACACATCACAAAGGGATATATTTTAAGGATTTACATTCTTAGCCCAAAATATATATACACTCTTATTTCATTGAAAATATTGGTAAGAACATTAGATGGTTTTCTGTTTGGATTAATTTAATATCTATAGTCCAAAACTAGAGTTTAAAAATTAAAAATAATACCTCTCTCTTTTTATATAAAACACAAAAAACCACTCATTAATCATCAATAAAAACTCAAGGGTTTTGATTTTACTCTATATTTACCTCTATAGACCCATCCCAATGTTCTTAAAAAACCTTAATAAGATCATCTCAAGTAATAAGAATCACTCTCACAACTAAAGGGATCTTCTCCTTCTTCTATTTATTCAAGATACCTCAATATATTATTCCATTTGATTCGAAATTTTTCCTACCGGTATATGTTTTTATACACACCAATTATTATATTAATGATTTCAATGTGACCATAGAACACTTTAACTCACATTAAACTCTTCTATTAGAATTTATGTACCCCAGATACGCTGCTGAAATTATCCTGTGATTTTTCTGTGCCAAAACTTTTATGTAGTGAATACCCATCACTATTTCCACTCAATTGCAATCTCTTAGTTGTAAATATCCTTCGTTTATTTGTAACTTCCCAGTATTTGTACTATACTCTACATTAATGGGATTAAATATGATGAAATATGATCTTTTTAGGAATAATCTATATAGAAAAATTATTCATGTACATAATATGAATGTGAAGGGTGGGGTAGAATTATATTTCCTTCCAACTCATTACGTAAGGTTTTAATCTCATGAGATACCATTTCTGGTAATTTGATGATTACACTAAGAACACTATGTTATGTTATGTTGGTTGTTATCCATTACATGTTCTTATGATTTATTGTTTTATATTTTTTCCACATTCATATGTTCCCTTGTTGTTATTTTGTTATATCATGCCTCATTATTTAATGATATATCTCTTACACCTTTTATTTTTCAATTATACTAAAATTGAATTACATGTATTATATTCATTATTTTATTATTTTATTATTCAATTACTAGTATTTCTAGCTCACCCCTTTCTTATGCACTTCCCCATGTTATCCCAAATAGTTTTGAAAGATTCACTAATTA